>CM076946.1:23617500-24268750 GCA_039566865.1 Aurelia coerulea
GTGCAATCTTCCCGCTATTCACGTACCCCTCAGCATCAAATATTGAAAATCGTCGGTGGGTATTCATGTTAGCTTCAAACTAAAAACGATTCAGATAGTGCTCTAAGATTGGCATCTTTTAAGATGTTCTGAATATTTGTAAACACACAGAATAAGAGCTTCGAAGCAAAGTATTTAGTCTCCAGATGCATGTGAATACGTTACTGTGTTTACTGAGGTTTTTTCTATGGCACGCTACAGTGAGGTCAGTGAGGTCAAATTCAAAACTTCGGCATTTTACCAGATTTTGAGATAATTCTTAGCCCCTGTAAACAGGCATGTATTCAAGTGTTGGGAACAGGTCTGTGAAGAAATGTTTTGAAAATCTTAATTGTCCTTCCGTACAATCATTTTTTGGTGAAGGGTGGTAAAATCGTCCAAAAACGGCCTAAATTTGACTTTTCAAATTTCCCGGTCGGTTTTCCGTTCCATTGATTGGTTTTAGAGATTGTCACGTGCCAAGCTCGTCAGCCAGTTAGGATTTAGTGCCAATCTTTATTTAACTGCCTTTGTCAGAGCTGAGATGTTTTTCCAAGAAAGAAGAAGCACTGAATGTCAATTAAACGAAACTTTGAAATTTTTTGCATTTTTAGTCTCGTTTCACCAGCTATCCATTTTGAGATTTTGCTTATTTTGGAGCCACATTACCCCCACTCTACCCTACTAAAAAGATAGCCAGCTATAAATTAAGCAGACCTGATGTTTTACTTGCGGCTGCGATTCCAGAGCTGAACCCGAAGTCTCACGGCAGGCAGCCTCGTTGTGAAATTTAAATTGAGAAATTATAAAAAAAGTGAGACTTACCAGTGACAAACAGGGTGGAGTTTTGAATGACTTTGGGTCCAAACTTTGCCTCACCAATGCAAGTGATGTTCCTATTATCCATATCAAATGATGTACGTGTTATATCGAGTATTCCAGTTGTGATAAAGTAGAATCCCTCTACTCTTACTGTCATGTTTTGAGACACAACACCAATGGATTCAAGAAATGCAAAGGCAGGAGACCATGTGATCTTTGATGCTGGTCTGCTTTTGACTACACACGTGAAGTTTATAGATGTGTCTACTGGTGCAACACTTTCTGATGGTAGTGTAGGTGGCTGAAAGACTGGAACAGCTGTGAAATGAATTCATAATGCTTTCAAATAAACTCATTTTTTATAAGAAACTAAGGTCCGGGGCTGGTAGGCATTTTCTTAAATTTTTGGGCCATTTGGCTACCAAAAGTTTCTTACGTATTTCTTATATTTTTAATGCCTGAAGTGCACAGTTAATGTCGTTTTGTCTAAAGGCTTCCCTAATTACTTAGTGAGATCTCAAAACAAGTAAATAACATAATTCTCACTCAAAATAATGTCCAAACAGTTGCTTTAACTGTACAGTGTCAAGACATTTTTGAGTGCGACAGGAAAATTAAAATTTTAAATTACAGAAGTTTCTTAGCTTTTTTAATTCAGGTAGGGATGTTTCTTAGCTTTCGAAAAATTGAGCCTACCATTGCTTATAAGAGGTTTCTTATAAAAAAATGAGTGTACAAAGAAAACCATTGACTTCTTATCAATAACGAGGGAATTTGTTGATGTTGGAATTCTTAAATGAGTCTTCACAGAGGCCGCTCTTTTGGGTCTTCTTGGTAAATTTTGAAGCTTTTGTTCGACAAAGGTTGTTAATCAAAGGTGAACCTATGGGTAGCTCGCGGAACAAACTGGGATCCCCATTCCTGTCAACAACTGAATTCATTACGATAACGTAGCTATACGCATTGCGAATTGCGATGCAGGGTGAGATGTTAAGCATAGGGTAGGAAGGTGCAAAAGATATGTGACCAGTTGACTTTCAGGCCCCAGGGAACGAAAAAGCTATTGGGAAAGTTTGTCATATACTGTGTCAACTTCGTGTTTCCATGAGTGCATAACAAAAGCACGAGGACGCAAGAGTCTCTTTTTGTGAATTTGAGCTTGTTGCCACTCACAACAACAATGAACATTTCATCGTTCCCACCACAGAACTGCATCCAGCTCTTAGTATATTTGTCCGACGGGGATGTGCCGTTTTTAAGGGTATCGTTTTCACCAACTTTTTCTAGAACAGGGTATCAAAATGAGGCAATTTTTCTAGAGCAGGTTTTCAAAACATGTCAAAGGGGAATATTCTGCTAGATCGGGTCGTTTTTCGGTCAAATTTCATGTTTTTGAGTATACTTTTCATCAATTTTTTCTAGAACAGGTTATCATTTTGAGCGAAAAATTCTCGAGCAGGGTAAAACAAATTTTTTCTGTGGGCACACCCCCGTAACAATTTTAAGTCGAGTACCCCCCCCCCCGGGAAGTGAGAGTGAAAAGTTTCAATGGTTTTGTCCAAAGGATCAAGAATTTGCTTCACTGGCTTGCAATACCCTCACGCACACACTGCACTCTGCGAGTGGCATTTCATTCATTCGAAAAAGCGTACGGTAAACAACATTCTTGGCATTGTCAATGCTGGCCAGAAAAGCATTCATTTTGTTTGATCTATTTTCTTGTTGATTGACGTCAATTGCGATTTACATTACAAATAGTCTGTTTTTAGAACGCTCAAAGACAACAGCAGTATTGAAAAGTAACATTCCGCAGACAGCAAAATTGAAAAGGTTCTTTGTTCAAAACTTTCGCAAAGCAGTATGGGTCCTGATATAAAACGGAAAAATTGACACAACAATTTTCCCACATCACCTCAATGCTTCGCGTCACTGCGTTCCGCGAGCAAAAATGCATAGAATCGCGTTAAATGCAATCAAAGCATTTTGAAGCATTTTGAACCACTTATTATAAATGTTTGGTGGAAAAACGCAGTTTGTTGTTGTGGAGTTATTGATTTCGTTATTTTCTTCCAAAATAACTGTCTAAAGGCTTTTCTTTTTGTATTATACTTGAATTAGAAATGACGATTCAGAAATACACTAAGACTTTTTAAACGTTTCGATTTAGAATTAGAAATGAATAATGCTACACATGAGACGGAGAAAAATGAATCATATTACTTGTTGGGGATACGAATCGTCAAAGTTCAAAGCAACGGTTATCCCCCAAAAAGGAAACCTGTGATCATGCGCAGACAGCATATTTGGTTTGTGAAAAGAATGTGGGCGGAGACTCTAACCACAATCCAAACAAGAATTAGGAAAGAAACAAAGAGATTCTCGCGCATGGTAATAGGTTTCCCAGCTGTTGATCTGCTTTGAACTTTACGAGCATAACAAAAGGCTTAAACAAAAGGGGCAGTCCTCGGTATCCTCAACAATTACCTGCATTCTAAACTGACTAGGCTTGCCAAACGGCGCCTGCAGCGCCGACCTGGCCCGCCGTCGTACCGAGTGATTGGTTGGGAAAGAATTTGTTGCTTCTTGACGTTGTTTTCTGTTATCACTTTATGTGACCAAAGTTTCGTCATAGGTTCATTCTATATTTTACAAAGCTGCTGTTCATAGTTGCGCAAGGGAGCATTTAACAACATGAGTGTTTATCCCCAGGGCCGCCAAGAGAGAGGCTAGGTACCACGCCGTTTTATCCTTGGGCCACGCCCTCCTATGCACTGGTAAGACACTGCTTTTAGATTTTTTTGAATCTCAGTGGGCCCGCCGGCCTGAAAACGTTCCTGAAAGAAAACTACAACAAAGAAAAATACACACCTTATTTCTTGCTGTTCTACAGAGGCCCTCCGGGCCCCCTGGTAACTACCCTGGCTACCCCCCCTCTCTGTTTTGAATATCCCCCTACTATACTGATGTTGCCTCACCACACACATCATGGTATCCCCCACTGAGCTCCGGATGCCTCCCAACTATACTGAATTGCCCAACTGTACTCAAACATACCTCCCCACTGTACTGAACATCCCCAACTGTACTGCACACTCCCGGTGGGTGCAATTCAACAGTAAAAGGTACATCACGCTCGTCCATACCATTCCATAGGATACCCTTTTCTCTGACTTTCTAGTTGATGAAAAAACCCCTAATCATGGAAAGTTTTGAAGGTAACCCCCTTTAAAGGAGTATCACTGAGCCCTAAAGAAATCTGTACTGTACAAACACTGTTTCTAAGAGAAAGGTTTGGGATTTTGGCACTTTATTATGATTCACTTGCTTTATTAGTCTCTTAAATGTTTGAATGTTTTCGGCTAATTTAAAATTTTTGGGTAAAGCATTCCAAATTTGTGGTCCTAACGATAAGAGACTGTTTGAACCAAAAGTAACTTGGTTTGGTCTATGATGGATTAATTCTCTTGGGTTCCTTGCTGACCTTGTTGGTTGTTTTAGTTTGAAAATATCCTGCATGAAAGGGGGATTTAGCTTTGAGACAGTTTTATAGATTTCAATACAAAGAGTTCTGAGACGGCTGATTCTCATCGTGCATTTCCCAGCTTTGGAAAGTAAGTCGTCATAAGAGCTTGTAGAGTCATTGTAAAGAAATCTAAGAGCTCGCTCGTGGATCTTCTCAATTTTTTTCGCTGATTTTTCAGAGGAAAAATGCCAGACCAAAGGGCAGTAATTAAAATTTGAAAAAACGAAGCTTTGGATCAATATCTCTTTGGCTTTAAATTCCATAAAACCTTTAAGTCTTTTCAGTGCGTTTAGCTGCGCAGCGGCTTTCCTACATAGATCGGAAATGTAGTCGTCAAAGGTTAGTCTGTGATCGATTTTTACCCCCAGAAGTTTTACTGCATTTTCAGATTGAATTTGTTTGCCTTTTATGGTTAGTTTTTCCCCAATTGTGTCATCTCTACCCTTGGTTACTACGATGGCATGGAATTTGTCCGGATTTGCAATTATTTGGTTCCTTTCCAGCCAATCTACAGCAACATTTGATTCCTGTTCCAGTATTCTAACCAGGTTTGGGAATGATTTTGAAAAAGCCGTAAGGATATTATCGTCTGCATAATTATGTAAAGTAGCTTTCTCTATATAAAGATAAAGATCGTTTATGTATAAGTTAGACAAGATTGGACCAAGAACAGATCCTTGCGGTACACCAGAAAGCACGAGTTGGAAAGTACTATACGTGTTGTTAATACGCACTGACTGTTGTCTACGTTTCAAGTATGAGTAGATATAAACGAGTGCATCTTCATGAAAACCATACGCCACTTGTACTGATATCTCTTCTCTTTGTTGGGAAACAGTAGAATTCCACGAAACTTGGGGTATGAAACTTGGGCCAGGTGAATTTTGACTTTTATTTTAGGGCCCCGAGTCCACCAGCTTGCATTTCACTGTTTTTGGGTTGGAATATTTTCTGAAGAAAAATACCCCGTTTTTCCCGGTTTTTCCTAAGATTCTACAAAAAACTTTCATAAAAAGGAATATGGCTATAAGTGCAATTTTCTAAAGGAGATCTTTATCGGGAGGCCATGAATCAAACCGCGAATGAAACTAATTCAAACAAACATAAGATGCTACTGATGGGTAATTAATTATTGGAATTTTCCCACGCTGAGATTATGAATGGAATTAGCTCTAGAGAATCGCTGTTTGAAAGCCGTCGATTAAAACAAATATTTGTAGCCTTGGTCAGGTAGGAAAAATTATTGTCTATATCTGGTCACGTGGCGGAAAATTTATTGAATGTATTCATTTGTGATTGAGATGTTCCTGTCATGTGACCATATCAATTAATGGTTAGGGCAAATCCCATTACATGCGGAATTTTGCATGGAGTACCAAGCTGAAGAACCTTCGAGGATACCAAGCCAAATTTCGAAAAGGAAAGTTGACTTTAAGAGAGAGAGAAGAAAGTAGGCAAGTTTCTTACAGTTCTATTTGACTTCTCTTTGCTTCGCTAACCCTGTCATATATCCAATGGGATAATGTTTATTTGGGGTCATCTACTAAAGACTTGTCGTCCCCGTTAAGATCTGCCTCCCATTCCTGCTAAACTTTTTTGCCTCTGGTGAAGGTTGCCGAGTCTCCATAGGCCCGCAAATATTGTTGCTAGAATCTGAATGTTTAGAGGGGGGGGGGGGGGGGGTTGCTGTATATTTTGTTAGTATGAAAGAATGTCGACTGCATTCAGGGACGTAAGAATCATCTCATTAGGAATGCATAGGAAGAAGTGCTCCAATCGAAATTGTATGGGCGGAAGAACACTTCAAAATGGGCAGGATTTTAATTTTTGCATCAAGCACCTCTGTCCCAGAGTACCCCCCTGGGACATGAAAGGATTGATTTCCCGGTTATACATCGAAAAGATTGATTGTCCAAATTCAATGATTTATTGTTATCTTACAATGGAGTAGTGTTAAATTGACAATGGTTGACAAAAGAAGAAAGCTAATTGGATAAACGGCTTCATGCCTTATATATATAGATGATATGGTCGTAGTTATCGCCATTGAAATACTGCAGGACGCTCCTGACTACGACTCATAGTCAAACAGTAGACTGATTATACCGGGTGCGCCAAAATAAACTATGCACGTTTGGCAGGCCACGATAAATCCTACACTGGACCGATTTTGAAGACTTATGACTTAATCTTTAGCAGAAAGCCTGAATTAGATTCTAGGATTTTTTACAAATTTTTCCGTTTTCACTTTTTAGAGCCACAAGCGAGTTTCTTAAAATTTTCGTTTTCAAAAACACTGAAAACGATCAAAAAACGTTGATCAAATTTTTCTAAAGACTCAACATGAATGGACAAAGAGAAAGCGTTTTCAGCGTGATTTGGGATTTGTAAATTGACTATTGTAAACTTCTGCACGAGCGTTATTACAACGATTGGCCTGTTGCGAAATTCTGTAGTAGTTACAATAAAGTGCCGCCCCAAAAGCCATCACAAAATTAAAAATGTAACAAGACTCCATGCTTGCTGGCCTCATGACGCTTCCTCGCTTGTCTTTTTAACCCCCTTGACACAGGAACACTACTTGCACCAAAGCATAAATTCAATGACATTACAAAAGAAAAGACATTTCTTTATATCCTTGAAAATATTATTACATTTCTCCCAAGATAGTACGAACTCTCTTACAGCAGCTTACAATTAGTCGATTTCTAAATCCCAAATCACCACGAAAACGTTTTCACTTTGTCCATTCATGTCGATTCTTTAGAAAGCTTGATCGACGTTTTTGATCGTTTTCAGTGTTTTCGAAAACGAAAATCTTAAGAAACTCGCTTGTAGCTCTAAAAACTGAAAACAGAAAAATTTGCAAAAAAATCCTAGAATCTAATTCAGACTTTCTGCTAAAGATCAAATCATAAATCTTCAAAATCGGTCCTGTCTACGATTTATCGTGGCCTGCCAAAAGTGCATAGTTTATTTTGGCGCACCCGGTATCTTCGTAGGTAATAGGTTATCGCTATTGATAGACTGATAGACGCTATAACTACGACTCATGGACATACGCTTCCAGAAACGGACATGGCCTAAATCACCTGCTATTTTTTCTCGAAACCTCCGACCCTAAATCGCCGCAAAAAGTGGTTATCCTGAAGTGCTACACTGCAAAACGAGCTATCAGTACTTAGATGAATGTTTCTTCAAGCTATTAAAGTAAAAACTCTTACCTATAAGTGATATTTTGTTTATTTGGGGGCGCAAAAAATCTCGTAAATTCGCTCGTTACTTTGAAATTTTGATCGTTGCAGCAGTTCAGTCGAGCGCGTTGTTAGAACGCTTTTGTTTGTCTTTGGCGTGAAGTTTAAATTGAAGGAGAATCAGCCAATCCCATCAAGTTATTTCAAGTCTTGCATCCTGATTGGTCCAGGAACAAATTTGTTCCTGGCGAGATTTTTTTGCCGTTTTGAGAAGAGTTTGTCCATAAGGCCCTCAACTGAAGCGACAACGATAACATCAATTCACTTCAATAAGATGATCGTAAGTTGAGGGTCCTTTTGTAGTGAGGGCTAGTCAAACGGCATTATTTTGAAATGACTATGACTGCCTCGTTTCGATAAGGGCCAAGGCAGAAAAGCACAAACAATTGTTGTTTTCAAATGAAACACATTGATTTGAAAACTTCACAATAAATCAGTCAATGCTTAGCGAAAGCAGCAAAATAGTACCTACGTATAAGATTTGATATTGTCTCCAACTGTTTTCATGGTAATCTTGTTCGTAAGACTTTGTTCTGTCCGGCCAAGCTCCTTGAAACTCTGCTTTCAGCTCCGAGTTTCCGTTGGTCAACATCATTCAGTTAAATTTTCTGAGATTCTAATGGAGTTGTATTTTGTTGTATACTTTGTACATGACTGCGTATAGCAGCCTCGTTCCAAAGGGCGTTCAAAAGTGAAAAAAGTCAGTCCAAAAATTGCCGTAATAATGTGAGTCCCAGTATGAGCGGTCTCGGTCTGGTGTAATAGTCTCGTTTTTAATAGCGATTACTTGGACTCATCGTAATCAGTCTAATTGCATTCCACTTTCCATATATTTTCATATTTTTTAGAATTATGATGTCATAGTAACGTCATCTAATGAGGTGGCCGCACTCAAAATGGCCAATCAGCTATCAGCCAAGAATAGTTAGTACTACACGGTACGTCCTTCCAAATTTCAATGATTTCTCATTAGACTAAGACCATTTATAGAGGGAGGTAGAGTCGTCTATGTTGATTAAAAAAAAATTCGCTAGGATTAGGAACTTGCTTTAGCCAAAAGGCCAACGCTCTGGCTTGCAGTTGGAAGCAAATTTGAGCTTTCAAGATTGATATTTCTGCTCTCAAATCGCCAATACCAACAAATGAGGTATCTTTGTTCACTATCGAGGAAAATTGTGAGAGTGATTAGCCATTCATTAAAGCTAGATTCACATTGCTGGAATCAACCAAATATGTATAATTTTTTTGGGACACGGTACACAAAAAGACCTATGATGCTCATATTTTGAAAAGTGAAGCCTAACATGGTTTTTCTTTATTATGCATGAGCAGCATCCACTTATTGATTACGTCATCAAAAATGAAAACTACGTCTCAAATGAAAGCCCGCTGCAAGACAAGTTCAGCAATGTAAGAATTATATCATAGAAGCAGGAAGAAAGTTACCTACCGTAGACATTCTTTAGCTTCACACGTGTACTTTCGACATAATTGAATGATTGGTCATAATAGTACTCCATATAGAACCTCGTTCCTTCATCCTCAAATTTCATGCGGATTATTTGTACCCTTTGATTATATGCATGTATTCTACCTTTGTAGACCGATGGCACGGGAGTAACAAGTCTGAATACCTTGTATGTCTTGTCGTATTTTGCCAACTGGTAGGTATAGCCACCGAAAACGGTAGCTCGGAGAAAAAGATTTTTGAAGGCTGATGTACAGCACGCTGGATGCATGTCGACTAATTCAACATTCACATGTCCTAATACAGGGACACTCGTTGCTGACAATGCTATGTTGACATATGCACACTTCACGATCTCTGAATTGAAAAAAAAAACAATAACAACTTAACAAGTTAATCGTATGTAAACTAGTAAAAGCATTAGAGATTCAATCATTTCCTTAAAAAAAGTGATATAGTTACTCGGATTCTATCGTGCATCTCAGAAAATAGCCCCCTTTTGACTGGAGAAAGGAACAATTTGATAAGAGATTGGAGCATCAGGAGTCCACAGCTAAATTCATCAATCTTCATCTCAAATGCACGTATCTTCTATTTAAAAATCCTCTGCAAAATACTAGAGAAACGAGTTTGCAAAGTCAAAATATAGAGTGCACCTGAAATCAGACGTTCGATATTATGGGTATTTTCCAATGCACCTGCTTCATTTGATTTTCGGTTTTTACGTTAGAAAAGAATAACAGATGCACGCCACGAATATAATGAAACTGTGGTAAGAATGATAAATTCGTGCAATGTCTCCAAATTATGCGTGCATTTGCGATAGAATGCAATGCAAAAACCGTTTCTTTAATAGAAGAGTAATTTCAAGAACGTTTCAAGCAAATCTCAAATCAATATCCTTTTCAAAATTTAGAGCTAAATCTCAAAATTGAGAATTTCTTTTATTTGCAAAGTGAAATTATGGCCAGGTATATATCAAATTATGGCCAGGTAGGCCAGCTAACTTAGAGAATCTGCTTTCAGATGCACATTCTAAATGTTGCCTTAATGTATTCGTGCATCTCTGGTATTTGGCAGATGACTTTAAAATGCAAGTTATGTCTCTGCAAGTTGTAGAATAAAGATGTAGCTATGTTCCCAATATCTTATAAAATTTCTCCTTTAGTTAAAAGGAGTTACTTTTTGAGACACCCTTTTTTCTGCTGCTTTTTTGTACTTTAAAGAGTCCTATCTTGCGGGAAAGCATTTAAATTACTGTAGGACAAATAAAAATGAAGGCTTCCTTATCAAAATGAAGCTCAAGAGAGAGATAGAAAGATTTACGAGATGAGTAAACCTACAATTACAATTTTGATATGCACGAGTAAAAGTACAATTTCTGAAGGTGACCACAGTTCTATCTTGAAAATGTCTTTGCGAGTATTTGTGTCAAGAATAAAATAAATCACATCATGAATGTTTTTGAAATGCAGAAAATATATTTTAATTTCTGGCACCAAAAAACCCTTTGAGAAAGTTTGTGAGAATCAGATTTGCCAAAAAGGTCCACTTTGTGAGAGGTCATGATATGCAGTACGAGACATTGGGAGATTTTGAATCTTAATTATCAATTTGTAGTCATAATTATAAATTATACTTTGGCAAATTTAGTTACTTTTTCAGCTGACTAGCCTACTTTCTGAGCTATAAGCAGTGAATCAAAACTTCCTTTGTCTGGAAACAGTCTTGATTGGATGAACAGCATCTAATTTTCCAAAGACTTGGTTTGAAATGCTAAGAGAACATTTCGGATGTTTGCATTACGTTAGAAAACTAATTTCCCCTTCCCCTCGTTCTTCTTTTCCCATTTCCTCCTTCTTTTCGATCTTCTTTCGTGTCTTTCTGGAGACCTGAAAAGCTTTCTGGGCCCATTAGTGCTATGGTCCGCTATTTTGTGCACCCCTGTGCAAAAATGGTGAGTCTAGGCGCCAATTGATTTCGAAGTTTATTTTGAAATAGCAAGGAATGATCATCAAATCGAAATTTCATGCCACACTATCCCAGATAAATTGGCTTATTTTTAGAAACAGAGTGTCCCAAAAAAATTGTGCTCTGTTTGCCTGAGGGTTGCGAAAAAATGGCAAAAGCTTCTCACCAAAATTTTAACGATGTTGCTCTTCAGATGTTCAAATAAAATTTGCTGCAATCCCCGTAAAAATCCGTTGCAAGATGATGAAGCTATGACTTCCTAAACACAAAATTTGCCTGATGACTGAAACCAGCGGTCGGCCATATAGCTTCATGTGAGGTAAGAAATAGTTTCTACATGGTAAGAAATTGATGAACTCTCTGATGATTATGGGAATGTTTATGAGAGCTATGAAATTGGCGGCTGCTGTTTCATTTCATTCATGAAGCTATTTTTCGCTGCAGAATAGTAGGACAAAATGGCTGACCGCTGGTTTTAGTCATCAGGCAAATCTGATCTCCTGAAGTTCACAGCTCTATCATTTTTCAACGGATTTTTATGGGGATGGTAACAGATTTTAATTGAATATCTGAAGAGCAACATCATGCAAGAGTTTGGCAAGAAGCTTTTGCCGTTTTGCCGCAATCTTGAGGCAAACGGGGCACAATTTTTTTTGGGAAACCCTGGAGATATGATGCACCATAACTGCAGATCCACCTTAAGCGTAAAGACGTTTATACTTATGGTGCATCTGCACATAGGTGGCTCACTATACAGATAATTCACGAAACAGCAATAAGGTGACTCATTAACAAGTAAAAGTAGGAGCAAAACACCCACACAAAACTGGTTAAGGTGGCTCGTTACTGATAAAATTTGACACTGATGCATACTTGGTGTCCCATCGCTTATGAATAGAGCTCACAGTAACTAAAGCTTGTCTATTCTTATTTCTGGGTTTAAAGGTTTGTATTTAAGTGATGGGATTGTATACTTACTTGCATGTTGATATATGGCCAAAATCAAAGGTATAAAAGATAAACAAATCATGTTGATGTCTGCTCAACTGCTCCAATGTCTCAGTCTGTAAATACAGAGAATTTTAATTGATAGGAAATGATGCAGGAAATTGACAAAGGCTAGAAAAACGACTGTGCGTAGCCTTTGAAGGCAAATTGAGCACATTTCAATCCTTTCTTAGATATCATCCAAAGGATATCATGCGATATCACGTGTCATGTGATATCGTGTGACTTCCACCTTGCGTTAAAAGGAAAAGAGAAACGCCAAACATGACAGAGATATGCGTTTTTGCGTTTTTGGAAGAAATGGAAATACATACTTGATGTGAATTATCACAATTGAATAATTCAATGATTTAAAAATTCAAATTTTTGATTTTTAAGCTTGGAATTATTTACTAGGACTCATCGTTTTCCAACCAAAGAGTTGGCCCTGTGAAAAGATTGCCTTGATTCCAAAAGTGACAAGCTTCAAAAACATCGATGCTAAAACACTTGAAACCTCGAGGTTCCAGGACACTTGTTCAAGTCCCGGTTTTTCATGTTAGGGTACCTGGAAAAAAAAGTGGTTAGGACTCACTAGACTAGATTGTTTCATTTTGATGCAAA
Source organism: Aurelia coerulea (assembly GCA_039566865.1). Classification (NCBI taxonomy): domain Eukaryota; kingdom Metazoa; phylum Cnidaria; class Scyphozoa; order Semaeostomeae; family Ulmaridae; genus Aurelia; species Aurelia coerulea. The sequence goes on from CM076946.1 coordinate 23,630,168, forward strand.
GATTTTGAATAGAGTTACTGAACTTTTCTGCAATAATCTTCCTGTTTAGATGCGAAGACCTAGTCAATATTCTCGAAACTTCGAGGGTCAACGACGGTCAGCATTGTATATCATGTCATGCCAACTTGATCCACGACATGCTGCTGTCTGATTGGCGACACAAAGGGTTGTCTCAGCTGAGATAGCCTCGTTATCAACAGTGATACAATCAATCAGGTAGCCTCAATAAGACTAGAAGGTAGCTATTACTAGGACTCAAAGTAATAAGTCTAGGCTCACTTCCTCAAGAATCATCAAGAAATAGACCTTTTAGCTATTCTGAAAGGAATCAGAATCGAACAACATTTTGCTACATTTTGTAGAATTTTCGAATGTGTACAATAGTGATAGAAGCTCTAAAGCCACTCGATCGAACGTCGCGTATCAAAATGTATAAAAATAACGCTCGATCCAGGTACTTTTGTAGAATAGCTAAAAGGTCTATTAAAGGCATTCGAAATTCGAACGAAAAAATTGAACAACTGTTCACTTGGGATTTGCAACATACAATGTAGCGGCTTCATTTCGATAGACCGAATACTGAATTCGAATTCTTCTATTTTCAAAATTACTCATTTTTGTTGGATTTCTGCAGTCTCAATCCCCTCTTCCGGGGGAACTGAAACTATTGGATTTTGGATGGGAACAAGGACAGATTTTATGAGACAATAGACAATAGCATGAGTTGCTTTTGTTGAAACCTAAAATCAAAGCGATTAGTGATTGCAGACAAAGGAAATTCCCGCAATCAGTAATTCAAAACAAACAAAGCCGCAAACTTTGCTCTAAGACCTAGGTAGCTAGCGCACTTGTTGTGCATTCCTGAAACTATTTTAAAGAGAAAACGTGAGCCTATCTACATCGAAAGAAGAAGGATATATCTAAACATCTACCTCGAGCAGTTTATTTCTTTGGTTCAGAAGCTGAGCAGTTAGTGTTTCAATTTCAATTACACCTCCCATTCAGCTTTTGAACCAAACAAATTGAATGCCGGAGGTGCCAGCCAGAGGCAGATGTGTGGATATATCCTTCAGCATTACTCTTTACATCTATGCTCATATTTGCCCTTAAGAACAATTTCTGGAGTGCCTAACGAGCGAGCCAGCTACCTGGGTTTCAGGGAAACTTGCAGGTTTTCTTGTTTTGAATTAAAGGTTGAGTGAATTTCCTTTGTCTGCGATCACTAATTGCTTTGAATTGCGTTGCGGTGTCAATCAAAAGCAACTCATGCTATTGTTTTACAAAATCTGTCCTTGTTTTGGATGGGTTATATGGAGGTGTCCGCTGCAATAAGAAAGGCCGGGTTTTGAAACCCAATCCTAAAGCTTGGATGAAGTTTCTACCTAGTTTCAAAGAAAAAATGTTAAGATTAAGCGGAGCATTCTTAGTAAAGATTAGACCCCAATCCAAAAAAATCTCTACGAAGGTTAAATTCCTACATCCCTTTCCTGGAATTTTCCTTCCAAAAACTAGATACCCCAATACTGAAAGACATTCCCGTATTACTGAATGAATAGTGAAATATCTACCCCGGGAGTCTGCCAGCAGTTACAGTCTTCAGAATGCATTTTCTTCGGAGATATTTTTCTGCAAAGTCTACCGTTTACATTTGACTTTTTGAGGCTTCAAATGCCTACAAGAATACCCAAAGTGAGACATAGCTTGATTTCCAAACATGACAATGCTTTATTCGACCTTTATTTCCTTTCTTATTGAAGCATTGCATTTTTTCTATTATCGTTGTCGCGTCCTTGTTGTGTACTTGAAAACTTACCTATGCATTGCATGAGTAAAACTCTACGTATTGCTTCAAAGGAGTCGAGTTTAAAACAAGAAAAACAAACTTGAGCGCCAACGTGAACTGATACCTTACTCGGTCCTGTTTTCTAGTTGATCAACGCAGTGTTTCTTTCGATTGACTCCTTGTTTGTTATATCATCCTTAGAATGTGTCCTTGTGTGATAAAAATTGTATCTATTGACGGGAGCCCACACATTTTTGCTAAAAAATAACTAAATAAGGGTACCTATTCCGTCTAGGCAAGAAACGAAACATGAATGTCAAAAACCGCAAGGTTCGGTCTTGGGACCCCTTTTGTTTAACATATACCTGAATAACCTTTTTATGTTCCTGGAGGAGACCGACATCTGTAATTATGCGGACGACACAACTATTTATGCGTGTGGTCCTAACATCGAAAATGTCATTATGTATTTGGAAAATGATGCCCTTAAGATAACTGAATGGTTTCCAAACAATGGTATGAAGCTAAATGAAGACAAATATCACTTCATGATTTTTGGTGCAAAAGGGAGTAATGAAACAACAATTAAAATAGGCGAGGCTTGTGTGAAAGAAAGTTTAGAGGAAAATCTTCTCGGTATAACCTTTGATCAATCACTTTCTTTCAAGCAACACGTCAAGACTGTTTGCAAAAAGGCCAGCCAAAAACTCCACGCTCTTGCTCGAATTTCACGATACATGGACACTGAAAAACTGCAGCAGTTAATGAGGGCGTTTGTTTTGTCTCATTTCAGCTACTGTCCGCTTGTTTGGATGTTCTATGATAGAGCTTTGAATCATAGAATAAATCATATTCAAGAAAGGGCATTACGCATTGCATATAAAGATTACGAGAATGATTTCGGTTTTCTCCTGGAGCAATCAAAATCGGTGCCAATCCATGTAAGAAACCTACACAGTTGCTCATGACTGAAATTTATAAAACAAAATGCGGTCTGAATCCACCATTCATGAAGGATATTTTCATGCAACGAAATATTAGGCACTGCCTAAGGCATGGTAATGACGCTCAGCTGCCAAAAGTACGAACTAGTCTACGTCCTTTGAAGTTGAGTCCATTACTTACCTTGGAAATAAATTGTGGCAGCATTTACCGCAAGAAATAAAACAATCTAACAGCCTTCCTATGTTCAAAAAACGAATTAGATGTCGGAATGGTGGAAAATGCAACTGTAGGCTTTGCAAAGTAATACATCCAGCACGTTGGTTTTCTAACATAATATATTTTAACTCTGATTTGTCTGTAATATATATTAATAGTTTTATTGTAAATTATATATATTGTAAATAGTAGGCCTTAATTAGCTGTAATTTAGCTACTCATTTTTTAGCCTACTTTAAATAGATGTTTAATAATAATAATAATAATAACCTTAAAATACCTTATCTATTCAGCCTTGTCTTCATTTTTCATGAAAGCACTGTTGCGTTTTACTGTTGTCTTGTCCATGATGTATTGAAGCCATTCATTGTAAGTAAAACTGTATTGCTTGAGAAAACGCCTTTATCAGCCCAACCCAAATAGAAAACACGCCACGCCAGCCTCGACTGTCCCATTCATGACTTGCGTTTACTTCGAACTCGGCCTTCCAGCATGCATTGTAGTGGTTTCACTGGAAAATACCCCATCCTTTTATTTTCATATTTCATTTACAAATATAAAATTACCGCCTGCTCGTCATTCGGGCTACTTGTGACATTTTTATATTCTACAGTACACTCGTTTTTTCATAATTAAATCAAATTATCTCTATTGTTCTCGTTGCTATGACAATAAGAAGATTTTAAGTGATGATTATCATGATTATTACCAACATAATTGAAACAATGAAATGAGGCACTAAATTGAAATCTTTTGTTTCAAATTGAGTTGGATATCATCAAATACATGTGTAAGTCTAATTTTGCATATATTTGAGATTAAAACATTCGGGTGGAAAGCGCAGTTTGACTAGAAATCGAAGGATGAGGCAAGCGACGACAATCATTGTAGATTTATTCATCATTCATCAGAAAGACGTGAACATGTTAGACAAAATAAGACAAATCCAGTTTAAGTTAAATAATTCGCGAAATAATTAAGACATAATCAATTGTACGTTTCGAACCAAGCATGGTTCATCTTCAGCAAAAAATTAAGTGTTAAACGGCATTTTAAACCCTAAGACAAACAAGTATTAAAGAGGTAAACAAGCGTGAATTACATTTCCTACGCGAGCGGGAACCCGGGACCTAAGTCACAAGTGAATAAATAATGGCACATCAAAAAAGAACTAAGGGGATAGATGACTGCTGGGAATTGAGTTCAGGCCTATCTCGTAAAATCAACAGGCTTTCCTTAATAAGCAAATCAAAATCATTATTGGCTCTGTCTAAAATAGAGAAATCATTAACCGACGCGGCGTGCCCTGATTGGTTAATATGATCCCCGATGGCAGAGGAACTCCCTTTTATTTTAAGAGCAGCTTTGTTAATTCCCAAGTGCTCTCTGCAACGAGTAATCAAATTACGTGATGTATATCTGTATATAATTTTCTTCAGACGAAATGATTATGGCAGGTATTTTTTATTAAACACATCATGAATAATGATGCAAATTTACATAGGGAAATACAGGGAAATACATACCCTTTTTTAGTCTTCTCTGACAAGCTCTGTAAAAAGACCCCTTTTTTCTCAATCTAGGTCCTAGATATTTATTGAAAATTCACCCCTTTCTCAGAGAAACCATGGACACGCATGCCAGATACAAAATTATATTATATGCACCCGCCGGGTCGATAAGGTACTTGAGTAATGTCTAAACATTGGAAAAGCTTCACAAAAATTGTTTTCAAATATTCGCGAGGGCATCATGAAGATTTTCATGGCTGTCAAGAACATCTGAGTACTGAAAATCTGATAATTTTAAGAAATTTTCAGTACTGGTCCAAATTCTTAGTTTCTTGCAAAAGAAATACAAGTAGTTTTTGTATACTACCCATAAGAAATTCAACTTTCAAACCGCCAACAAATTAAGAAACTCCAAATGAAACTTAAGAAACTATTTATTTTGATAAAGAAAATCTTAACATATTTTCACTTTTTTCCTGTATCAGATTATTTGGAAGGTATACTTAAGTGGTGCCTAAACATTAGAAAGGCTTGAGAAGACCTTGTTTTGAAATTTTCAAGAGGGAACAGGTAGTGAATAAATTAATATGAAGATTGCTGTGGAACTTTCAAGAAACTTGTAAGAAACTGTGAGTGTTTAAAATCTGATAATTTTAAGAAACTATCAGTACGGCCAAAGTCCTTAGCTTCTTATCAAGAATACGTGTACGTGTATTGGCACAATTTGATCTGTTGCAAAGTAGTTACGGTTCAACGGGAGAGAAGTTTTGGGCGTGGTCACCTCATTAGATGACGTCACCAGGACGTCATAATGTTGAAAAATTTCAAAATGTATGCTATTCCCGCTAATTTGTTCTAAAAACGGAATAAAGATAATGTGAATCATTATTTCCCTTCTTGTTGGCGTATTATTAAATTCCAATTCAAATATCATACATACAAGTGTTTTTAGACGGTTATTTTGGTATAAAATTACAAGAATTGATGACGGCATGACTGCAAACTATTTTTTCCACCAAAAATTGATAAAAAATGGTTCAAAATGCATGCATGACGTAACGCAATTTTATGAATTGTTAAAAAGCATAGGTTTCAAATCTTTAAAAAGGCTGGTGTAAAATTGAGTGACCTATTTCTTTGAACTGAATGACTTCAAAGAAACTTTAGCTAATTCTCTATAATTCTACCGTTGGAATTTTCTGAAATCTTCAATAGTTTCAGAATTTGAGTGTTTTTCTTCTCTTTCAAGAATTCAAGTAAAAATTTTCGAAAAACTTAAAACCATCCTAATTTCTAAACAGTTTCACGTAACATGCAATAATTTCAAAGAAAACCACAGTTTATGAATGCCTACAATATGGTATCAAGCGAAAGTCTGTCACTTGTCTGGTTTATGATTTAGAAATTTGACGACGTCACATCCTCAAATGAGTTGAAATTTAAGATACGCTGTGATTTCCAAAAATATTAAATATTTCTGAGAAGTCCAACGGTAGAATCATAGATAAGTATCTGAAGTTTCTTTCAAGCCATTCAGCCAGAAGAAATAGGTCATTGAATTTTGCATCCACCATTTTACGCCGAGATTAAAATTTGGAACCTATGCATTAAGAGAATCTGGTGGAAAAAGCTTCGCAATTTGCCAAGGTCACCGAAAATGGTGGCCTAAGTGACGTCATCAATAAACCCTATTTGGACCGGGGGGAAGGGCGTTTTTGGCCCCCCCCCTATCAAACTTTCTCAAATGTCTCCACCGCAGTTGTAGATATGATGCTGCAACTCCTTGATTTTTCCAAAAATTTGAGTGGCCATCAAATTTTAAAAATTTCATTGTCCATTGTTGTACCACGTGACCTCCAGATGCCCTTATTTGGAGACTGGTCACAAAAAACATGTTAAAATCTTCGCTAACTTCTTGCAAATAGCGCTAAATAAAGTTATATACACCATTCGATTGGTCTTGAAGAGTACTTTCATTTGATATATAGTTTGTTTATATTTGCTGACATAAACAACTTTTGATATCCATGACGTCATTTATCTTTATGACGTCATAGAATGTATGAATGATGGCAATATATATCAAAACGTGCAGAAAACAGTGTCAGGTTCCTTATTACTAACTATTTTCACTAGTTAGAAGTCTAAAAAATTGAAAATAATTCACAATAGAAACCTCAATTAGTCTATTCAATGGCTAATTGCTCTTAATTAGCAAAAGTTGAAAGTTAAATTGAATTTTTTTCGCGTAAGTATCTTTATCTACTCTTATTTGCTACTTCTGGCTGCAATTGTGCCTGTTATCTCATGTTATCTGGACGAAACTTGCTTTTTTAAGTCAGTAGCTCGACTTTAACCATTTTCCCTTTGTTTTTGGTTGCCTAACAACAATCCACGTGACCAAATAGACCACTATTGTTATTTTTGTAAAGCTAATTGTCCAAAGAACAATTGGCTTAAGTTTCATTGTTATTTCTCTTGTAGTTTTGAAGAAAAAGAGGGGAGCGAAAAACGCTCCCCCCCCCCAGTCAAAAATATCAAAATTTCAACCCGGTCCAAATAGGGTTAAGAATGCTGACGTCAGCCAATTCCATTGTTATGGAAAGCAATATAAAATTTTTCTTTGCTGATTCTTTTTAAAGTACAATAGTCAATGTTTGGAGCTAATTCTGGGAGAAAAATTATCAATACATTAAGTTTTCCAATTCCTTCTTCCAAATGTGGTTTTGTCACCTCTCATGTAAGACCAATTGTTCAAAAATTTTACTATCCAAATGTAGCTAATCGATGATTAGTAATTGTCAATGAGTTTGAGGGAAGCCTGATTTTCACACATTTTAAGTTTAAGACAACACTGTGACGTCACAATGTGTGGCAGCCACATCAAAATTAAGCTACAATGGCTATAAGCTGATAAATTTCTTGTTCTGTAACTATGCAATTCATTCAAATGGAAACAAAAGGAAAATAATTTTTGGCTGTTTGTTGCATTAATGAATAGATTTTACGTAAGACAGCAGAAAGCAGCTTTGTCAAATCTATTCTCGAATCAATGAAATGAAACAAAAAGAACAGAGCTGTGAACGTTTAGTGCAAAAAACAAAAAGCCTTTTTTGTTGCTTTGTGTAAAATTAATTAGTGCAACAAGCAGCCAAAAAGTGTTTTATCCTTATTTTCCATTTGTATCAATTGAGAAAGACACATGTGCCAAATCTGTTCACGAGTGCATCGACTGTATTGAATCACCTTACTTTGTATTTACAATAACCTAGCAATGCGACATGAGCAGCTTACTTGCGCTTGCAGAGAAAGACCGAACGAGAAAAATTTGTAGGAGTTGCTCAAGATTGGATGTTTTTAAACAAAATTGGGAGACTTTAAATCGAAAATGAAGTTATATTGGTGCTTGAGTCATTGGTAAGTGAATCATTTAGCTCAATAATACTTACTAAGCCTGGGGCCAACAAATGAGTTTTAATTGGTGAGAAGCTTAGGCCCAAATGAAATTTCGGACAGAAATCGGTGAGAATCGCCTGCGATTTTGAGACGCAATTGAAGGGAAGTGTTTGGGTTAGATCTTTGGGCAATATCCACAATCGCTGAAATTTGTATCCTCATTTCTTATTTGTAGCGATTTTTATCAATGTTTAAACGAGGGTCAATTGATATTCGTTGTCCGGCAAATGAATACAATTTTGGCTCCAAATGAGATATTTGTTTGAGGACGCTACAAACTGCAAAAGAGCATCCTTTCTAGCGATTTGTCTAAAACAATTACATGTAATGATTGTAACTAAGTAGCCATTTCAATTTTCGTGAGGATGCTCGAGAATTCTCTTCCAACGACCGATGGTGATATCACATAGGGTTTTAAAGATGTGACTTGATTGGCTGAATACCGTGAAATTTGATGATTTCCGCGTGCTTCAGCAACCAATAATGATTTGAATGGTGTGCTAACAAGAAAACGTGTTATCGACCGTCGTTTTATACACACAAACTGGACATTTCACGAAAAACTTTTTTATAGTTACAGATGGAATTCATTGAGAATGCATAAGTAAATTAAGGGCTGTATAGAGCATATTGTTCGTGTCGTTTTATCTAAAACAGGTTTAACTGGGAATTATGAATGGGGACATGTGAATAATGCTAAAATTCTCTTATCGAGTACTCGTACGATACGTACTTTCGAGCACCGGAAAATCATCCCCCCGCTTTTTGATTTTTGAAACATTTTCTACCCACCCCCCCCCCCACTTCTATTCCAACCCCCTTTCATTAATTCTTGAACAATTGACAGGTGAACATAATTTTTGAATAGATATAAAAAGATGCGTGTTTAACAAAGAAAACGACTATTTTCAATGTGTCCAGCCTCCCCTGATTATTTAATATATCGAACCATTTCCACCCCCTTGATTATTCTCAAGTCTCATTCTAAATATTTGCTTTACCCAGTCCCCAGGAACAATAGCAAAGGGGCCAAGGTATGAAAATGATCAAGCACACACAGGACTAAAATCGGACCAATTTTGTTTGTCCTCAGCAGTTATCATTTTCTGGTTTCCCTTTGATTATAGCCCATGTATATCCCATGAAAAAAATGCAAAAATTACATTTATAAAATAACAAGTACCTAGTCCGTTATTAGAGCTAAGAATTTCAGAAAAAAAGCAAGTCAACGGCGAGTCATGCCAGTGAGAAGGCGATCACATCAACATTTTAGCAAAGACAATAAATATCATGATGACGATGAGAAATCCAGCGTTGCATTTGCTTGCTGAATTTGGTTTCGAGGTTGAGCCTTGATTGGGACCTTGAGTGGGACTTTGAGTGGGAGTGGAACCATTGCTCAGTTCGATTGTTGGGTCATAAAATGCTTTTGTGTTGAACTTTGGGAACCGGAAGATAAACAACTGCTTTCCACCTTTTACTTCCACTTTTGGAAAGGGGGATACCATGTCTTTCCACATTCCATCGATGTTGACCTGCAACAAAATTCATTGATCAAGCTTCAGGAAAGTTCATTTTATTTTGTGTCAAGCCTGCACAGTGATATTCGATCTCGCAAAATGGAAAAAATACAAAGTTGTCATGTTGCGGTGATTCAAGATAAGACAATTCTATTTTTGGTAGAATTTAACGCGAAAAAGCCCCCATGATTTACCTTGATTTGGGGAATGCATAGACAATAGGAGATTTTAATCAAAGTTTGAATATAGCATGCTATTTTTCAGATTTTCTGAAGCTCACATTGAAGAAGCTCCTAATCTACAATAAAGATCAAGATAAATATTTCGAAAATATTTCTTTCTCTACTTTTCAACCGAACAACCAAGGGCGCTAGGACGAAATTTCACATTATAGTCAAACTGTTGCAGTTAATATCTAATGTTTGGTTTGAAAAACTTCCCATGTTCTCCTTGGTGGTTTCTTCTTTCATAAATTTCTTGGTTTTGCTTTCTAAACGAAATAGATCCTATCTTTTCTCAAGTTGAAATAAACTGCTTGTTCGGCATGTACTGTTTCATCAACGCCTTATGGCCGCCAGACACGACGACTGTGACACGATCAAAAAGTTCATTTCAACTTGACAAAAGATAGGATACATGTCGTTTAGAAAGCAAAACCAAGATATTTATGCAAGAAGAAACCACCAAAGAGAACATAGGTAAGTTTTTCAAACCAAACATTACAAATCAACTGCAATGGGACGACTATAATGTCGTCCTAACGTCCTTGGAAGGATGAAAAAAGGAGAATTTTTTCAGGACATAATCGACTACTGGTCTACCAAAGGTAAGTTCGGGCGTTGTGTAGACTTGCTCCAAGTCTATTCTCCAAGTATTTTATTCTGGAGGTTTTACGGTTAGGTGGATCTGCACTTAAGGTGGTTCACTACCAAAAATTTCAAAATGACGAAACAGCGATAAAGTGACTCACTACCAAGTAAAAATAGGTAAAAACACACAAAAACAATTGGTTAAGGCGGCTCATTACCAATAAAACGTTAAGGTGGCTCGCTACCAATAAAACTTTCACACCCTTGGTGTCCTATCGCTCATGATCCAGATAAAGATGTTTATTCAATTTTTAATTTTAAACAGCTTGCGTCAGAGTTTGTTGAATCTGTTGCGTTTTTTTGGGACACCCGGGAGATTAATCTTTCTTTGAGCTATTAAAGGACAAGTCCAGGGTTGGTATGATTGATGATAAAATACAAGATAATAATACTATGAATGATGTATGATACTGTTTTCCACTATTTTCTGCCTTCTTCTTGTGAAATTGCGTATCAAACAAACAATTTGAGTGAAGTGACGTCATATCGCGCAAACGAAAACGAGGCTGTGGGATTGTTTTTGAATCTTAATCGCTGCTAGCCTCTTTATCGTGTACTCATACATTGAATATAGCACAAGAACACGACAAAGAAGCTTGCTAGGATAAAGGTGCGAAAAAACACACAGCCTCGTTTTCCTTGGCGTGGTATGACGTCACTTCGCTCAAATTGCTTATTTAAATACGTAATTTCACAAGGAAAAGTGGAAAAATAATGGAAAAAGTATCTCATATCATTTATAGCAGTATTATCTTGCATTTTATCATCAGTCATACCAACCCCCGGACTTGTCCTAAGCAAAAAGCTCCTACCTAAAAGTTTATTTTGAACTAGTCCTTGAACGGTCCTTGAACTAGTTCCTGGTGTGTTCGGTTACGGTTATTATTAGTGAAATGGACGTTGCTTGGCTTACCTCTCCAGATAATGTGCAATCAGCATTTCCTAGATCAAGTGTCTGAAGTCTCTCTCCTTTGCCTCTTTTCTTTGACTTTTTAGATGCAATTTTCCTCCCTTTTATCTCAATGCCAAGCTCAATCTGAGTTCCTGTCTCAGTCGTATTTCCTTTCTTGCACGAAGCAGATCCTCCACAAAATTTCCAATCCTCGATGCCAATGTTAAACTTGAGTGTACCGGGCCGAACTTCAAGCTTTTCATTCTCTGATGTACTGACAGTACCTGTGCCATCGAAGAGGTATGCATTGACAACAAGTTTGGCGCCAGGGCCTGAAAGGATTGCTCTATAATCAATGTGCAGCACAGAAATATTTTGGTATTTAATGCCTTCCTCAAAGCCTGATGAATAAAAATCAAACCATTGTGATGCAAACGAACTGATGGAATGATTGCTGCTTCCAACGGTGACGTTGTCTTTATCAAGTTCCTTTATGTAATCAAATTTGACCACCAGTGAGTTGTTTCCTAAAATAAGAAGAAAGGAGAGTTGAAGACGTTCCTGTCAAAGTCCGTTTGGTCCACTTGCAACTAAGGAAATTAGTTTAGAATTGTTAAGTATCTCTCTTGTTACTTCAATGTTGACAAATATTGTCTGAATTAGGCCAAGCATGATTTTTTTAATGTTACCAGTACCAAGAGACCTCGAAGCATCGGCGAACATCGGAGTAAGGGAGATAATAGGTTTTTATTTGAAATGAAGTATGTTAAAATCAAACCATTCTGGGGCTGATCTATCACATGAAAGCTACCCTTACAGTGCCAAGTTTTGCCGAAATTTCAATTTTTATGGGCATTTGTAGCGAGGAAAGACGCGAGGTCACCCACCGGGTCCTCGCTAAAAATGCCTCTAGCAATGTTCTAAGAAATATCAACAATACATTCAGGCGCTGTGTCCCACTTTTGAATTTTCTCGTCCCACTCATAGTGAAAAAATCAAGGTTGTCAGAAATTAATGAAATTTGGCACAAAGCTCAATTTAAGCGCCTGGGAGGGTTAAAGGGGCTCAGTCGTCAAACAGTAAACAAATCCGTAAACTCGCACGTGTCGGGGATTATCTATTTGTTCATCCATTGTTCTCTGTAGTTTGTTTGGTGGCTTCACCCAAGCCACAGATAAGTGACCGTTAAAAATCCACTTATATCGGAGCAATCGTAGAAGATATGAATGTTTGTTTTGTTCCATAGTGAAGTACAAGGATTAATGCCCAAACAGCAACTTTCATTTTGAACAAAATACAAAAATCCTGTGTGATATCACCTTTCAAAAAACTGCAAAAATCATCGTTTTGTTTACATTTTGACGACGGAGCCCCATTAATATACAGTTATATTAATACTAATATTAAGAACAAGTACAAAAGAAAAACCAAAATAACAGCATACACACTAAAGCAAGATAAAGTAAAGATTGAAGAACCCCCAAAATCCACGCAAACAGCCCATAACCCACCAGACCACGACCACCGTGGCAGGAGGGTACCCAATAGACCCCCTGATTCCCGAATTCCCGCTACTTTTTTAGCCCAATTCCCAATTCCCGACCATCGTTTTTAAAGAATTCCCGCTTTTCGTCTGACCATGGTCTGAAAGTGTATTGAAGCTAAAATGAATCATTTTCACGACTTATGGCGAAGACCAGACCGGCGAAGACCAGCGCTCTGTTTATGGCTCGAATGATCAGGGGCGGAAATGCAATTTTTTTTGAGCGGTTGTTTGCTCAAAGGACCGAGTTTCTTCCACGCGGACTGATTTTTGCGAAATAAGTTGTTGTTGCAAATGTATGAAAAACTAAAGTTTCCTTTCTGCCATAATTTAACGAAAATACACTATAACAGACATAATGCTTTCCCAGCAATAGAAACGGAATCAAACAAACAGTTGTTGACGTCAAGTTGTCTCTGGCTAGCATCTTAGCCATCTGCCCTGAATGATCCGGTCAAAGCATCATAGAATAGCCAGGTTTTCAGGCATGCAAGCTTGCTCATATGGAATCAATTAGCGGCGTGGCTAAGGTAAATTAAGGGAGGCATGGAAATACAGGAGCCACCAGGAAAATTTTGGGGGCCACACCCTTTACTTTAGCATAGAATGCATCTCCCAATATCAAACCTTGATAGTTTTGTGACAGTTATCCTATAAATCGAGCCACGAAGAAAATTTTCGAAGAAACATTCTTTACTTTGGCTTAGAATGCATCTCCCAATAGCATGCTTGCCATTAGTCTGCAAGAAACCTTGATAGTTTTCTGACAGTTATCCTATGAATCGGAGCACAAAGAAAATTTTCGAAGAAAAATCCTTTACTTTGGCTTAGAATGCATCTCCCAATATCATGCTTGCTATTAGCAGCGAGGAAACCTTGATAGTTTTCTGACAGTTATCCTATGAATCGGAGCACAAAGAAAATTTTCGAAGAAAAATCCTTTACTTTGGCTTAGAATGCATCTCCCAATATCATGCGTACCATTAACAGCGAGGAAACCTCGATATTTTTGTGACAGTTATCTTATGGATCGGAGCATGAAGACAATTTTTGAAGAAACATCCTTTTACTTTGGCTCAGAAGGCATCCCTTACCCGACTTAGACCCAGCCATTTTCTCTACTGTTTTAAAGGAATCTCGAGGATTTCTTTCCTGTAAACATAGTTTCTGCGATAAAACAAATGACAGCTAAGACATAAATCTTTGCCTTTCGATTATCGACGTCCTGAAAAATTCAGGTTCAAGTTCAGAGCCGGATCGGGACCGACTTTATCACTATAAAATAGCGATTGCGACCGAGTTATGAAATTATTGAGGGGTGTCACACCCCGCACACCCCCTCATTTGCGCCCCTGTGAATGATACTGTATTTGTTTTAACTTCCTTTTTGGGTTTCTTATAGCAGAGATCAGTGTAAACGTAGGCCTTGTTGTGTTCTTATAAATATCTCCTCACTGCACCCGGTGGATGCAGTGCAATGTTAATGAAGATATGATGTCACGCTCATTCATGATTTTGCTGAAAAAGGGGTAATTTGAAGCCAAGTCTTATGACCTAGAATCTCAAAAATGGGGTATTCTATTGTTTTCTCCAAACTTTTCTTTGTGGTGAAAGTTGGTGCCACTCTGACTCTGTCCCCTCTCATAGTAAATTGCCACACAGTTGATGATATCGTATTTCATGGCCTGGGCTGACTTCATTTTTCATGGGTCTTCTCACTAGACTTATGACATGGAGTTCTTTGTTTCCCTGACAAAGTGGCCTTAGAGAGCGGGAGTTCTCGTACACTCTACAAAATCACTTCAAACTCTGTTCTAAAGAGCTTGCACATTAAAAACCCAACTGATACAAAGAATGGTGTTTTCCTGACCTAGTGATCGTAAAATATATACATTTCAAGCAGTAATCTTCCTCTGTAGAATTAGAATAGATCCGTCGCAGCTACTAGAACTCTAGGCCATATCAACCATTCTTGTATGCATCAACAACAACTGTCAAAATAGTGCCCCCTTATTGGTTTAAAACTAAATTCTAGCAACTTGATTGGTGAGTACTGAACCACTGTGCTAGGGCCTAAGTGTTCCCACTTTTTCTGAGTAATGGTATGAATCCCTTTTGACCAAAAGTGATATCAACAAATCAAAGAACGCACGGAAACAAGGGACGAAAAGGCATAAGTCTAGGTAAATCCCGATTCCCGAAAGCTGGTGCCAATTCCCGAATCCCGCTCACAAAAATTTGACGATTCCCGATTCTCGATTCCAAAAAATGGCGATTCCCGCTTCCCGAAAAACATATTGGGTACCCTCTGGCAGTAGTCCGATGAAGACCACCCACGCAAAACTCCGGGAGCACCTCAGTCCAGTCCGCCCAGAAGTTTTGATGAAAGAAATAGTTGCTTTTGGATGATTCTGTTTGCAAAAGCGCTTTCATTTGAGTTCCCATATAGTAACAAATGACAAAGATCCTTTGCGTTAATGTCAGCAACATCATAACCGACATCGGAGACTTGACCAAAGAGATCTTGGCGCTGTGCTGTAAACTGTAAATATCAATTTCAACAACAACATGACTCAGCGAGTTACTTAGGAATTCGAAGAAGGGGGGGGGGGGGGGAGGTAGCCTACGAGTAAACCAATTATCCTAAGAATAAAGGGTCTGTGAAATAAAGAGATAAAGCTTGCTATGGCTGCCCAATTAATTATGTTAATCATCTATTCAAATAATGTGTGAAACCTGTCTAAACAAAGGCTGCAAAAATTAAGTTCTAGAAATCTGGAACTGCAGTAGCAAGCTTTCGCTCATTAATTTGTAGACCCTTTCTCCAGTTGGATAATTGGTCTACTCGTAGGGAAGGGGAGAGGAGAATTTTTTCCCTTCAAGGAATTTAGGTTGCTCAAAACTGGTTTACAGCTAATGCCGGATAAGGACTATCTTGAATGACTACATAAGTACGCCTTTTAAAGGTGTAACCCTTCACGAACAATGCTCTATTTTTCGTTTTCGTAATAATCTGATGGTATAAGAATTTGAATACGGTGTTTGTACTCACCCACTTGCAGAAATAACTGCAATTTCTTGGAAATTTGAGCACCTTAAAGGGAGCAACCCTGTCTCCCAGAATTGCGGGAATATACATATAGGGGATTAAAGTAAACTCATTTGACCTTGCAGCTATGTTCATCACATCCCGTGATGCTTTGCCATTGACATAATGCTTTACCAAGACTGCACTTAAACCAGCATACAAGTCAAATCTTTCAACAGGGAAACCCGCAAATCTTCCAATTTCACGCTTATAAGCCAAGCACTAAAGACACAGAGCCGATTTTACCATGAATCGATTCCTCAGGACCCACTCCCCATTTGTTTTTAGATCGATCAGAGATCGGCGTTACATCAAATTTTATTCCTTCGAAAATTGGCCTATGTTCAAGAATTTTTCAGAAATGCTACAAATAGGACATAGCTTTCAAATTTTCACATGTTACGTAGATTATGTCCAAGAATAACAGGACAATATTTGTTTGAGTGATTTTCGAAGATTCTTGACGATTTGAAGCTATCTGCTACCAAGAGAGCTAACGGGCCTACCTTCATCCGGAACAGAATCCCAGTAATCGGCACCACATAAGTTACTCTCGCTGTGATAACCAGTGGATACATTTACGAATAAGATCACCACCAATCCCATTTCTTTTCACCATTTTATCATCGATAATTTCGATATCCTAGCTGGTAGATCCACCCAAAAGTAACCTGCGTGCAGAGTTGCAGCTGCACGCAGACTACCCAAAGGGACATACCCACTTTCTGTATGGCTACATGTTTGTCTAGTACCCAGAGTAAATTACCCTATTGGTACTGGGGGGGGGGGGGGGGGGCGTTTTTCGCTCCTTACCAGACTTTGCTGCGTTACGCTAAAACGACAAGAGATATAACCAACAGTTTTGGTGACTTTTACTCAAATTTCATAAGCAATTAAATTTTTGATAATTCATTGTTCTACCTTTGATCATGTGACCACAGTAATACCATATTTGGAGAGAAGTAAACAAAAAAGGCTTAAAATGTCCGTAGTTTTCTTTTCCTTTTTCTTGATCGATCTCAAACATGCACCATTGGATTGAATTTGTTGAGTACGTTCATTCGATATATAAATTTTTCATAATTGCTGATGTAAGCAAAATTTAATATATATGACGTCATTCACATTTATGACGTCATTGCTCTAATAAAGATGTGTAAAATATATTTTTTAGTCTAATTTGCTTCATCTTAATAATTTGATTCATTTTGAGTCTATATTTACCAGATAAAAGGACAGGACTGGCAAGAACCTACCATGAAAATAAATGCATTCAAAAAAGGCTAATTTAAAGCTAATTGTGCCAAAAATAGATACTAAAAAGTTTTGAAAGTAATATATTACTGAACTATGACATGTTTCCTACTATTTGAAATAAATTTGGAGAAAATCGGTTCAATTGTTGATTAAATAGAATTTTTTCTGGTTAAGAATGTATAAATTTGCCAGTTATAGTCATTTTTTCGGTTGCCTAGCATCGAGTCACGTGACTTATTAATTTTCATTGTTATATTTGAATAGCCAATTGTCTAAAGAAGAATAGGGGTAAGTCTTAGTGTTATATCTTCTGTAGTTTTTGAGAAAAAGAGTGGGGCGAAAAACGCCCCCCCCCCCCCCCAGTGCAAAGTACCTAAAAATCGCCCAGTACAGATAGGGTTAAGAGAAAAACTATAATAATCAAAGAAAGGATGAAATCCTTTTATTGGCGAAAGTAAACCAGATATTTTATTTTTCAGAAAAAGAAATTCAAAATTACCACTCACTCAACCTCGTCACCATAGCCTTTTATCGTGTTGGGACGGATCCCAATCAGAGAGAAGGCCCTGGGTCGAGGTTGCCGCTAACAAGCAGCAAGAAATGTGTGTGATAGCACTTACCTCGTGACATTGTCATTTTGCCAGAGTTCCCCATTACCTGCACTACGATATCTCTTTGATGCATGTATTTGCTAGAAGCAAAACAACAGGCTATGCCATACAACAAACAAATGATCTTCATCTTTGCAGCGAAGTGAATGTCTAGCCTGTGAAACAAGAAAGATTTAAGGCTCAGAGAAAAATTCGTTGTAATTGACACATGCTCCACATTTTCTTTAAGAGGCGGATCCAACATTTTTAATACCCCCCAGTAACGACCTCGTTGGACATTAAAAATGCAGTGGGAAAATGATGAAATGGTACATTTTCGACGGGGATTAAAACTGTCATGGCGGGAAAGAAAACATTTCAGCAATCATATATGGAATTTGCATAAGTTTTGAAGGGGAAACAAAGATTTCAGCGGGGAAATAACAAAAACAGCCGGGGAAAATGTTTAAACTCAAACATAGCAGGGAAGCAAACTTTCTTGGTGGGTCATCATTTTACCTTAGCGTGCGATCGTTTCAGCGGGGTGGTTACTGGTTACTGGGGGAGATTCTTATATGCTCATTGCCCCACACTGAGTGCGGGCATACTTAGCTGTCCCTGTCCGTGTGTATGTGAGAGATAGGGGTTTCAAAGTCTCAAATCCCACAAAATTTGTCAACAAGTTTGCAAAGACATTTTACAGGGTAGTGCCATTTGATGTAATCAATCACAATTTTCATGTTTGGATGGAGATTGTGCTTCAAATTAAATTTCATCGCATTTTTCCTGACTTTGACCGATTTTGCCACTTTTCTTGACCTTACAAAGAAAAGTGCTGACACAAGCAATAATGACGGCTAATTTTAGGTTAATCTTTATGTTCTCATAAAGTACATGCCTGGGGCTATTAGTACACAAATGCTGGTTGCTCTTTCTTTTTGCAGTCAAGAAGAGTTAGGCAGGGGGTAGGACGTGTCAGATACCCCAACCACTTCACGTATTTTTTTTATAAACTTCCCATAAGAAACTCAACTCTCAGCCCACTCTCAGATCGCCAAAAAATTGAGAAACTCCAGTACTGGGAAGATATAAGTTAAAAAACTATGTATTTTGATAAAGGAAATCCTCAAAATATTTATACTTTACTTTCATTTGTAACATATTACTGGTAATGTACTTGAGTAATGTTTGAACATCGGAAAGGCTCAAAAACCTTGTTTTGAAATGTTCACGAGGGCACAGGTAGTGAATATGAATATTGTTATGGAACCTCTAAGAAACTCGCAAGAAACTCTGAGTACTAAAAATTTGATAATTTTCAGAAACTTTTAGTACTGGGCCAAATTCTTAGTTTCTTATAAAAAAATACGCGGGTTAAACCTGCAGGCTGAAATATTGCAATTAGATCTCCATTGTATAAGAATCTATTCAGGCTTAAATTTGAAACAGGTTCTTATTGGTAGAGGCAATTGGGTCTTATTCACAACAGAAGTTTGTGGAAGAATCGTAAACTTTTATATTATCTGATGAGAATTAAGCTTATGAACTTTTTTCTTCTTTGGATTACATAAACATTTCTCGACATTTCTGATTCTTCCAAAAATTCTGTTGTGATACCTCCTGAATTCAAGTGATGTGAATTGACAGTAAATTTTATAGACCTCAAGTTAAAATCTGAAGAAAGAAATTCCTCAAAGCCCTGAATGAAATAGAAACCAATTCAAGAACCTGAACAGCTTTATTTCCTACTAATTACCCAAAACATAAGAACCTAGTAGTCAGGCTGACTTGCAAAAAATTGTAGGTTCTTATGCGCGGGTTTTGTTTTTACTGTATCTGCTTGGAAGAGACGCATAATTTCTGGGATAGAACTGTTTAAACGTTCGAAACGTTGTAATGCTTCTGCTTTACTCATCGTTTTATCATCACTTGGTGTAGGTGTGGTTTCCGGGTATTGCTTCTATCACAGGAAAAACCGACAAACTTTCAACGGTTTCCAGAAAAACAAAATACGAATGGACAGTGCACAACCTTGATTCTAACAATTGCAGCAAATAATTCGAACAGCGATAGCGAAATTTCGAACTTGCTTTCACATATAACAAACACAGAACCGCACCCCTTTTTTAGTTTCTTGCATGGCTTATTCATCAGCTGGCCATGTTTATGTAACTTTTCAATGTAAGCCATATTTTACATCTTAGTATCTTATCATGATTTGAAAGAATGGAGTGTCATCCGCCAAATAATTTTATAATCCTAACCACTAATAACACACCAGGAAGGAAACTGTAGGCTTACTTACCTGTTGGCTGGTCTCTTTGAAGCGTTTGCATATACAAGAAATCGAATTCCTTCAATTTCAACATTTAATGATATTAAAGACATACCTTTTCTTATCTGGCTGGATATGACTTGATATCTTCTCGACGAAGTTTGTTTATGCGGCTTTGCTGCTGTTTCATTTATTTATTTACAGTCATACCAACAGGTATGACATGACGCAGAAAGTGACAAAAATGCACTCATAGTGGGATTGTGAGGCAGTCTGTAAACCATGGAATCACAAAATGACGGAACGAAATGACGAAATAACGGAATCAAGTGACGGAATGACAGAAGAGTGTGATATTTTCATTAGGTAAGGGTAGAATCAAATGCCAACTATCATATATGCAGCCAGAAGTTAAATCTCAGGTCATGACCTGTTACTGTTTTCTCCTCAAATTATTTTACAAATGTCCACAATAATCACGAAAACTCGAATTCTAGGTTAAGACGTTTTACTTTTTGTCATTTGGTAGTTTCGTTGAAAAATCTCTGATGAAAATTATCAAGGGTCTGGCCAGCTAAAATTGGGTGAATTGGGTTTCAATTGTGTTTGGGTTATTTCTTTGAGCAATATCCATAATTGCTGAGGTTCTTATCCTTATATCTTATCTGTAGCGAATTTTATCAATGATTTAACGAAGGTCAATATTCGTCGACCGGAAAATGAATACAATTTCGGCTCCAAATGAGATATTTGTCTGAGCACGCTACAAACTGCAGAGGGGCATCCCTTCTACCGATTTTTCAAAAACAATTCCATGTAATTATTGTAACCAGTAAGGATTTGAACTGTATGCTGGTGGTATGCTTAACTTAGTAGACATTTCAATTTTCGTGCGGGTACTCGAGAATTCTCTTCCAACGACCGATTTGATATCACATAGGGGTTTTAAAGATGTGATTTGATTGGCTGATGTGATTTGATTGGCTGAATACCATGGAATTGGATGATTTCCGCGTGCTTCAGCAACCAATAATGATTTGAATGGTGTGCTAACAAGAAAACGTGTTATCGACCGTCGTTTTATACACACAAACTGGACATTTCACGAAAAACTTTTTTATAGTTACAGATGGAATTCATTGAGAATGCATAAGTAAATTAAGGGCTGTATAGAGCATATTGTTCGTGTCGTTTTATCTAAAACAGGTTTAACTGGGAATTATGAATGGGGACATGTGAATAATGCTAAAATTCTAAAACTAAAACTCTAAAACTCTAACTTTTGACAAGCTTTTGCATGTGGTTTCATGATTAGCTTTTATTGCACTCGTTGCGTATTATGATGCTCGTTCACCCTCATCAAGAACTCCCATCATGCAATTATGTTGCAGAGTGACCAGTATCAACATGGAATTCGATATTCAAAAACAGACAGCTGATGTCGACGAAGCAAATGTGTAAAATATGAAGCAATAAAATAGTCTTATTCCAATAGGTTGTAAACAAAAGTCATGTCGGAAGATGCTAATTTTTTATTACAAAGTCCAACTTTGTAATCTAAGAGGGGGGTCCATTTGTTTCTAAAATTCGTACGGTACGTACTCTCGAGCACCGGAAAATCACTCCCCCCCCCGCTTTTTGATTTTTGAAACATTTTCTACCCCCACCCCATTTTTGTTCCAACCACCTTTTATTAATTCTTGACAAATTGAAATGAAGGTGAACATAATTTTTGAATAGATATAAAAAAGATGCGTGTTTAACAAAGAAAAAGACTATTTTCAATGTGTCCAGCCTCCCCCGATTATTTAATATATCGAACCATGTCCACCCCCTTGATTATTCTCACCCCCCTCGTTTATTCAGTACTCGAGAGTAGTCATCATAAAATCGGAATACAATGATTGCGTTCGTAAGAAACTGCTGCAAGAAACTG
The DNA here is from genome assembly GCA_039566865.1 of Aurelia coerulea. Classification (NCBI taxonomy): domain Eukaryota; kingdom Metazoa; phylum Cnidaria; class Scyphozoa; order Semaeostomeae; family Ulmaridae; genus Aurelia; species Aurelia coerulea. Next base: position 23,652,049 of record CM076946.1, read on the forward strand.
TAGTAACCACTTCCATGTTCAGAAACCCTGTTAGAAGTGATCCAAAAGGTCAATTCAAAATTAAGAAAATTTTTAAATTTTGTCATAGTTGCAAGGGGTTTTTAAATAGAAACCGTATTACCAACCTATATAGAACTACCGGGTGTCCCAAAAAAAGTTCCGACGTTTAATTGAGCACAGAGAAAAATCTTTTTAATCTGGCGATTTCTATTCATTCTAGCTACATGCTAGATATTTCAACTTACAGTTTGGCATATCGTAGGAAGAAATTAGTAATCTGAAAATGGAGTTATGAGCTCTTACATTTCACTTTCATGTTCAAGGCAAAACCAGAGAGATTTTTACGCCTTCCTCCTTCGTGATGGTGGGGACTCCCTCGACGAGCAACACAAAAATGGAGTTGACAATTCGTTCATTACCTTGACGTCCCGAGCTGGCAGAAATTTTATTCACGAGAGAAAGCGTTTCTTTGTAATTGAACAGAATTTAGATTGAAATCATTTTTGATTGTGTGAATTAGCCTAAGGTGTGAAGAATAGAAACAAATAGGTCTCGGGACAACTGTTTGCTGCTGTTATTGTTGCCTTGTGCAAATTGGGAATTTCAAAAGGGAATTTTTACTGTTTCACGGTTTCACGGCACGGGGCACGGAATAGAATAGATTGTCTTTTCTGATCTTAAATATAGTTTCAATCGCTTTTTCAACCTACCATATTATGCAATAGTGCATTTTTGTGTGTTCGTCCAGTCCGAATTGAGTGCCAAGGTATGAACGTAGTTTTTTCCCCCTGAGACCTATTATATTCGATTTTCAGACCTTTACTTCCAATATGCTCAATGAGCGGAACTCTTGCACGTCGTCAAGGCAATGAAACAAAGTGTCAACCCAGTTTTTTGTGTTACTCATCCGGAGATTCCCCCTCCACTACGATGATGCAGAAAGGCGTACTAACCTCTCTGGTTTTGCCTTAAACATGAAGATGCGATGTTAGGACTAATTATTCCATCTTCAGATTATTGATTTCTTCCTACGATATGCCAAACTGTAAGTTGAAATGTCCAGCATGTACCTAGAATGAATAGAAATTGCCAGATAACGAAATTTTTTGTCTGCGTTCAATCAAACGCCGGTACTTTTTTTTGGGACACCCGGTGTAAGGAAGATTTTACTGATATTTTGACTTTCTTCGAATTCTCTGTTCAGAAAGTGGTCCTCAATAAATATTTAAAAGGACTTTTTCAAATAAGTATCGTACCCAGAATTAACAAAGCAGGTCTCTTGTAAAACGAAATGACCGTATTCCTCGTCAGAACAATTCTATGTAATTTTGTGAATGCATAGTAATAATCCACTCATTCTAAATATCTGCTTTGCCCAGTCCCCAGGAACAATAGCACAAGGGGCCAAGGTATGAATATGACCAAGCACACCTGGAACTAACAGTGACAATTTTGTTTGTCCTCAGCAGTAATCATTTTCTGGTTTCCCTGTGATTATAGGCCAAGTATATCCAAGGGCGCCTACCTTGTAGGAAGTGTGTCCCGGTACTGTACGCGTAGTAATTGGTGTCCTATGACCCGGTCCTGTTAATCTTTGTATATCATAAGAGGATTTTCAATTCTAACGTCTGTTAGTGTTGACCAATCAAAACCCACGCTGTCTGATTCCCTGTGGCCAGATCTTATAACAGTTGATCTCGTGTTCAATAAACACCGGAATTTGAAACAACAAAGTTATTCATACGTCATCTTGACCTTGAGAGGACTGACTCTGTGTACTGCAGGGTCACGGTACGATTCTAGGACACTCTCTGTTCTGGGTCACAGGACACCATTTACTCTAGAGTACTGGGAATAAACACAGTTCCTACAGGGTAGGCGCCCTTGGTATATCCCATGAAAACAATGTAAAAATTACATCTATGAAATTACAAGTAGTCTGTTATTCAAGCTAAGAACTTCAGCGAATAAAGTGAGTCAAAAGCGAGTCATGCCAGTGAGAAGGCGATCACATCAAAATTTTAGCAGAGACAATGAACATCATGATGATGATGAGAAATCCAGCGTTGCATTTGCTTGCTGAATTTGGTTTCGAGGTTGAGCCTTGATTGGGACCTTGAGTGGGACTTTGAGTGGGAGTGGAACCACTGCTCAGCTCGATTGTTGGGTCATAAAATGCTGTTGTGTTGAACTTTGGAAATCGGAAGATAAACAACTGCTTTGCACCTTTGACGTCCACTTTTGGGAAGGGGGATACCATGTCTTTCCACATTCCATCGATTTTGACCTGAAACGAAATTCATTGATGAAGAGCTTCGGGAAAGTTGTCATGTTTCGGTGTTTCAAGATAAGACAATTTCATGTTTGGTAGGATTTAACGCGAAAAAGTCCTCATAGTTTAGCTTGATTACACCCCCGTCTAAGTGCCCCGGCGAGAGATCAGATGTTCACCGGGGTCTCAGTGACCGAAAAATATGGTCAAATTTTCACTGGGGAGTTCCAATTATGTAACGAGGACGGCATAATTATTGGCGGGGAACTGTTTCTACGAGGACATATTGTCTCAAAATTCTCCCCGGGGTTTGCCAAATTGCAGCCGAGGTTTCACTTGAGAGGCATTTTGTACCGGGGAGATTAACGTCGTGTCCGGGGACCGATTTGGCTCCAATTTTTTCACCGAGGAAATCACCGGGGTAGGATGTACCGGGGCACTTAGAAGGGGGTGTATGATTTGGGGAATGCATAGTCAATAGGAGATTTTAATCAAAATTTGAATAGAGCATGCAATTTTTCAGATTTTCCGAAGCTCAAAACTGAAAGAGCTCTTAATCTGCAATGAAAATCAAGAAGTCATTTCTAATTCAAATTCTTGGACATGTAGAAATCAATATTTTAAACTTGTTTCTCTCTTTACTTTTCACACAAAGGACAATGAAATGGAATTTTTTTCAGAACAGAATCGACTACTGGTTTACCAAAGGCAAGTTCAGGTGCTGTATAGACTTGCTCTAAGTCTATTCTGTGGTCTATCAGCGCTAAAAGAATACAATTACCCCTATGGGGTCGTAAGATACTAATACGACGCTGCTAAGGAGAAGTTTTCTTTCCTCCTCATATCTCCTTCGCAACATCATCTTAGTTGCTTGCGCCTAGCAGGGGTGATCATATTCTCTCAGCGCTGATAGACCACGGAATAGACTTGGAGTAAGTGTAGGTGATACAAAGTGAAGTTCATAATACATAGAAGGCTGGTTGATTAGCAAGGGCAAATTTTGTAATGCAATAGCAACAGTTGCATTTGATTGACACCTCAATTCAAAGCGATTAGCGACTGCAGACAAAGGAAATCTGTCAACCAGTAATTCAAAACAAACAAAGCCGTAAAAGTTTCCCGGCAACTAGTAGGGCAAACTCTCGCCTTGTGCAAGCGGAATGTGGTTTTCAAGAGAAGTTAGGTGCTTATGACGAAAGAAGAAGGGTAAATCTAAAGTTCTTTCTGGCTGATTTTGTTCACCTGATTAAGGAAGTATTTTGCAATCGTTTCATTTAAACCCTAAAAGGCGAAAATTACAATGCCTTCTGCTCGGCTCCTGAATACCCTTTTTCTTTCATCATAAGCATGTAACTTCTCTTGAAAACCACCTTTCGCTTCCACACGGCGAGAGTTTGTCCTAGTAGTTTGGGGGACAATCTTGCGGCTTTGTTTGTTTGAATTACTGGTTGGAAGAATTTCCGTTGTCTGCAATCGATAATCACTTTGAATTGAGGTGTCAATCAAACGCAACTGCTGCTATTGTATTACAACATCTACCCTTGTTTGGGTGATTGGAATGGATTGAATCTGTCTAATGGCCGCCAGACCGAAGTACTTCTGTGATTTTCCACGATAAGAGTATTAACAATCAAGGTAAGATTCGATTTGACGAAAATCACTTATTTGCGAAATAGCTTAAAAACGTTCTGAAAGAGTGGATCAAATCGTGAAGAAATTTCTTACGCTATACACAGAACGATACAAAAGTGCATTTTAATGGGTATCAGATGTTGCCTGTGCATTTATTGCCATAAGATAGAGACTTTTGTTAACCATTTAAGAATAATTCCCATTTCCTGAGAGAGAAAAAACAACCTTGCATATCGTTCTGTTTGAGAGATTCATTCTGTTGCACCATTTGATCGAGCGTTTTAACCCTATCCAGACTAGGCTTTTTGAAACTCTGGGGAGACTAGGGGGGGCCCCTGGTTTTTCTCAGAATCATAAGTGCTAGAGACTTGAAACTTGGCACAAGTAACAAACATGATAAGGCAAACAAGATGATGTTATTTGTTTTTGTTTATGTCACGTGATTAAGTGCTGACGTCAGCAAATGTTGCTAATTTGGGTGTAAAACCACATGTACTTTGTCGCGTTGTATCTCCAAATTGATAAAATATATCGATATGATCTTTAAAACATAGAAGGATTATATCCTTGTAATTCTTATTTTGAAATTTTTGCTTTGTAACACTAATATTTTTGCTGATGTCAGCATTTATTTATTTTGTACGAAAAAAATTGCAATTTTTGTCTAAAATTGATTATAAATTACTTTTAAAAATAGCAAAAAATGCTAAATATACATAAAAAGACCTGCTGCATCATATAATGTCACTCATTTTTCTAAAAATGAAGCATAACATGGTTTTTCGTCAGTACGCATGCGCAACAACCAATTGTTGATGACGTCATCAAAAATCAATAAACTATATATCAGATGAAAGCTTGTTTCAAGACGAGTTCAACAATGTTTGTCTCATTGTCATAGAGCCAGTGGTTCCAAAGTTATGATTTAAAAGGTATTTATTTTGCGGAGCACTCGATTTATAGTCATGTGTTGACCACCGGAATCAGAGTCAAAATTTTTGAAATTGACATCAAAAGATGTCTCATAGATAGAAACTAAAAGTCACAAAAAAGCTAGACTATTCTAGAGATACTCGACGAGCTGTGTGGAAAAGTTTACTAGTGCCCCCCCCCTAGTCTGGATAGGGTTAAGCCATTTTTCAGCCACTTAACAACAAACTAATTCTCTTGAGTACCGTAAAAGCTCTATTAAGCCCCCCCTCTCAATTAAGCCCCCCCTCCATATCAAATTCCACAGGCTACCAAATATTCTCCATTTATTTAGCTACATAAGTTTGCATGTTAATTTTGATGTGTTTTGAGATAAAACTTTGTCGAATTAATGTATTTAACTCGTGAAATTGTATGATTAAACCGCAAAATGTGGTGCAAAAAGGACTAAAAAGTGTCCAAAATGAAATGAGCCCCCCCGGGGCTTAATAGAGCTTTTACGGTATGTTTCCTTACTAAGCACAACGCAAGAAAAATCACACAAAAATACTCGAGTCTCTCTGCTATCAAGTGAATTTCGATTCATTGGAATCCACCAGGGAATCCACCCAGTACTTTATGCACTACGAGTTTTCACACCTTGAGCCCGGGGGGGGGGTACATGACATGTTCAGGGTGCGGGTATGTGTCGCCCGTATGGGTGGGTTTTTACACCCGAAATTCTCTAAACAGGGGCTCCTTTTTTGGCAGTTTTTTATAAACATCTCTGGGGTTTCGCTGAAATTCGTAAACATGGTTAAAATGGGTAGTTTTCCGCCAAAATTCATCATAAAAGTGGGTACCAAGGCAATTTTCTGTAATTAGAAGATGGTAGCTTTCTGAAAACCGGGCGGCAGACCACCGTCCATCCTCAAGTCATGTACCCCCGCCCCCGGCCTTGCACTAGTTCTTGGCGTGTTCGGTTATTATTTGTGAAATGGACGTTGCTTGCCTTACCTCTCCGGATAATGTGCAATCCGCATCTCCCAGATCAAGTGTCTGAAGTCTCTTTCCTTTACCTCTTTTCTTTGACTTTTTAGATGCACTTTTCCTCCCTTTTATCTCAATGCCAAGTTCAACCTGAGTTCCTATCTCAGTCGTACTGCCTTTCCTGCAAGAAGTTGATCCTCCACAAAAGTTCCAACTCTCAATGCCAATGTTGAACTTGATAGTACCGGGACGAACTTCAAGCGTTTCGTTCTCTGATGTTTTGACATTACCAGTGCCATTGAAGATGAAGACATCGACAACAAGTTTGGCGCCAGGGCCTGAAATTGATGCTTCAAACTTAATGTGCTTGACAGAAACATTTTGGTATTCCGTTTTGAGGCCTGATGTTGTAAATGTGAAACTTTGTGATGCAAAGGAATTGATGGAGTGTTTACTGCTTCCAGTTGTTCCAACAGTGACGTTATCTTTATCAAGTTCCTTCATGTAATCAAATGTGACCATGAGTGAGTTGTTTCCTAAATTAAAGTGGAAGGAGTTGAAGATGTTCCTGGATAAAAATATCCTAGCTGATAGATCCACCCAAAAGGAAAGGCCCATTTTCTGTAGGGCTACATGCTTGTCTGCTACCCAGAGTAAATCAAAAGACAAACAACAATAATCCAAAAAGGGCTTAAATCTTTTTATTGACGAAAGATATCCATATAAGATATTTTTCAAACACAAGAAACTTCCAAATTACCACTAACTGTCACCAAGCCACGTGTTTTTTTCAGGAATTTATTTTGAGTGGGCAGGAAGTATATCTAGCCAGTTAAAGCTAATTTAAGCCCACTGTGCATGCCGCATCCAGGCACGAGACCCCTAGTTTAACGTCCCTTCCGAAGGACGGCGAGGTGAGTTGCAAAGTCAAGCCTCCGAGGTCACCCATCCGGAGTTTGACCGCACTCGACCGAGCTTAACTTCAGTCTCCTGACGGTAACTGATTAACCCTATTTCAACCAGAGGGGGGGGGGGTCGTTTTTCGCCCCTATCGGATTTTCTTTAACAGTTCTCAAAGGATGCTACCTACAATGCTAATACTCCTTGACTTTTCCCAAAATTTAGTTGGCAATCAGAAAATAGAAATTTCAACACCTATTGTTTGACTATGTGACCACCACATGCCCATATTTGGAAAGTGGCCACAAAGAAATTCTTTAAAACGGCTCTAATCTCTTCCTTTGTCACTAAATCTTAACAATATATATACCATTCGAATTTTCTCGATGAGTACTTTCATTTGATATATAATTTATTCATATTTGCTGACATCAGCAGTTCATTATTTCCATGACGTCATCAATCTCTATGACGTCATATTCCTAATGAATGAGCAAATTTTTCATGCAAAACTGATGGAATTACCTCAAATATCGATGAAGGTACTTGATTTTACCAATAATATGCAAAATTAATGGTTTTAAATCATAATTAGTGAGCTAACAATTATGCATCGAATCGAATCTTCATTATATAATTAGTTAATTTATTAGAAACCAAAAATATCCGTATGAAATCATATGAAACTACAAATTAATGGTGTCAAGCAGGTATTTGGATGTTTTTTTTGCCAATTCTATCTAGCTATTTGCAATAATGGGCCCTTTTCTGCAAATAGCTCGATTTTCTCAAAATGTGCATTGTTTTTGGTTGCCAAGCAACCAATCACGTGACTATTGATTGATTGATTCTATTTTTAGATTCTCCTTTGTTCGATAATGACACAGGGCAAGTTTCATTGTCATAGCTGATGAAACTGCGGAGAAAAACAGGGGGGGGCGAAAAACGCCCCCCAGTAGAAAATCACTTTTTTTACCCGGTTAAAATAGGGTTAAGCCGTTCGGCCACTCATCCCCATGTTTAATGTCACTTACCTCGTGACATTGTCATTTTGCCAGACTGTCCCAGTATCTTCACTTTGATATCTCCTTGGTCCAGCTCTTTGTCAACAGCAAAGCAACAGGTGATGCCAAACATCAAATAAATGATCTTCATCTTTGCAGCAAAGTGAATGTCTAGCCTGTGAAGACAGACAGATTTAAGGCTCAAGTCAAAATTCGTTGCAATTGACACTAGCTTGTGTACCAGACCCCATTACGAAAAAGGAAGTGGTCTGTGCAACGGAGCAAACTTTCTTGCACGTGCATATTGAAGTGGATTGTTTGCATAATTATGAATTTTCTTTGATTATGCGTTATGTTCGATAAAAACAAGATAGCGGCGAAGAAATGGAATGTCTCTGGCGTCATCGACGTTCATTTTTGATTACAAAGTCCTTTGTAATCTAAGAAGGGGCTCCGATGTCAGTCAGAAAGTCAGAAAGTCAGAAAGAAAGAAAGAAAGAAAGAAAGTAAGTAACCCACTTCCGTCACGCTCGTTAAAGCAATTGATTAACGTTTTATCTCTGCTAATTGGCACTGAAATAAAGAAAGCGCACATAAAGCGCATACAAGACAGAAGTTTCCCGCGATCCTATAGCAACATTTGACGTCGGCTTATTTCATGTTAGACAGATTTGACACCATAAGATGGATAAATTACCATGATGTTTACCCTGGCACAACAACAAATTTCCCCAGAATTGGCACGTTCTTGACTTCATTAGCAGCTTAATTATGTCAAAACAATCGTTTTCTAGAACGAACGAATCATTAGCCACTTATTGATAGTACTCATTATGCAAATAAGTCAACTTTAGAGGATGATGTAACTGGTGGCCTGCACAGAGGCTAGCATTCGCAGCATCACCGAAGATAGAAGGATCCCCAGGGGCGAAGCTGGCTCAAAAGGGGTGGTCATGCTTTGCGCCAAAGGCGCAAAGATAGGAGCTCTTTGCGCCGCAGGCGCAAAGAGCGCGGGGGTCCGGGGGCGGAGCCCCCGGAAAATTTTTTGGACCACGCCCTTTTTAACCCAGGAAACGCCCCTTTTCCCACAAGAATGGGGACAACGCCTATCCCTTTACAGGTTAAATATGCATTTGAACACAAGGGAAAACTCCCATTTTCAAAAATTTCAGGTTAAGATTTGGTTTTCAAATGTTTTTGTTTTGGTTTCAAGTCTGACATTTCAGAGGCATTTAAGCTTGTCATAAATTTGGCAGGCACTTTGTGTCAAGATTTTCACATTTATGCACCTGAACACAGAAGGGAAAACTCTATATTTTCAATAAAGTTTAGGCCAAGACTTGGTTTTCATATGTTCTTGTTTTAAGTCTGACATTTCAAAGGCATTTTAAGCTTGTCATAAATTTGGCAGGCATTTTGTGTCAAGATTTTCACATTTAATTTTGTTGAACATTTGCAAGGCAAATTAGCTTGAGTTTTCCATTTTTAAGCATAAGGAACCCCACCAGCTCATGGCAACAGTGAAACTGGGGGGGGGGGGGTAATCAAACTGCATTACAATTGACCATAAAAGAAAATTGGCTGTTGTGGGAGGAAGCTGTTCTAATAAGTAAAAAATTATGATAATACTGCAATAACCAACAGGAAAGTTCCTTGTGAAATTTCTCATAGTCAGCAACAAATTATGAAAATACTGCACAAACAGGAAAATTCTCTTGGAAAGTTCCTTTGATCAGCAATTATGATAATACTGCAATCATCAACAGACAACAGCAAACAAAGTTCCTTCACCATGGTGGGCATGTGAAAGTTCTCATAGTCAGCAACAAATTATGATAATACTGCACCAGTGCACCTAGCCAGTTTTGCAATCAGAGAGGAACACATGCCATGAATGTTGGTATAGCCTGTTTCTGTCCATTTTTGGGATACACCTGGCCTAATTAATGTACATGACTAACAAAACAGCCCCTTTCATACCTTCACTCGCACACAGCCAATTTCCGCATTGGTCGCTGTTGTTGGTAGATGTGCTTCTGCTCAGCAACAGTCCTCGAAGCAAAGGACATTCTTAATAACTGAGACACAAGGTCTCGATCAGCAATAATTCCCTGAGCTTGAACTTGCGCCATAATCGGCTAGGCCTAAACACACTTGTCAGAGTGAAACTCACGAAATGACACAGGGTTGCCCTGCATACGACACTCATGCCCTGAGAACTTGACATGCCTTGATGTAGAAAATCTTTGCAATGATTTTGCAGAATAAAATATTCAGCCAATCAAAACGAACCATTCATCGTAATTGTAGGACTAGGTTATGATGATTATAACGACGAGGTCATGCTCTTCTCGTTTGCCAGACCAAGCTTTGTTCATTCCTTTTGTTTCAGAAGTGGATTCTTTTGTCGAGCATGACTGAACATAGGGTACCAACCTTATGGGCATGACCGTATTCATAGGGGGATTTCCGGTAGGTCGGGCTCAAGAATGAGGACAAGACCAGATTGGATGCCCTGTTGACTTTCTTCCTGCTCTCAGTAGCGAATCTCATTGGCTTAGCCGAACTGAATACGGGGGATATCATCAGAAGCCATATTGACCAGGGGGGGGGGGGTCATTCGATCAATCGTTGTAGTTTTGAACTGGTTAGGCGACAAGAAACTGCGTTTTCGAGCAGAAAAACCTATTTTTTGTGATTGAAAAAAATGTTATTTTTGAAAATGTTTGGTCATGCTGAGCATGACGAGCATGCCCTCTAACTTCGCCACTGAGGATCCCCCTCCTACACAGCTACAGAAAGGTGCAGAATCCCAGCAAACAATAGACCTTTTAGCTATTCTAAAAGGAGCCTGGATCGAACGTTATTTTTATACATTTTTATACGTTACATTCGATCGAGTGGCGTTAGAGCTTCTTTCACTATTGTGCACATTCGAAAAATCTACAAAGTGTAGCAAAAGTTTGTTCGATTCTGATTCTTTCCTGAATAGCTAAAAGGTCTATGGCGCCATTGACTGGGGGAAGGCACGAGATCACACTGAACCAAAACATCTTCATGCATATCATTCTGCACAGAGGTTATCTTCGTGACTGCTTGTCTCAAATTAGATGCCCGCGAATAGCAACAATTGAAACGTTCTGTAGGGTTCTGCATAAGTATTTTTGCGTTATCGTAAATCTCACATGACATCTCATTTGACACAGATGCACCAATAGTTTCGTGCACGAACTAAGCAAACTAGGGGTAATGACTTTTGATTTTTGCGTATCATTCTCGTCCTTTGCTTGCTCGATTCATGAACGTAGAAGAACTTTTCCAGAACAAAGAGCAGCTTTAAAGGAATTTTTCTCTGGCAAGAATTTGTATTTTAACGCCGCCAGGCTTTTCAAAGCATGCCAAATCTTTCTTACCAATGGAAACTTTGAAAAGTATGTACCAAGTATGTTGGAGCCCCACTTTCGATATTGCTGCTCTGTTTGGGGCTGCGCTGGTTCAACTGAAATTAATCAGTTGCAAAAACTAAACCGTGCAGCTAGAATTGTAACAAACAGCAGTTTTGAAACAACAAGCAATCCAATTATTGAGAGCCTGGGTTGGAAGACCATCCAGGAACTCATTCAAAATGAGTCTCAAACAATGGTCTTCAAATCCCTACACGGATTGGCTCCGCAATCCTTGTGTAACCTTTTCACAAAAAGCTCACAGTGCTCCTTTTACAGTCTCCGGAATACTGAGACACATCTAAGGCTACCTCTTAAGAAGACCTCAAATGGTAAAAAACCTTTTCATATTGGGGAGCAAAGCTGTGGAATAGCGTCTCAGCTGAGTCTAAGCAGGCATCCTCTCTAAGTTGTTTTAAACAAACAATTTAGGTCATCTTTTATTTTGTAAATATTAGAAAATATTGTAAATAGGATTTATGGTTGTAAATAGGTTTTTGGTATTTATTGCTGCAGAAGACAGCCTAACTATTCTGCTTCAATCAGCGAGCGAAATTAGCCTGTCTGCCTGCTGCCTGCCTGTCTTCCCAGCTCACGGCTGCGGTTTGCGGGCTCGCGGCTTGTGAGCATTTATCCAACAAACAACAACAAAAGGTCTCCAACAAAAGATTATGAGTTCTTCCTACCTACTTAACTACCGAACTACGTCAATTGACGACAAAGGTTTATTTCTGACGATGCAGAACTCAATATTACGAACAACGAAACCATGGACTACAGAACTACACAACCAAGAGCCTTGGACTTGGGAACCAGAAACCGGCGGAGGAGAGTAACTCAATATTCTAAATCATTTACTTTTTGAACCATTACCCAACTGTAAATTCAAACATAATACACGTTTCCTTAGCGAAAATCATTCAATTAATTTCTATAGAATTGACCTTGCTACAGTCGCATTTGGTACAAATACTAATCGGCAGCACTCGCTGATTGATGTTATGTCTAGTAATAGTTTTTAAATTTTAATCTTTATTTTTGTAACTAAATTTTAATTTTATGGGAGGGCCCCTTGAAAACCGGCACCTGTGCCGAAAGGCTACCCTCCCCTCATTTGAAATGAAAACAAATTTTTTTTTTCATTCATTTAGCACAATAGCTTTTAAACTATACGGCTACAATATAACACAACATAAAAAGATAAAGAAAAGTAGCAACTAACTTACTACACTTAAAAAACAACAACATGAATTATATACATATATGCGTTCTACAGAGACTTGGGGATATTTAAAGTGTGCAATGTTTTTTCTCGGATATCAGTAATTTGTCCAGTGAATTTGAGGAGATTGTCGATTGTTTCTTGATCCTCACATAAGTACATGAATTGAAGCAAATCATCAGGGGTAAGTTGTTTCGTACTTGGATAAGTTTCAAAAATTTGATTCAGAAATGCATCTCTAACCACTGAATAGTGTTCACATTTAAGTAGAAAGTGTTTTTCATCTTCAATGAATTCCTCATTACAAATTTGACAGACCCGATCTTCCCTATTAATTTTTGGGGATTGTCTACGGCCTGTCTCAATCGCAAGACAATGGTCGCTGAGTCGAAGTTTACTTGTAATCACCCTTAGCTTTCGTTTGTTATGTTGCATTAAATATGGCTCCAGCGTGATGCCTTTTTTATGTGGAAGAGGAACTCTCCCTTTTTTGAAGAGGACATTTCTCTCGTCCAATATCTATTATAGTTGGTTTTATTGCTAAGCTTGAACATGCTCTTGGTGCAGGAGTGAAAGTCTTCTAGATTTAGACTTCGCGTAACATTCTCGATATGCGTGTTACAATTTAGATCGGATGGAAGTTCCAAATTCATTAAATAAGCTTGGTAAATAAGACTATCCTCTGGTGCTTTTTTGACGTGATCAAAAAAAGACTTAATCCTATTTTCAACGTTTAACTTAAGAGGGTACCTGCCCAGTTCCCCTCTCACGAGAATGTTTGTGGTGGATCTATTAACACCCAACAGACGTTTGCAAAAGTTTAGATGAACCCTTTCCATATCACACTTGTCCCATTTGTCAAAACTCAAATAGTTATATGTCCCCCATATTTCAGAACCATACAGCAGGATGGGAGTTACTACACTGTCGAAAAGCTTCAGAGCTGCTTTAATAGGCAGTCGTTTAATAGGGAATCTATTATTAAGAGCGTACACAGCCCTCTGTGCTTTAGATGACAGATTTTCCATTGAGCTGTGTAGTGAACCATTTGCATTGATTGTCATACCTAAATAGTTGAAAGAACTGACAGATTCAATTTCCTTATTTCCAAACATGAAAGTGTTCTTCTTATTAGTTCTGTTTTTCTTCTGAAATGTAATGCACTTAGTCTTTTTTACGTTTAAGTTCATATTCCAAGTGTCACAGTATACCTGGACCTTATCGAGTGACGATTGTAAACCGTTAGCTGTTTTCGAAAAAATGACGATATCATCTGCATACATGAGGCAGTTAAGATTAGAGCCATTAGGTAATATAAATGGGTTTAAAGATTTGTCTTCTAGAATCTCTGCGAGATCATTAATGAAGGTATTGAAAAGGAGCGGGCTTAATGGGCAACCCTGTCTAGCACCTTTTTTATAATTAACGAATTTTTTGGTCCTACTATGACCAATTTTTACAGCACACGTTGTTTTTGAGTACATATTTTTTATGACATCGATAAAGTTATCACTTATGTTCAAATCTGTAAGCTTTTGAAAAAGTGCTCTATGACCGACTGAGTCGTATGCTTTTCGAAAGTCAATGAAGCAGGCAAAAACTTTTCCTTTTGGGGTGTTGTGAACATGCTTGTTTATGAGGGTCTTTAGGCTGAAGGCATGGTCAACAGTTCTGCTCTCTTCAAGGAAGCCAATTTGACTATTGCTTAATATTTTATTTTCTTTAAGAAAATCGGATAGCCTGAAGTTAAGTATCATACAGAACAACTTAGACACGCAACTAGTCACAGAAATTGGCCTGTAGTTATCTGGGTCCAATTTGTTGCCAGATTTATGGATTGGGGAGATAATGCTCATGCACCAAATTTCAGGGACATTGTGACAACTAAAAATAAAGTTAAAGAGTTTATGGAAGACATCCTTTATGATGGGGTAACTTCCCGGGGGGTCTACTTGACTTTCAATTGTACAGGGGTGTGCACTCCAAGAAAAAAAATTTTCACCCGGCTTCAGAAATTTTCCCTCGAAATGATAGCCGGTTTTAGAAAAAATCAGCGAAAAGCATACCCTAAAACGTAAAAATTCGTCTAAAAACAATAAAATGAAACTTTGGACAACCGGCTTTAGAAAAATTGCCTTCTTTTGACAGCCGGCGTTAGAAAAAAGAGGCGAAAACGATACCCAGAAAGGAGTGCACATCGCGTCAGCAAAATATACTAAGTAGCCCCCCCGGGGGTAACTTTCTATAATCATCTCGTTACTGATTCTGTCTAAACCCGGTGATTTACCCTTTTTTAGCCTTTGTATTGATTTCTGTATCTCTTTGTCAGATATTTGTTTGTTGAGAGCAGGGCCATGGTGATCCTTCTTTATTTGATTAGTCTCTTTCGGTAGTATAAGATCATTGCTCTCATGAAAGAGTTTCGCATAATATTGTTCCCAAACGTTTCCGTCAGTCAGTCGTGGTTGAGAATCGTTTTGGTATTTATCATCAAAAGATGTCCACGTATCCCAAAACTGGTTGTTACCTGTATTATTTTCTAGTTTTTCCGCGATATTGTTCCAATAAGCTTGTTTTTTCTTAAAGCACATTGAAATGAAATGAAATGAAATGAAATGGGGGCCAGGGGGCGTGCCCCCAGACAATATTTGAGATCACGCCCTTTGGATCACTGGAAAACACTCTTCAAAGCCTGTTTTATTTATCTTATATTCCTCTAAAATGTTACAATACATGTTACAACCTACTATACTTTCTAATTACTATACAACTATACTAGAAGTAACAAATCGTTAGTATGTGCGCGTATCATGTATTTTAATGTTGGCAGAGACGCGTTTCACGATGTTGTTAGCCAGAAATCAGATATGCAGAAATTGACGGGTCAGGGGCGGATCCAGACTACTGCGACTACTGCTGAAGCAGTAGTCAGATTGTCAGATCCTTGTTTTTGAATAGAGGAAGTCAACCAATCTGTAGCTGGCCTAACATTTCATCCCTATGACCAGTATCTTCCCAGCTCAATCTTTTAATTACATGCTTTCAACCATGTCCAGATATTGGTCATTCATGCTGCTTTTGTTTTGTATCGCACTCTTATCTTTAGTGCAATGTTGAATTCATTACGCTGTCATGCCAACGTTAGCCACACGTAGTGCCTGTTGTTTCAAATGCGAAGGAGTGCGTCTGTGATGGTCGATTCATAGCAGCAACTTTTAGGCGGGAGCAGTAGTGAGTTTCAAAATTGCTCTTCTCGTCCAATCAGGGATCGAGACGACTACTGCTCAAAATCCGCGGGAGCAGTAGTGGGATTTGAAAAATTAAAGAGTTGACCAATCAGAAAAGGTTATTTCAAGTTCATTTAGGCGGGAGCAGTAGTGAGATTTGAAAATTGTTTCTACACCACTGCGCTGCCAGTGAATTGTGGCGGGCATTTATGACCTTTGGAGCAGAAAATTTAGGCCGTACACTCCAATGTCAAGGAAGGCAAAGACAGCATCGTGAGGCAGCCGTCCGTGGCGAGGATAAAGCGACATAGTTGAGAGGTATTTCTTTCGTTAAGCCGATGTTTTACCGTACGATTGATCATAATAAATTCTTGTGAATAGCAATTGGACTGTAAGGCAGGTTTAATTTGCTTCGTTTCTGTATACATTTTGACACAAGGGGGAGGGGTCTGGGCTTTGACTATTCCTGACTATTGTTGGCGTATGCACTTACTTTATAGCGGATATCAGCAACTTTATTTGTCAAGAAAAATATCTTGTTCATCTCTTCCCATTGATATAAGAAATAGATAATACCTTTAGGAATGTGGTAGGGGTGGGGAGAGGGTTTGGATTCGGGATAGACCTGCTGCAAATAGCACACGAACACGCAGATATAGAAGTGTATTCATCTGAATCCAAAATTTTTCGAACATAAATTTCAATTAGAAATAATAGTAATTGTTTTCTTGAACAAAAATGAACATAGCACACACATTTTCCACTCTTCTTTTGCATCAAATTCAATTCATTTCTTTGGGTTTCCAATGTTTTCCACTTTTTTCTTCTATTTCAATTGCACAAACGCTCTGTTTTCTTTCAATATACTGCAACCTTTCATTTTAGCTAATCCTTTAAATACTAAATAAAGCTGAAAATTCCAGAAATTTAAAGATATGCAGCAATCTTTGTTGACACTCGCTGTTGCTTTGCCTTTGGCAATTTTGCAATGGCAGGGAAAGCCATTGCTGTAATTTCCATATCACCTTCTTTCAATATCAAATGATATCAAGAATAATATTCTGTGTAAGTGTATCTAGTTATCAAGGTCCACGCCTATTTTCAAAAGGCCACACCCTAGTATCTGGAATAACCTCACCTTGGCAGTAGTCAGAATATTTCCTGGATCCGCCCCTGCGGGTCCTTTCATCCTGACGAGAAATATTTTATTAGGGAGAAATGAGAATCACGTTTCAAAATAGCGGGCTGAGATTATTATTAGCTTCTTGTGATTTCCAGTAAGTTTTGTCATTCTCCGGGATTTCTTGAACGTTGCCTAACTTATTGACTCCAGTTGATTTGGAGGATCCTGTGCAAAGAAAATCGGCGATGTGTCCCTTGAGTCCCTTGCAGTGCTCACAATCGTGTGGTGTTTTATTACCTGGTGAAATTTCGTACGCTGTTGACGAATATGCCTTTGTCATCAAGAAAAATCCGCAAAAGATTCTTAAAAATCCTTGTAGTTTGAAAAATCTTGCACACTTTTTAGTGAGTGTCAAAGACCCTTGCTCACCGTTGCATAGGGCCTAAACGAAGGAACTTAACGTAAACAATTTCTATTTCAGTTCGTTTTCAG
The DNA here is from genome assembly GCA_039566865.1 of Aurelia coerulea. Lineage (NCBI taxonomy): Eukaryota > Metazoa > Cnidaria > Scyphozoa > Semaeostomeae > Ulmaridae > Aurelia > Aurelia coerulea. Next base: position 23,669,263 of record CM076946.1, read on the forward strand.
ACATTGATTGAGATCAAACAACAAACTATTTTGAATCTCTTTATTTGATTGAATAAAGAGTTGTAAAGCACGACATTCAAAATTGAAAGCAATGTTGCCTCAAGGAAATACCTGAAATACCGCTAATGGGCGAATCAACTTCCTTTCAAACAAGGATCAACCAAAACAATAAGTTCACTTAAACCCATTAGTAATGACGCAATAAACCATCAACTAAAATCATGTGAGCACAATGTGACTTCTTTTGTTATATTATGCAAATTTATGACGCAAACCTTTTGACCAGCGGAAAATGACAATGAATAACAATAAAATATGCGTGGACCAGGAACGAAGCTCGGGTGCTTCCTAATAGTAAGCCCTCGCTTCGCTCGCGCAACAACGCTACAGGGACGGTAACCACGGGGAGTAACAGACAATGACTATCACATGGCCATGGTCGTAACATAGAGAAACATCCAACTTTTTAAAACGAAATATACAATTACAAGAAGCTACACATAAATCATTACATCAGATCATGGGTAGTTAGACACTGCTGGTGTGCTTCTATGGAGAAGAGCTGGATAATATGTATCTGCGGGGGACATTTTTTATAGTACTGCGGAGGAGATATCTGCGGGGGAAATTTTTTATAGTACTGCGGAGGAGATATCTGCGGGGGAAATTTTTATAGTACTGCGGAATTAATATTTTCGTCCTTTCGATATCTCCTCCGCAGTACTATAAAAAATGTCCCCCGCAGATACATATTATCCAGCTCTTCTCCATAGAAGCACACCAGCAGTGTCTAACTACCCATGATCAGATGAGGTGAAGAGTAGATCCTGATCTAGAGAATTTTTCTATGCTGAGTGCTATGTGTGAATTTTTTACATGGAAAGGAAGGTTTCATATGTTACAGTGCTTTTCAGCAGTGAAACGTTTCCACCCTTTTTCATTGCTCATCATGGACAATTTTCCTATCTCCATGGTGTTCATAATGAAGAAAACAAATGATTCTTTATGGTGGAATGATGCATTATTGCTCTCTGTTCTAAATTTCAATCTCGTCATGGTGATAGACAGTCAGTGCTGCACGAATTTGGCTCCCGGGTAAAGCAGTAACTAAGGTCAGAACAATAGAGAACAGACTGCTTTCAATCTCGTCTTTAGAATAATTGCACTCAAAATTTCAATGCTTTGTCAAAACGTGTCCTCATTCCAGACATACAACGTTGTTTGCTTTGAATATGCCACTTTAAAAACCAACAAAGACGATTGAATTCCCTAAACCAATTAAATTTGATTCCTGGATCCCTGGGAACCTGTGAACAAGAAAAGTGGATCAGATGCTTAGAGACAAAATAAACGAAATAGACTTCGAAATAAACGTTGTTCATTTGAGAAAGACCAAACTCTCACCTCATGGTCATTGAATTGACCAGAAAAGCAAAACAACAGTGGCTGGAGAAAGTTTTCATGGGCTTTGAAATTCTTGCACAATAGGCCGTTCAGTAAAGTTATTTTATAAAACGAGTGGAGATACATCTAAGACAAATGTTTTATGTAAAAGCCTAAAAGGCAGTTTATTATGCAGACATTAAAAGAAAAATAGCCAGCCGTTCTTCCATTTAACGAGGAAGGATATTTCTAGCGAAAAGCTCAGTAGACCCACTTTACCCCGTAGACCCACACCCACATTACCCCACCCTACCCTAGTAAAGGATAATGAAAAATTCCTAACTTTATTTAGCAATTTGGGGACGGAAAACTGTCCATCTCAGCAATTAATTGGTTCTGTTGAAAATTTTTTTTGCTGTTCACATGGAAAGAACACCTCGAATGTGTAAATGAAGGACGGAAAAGAATCTTCTGGAAAAACTTCGAGCGTGATGAAAAGGTAACTGATATTTTTCTCTACTACTGACAGGGGGGGGGGGGGTTTTGGCCAAATTTTGGGTAGGGGTCTGCCGCGAGCATATAGAAGATGGTACCGTTGACTAGGCCAATTTTTACGAAAATGGTACCCTTGGCCAGACCAATTTGACCATTCCCTAGACCAATTTTTACGAAAATGGTACCCTTGGCTAGACCAGTTTTTGCCATTTTCTGGACCAATATTGTCAAATTTGTACCAAATATGATATCATGACCGTTCGCCAGACCAATATTGTCAAAACAGATACCCTTGGCTAGACCGCTGTATGCCAAAATTGCAAAAAAGTATACCCTTGGGTAGACTAGAAGTCTGAAAAAGTATACCCTTGCTCGCGGCACATCCCCAGGTACCTTTACTATGGAAGAACCCCCCCCCCCCTGTGCTACTACCCCATGCAAGAGTAGCTTGAAAAGCACAGTATTCGCGCAAAATGCATTGCAAGAATTTGGCGACAAGCAAAGTAAAAATCCAAACGTGGAAATAGAGGAGCCAAACAATCATGGATGGAATGAAGATTGCTCTGTTGACTGGGTTACTGAACCTTATCCAGAAATCAGATCTGTCACGATGGCCCCTTTTTGCTCATTCATTTTTTTGATTTTTCTTCTCCTTGATTTACTCATTCGTCATTTACATATTTTACTTCTTTGATTTTCATGCCGCTTTTCCGTCTCAGCTTATGACTAACTTTTATTGCATCGTTTCAGTATTACTTACGTCTTTCCCTGACTCTTACTCCTTTTCGGTATTTACTTTTAGTAACTGACTAGTTGTTTTTCTTGTTTGATCTGCATACGCCTATGCTATTCTCACGTTAGTCACTTTCCTGTTGTTCTTATTTCTTATTGGTTAATTTTCCCCAATGGTTCCGCATGATTCATAATTTTGTATTTAAACAGTAGAATTGTAGATAACTTTAACTTTCAATCACTTAAGTTCCATGTCTCACTGGAGTCATGTTTATTGAATTTTATAAAACGCTTGGAAAATGAATCTTTGTCGTTTTATTGTTGTTTGACCGCTCGAATCTTACTGCCGTCACAAATGGTGACTACGGAGTTGGGATTACGATCAAATAGGACCTAGGTGAAAAATATCTAAGGTTCCTAGCCTTCGCCTATGACAGATTGGAGTTGCAGAGAAATAGAGCCGCTGACTTTGAGATTTTCGAGAATGCCTGCAACCGGTGGATCTGGATCTCCTGGAGGAGAGAATGCTGATACGAGTAGCCAGAGAACGAATGACTCTGCGGTGAGTAAAATTTTTGTGCACCCGGATAAATTTTATGGATATCCGAATGACGATTGTTTAGATTGGTTTGCCTCTTTTGAGAGAATTGCCCGTGCGAATGAATGGGGCGATACGAAATGTGGTCGGATGATTTCGGCATATTTACGAGGGCCTGCTGGTGATCATTTCGAAAAAATCGACGCCAGAGATAAATCTAATTATGAAGTTATCAAGAGAACTATCATCGACAGATTTAGCCCCGCTGACATGAGACGTTCAGCATATGGAAATTTAGCCGCTAGAAAGCAAGGGAAAATGGAGTCTGTAAATGAATTTGCTTCTGCCATTCAACGTTTGGTATTCAGATCATTTTCCAGTGATGTTAGTAATGAAGTGATTGAGATGACGGCCCGTGAACATTTTATACTGGGTTTGCGAAATGACTTAATGAGACGAGTGACAATGGCCGACCCTAAAACCTTTTCTGATGCCATTAGAGTTGCCCTGAGAGAGGAGAGCCTGGAAGAAAACTGTGCCCCTCAACGTGTGAGTGCCGTAGAGCCTCAAAATGATCAAATGACGCAAGTCATTGGCCTTTTGTCGAAGCTTTTGGAGAAAAGGGACACTACAGGTAACCATAATAATTTTCGTAGAAATAATAGAAATGAGAATTCCGGGAATAGAAATAAATCTATTAATGGTCGCCCAGTATGTAATTATTGTGAGAAACCCGGACATATAGAGCGTAAATGTTGGAAAAAGTTTCCTAATCTTAGATCTGGTTCAGAAAGTGATAGAAACCAGGGAAACTAGAATCTGCTACTGTTCGTGGAGGTCAGTTAGCAGTATTTGAAAATCCTCCTATCATTAATTCTGTTATTGAGCAAGTAGAGAGTGTAGAAAGTAGAAATGAGGAAATTAATTGTGTGCCCGACGTAACTGCTCCGCCCAGTAATCAATTTATTTGTAGCACACAAGAAATATTGCTTTGTGGTCCGGCAAGTGTTGTTAATGGATTTATAGATGAACATCCTTGTAAGCTGTTGATTGATACAGGTGCGTCAATGAGCATTGTCAACGAAACATTTCAACATACCCACTTTCCCAATATTATTTTACGGCCAGGGGATGTGAATGCTACTTCCGTAACGGGAGACCCTGTAAACTTCAAGGGAATATTTTCGGCATCCCTTAGGATAGGCAAAAATGTAGCATTCCAGGATTTTTACGTAGCTTCGGGTTTTCAGCACGACTGTGTGCTTGGTACTGATTTCCTTACCCGGGCTGGCATATCTATTGATATGTCAGATCGCACGTTGAAATGGAATTCGGAGACAACGTTTTTGGCCACAGACCCACCAGATCCTGTTTGGGAGATTTCTTTAATTGAGAGAGTCGATATTCCTCCCAGATCTGAGTTGTATACTATGTTACCGATAGGCCCTGGATGTTCGACAGGTTTATTTGAAATGAATGACTCGCTATACCAATCATCGAATGTTTTCGCTGCAAGGTCGCTTGTGCAACCTCGGCGCGGGGAAATCCCTGTAAGGTTGGTAAACCCCAGTATGGAAGTCGTGACTTTAGAGCCCAAAACGACGATTGGTAAAGTGACGTCAATCACTGATGTTGGAACTACGTCATTAGTTAGTCAGGACAATAGCTCTGTTGTTACCAACATCAAGTTGCCTGGTGATTATCTGTCAGACGAGCAACAGGTAGAGCTAAGGAATGTGCTTACTAAATATTCGGACGTTTTTGCAAAGTCTGACTCAGATTTAGGCCGTACCGATGTATTAGAGCATGCGATAGACACGCAGGGTCACGCACCAATTTTTCAGAGACCTTATCGAGTGCCAGAAACGCAGCGCAAGGTGATAGAAACGCACGTTAAGGATATGGCGAATAAAGGAGTTATTAGACCTTCTAAAAGCCCGTGGTCTAGCCCTGTAGTTCTTGTAGGTAAGAAGAATGGCAGCACACGATTTTGCGTAGATTTTCGAAAGGTTAACGCAATCACGCGTAAGGATGTTTACCCTTTGCCACGCATAGACGAGACTTTAGACACGCTAGGTGGCGCACGCTATTTTACAACGCTAGACTTAGCTTCAGGATATTGGCAAGTACCCCTTAAGGAGGAGGACATGCACAAAACAGCATTTTCCACGCACACAGGTCTTTGGGAATTTACAGTCATGCCCTTTGGCCTCTGCGGCGCACCAGCCTCGTTTCAGCGCCTCATGGAAATTATGCTCGCTGGTCTCAATTGGGAGTCATGCTTGGTCTATTTGGATGACATCATCATCTTTTCGCGCACTTTTGAAGAACATTTAAGCAGACTTGAATCAGTTCTGTCTCGTTTGCGCACAGGTGGTCTCAAGCTTAAGGTCAGGAAATGTACTTTCTGCGCACCACAAGTTAAGTACCTAGGACACGTTGTTTCTAAGGATGGTCTGCGCCCAGATGAAAGTAAGGTTAGTGCAGTACAAAGCTTTCCACTTCCGCAAGATCTCACGCAGCTTAGGTCTTTCTTAGGACTCATAGGGTATTACAGGAGGTTTATTCAGGATTTTTCTTTGCACGCTGAGCCACTGTACCGCCTAAGCAAGAAGAATGTACCGTTCGTATGGGGACCTGAACAGGAGAAAGCATTTTCTTACATGAAGAAAGCGCTTACTTCTTCCCCAGTTTTGCAGTTTCCAGATTTTAATCTGCCGTTTTTCGTCCAATCAGATGCTAGCGATAAAGGTTTTGGAGCAATCTTAGGTCAGATGCGTAATGGATCCGAAGTCGTAGTTGCATATGCGAGCAAAGCGATAACGCGTAACGAAGCAAACTGGTCTACCATAGAGAAGGAAGCTTTCGCGATCATTTGGTCTGTCAAGTACTTTAGGCACTATTTGTATGGTCGCTTGTTCACCATTTATACGGACCATAACCCGCTAAAATGGCTATTTACCCTCAAGAGCCCTGAAGGTAGATTAGCGCGATGGACAGAGACTTTGAAAGCGTACGATTTTAAGATAGAATATAGGCCAGGACGCAGCAACGCAAATGCAGACGCATTATCTCGTATGCCTATTGTTAGTGCAATTTCTGTGCCTAAGTTTGAACTAGCTAACATGCCAGAACTGCAAATTAAAGATCCCGATTTAGCGCAACTTATCAACTATCTGCAAACAGGTAAGTTACCGGGAAATTCTTCGGACGATCGCAAAGTTCTCGTAAAGGCTGATCAGTACATTTTGCAAGATGGTATTTTGTATCATTTGTTCAGCCCTACCACACCATACCGTAGACAGGAAACGCGTTGTCAACTAGTTATACCTCGCAATTTGATAGACGAAGTCCTCACAAGCATGCACGACGATGTAGTCGCAGGTCATTTAGGCATTGCTAAGACTTACGATAAGATAAGGCAGCGTTATTTTTGGCAAGGCATGTATAAGGACATAACGCATTGGATCGAAACATGTAAGGATTGCGCATCTAAGAAATCGCCCAAGCGCACCGCCACAGCGCCTATGCAAAGCATTCCCGTAGAAGGACCCTTCGATCGAGTTTGCGTAGATGTTTTAGGTCCACTGCCTGCCTCAGAACAAGGAAACCGCTACATTGTTGTATTCACGGACAGTTTAACTAAGTGGCCGGAAGCATTTGCAATTAGAACCACTGGAGCCGATGTCATTGCAAAACTTTTTGTTGAGGAATTAATGTCTAGACATGGTGCCCCCCGTACACTTCTGTCCGATAGAGGTAAGAATTTTCTGTCGAAGCTAGTGCAGGAAATTTGTGATCTTTTTGCCGTGAAAAAGGTCAATACCACAGCGTATCACCCGCAAACGGATGGTCTAACGGAACGTTTCAACCACACTCTATGCACAATGCTTTCCATGTATGTCTCTAAGCATCAAAGGGACTGGGACCGCTTTATCCCTTTTGCATTGTTTGCGTACAGAACCGCTGTACAGGATTCCACCAAAGAGACACCGTTTTATCTAATTTATGGTAGAGACCCATGTTTACCGTTAGATGTAGTACTTTCTGCCCCGATTAGCAAGTATGTTTCAGCAGACGATTATAAACAAGAAGTAATTAGACGTACACAAGAAGCTAGATATGTAGCCCAGCAGAGTATAGAACGAGCTCAATTCAATCAAGCTACTAATTACGACAAGAATGCTAAGGAAGTAGAATTTAAAGTAGGAGATCGAATTTGGTTGTATACACCACAGGTAAAATCAGGTTTATCTAGCAAATTATCTCATCTTTGGAATGGTCCATATCGTATAGTTAGAAAGTTGTCACCTGTAAATGTTGAAATAGAAGAAGGACCTCGTAGAAAAACTATTGTACACGTTAATAGATGTAAACTGTACAAAGACCGTCAACCCAGACCAACGGATAAAATGGACAATGATCAGGACAATATTACCCAGGATTTAGAACCAAATAGTGATTAGTTATTGTAATCGTTAATCATTTGTAGTTTCTTTCGTTTGTAGTTGAAACAGGGGACGTTTCAACAAGGGGGAGAGGTATGTCACGATGGCCCCTTTTTGCTCATTCATTTTTTTGATTTTTCTTCTCCTTGATTTACTCATTCGTCATTTACATATTTTACTTCTTTGATCTTTATGCCGCTTTTTCGTCTCAGCTCATGACTAACTTTTATTGCATCGTTTCAGTATTACTTACGTCTTTCCCTGACTCTTACTCCTTTTCGGTATTTACTTTTAGTAACTGACTAGTTGTTTTTCTTGTTTGATCTGCATACGCCTATGCTATTCTCACGTTAGTCACTTTCCTGTTTTTCTTATTTCTTATTGGTTAATTTTCCCAAATGGTTCCGCATAATTTTGTATTTAAACAGTAGACTTGTAGATAACTTTAACTTTCAATCACGTTAAGTTCCATGTCTCACTGGAGTCATGTTTATTGAATTTTATAAAACGCTTGGAAAATGAATCTTTGTCGTTTTATTGTTGTTTGACCGCTCGAATCTTACTGCCGTCACACATGAATCTATTTATCAATGCAAAACAAAACGAGGGTGTAGAAGGGGGTTTGACCAGCTGATTACAGGCTGTTTTCCGACTGACTAATGACTAATCTTGTTCAAAAGCCTACACTAATGATTAACTATATTCTGTAGTTGACTTTTGACTAAGACTATGTTCGTCACTGTATTAGCACAGGGTGCCCCCATAAAAAGTAGTAAGAAAGCAAACGAAATGCGGCTTCTGCGAGTGAGATACGGCAAAAGTGGCGTCTGTGGAGGAGCAATGTACGCTTGGCGGCTTTGCGGAGGAGAACAATTTCTCCCCCGCTCGTTCCTCTCTCCTCCGCAAAGCCAAAAAGTGCACATTGCTCCTCCACAGATGCCGCTTTTGCCCTATCTCACTTGCAGAAGCCGCATTTCGTTCGCTTTCTTACTACTTTTTATGGGGGCTCCCTGTGGTATTAGGTCAAAAGAATATTCTCACAGAGGCCAAATGCAACATAACCCTAACAAGGCAGGGGAGTAACATAAAATGTCTACGTGATGTATGTCAAAAGGAATGGGGAAGAGATCGGCTTTTGTCACACAAAATAAAATTTTTCTTCATTAATCAGTGGCCGGCTGAAATTTGTTCGTCTTTCCTTCTTTTCCATTAATATCCCAAGAATGGGGCCAGAAATTGTTTGCAACAGATAATAAAATGTTTGTTTCCTCATCTTCCTCCATTCAAAATAGCTCTTCTACCCTGACCATTCAAGCAGTGAAAAAAGCCTCAACATTCTTTTAGGTCACCCTTAAAAACTGGTTATCAAGCAAGGCATGCAAAAAATGACCAAATTGTGTAACAGTCAGCAACCTGGTTTGATCGTAGATGTTTTGGCCATGAAAAATGTGTGTTTTTAGCACATATTCACGGCAAACTTACGGGGCACACATTTTTGGAACACCCTGTATACAATGCGACTTCAGCAGCAATTCATGCATCGAATAGCATTATAAAAGAAAAATGTTTGCAACCAAAGATAGGGTTTGACTTACACATATATTAATTCTTGCAGGATTAAAAGTTATCTTTAAGGCCATTTTTCCAAAACTGGACCTCAAATGACTAGAGGAGAGTCGCTCCTTTAGTGAAACCTTGGGCTCTTACCTCCCTGTGTCACGGGAAAGCCCATCTAACCTAACCTCCCGATTAATGTTCAGATTCGTTATCTACGCGAATAACATATGTAATCAGATGCTCTTTTTGAAACAAAAACCAACTCTTGCGTTTTCATAGTCTAGTGTCTGAGGAGTTTTTAGGCCTTTCTCCCCTCCCCCCCGCCGTATCTCAGAAAATCTCCCTAAACTCCAGGTTTAGATGCTTAATCTACACATCGAAAACTTTAGAGTCAGATGCTTCCATCAAATACCAACTCAATTGCGTTTCCCTCTAGTCTCTATATTAGTGTCGTCGGGGAAGTTTGCGAGTCTTCAGCTCAGCCCTCTGTATCTTGGAGAAAACCACTTCGACCACCAAACCAACATCTACATTCATAATCTACGGACAAACTTCATCTAACAAGGCTACTCCATGAACTCTGCTCCTCTTAGGCTTTCATATTCTCGATGTTAGTCAATATGGCATATTTTGGCCTTTGCCCCCCTGTATCCCCAAAGAGCCCCCTCAACCACCAGGTCAACACCCAGATTCGTAATCTACGCAAAAATGTGATACAAACAAAGTCCCAAAAATTCCCTTCTCTTGGTGACCATTCTTGGTCCCCTTCTGGTCTATACACCTGTTGCTTGTCTCTTTGAAGAGTTTGCATATACAAGAAATCGAATTCCTACAATTTCAACATTTCATGATATTAAAGACATACCTTTTCTTATCTGGTTGGATATGACTTGGTATCTTCTCGACGAAGTTTGTTTATGCGGTTTTGCTGTTATTTCGTTTATTTATTCATAGGCATACAAAAAGGTCACATGACGCAGGAAAGTGAAAACAATGCATTCCAGATTTATTTCTAGTGGGATTGTGAGGCAGTCTGTAAACCACGGAATCACAAAATAACGGAACAAAATGAAAAATAACGGAGTAAATGACGGAATCACAGAAGAGTGTTGTATTTAGTGGCGTAACGCACGGCAGTTAGAGCAACTCCCAAGGGCCCCCGAGCTCTAGGGGCCCTTATATATCACATATGTACAATATATCCCCTCAAATATCACACAAACTATTACCTCAAAACTCTAAAAATAAAGTTCTGTCCTCCCTCTCAAAATACACCATAAACAAACTCCTTAGAGCAAAATTTGAAAAAATATGGAATGACAAGATTAATACAAGCTCGAAAGCACTAACATACAAAACTCATAAAACAAACGTAGAATACGAAAAATACGTTTCACTTGTTAAAAACAGAACGCACAGACGAACACTAACCAAACTACGACTCAGCGACCATTGCCTTGCTATCGAAAAAGGAAGACATAGCAAACCTCCCATCATAAGAGAAGAAAGATTCTGCAAACTCTGCCCAGACATAATCGAAGACGAAATTCACTTTATACTCTCGTGTAACACATACAATCCAGAAAGGACAGTTTTCATAAATCAAATAAACGAAATTTACCCAAATTTTATTAGAATCCCAACAGACAAACAAAAGTTGATCTTTCTCTTTACAAATGATGATGAACAATACCTGCAAATGTTTGCCGAATACCTTGATATAATTTACAGCAAGCGCTTGGATAACACATAAACTTTTTCTTCTTAGAACTTATCAACATACCGTTAAAATTACTTTGCTTAAAAATTTGTTATTGTATTAGATTGTTAGTTCTTTAGCTTTAGTTAGATTAGACCATGTATCTGATGATATTGTGTCGAATTAAAAAAAAAAAAACAAAACAAAAATATATCAGTCACATTCCGTAAAATACCTGTGAATCACTGTGATCAATTCAATGGAAAAACTTGAATCGGTTCAATACTCTGCCGCATTTGCAGTAACTTGAGGCTTGGAAGGGCGTACCCTGGGTACCAGAGCCTTATTGTCTCCCAAATTTTTAATAAGGCTCTGGTACCCAGGGTAGGAAGGGCGCATCTCGTCAGAAAATTTATGATGAACTTGGTTGGGAATCGCTCAACCTCCGACGATGGAGTAGACGCCTCGTTCTTTTCTAACGATCATCAATAATTTGACACCAAATTACACAAGACTTCGTATACCTCAGCTTCAGGAAATACTCCTCGAATGTGATTTAAATCGATTAGGTGGCAACGTTTCCGCTTTTTTTATATATATCTATCAAATCCCTATCAAATTTCCAGTGCAGCGTACAATTTTGTATGAAAAAATCGGAGAACAGGGAGGGTATCGTTTTAGAAATTTTACTCCGGGACAGGGTATCATTTTATGGAATTTTACTCCGGGATGGGACAGATTGTGGTATTTACATTTGAATCTACGCGTATTTTTTATAAGAAACTGCCTATTGTCTATAAGAAACTTAACTCTCGGATCACCAAAAATTAAGAAACTCCACTAGTGGGAAAAAGGAAATCCTTGACATATTTTTGCTTTATTTTCATTTGTTTCCTGTTTGACATTACTCAATACTCAGAAAGGTGCTTGAGTAATGTCTAAACATAGGAAAGTCTTAAAGTAGAGTATTCAAAATCTGATAATTTCAAGAAAGATTCAATAGTGGCCCAAGTTCTTGTATCTTATAAGAAAATACTTGTATACGCTCTGTTATCTAATGTTTATTTTGTTTTTATTAGAAGCTAGTTCTGTTCAGAGTTTTGTTCGGTTTCATAGCATCAGATTAAATTGTCCAACAATCTAGACTCTTTTTCTTACTTCGAGTCTCATACACAGGACAGATTTTATGTCGCTAGCTACGGGAGGAAAATTGAAATGGTTGCAAAGGTGCGCTCTCGAGCAGTTGGTAAATACCCCGATATTGGGACGGAGACGAAGGGCCTTTTCGTCTCCGTCCCAATATCACGAAAGGCCCTGGGGACGAGGTTGGGCAATGAGAGTGCCCCTAGCAGGTAGCAGCTAGCTATCATATCTCCATCGCAGCTATTTTGTCGACTGTGCCGCGAGGAAAAGGTACATGACTGTCATAATTCCCAATATTGCATGTTCTGGATGTTCTGAATTTACATCTGTTCTTAATGTTGCTATACAGTATACTAAGATAACAGACGAAATACTAGTTTGGAATACATTTTGCCATTTCCACTCTATTATTTTTCATATTTGAAATAAATTCGTGTTGGCCATGACTTCTGAATAAAGTAAGTGTCCTCGACTGAACATTCGTACACAGTCCGAAAACTAAAACTGTGCCACGATGAAGTCATAACATCTGAAGACCAGAGCAAGTGATGTGAGTAGATAAATTGACTACGGTGGCCCACAAGTATCACTACACATTTGCAAAAACTCACTACACATTAACAAAACTCACTACACATTTCAGAATCTCACTACACATTTCAGAATCTCACTACACATTAACGAAAACTCACTACACATTGACGAAAACTCACTACACATTAACGACTACACATTTCAAAACTCACTACACATTTCAGAATCTTACTACACATTTCAGAATCTCACCGAGAGGCTCACTCTGTAAAAATCTCACGCCTTTGGCATCCCTCCTATTTTAAAAAAAATCTTTCAGATACACCCCTCGAATCCACTACGAAAATCTTACTACACATTTTTACAGAATCTCACTACACATTAACGAAAACTCACAACACATTTCAGAATCTCACTACACATTTCAGATTCTCACTACACATTAACGATAACTCACTACACATTTCAGAATCTCACTACACATTTCAGAATCTCACTACACATTAACGAAAACTCACTACACATTAACGAAAACTCACTACACATTTCAGAATCTCACTACACATTAACAAAACTCACTACACATTAACAAAACTCACTACACATTTCAGAATCTCACTACACATTTCAGAATCTCACTAAACATTAACAAAACTCACTACACATTTCAGAATCTCACTACACATTTCAGAATCTCACTAAACATTAACGAAAACTCACTACACATTTCAGAATCTCACTACACGTTTCAGAATCTCACTACACATTTCAGAATCTCACTACACATTACTGTTGTTTAACTCAAGTACCTTCCGTCTAATGTCATACAGGAAACAACTGAAAATAAAGTAACAAAATATCAAAATCTATCAAAATGAATAGTTTCAAAAGAACGTTTTTCTTCAAGGGTACAGTACTGAAGTTTCTTAACTTCTTGGCGATCTGAGAGTCTTATTATTAACAGTTTCTTGTGAAAAAGATATGTATGCACATTAATTAAAACGACCCTTGTAGATGTAGAGGAAATTTCAGAGTGGAGAAACGCTCGCAAATGTAAAAGTAATCAAGTGACTGCCTTCTCCTCTTCTCCTATGCCTATGAAGGGGGGGGGGGGTACTGAGCAGAGCAAAATTTGTACGGGGGGGGGGGGTGTACTCCCATACTTGACCTGACGGGATGTGCCGCTCAACAGGGTGTCCTTTTGCGGTAAAAATTATGTGACAGGGTGTCCTTTTCTAACGAAAATTATGTGACAGGGTATCAAAAAATTGCGTTCTACTCCTTTTTTGAGAGGCAACATTTTTATACGACATGGTATACTTTTGGCCCGTTTTTTATGCGACAGGGTGCAGGGTGAGGATAGGTTTTCCACACGCCCCCGTCACTTCCCCGGTCAAGTACCCCTCCCCCCGGCATTTGTACAGGAGTATGCCTCGAATACTTTCCTTCAGCAATTTCGGTATAAAAGCCTTCATCAGTAACGAACTTTTGAAATCAAATTGAACAGCTTTTTCCCCCAATATTTTGTGCAGGTTCAGGCGGGAAAATGTTGCCTCTGCGTAGGACAGTCCGATCCATTGACTGGCACGTGGTACCTTGGCCTAACCACACCCAACCACACCATTTTGGAAGGACGTTTTGTGTTGGTTGTGGCCAGCTTGTCGTGGTAGGGCACAAGTTCTGCTCACAATGTGGCACAAAAAGGCCTGGCACGGAAAGTGTAGTGAAATGTTTAGTGAGTTTTCTTTAATGTGTAGTGAGATTTGTTAATGTGTAGTGTGATTCTGAAATGTGTAGTGAGTTTTCGTTAATGTGTTGTGAGATTCTGTAAGATTCGTATTGTGTGATTCTGAAATGTGTAGTGAGTTTTCTTTAATGTGTAGTGAGTTTTCGTTAATGTGTAGTGCACGTGACAGGTGACACTACCATATTTGGAGCAAGGTATTGGAAAAATTAATGATTTTGATATTTTTACTCCCAGAATTAGTTCCAAATGTTGACTATTGTACTTCAAAAGAATCAGCAAACAATTAGCTTTCTATTGTTGTCAATAACAATGGAAATTGCTGACGTCAGCATTCTTAAATGATGACGTCACTCTGGCCGCCATTTTGGGTCATTTTGGCAAATTTTGAAGTTTTTTCCAACAGATTTTGTTAAAAATGCATAGAATTACGTTATGCAACACTTTAAAAGCATTTTGAGCCAATTATTATCAATTTTTGGCAGAAAAACACAGTTTTTATTTATGACGTCATAAATTTTTGTCATTTTCCTCCAAAATAACAGTCTAAAAACACCTCTATGCATCATATTTGAATTGGAAATGAATAATACGCCAAATAAGAATGGAAAAAGTCATTCAGATTACCTTTATTCCGTTTTTAGAACGAATAAGCCGGAAAAGGTGGCCACGCCCAAAACTACCAATCGGTTGAGAATAGTTAGGACTACGCCCTTGCCAAGTTTCAATGTTTTCCCATTAGTCTACGGCTATTTATAGAGGGGGGGGGGTGGAAAGCACCCCCCCCCCGGCTATGTTAGATCAAAAAAAGCCCGGTAGGATTAGGGTTAATGTGTAGTGAGGTTCTGAAATGTGTAGTGATACTTGTGGGCCACCGTACATACCTGCATGCCTGTGCCACGAAGGAAAGGTACATGACTGTGGTAATTTCCAGTGTTCCCCGTCTTAAAATTCCTCCCATTCCCCGGTCCCCGTTCCCCGTTCCCCGTTCCCTGTTTTAAAGATAGCCATTGAACGGGGCTACCGTGGAAATGTAGAAATAATAAAAATGGATGAAAAATGAAAAATCGAATGTCATTATCAAATTAACTTCCATTCTTTGTTGTTATGGTGAATCATTCCATGCGTTAATACAGCAGGTTGTAACTTGTAACCAAGGAAACGGAATAAGCCTTGGAACAAATCTTACTAGACCAGGCTATGGTCCGGTAGCAGAAAGGGGGGTATTACCACCAAGAGAGGTAATTTATGAGACTAAACTTTTTTGGTCAAAATGCCCATCTAAGTTTCTCCGCTTAGAAGTGACCCGTACCTCATTCCTAGTAGTCCGGTAGCAGAAAGAGAGGTAATTTATGGTCTGCCATCGAGAAAGCAAGACCTCGTTTGTTGATGCACTCCTTCAGCTGTAAACTTCGGTGTTGTTTATTTTGAAATGGGAAGTATTCAAGCTACAGAGAGAAGACTACATGATAGTAGAAGTTCAAAGGGAAGACCAGGTAGCAAGGAAGCCAAAAATGATCAAGTGAAGTCTCTTTTAAGTCGTAGTAATCCATATAGAAAAAAGACAACAAGCAGAACTTGGCCTAGACAAACAAACAAAGGCCTAGTCTATTCGGGCCTATGCGATGATGTGGCAGTTATCGACAACCAAAAGCAAACATCATCAATAACTGCTAAAGATTTAAATTCAAGCCAAACTGCCCTTTCAAATCGGATGTGGAACCAACCAACCACTACCATCCCAGAGAAAATGAGGTGATCAGCATTATCTCCAAAGGCAAATGGGGTCTGGTCTGGGGAGGTCGGAATAGAAGAGGCACCAATGCCAATGGCATTTTCAAGTTGCAGATATCAATCAAATACAGATGATACTACTGTGGAAGAAGATATATGATATTATCATAAAGCAAACAGATGCATTCCATTTCCTATTCACAAAAAGGGAAAGCTGATATTTGTCAGGTTGAGCGCAGATTTGAGCGCATTAGCAGGACACAAAATTTCCGTGAAGCACTTGCAACCTTATCTAGAAGAGATTCATGCAGTAAAAGACATCTCCATATGCAGAAAGATTATCTCAGGAAGTTATCGTTGATCAGCAATCATCAATGTTAACAGAGAGACAATTCAAATTCAAAATTTTATGAACCGCTTGATATTGAGCCAGCCAGGCACCCGATTTGCAAAATTTTGCATTGAAAATGGCAAGAGGTATCTGCTGCTGAGAAAAAATGGGTCTCAAAAGTGAATTACAGGACAAAGCAACCAAGAGTAAGAAAAAGAATACATCATAGGGAAACAAACAGACACTGACGGTCACAGCATAATGAAGAAATATTACTTTGCGGAGAGAAAATCTAAGTTATTGTGTAAAAATGTCAAAAATAATCAACTGAACAATGGAAAAACATTGTAAGGGACTTGTTCTAGTGTAGTTAAAAACAAATAGCTTCTACAGTAATAAGGGAGCTTTATTTCTCAGTGGAGAAGTATGTTCATTTATTGACGTTTTCTATTTTTGCCATTTTCCGGAGTTTGATATTTTGATCAATTCTCAAACTTTCAAGGAAAATTTAAGAAAAGTGGTAAGAGATTTCGCCTTCAAATTTTCACAGTTTGTGATGCATGTAATAAGGTATGTTCTGGACCTAAGATAGTTCTTCTAACTAGCATTGTGACATTGAAAAGTATTTTAATGATAATAGCGATTATCGCAATTTTCTTGCATGCAAAGGTTTTCAAAAAAATTTCAATGTTATTTCCCTTACTGCACTAAACTCAAAGGTTCAGCACATGAAAACATGTCTAAACAACGAACCCTGAAAATTTCATGGCATTTCTGTTTGATTTGACAAAGTTATTTTCCTTGAAAGACCCACCATTCCGCAACGCTTTGATCTCATTAATTATGCGCATAAATTAATTTTTATCAAAATTTTCATCAAATTTCTTCATTTGGCTACCAACAGTCTCTTTCTATCCCTTGGATAGGTTCTTAACTCATAAAACAAAAAAGTTAGAGTTTTTACCCTGCGACCACCTTATGAGACTATATTATAATGGTCAATTTTGGGATGCTGAATCCGAATCTCGATGTTCTTTGGTCAGGCGAGGGGCCGTTTACAAGATATGGGGGTATTTGCCCCCAAAATTGGTGCAAATGAAACTTTAGCAAAAATATCAACCTTCATCACCAATACAATTATCTAAACACAAAACGCAAGTCTAAATGTCGTTTAATTTATATACAAGCTTCTCAATTGTGTTTCGTGTCATTTTTGCTTCTTTTGGGGCCGGAATTGCCCCCAAAAGGAGCAAAGAACTATTGTGCTCGAAAATTATTTAAAAATTTTCAATTATATCAAAATTGATGTGCTGAATCCGAATTTGAATGTTATTTCATCAAATTATGAACGAGTGAAGTGACATGGGGGCTTTTAACCCCCAAAAGGGGGCAGCCTGTCATTTACAAATCCGAATTTTTTTTAGAATTGTTCAAAAATATCTATTTGCATGAAATCTGAGGCACTGAATTCGAAATGTAATGTTATCTAATGGAATTTCGAATAAATGTTAAGAAATTAGGGGTTTTACTCATTGAGGGATAGAAAGTTATGGGTTACAGTACTAAAACGCTAACAGCAAGGTGCCAAGCTGTTAAATTTGGAGATAATAAATTTGTGAGACCCTCAAACCGACTGGACCCCCTGTTAGGCCATAATGGAAGTACCCCCCCCCCCCGGACATGGTTGGCTTCTAGACATGAATGTAAAGTGGATAGAGGGGGCATATCCAGAGGATGTTGCAGATCTGCTGATTGATGGACACGCATAGATATGGGATTAGGGATGTAGAAGAAGAAGAGGGCGAGAAAGATGTTTCACTCTCAGATTTTGACGATAGTGACAATTAAGAGTAAGTTGAAAAAGGAAACTAATACTGTCCAGAAATTTTCATCTAATACGGTACTTTTGTTACTAAAACGTTTTATTGGTTGTATACAACTGTTTAACTTCTAAAATCACTTTAATACAAATCAGTTTCAGGATCTGATCATGTATAACAACTGATGCGCGTCATCTTCATATCATATCTCCAAATTTAACAGCTGCTCAGCTTGCTGTTAGCGTTTTAGTATTGTAACCCATAACTTTCTATCCCTCAATGGGTAAAACCCCTAATATCTTAACATTTATTCGAAATTCCATTAAATAACATTACATTTCGAATTCAGTGCCTCAGATTTCATGCAAATAGATATTTTTGAACAATTCTAAAAAATATTCGGATTTGTAAATGACAGGTTGCACCCTTTTGGGGGTTAAAAGCCCCCATATCTCTTCACTTGTTTATAACTTGACGAAATAACATTCAAATTCGGATCCAGCACATCAATTTTGATATAATTGAATATTTTTAAATAATTTTCGAGCACAATAGTTCTTTGCCCCTTTTGGGGGCAATTCTGCCCCCAAAAAAAGCAAAAATGACACGAAACACAATCGAGAAGCTCCTATATAAATTAAACGACATTTAGACTTGCGTTTTGTGTTTATATAATGGTATTGGTGTTGAAGGTTGATATTTTGCAAAAGTTTCATTTTGCCCCAATTTTGGGGGCAAATACCCCCATATCTTGTAAACGGCCCCTCGCCTGACCAAAGAACATTGAGATTCGGATTCAGCACCCCAAAATTGACCATTATAATGTAGTCTCATAAATTACCTCTCTTTCTGCTACCGGACTACTAGGAATGAGGTACGGGTCACTTCTAAGCGGAGAAATTTAGATGGGCATTTTGAGGTACCTATGACCCTAGGCATCTTGGAACGTGATGGTGATCAGCGATCTGTTGGGGTTTAGGGGTTAAATCGGGGGTTAAAGTTTGACCACTCTGAGCAAGCACCTCTGCGGAGGAGAAACACAGTTTTCCTCTTAAATGGCGCACTGGCTGGCTTAGATCGGACCAAATTAAGCTAAAAAACCATTATATAAAGAAATTAGATGCTGAAGGATAATTAGTAGCTTCTCAATAAAATGGCCACGTAAGAAGAAGCAAAATTAATGTTCGGCAGCAAAGAAATAGGAATAATGAAAAATGAATGAAAAATGAAAACCATAGGTTCACCTTTGACCTGTCGTCATAGTGAATAATCGAATGTCATTATCAAATTAACAACGCGTTCCATTCCATACTTTGTTGTTATGGTGAATCATTCCACCCGCTGTTCCCTGCGTCAATGCAGCAGGTTGTAACTTGTAACCGAGGAAACGGAATAATCAAGAACAAGATATCTTGTCAACAACAATAATAAATAACCGAGGAAACAGAGAAGTAGCATAAACAAGATTCTTCAAGAAGAAACGAAGCTACATCCAACCAGACAAGAAAGAAGGTACACCCATTTTTTTCGTAAGAAACAAAGGTCCGGGGCTGGCAGGCAGTTTCTTAAATTTCTGGGCCATTTGGCTACCAAAAGTTTCTTACGTGTTTCTTATATTTGTAATGCCGGAAGTGTAGAGTTAATTTCGTTTTGTCTAAAGGCATCCCAAAGTACTTAGTAAGATCTCAAAACGAGTAAATAACACCAGAGGCGCCGGAGGCTCCATGATGCGGCGGGGGCAGGAATCGCAGAAAGGGCACCTTAGGGTGTCAAAATTTGCCGTTGAAAATAATCGGGAATCGTCATTTAGGATATTGTGCTCAACATCTATTTCGAAACGGGTGTCGCCAGCCCAAAATGCTGTGGCGGAAAGGTATAAGGGGGTCTGGGGGCAAAGCCCCCAGAAAAAATACTCCTGGCCACGCCCTTTAGACCCTCAGAAAACGTGCAAAACTCCCTTCAGACACTCGGAGAACATGATGGGAATGCTCTTTTTATTACTTTGATCTATTTAGATATTTCTGGAAAAGCAACCATCTCAAGCAGTACTTTTTACAACAGCGGGCATTTTGGTGCAACAAAAATCGAAACAGAGAAGAACATCATATATTTACTTACGAGGAAGGAAAAAATATGGTTAGAAACAGCGGCGTGGCCAGGGCAAATTAAGTGGGAGGGGAATGTAAAAATAGGGGGTCTGGGGGCGAAGTCCCAGGAAATTTTTTGGGGCCACGCCCTTTACTTTGGCTTAGAATGCATCTTCCAATATCATGCTTGCCTTTAGCGACGAGGAAACCTTGATCGTTTTGTAACAGTTATCCTATGAATCAGAGCACGAGGAAAATTTTTGAAGAAATATCCTTTACTTTGGCTTAGAATGCATCTCCCAATATTATGCTTGCCTCTAGTGACAAGGAAACCTTGATCTTTTTGTTACAGTTATGCTATAAATCAGAGCACGAAGAAAATTTTTGAAGAAGTATCCTTTACTTTGGCTTAGAATGCATCTCCCAATATTATGCTTGCCTCTAGTGACAAGGAAACCTTGATCTTTTTGTTACAGTTATGCTATAAATCAGAGCACGAAGAACATTTTTGAAGAAGTATCCTTTACTTTGGCTTAGAATGCATCTCCCAATATTATGCTTGCCTCTAGTGACAAGGAAACCTTGATCTTTTTGTTACAGTTATGCTATAAATCAGAGCACGAAGAAAATTTTTGAAGAAGTGGCTTAGAACGCATCTCCCAATGTCATGCTTGCCAGTGGTAAAATGGAAGATTTTACATTTCTCGGAAAATTCTTACCCAACCTATACGCAGCTATTTTCTCCTCGGTTTTAGAGGAATCTCGAGGACCATCTTCCGACAAAAGTGGGGGGCAATTGCCCCCCCTCCATACCCCCACCGTGGCCACGCCACTGGTTAAAGTTTCAAGTCAATAACAATCTACCCTTCCCAATCTTGTTGACTGATTTCGAGAAATTATAACATCGACTCTGTGAAAACTGTGGTCGACATGTCTACCCCAGACCAACCCGTGGCGACGCTACTGTCCTTCGAACGTACTGTAATCTTGAGAGCAGAAGGAATCGTTCTATTATTGTGACTGTGGACGAGAAACAACTCGCTTCCAACTAGCAGGCGCGATTAATCAATAGTTTTCTGAAATGCATTTTTTGGAAAGGGCACTTTGCTGCCCCCGCGCTGCCCCCGTACCACTAGGGCAACGGGGGCAGCTGCCCCCGCTGCCCCCGTGGCTCCGGCGCCTTTGAATAACACGATAGTAACACGATTCGCACTCAAAATAATGTCAAAACAGTTGCTATAACTGTACAATGTCAAAACATTTTGGAGAGCGATAGGAAAATTAAAACTATAAATTACAGAAGCTTAGCTTTTAGAAAAATTGAGCCTACCGTTTCTTATAAGCGGTTTCTTATAAAAATATGAATTTCAGAATTTCAGAATTTCAGAATTTTTCTTTAAATTTGAGTGTATGTCATAAATGTAACTGTGATTAAATGCTTACAGTACATTCTGAAAACTGTAGACTACGCAAACGCACGGGGGGGGGGGGGGGGTTCTTGGCCAAATTTTGGGTAAATGTAAATGTAACTGTGATTAAATGCTTACAGTACATTCTGAAAACTGTAGACTACGCAAACGCACGGGGGGGGGGGGAGGTTCTTGGCCAAATTTTGGGTAAGGGTCTGCCGCGACTCGCGACTCGCGGCCCGCGAGCATATTCAAAATGGTACCGTAGGCTAGACTAATTTTTACGAAAATGGTACCCTTTGCTAGACCAATTTGACCATTTCCTGGACCAATATTGTCAAATTTGTACCAAATATGGTATCATGACCGTTCGCTAGACCAATATTGTCAAAAATGATACCCTTGGCTAGATCGTTGTAGGCCAAAAGTTCAAAAAAGTATACCCTTGGCTAGACTAGAAGTCCGAAAAAGTATACCCTTGCTTGCGGCACATCCCCAGGTACCTTTACTATGGAAGAACCCCCCTCCGTGCGCAGATGGAACAATATTCCTATATCAAGCACAATAATACTCAAAGCAGCAGGTTTTTTGCTGATGAAAACTAGCCTGCGTTGTGTGCAGGTTTGGTACAGGAAAATCTATACACAAGAGTCTGGAAGCAGGCTAATGAAATCAGAAATCCCCGGGGCCGGGGGGGGGGGGGGCTACTTCATCATTATGAACATGATTCGGCCTGAATCTGGACTTTGAGAAAAGTACCAATTCGTATGACGGAATATTCAAAAATTTAGAGCCCAGAATTTCCGCAAATTTTTGACCCATGTGTATGAATTTGTCGATTTGAAACAAGGGAAATTTCAGTTTTTTGGGTGTGGATTATCATTCTGGGACTCATTGGTAAGAAAATTCTCAAATAATTACCGGTCTACCAGAATTGTTGTTAAAAATAGACCCATATGTAGAGAATTTCAGATGAAAAAACCCACTCATATGAGCGGCACGTCCAGTACAACTTAACAATGAAGTACCCCCCCCCCCCCCCCCCCGGGCAGGAATCTCTCCAAACCTTCTGCCGTCTTTTGCCTTTCGGCGGAGCAGTAGACGAAAGAAAGCCTTGGAACAAATCTCACCAAATCCTCCGTTTTATGAATTTCCGAGTCAATCAAACACAAATTCCTAGTCTACTACACGCTTTTTTTAAGAAACTGGTTTGTAAGAAAGTAGTACTACGAGGACCCAAAGTTTAAGAAACTATAGTACTACGCAGAGATGCAAAATTACCGCACAACCACAAACCTGGATTGGAGGAAGTTTCAAGGAAAAGTCGAGGAAAGTTATTTGGAAAAATAAGAATATGCGAAAGCTGAATTTCCCCGAATTTGCAATTCTGGGAGAATCGTTATAGGCCAATGTAGAGGTTGATACCCCAAAATTTTCAAACTGATGATAATCTATAGAAGAAATATAAAAACTTTGTAATATTTTCCTTTTTCGCATCCTTTCGCATTAGCAAACATTGGATCAAGAGAGGCATTCTTAGCCATAAGGAGTGTTTACTCAAAAAATTTTCAGAAGATGGTGGTGGTTCTCATAGCACTATGCAAATTTTTCAAAGTTACCACCCTAACACTGACAAACATGAGATCAGGACAGCTTTTCTAAGGCAAAGTAAAAGGCGTGTCCTCAAAAAGTTTCCCAGGGGTAACGACGCCTCATTTCAATATCCCTAGTTAATTTACCCTGGCTAAGCAGCTGCACAATTCATTGACATTCTTTAAAAACTCATCCAAAAATCGTTCTGGCTAAGGCTTTCATTGAGTGTGCAAACCATTTCTTGAATTTCTTTGCAGACTGCAGGTAAAAATGTTTAAAACATGCAACGGTCCTGACATATCATGGAAATATCAATCAATTTCTTGTTGTATAATTTACTCGCGCAAATTTTGTGATTTTGATATTATTGGCTCGTAAATTCGTGATCAAGCACTACACTGATCCTGATTACACGTTCGTAGTTATCGCTATTGATAGACTGATGGACACTTGCAGCGTAGTGCCGTCGTCCAATTCAATGAACGAAGCGGAAATTGGGACTGAAGTAGTTAGTCTAATCAAGGACTGCTTCGTGCAGCGTGATTTGCCAAAAATTGGTTGTAAGGCCTATTTCGTGAAATGGACTTTTAACGCAACTGCGTGATGCGTCTTGTTCGTTCGCGATTTCAGGTCAGTCACAAACGGAAAATCACAAGTCATTGGTAATGATTTGATTGAAATGATAAGAAGTGCATCTAATAGGAGCTATCACCCCATCATTTTCACAAACTTAGGAATTTTTCTTGGCGAAGATGGATTAAGTTCTAGCAAGATTCTAGAATACCCGTACACTTTCTTCGGTGTTCTACGTCGATAGTCGTCGTATTTAGCAATAACATTGAAGGTCAATTTCTCGTAGCTACACCGATCACCGATACACCGTCGAGAAAATGAAGGTCAATTTTTGTAGCTACATCGATTCGATACACCCGAGGGGCAAATCACTCTATAAAGGCACACTGTCCCCTCGATAATTTGCTTTATCCAAAGAAAGCAACGTCATTCATGCACAATTTTCATCGCCATGGAAATTACGCACGAATGATCCTGCCTTAGTTGAATAAAGGAAATTAGCGTAAATTTGTGGAATTTTCAAGAGATATCTTTATCGATTTTTTTCATTCATCAAGGGGATACGAGATTAATAACCACCAATGATTATTTTGTGATTAATTTGATTGGCGTGTGATTGATTTGATTTTTAGTGATTGATTTATGATTATTTTAAAAGTAATCATACCGTATATTCCAAAAATGTCCTCAAATAAGTTCCTATACTATAAAAATCGTATAATTCGGGCAAGATAAAGCAAGACGAGGAGCAAAGACACATAAACCAAATGATAAAACAGATAAAACAACACCGCTAACAGCATTTTTAACCCAATTTCAACCTGGTAAAGAGGGTAAAGAAAAGTGATTTTCAACTGAGGGGGGGGGGGCCGTCCCCCCTGCTTTTATCCGCAAGTATAACAGCGACGACAATGAAATTTGCACTGTGTCATAATTGAACAAAGGAGAATCTAAAAATAGCATCAATCAATCAAAAGTCACGTGATTGGCTGCTAGGCAACCAAAAACAATGCAAATTTTGCCAAAATCGAGCTACTTGCAAAAAAGGGCCAATTATTAGCAATTAGCTGGATATAATCGGAAAAAAAAACCATCCAAATACATGTTTGATAGCTTTAATTTGTAGTTTCATATGGTTTCATACGGATATTTTTGGTTTCTAATCAATTAACTAATTGATTAATGACAATTTGATTAAATGCAAAATTGTTTGCTCAATAATTATGATTAAACCCATTAATTTCGCATATAATTGGTGAATTCAAGTACCTTCATCGATATTTGAAGTCTTTCCATGAGTTTTGCATCCAAAAAAGACTAATTAATTAGGAATATGACGTCATAAAGATTGATGACGTCATAGAAATAACATATTGCTGATGTTAGCAAATATAGATGAATTATATATCAAATGAAAGTACTCATTGAGACGCATCGAATGGTATATATATTGTTGAGATTTAGACATAAAGAAATAAATTAGAGCCATTTTAACTGATTTCTTTGTGACCACTCTCCAAATATGGGCATGTGGTGGTCACGTGGTCAAATATTAGGTATTGATATTGTTATTTTCTGATTGCCAATTAAATTTTAGTAAAAGTCAAGGAGTTTCAGCTTTATAGCTACCATGGGGTATGATAAATAACATCCCCATAGATAATCATAACTTAAGTTATGTTTATTGTCATAGCATCAGGAACAATAGATTCGATGAATAATTAATGCAGCAAAAAGAGGTGCAGTATCATGTGGTATTTCACTGCCTGTGTCGATCGTCGTACATTGGAGAATGAAATAGTCATTGAATAACTGTGCTTTTTCAGTAAAATGGAGACAGTATTGATTAAAGACCAGTAGGTTTTACTAGATGTTTCTGGATTTGCTAAAGTTTGCCCAGTCTTTCGGAGGTAATTTTGTTTTGCATCCTCAATCATTTTTACCTTCAGATATCATCTTTTGTATTCCTTCAAGCTTGTTATCTGGCCGACCGTTCCTCACAAAGTTTTTATAAGCATGATTCTTTTTCCTCAGAAATTTTCTCTAACCCCCTCTCTCACGGTATTGACTGCTTCAAAATTGACTACAATCTGTTTTTCTCATAGGGCAGACATTCACAGAACTGTAAAGATGAAGACAATTCTTTTCTTGCTTGGCATTAGTTGTTGCTATGCAGTTGACAAAGAGCTGGCTCAAGGTGATACCAAAGTGAAGATAATGGGACAGTCCGGCAAAATGACTATGTCACGAGGTAAGTGGCGTGACGGGTAGTAAGTGCTAAGCCATGACTTTGAGAAAAATGGTTTTCCTTGATACCTATTGCCGAAAAAGCATTTTTGGATTTCCAGCATGTCACTCAAAATCATTGGTTGTTAACGTTGCAAAAATATTTCATTGCTTTACACTGGCTTGAGAAGGAAATCCCGTACAATCAAAATGCGAATCTGTTTTCGATTGTAAATTGATCTGTTTACTTTCATTTCATTTGTTTTCAGTTTGCATCATTCAAACCACGGTAGCCCCAGCAATCAATAGAGACTGCTTTAAAGGAGACCACCAGAAAGACTATAAAGTAAACACCTAATTTTCAAAATTTTAATTATATAATTAAGTTATAAATAAATAGCAATGAAAATTCCATAACGGATTAAAAACCATGATTAAAGAGAAATTAAACCAAAAGTAAAGTAGAAATATCCCTCTAACATTTAACCCTATCCAGATTAGGGGAGTTTTTCCTTGCAGCTCCTTCAGAACATACAAGTCAAATCTTTCAGTAGAGCGTAGGTCAACCCACTGATCTTCCAATTTCACGCGTATTAGCGACTGATAACGTCGTATTCCGATCACATGACTGAAAATTTGGTTTTTGAGACAATTTTTCGAATACTTTCACGAAAACAAAAATGGATATATAATAAACCAATAAAGATACAGAGCTGGTTTTACCACGAATCGATTCTACAGTTCCCACTACATACTTGCTTTTCTTCATGTGGTTAAAATCTCATCAGAGATTGGCGTTAAATCAAATTTCATTCCTTCGATAATTGGCGTATGTTCAAGAGTGTTTCAGGAACCCAACAAAATAAGATATAGCTTTCAAAATTTTCATTTTGCATGAATTATTGCCAAGAACAACATGAAAATACTTTTTTTTGTGATTTTGATCCTTGACGGGTTAAAGCTACTTGCAACCAAGAAAGCTAATGGGCCTACCCTCATCCGCAGCAGAATTCCAGTAATCAGCATTAAATCAATCTCTTTCGCAGTAATAGCCACCGGATATATTTACCAATAAGGTCACCACAAATAAAATTTCAAATCCACCATTTCATCACCGATAATTTCGATACAATGTGATAAGATTTCACAGACTCAGCAGCGAACCGTCCAACAACCGTCGATTCTAAGTTTTCTTGTTGACCTTGAAAAACTTTCGTGAAACAAAAGTTTTTGCAATGCTTAGGTCTGTCGGAAATGTCTTCGACTTGCACTGGTTTCTGTGCAGAATCGTAGCAGAATGTAGACTAAAGGACGTGCGTGTGATACCGGGTGTCTCAGAAAAAAGTACCCCCTTTTGACTGCAAATAGGAACCAAGCAATAAGATATTATTGCTCCCCGACTTCACAGCTAAATTTATCAGTGTTCAACTTAGATACACGTACCCTGCATTTAGAAATCGTCCACCAAACACCGGAGATACAGGTTCGCAAAGTCAAAATTTACAGTGCACCCAAAACCAGAGGTTTTGGAAAAGGGCCTAGTCATGATTTGCATCGTGGACATTTTCCAAAGTACCTGCAGACTTAAAGTTTCCGTGTTTTGCTTTTGAAAAGTATAAAAGATGCATGGACATGGCGCTGATTAAACAAATATAGTAAAAATGTGGTAAGAGTTATAAAGTCGTGGCACATCTCCAAAATAGGCGTGCAGGTGCTCCTTTTCGTCTTCTTTAATACAAAACAGTTGGGATCGAATGCAATGCAAGGACCGTTTCCTCAAAAGAAAAGTCACTTCAAGAACAATTGAAGTAATTCAAGGTATAAATCTTTTCAAAAATAAAAAGTAAAGGTCAAAGTCGAAAATTCGTTTGCAAAATGCCTGTTTGTTGTAAAATTATGGCTAGGCCATTTCTCAAAACCTCTGGTTTCAGGTGCTCTCCAAATTTTGACCTTGTGAACTCATATCTCCGGTGTTTGGTGGTCGATTTCCAAATGCAAGGTATTTGCATTTAAGTTGAAGATCAACAAATGTAGCCATGAATTCAAAAAGTCCCGAAATATTATTGTTTTGTTGCCTTGTTGAGTCAAAAGGGGGTACTTTTTTTTGAGACACCCGGTAGAATTAGTTAGAAGACTGTATTCGATCGATAGATTTAGATTATAACTGCTAGAATCGCTAGAATTTTCTTTTACTTCTGTCCTTGAGTCGTCTCAACTTCCCATCAGATGTTTGTCTCCTCTAATCTAACTAAACTTAATTTTATCACAACAACACATAACAAAACAGTAAGTAAAGTCAGACATGAGTTGTAAAATAAAGAAATTAAAGATGATGAGATATCTACCCAAAGGAGTGCTCTCTACTATATATTTCAAAGCCATCTTGCCTGCAGTTATTTATGGAATTTCTGTTTGGGGTAATAACAGCTCTTGTAAAATGAACGAATTAGAATCATGCCATATCAGAGCTGCAAGGATGATAAACAAAGTTCCAAAGACAATAAAGAATGAGGACGTCTTAAAAACTGTAAAATGGAAAGACCTCTCATACATGTACAAAAGGAGACTCGCTTGCATTTCACACCAAGCGTATAATGACAATGTGATTGAAGAGATCCAAAGCCTGTTTAAAAAGAAAGATTATACACGAAACATGAGAGACTGTATCCAGTTCATATTACCTAGACCGAAATCCAACATTGGAAGAAGCTCTTTTAAGTACAGAGCAGCACTTGTATGGAACAATCTCCCTGTAGACCTTCACTAGCTATGACAGTTTTAAAAAGAGGCTATCAATGAACAGCAGAAGTTTGGAACAAATATCTTTTAAACAAACAAAACGAAAATTTTAGTTATTTTTAAATGTCAATTGAATACACGTTTCTTTTATCTTTAATTTTTCAGCTTTTATAAGAAACTTGGATCAGCACTTAGTACCTACCAAAAGTTTCTTAATTTCGCATGAAAATTTCGGTGTTTTAGTAGTAAAAGTTTCTTAATTAGTTTCTTATTTTTTGGGCCTAAAATTGCGGTATTGTTCGAAGTTGAGCCTTCTTCTCGAGAAAGGCTTCCATTTTGAATTGACATTGTCATCAAGAAGAAGCCATGCACATCAAGGCAAAAATTTACCAATTCTGCAGTTAAAAGTAAAGAAAAGACGAATGTACCTTTGTTAGAGAGATATAGAATAAGAGAGACATACAGAAATAAAGTTTTAGAGTTTCTTAACTGTTCTTGGGCGTAGTACTAGAGTTTCTTAAATTTTTGGTCATCGTAGTACTAGTTTCTTATAAACCAGTTTCTTATAAAAAAAACGTGTAGGGCACAGGGAAACCCGCAAATCTTCCAATTTCACGCTTATAAACCAATGACATCGTCGTATTCCGATCACATGACTGAAAATAAGGCTTTCGAGATAAATTTTCGAGTACCTTCACGAAAATAAAAATGGATATTCGAGTAATAAAGATACAGAGCTGGTTTTACCACGAATCGATTCGAGAGGCCTCACTCCACATTTGTTTTTCTGCATTTGGTTAAAATCTCGTCAGGGATCGGCGTTACATCGAATTTCATTCCTTCGAAAATTGGCCTATGTTCAAGAATTCTCCAGGAACGCTACAAATAAGATATAGCTTTCAAAATTTGACATGTTACGTGAATTATGTCCAGGAATAACATGAAAATATTTGTTTGTGTGATTTTCGAAAATCCTAGACGAATTAAAGCTATTTGCTGCGAAGAAAGCTAATGGGCCTACCTTCACCCGCAGCAAACTCCCAGTAATCGGCATTAAATCACTCTTTTTCGCAATAATAACCAGCGGATACATTAACGAATAACTTCACCACAAATCCAATTTCTTTCCACCATTTTATCATCGATAATTTCGATAAAATGTGACAAGACTTTACAGCCTCTGCAGCAAACCGTCCAACTACCGTCGATTCAAAGTTTTCTTGTTGCAAACACGTTGGAAGTCTTGCAAGACTTGCATAAAACAAAAGGTTTTGCAAGACTTAGGTCTTCCATATGACACAGCAAAATGACACCTTTTTGAATAGATTGCACACTCCTGGAGGCATTCTATCGTTGCAAAATAAAGAGAAATCAAAACATTGCTCAAAGATTGCAAATTTCTTTGTAGCATCGGAAAAGTACATAATTTGTGTAAAGAAATTTCCCCTCCAATCTATTCTCAAAGGTTTACAATCTATTATCAAAGGTAACAATTTGCTGTGTCATATGGGAGACCTGAGCCTTGCAAAACCTTTTGTTTTATGCAAGCTTTCCTGGTGTTTGCAACAAGAAAACTTTGAATCGACGGTAGTTGGACGGTTTGCTGCAGAGGCTGTAAAGTCTTGACACATTTTATCGAAATTATCGATGATAAAATGGTGGAAAGAAATTGGATTTGTGGTGAAGTTATTCGTTAATGTATTCGCTGGTTATTATTGCGAAAAAGAGTGATTTAATGCCGATTACTGGGAGTTTGCTGCGGGTGAAGGTAGGCCCATTAGCTTTCTTCGCAGCAAATAGCTATAATTCGTCTAGGATTTTCGAAAATCACACAAACAAATATTTTCATGTTATTCCTGGACATAATTCACGTAACATGTCAAATTTTGAAAGCTATATCTTATTTGTAGCGTTCCTGGAGAATTCTTGAACATAGGCCAATTTTCGAAGGAATGAAATTCGATGTAACGCCGATCCCTGACGAGATTTTAACCAAATGCAGAAAAACAAATGTGGAGTGAGGCCTCTCAAATCGATTCGTGGTAAAACCAGCTCTGTATCTTTATTACTCGAATATCCAATTTTATTTTCGTGAAGGTACTCGAAAATGTATCTCGAAAGCCTTATTTTCAGTCATGTGATCGGAATACGACGATGTCATTGGTTTATAAGCGTGAAATTGGAAGATTTGCGGGTTTCCCTGTGCCCTATTGAAAGATTTGACTCATATGCTAGCAAAATGATACCTTTGAGAATAGCTTCTGAGGGCATTCTATCATTGAAAATAAAGAGAAAACAAAACATTTCTCAAATATCACAAATCCCTTTGTCACGACAAAAAAGTACATAATTTATGTAAAAGAATTCCCCGTGCAATCTATTCTCAAAGGTGTGTAACCTATTATCAGAGCTATAAATTTGCTGTGATATGGGAGACCTAAGCCTTACAAAACCGTTTGTTTTACGTAAGTCTTCCAATGTGTTTGCAACAAGAAAACTGAGTGCATGAAATGAGTGCATGCAACAAAAAGTTAATTGACATGTTTGCTACTATTTGAAATAAATTTGGAGAAAATTGGTTCTGCAGTTAATTAGATAGCATTACTCAGCAAGAATGGAAAATACCCCCCCCCCCGGCTATGTTAGATAAAAAAAAAACCCGGTAGGATTAGGGTTAAAGCATCCAGTCTTGAGCAACTTCTGCTAATTTGTTTCGTTCCGTCTTTTCTTTGCAAGCGCAAGTACCTGCTCAAATGTCGCATTGCTAGGTTATTGTGATGTGATACAAAGTAAAGCGATTCGATACAGTTGATGCAATCGTGAACAGATTTGGCACGTTTGTCTTTCTCAATTCATTCAAATGGAAACGAAAGGGATAACACACTTTTTGGCTGTTTAGTGCACCAATTCTAAGTTCTCTTATCTTGTTGTACCAAATTTGAGGGAAACTGTATTTCAATCGGTTTTCTTTGATCATTTTTCAGGGAAAAATTCATTGATGGTCACATTTGATTACATAAAGGAACTTGATAAAGATGACATTGCCGTTGGAACAACTGGAAGCAGCAAACACTCTATCAATTCGTTTGCATCACAAAGTTTCACATTTACAACATCAGGCCTCAAAACGGAATACCAAAATATTTCTGTCAAGCACATTAAGTTTGAAGCATCCATTTCAGGCCCTGGCGCCAAACTTGTTGTCGATGTCTTCATCTTCAATGGCACTGGTAATGTCAAAACATCAGGAAATGAAACCCTGGAAGTTGGCCCTGGTACTATCAAGTTCAACATTGGCATCGAGAGTTGGAACTTTTGTGGAGGATCTACTTCTTGCAGGAAAGGCAGTACGACTGAGACAGGAACTCAGGTTGAACTTGGCATTGAGATAAAAGGGAGGAAAAGTGCATCTAAAAAGTCAAAGAAAAGAGGAAAAGGAAAGAGACTTCAGACACTTGATCTGGGAGATGCGGATTGCACATTATCCGGAGAGGTAAGCCGAATAATGTCAATTTTTGCCAATACCCGACCTGAATGCGCAAAAACTACTTCAGGCGTGTGTACTATAGTATTATATTAATTTGAATGAATCGAATTTCACTCGATAGCAGAAGGACAAAAGTACTCTTGTGATTTATTTCATGTGTTATGAGCAGGGAAACATAGGTAAATTCAGTGATACCAAACTTGAGAATGGAGACAAGTAAAATGAACCATAAGTACCAAAGAGGCAATACCAGGTACCGCATGTGTGGTACCCAGTACCCTCGAGGTTAGTACCAGGGACCATTGGGCAAGGAAAAAAGTTCCACTTTACATGAAAATTGGGATTACCTATTAACCGATCCCATCACGGGCTGTCGAAGACTCTGAATTTAAAAAAGTAGATTTACGTTTTATACGTCGAGGTAGTCATAATTTGGGTTTTCTTTCTGATTCTACCACTCCTGAAAAAACACCATTTTAATCCCCGCGTGGAAGATTGACATGACCTGGAGGAGAGCCCTTTCCTATAGCCCATGATACCGTGCAAAAAACTATGTAGACGACATCTGATATCCGTGAAGAATATGCTGTTGATGTGCTGTTATGTAGTGTAAGAAATTTCTTTATAATTTGATAATGTTTCAAGACATATTTCAGGCATTTCTTAATACTTTCAGGTAGACTTATTACAGTTGACGAAATAGACTTTGGGCAGGTCTAGATTTCGTAAACAGAACTGTTCGCAAAGACGAATTCATATATTGTCCGAACTCACAGATAAAAAACTAATTGAAATCTCAACGATATGTCAGTCTTTTGACAATCAGACGGAAGTCATTCAATTCCAATGCATCTAGTGCTCTTGGTACCACAGGAAGCCCAATCGCGTAAAATGGCGGCCTTAGCTAATACTAGTAAATGAAAATAAAATTCATACCGTAAATGGCTGATTGTTATCTCGGTTATCTCTGTCTCGATTGTGTCTTTCTTCTTGTGCTCTTGTACCCCGAAATGATGGAAGCATTCTGCCACCATGGTAACATAATTGATGTTGTTGCTGTTGTCTTGAAATAACGACGCAACATTATAGGTTGAAGTGTGTATACATATAAGAAAGAACTTTCTTATATGTATACACACTTACAATAATGTTGCGTCGTTATTTCAATACAACAGCAACAACATCAATTCTGTTACCATGGTGGCAGAATGCTTCAATCATTTCAGGGTACAAGAGCACAAGAAGAAAGACACAATCGAGACAGAGATAACCGAGATAACAATCAGCCATTTACGGTATGAATTTTATTTTCATTTACTAGTATTAGCTTGCCATAATACGCGATTGGGCTTCCTGTGTTGGTACTATGAAACTTCAAGCGCCTGAAGTTTTTAGCGCATCCAGTGTCACTTGTGTCCTAAACAAATCTCCGCTTGATTATCGTTAGAGTCAAAGGTCAAGAGTGAAAAATATTCAAATTATTTACGTTAATACCGGGTGTCCCAAAAACATTGTATACTACCGGGTTTCTCAGAAAGGAATACCCCCTTTTGACTGGAGATAGGAACAAATCGGTAAGATATCATTACTTACCGAGCTCACAGCTAAATGTATTAATCTTCAACTTGAATGCACATACCTTGGATTTTGAAATCATACACCAAACACCGGAGATACAAGTTTGAAAAGTCCAAATTTATAGTACCCCCGAAACCAGAGGTTTTGACAAAGGGCCTAGCCATGATTTGTATCATGGACATTTTCCAAAGCAACTGTAAACTTTAATTTTCCGTTTTTTGCTTTCATAAGAATAAAGGACACATGGGCATGGCCCTTATTAAATGAATATAATAAAAATGTGGGAAGAATGATGAAGTCGTGCCATACATCCAAAATAAGCGTGCATGTGCTCATGTCCCTTGAATTTGATACAAAACACTTGGGATGGAATGCAATGCACGGACCGATTCCTGAGAAGAACAGTCATTTCAAGAACAATTGAAGCGATACCAGGTTTGATTCTTTTCAAAAGTAAAGACTAAAATTCAAAGTTGAAAATTCTTTTGCGAGATGTCATGTGATGTCAAATCATGGCTAGGCCCTTTCTAAAAACCTCTGGTTTCAGGTGCATTCCGAATTTTGATCTTGTGAACTCATATCTCTGGTGTTTGGTGGACGATTTTTAAATGCAAGGTATGTGCATTTAATTTGAAGATCGAGAAATGTAGCTATGAACTAAAAAAATCCCGAAATCTTATGGTTTTGTTCCCTTGTTTGGTCAAAAGGGGGTACTTTTTTTAGACACCCGGTAGTTTGGCAAATTCTGACACTGAGAGTTTAGACCCAATTATCCAAAGCATATTGTTGTATTAACCCTCAATTGCTAAATTAGTTTTTGAGATTTTTCTGACCACTTTTGATAGCTTGGTTGTAAAGCTATAAATCAGCAAACGCAAAATCTATGTATTTTCAAGAGTTTAAATTTATTTTACTTTATTATACGGGGGTGTATAAAAAGGCTAGCGGGCTACAAAATTGATTTTCTCTGAAGCGATAGGTCTCGCATCATTGCAATAGTGATTTCCTTACAGCCCGACTCCTGTACTTTCATTTAATGTGTAGATTTTGCAGAATGATCTCTAGGGACTCCGTAAGCAAGAAAAAGTAACAATATTTCAAAATAAGATTTAATCATATGGACAAAATCAATACTGTTGTTGATACAAGCTTTTTGACAGCAAAACTCGAAGAAAATTGTCGAAGCAAAACATTCGAACTTATATGAGAGATTCTCTAATATGAAGTGCTGCTCTATTCACAATTATCTCGCTCACTGCATGCTTTCCAACTCCCAGATGACTTCACTAAAACAAGGGCAGATTTTGTAAGACAATAGACCATTTCGCAATTTGGAGAAAGAGACTGAGGAGAGCGCGGCCCATTCTGACAGCCTTGGCAACAGGGAAATCTAGGGAATCCCCTCTTCTGCAGTGTAAAGTGTACGGTTGGCGGCTCGCTCGCATCTCTCTCCAAACTCGAGTTATTTACGATTTATTTGCAACTTCCAAGAGTTATGCGATGCTTGTTTAGTATGGTAAGTGTTGTCTTTGGATTATGTAGCAGTTTTGCAATCTTTTCGCTCATTTGTGAATGTATTTTGAGCCATTTTATTTCAGTTGTTTCCCTCGACTTTGAAACGGCTCAGTTTAGGCCCAGCTGCAGAAGAGGGGATTTCCTAGATTTCCTACTTGTTGCTAAGGCTGTCAGAATCGGCCGCGCTATCCTCAGTTCCTTTTCCAAATTGCGAAATGGTCTATTGCATGAGTTGCTTTTGATTGACACCGCAATTCAAAGTGATCAATGATCGCAGACAAAGGAAATTCTCTCAACCAATAATTCAAAACAAACAAAGCCGCAAAAGTTGCCTTGAAACCCAGGTAGCTTGCTCGCTCGTTGTGCATTCCAGAAATTGTTTTTGAGAGAAAAAATGAGCATAGATCGAAAGAAGAAGAATACATCTACACATCTGTCACAGGCATTTAATCAATTTGGTTCAAAAGCCGATTGGAAGGCGATTCAATTCTCTTATATTTTTGGATGTAATTGAAGCATTTACTGCTCAGCCTCTTAACCAAAGAAATAAAATGCCCGTGGTAGATGTGTAGATATATCCTTCTTCTTTCGATATTTGCTCATATTTGCTCTTAAAAATAACTTCTGAAATGCAAAACGACCAACCTAGCTACCTGGGTTTCAGAGAAACTTTTGCAGCTTTGTTTGTTTTGAATTTCTGGTTGAGAGAATTTGCTTTGTTTGCGATCGCTAATCGCTTTGAATTGCGGTGTCAATCAAAACCAACTCGTGCTATTGTCTTACAAAATCTGTCCTTGTTCTTCACCAATGCAAAATGAAGGAACAAAAGCCAAACTGACATCAAAGATACAATTCGAACAATGTCGAAATGAAGTGCGATCTCATTTTGACATACGGTTACCTTCTTCTTGCCAACGAATTCCCTAGGGACATATTTTTCAAAAATTGTACTGCAAATGAAAGCACAGAAGTCAGGCTTTCAGAAAATCACTATCTCATTAATGTCGGACCTTTCGTTTCGGAGAAATTTAGATTTTTCAGCTGGTAGCTTTTTTGATAAAAATTTGAAAAGCCATCGTACGTTTTCTATTTGAGCTAAACCAAAGGCAGGATTCATTAAATCAAAAGATATCATACCAAGATAGGCACTAAATCCTAACTGGCTAACGAGCTTGGCACGTGACACACTCTGAAACCAATCAATGGAACGGAAAACCGACCGGGAAATTTGAAAAGTCAAATTTAGGCCGTTTTTGGACGATTTTACCACCCTTCACCAAAAAAAGATTGTACGGAAGGAAAATTAAGATTTTCAAAAAATTTCTTCACAGACGTGTTCCCAATACTTGAATACATGCCTGTTCACGGGGGCTAAGAATTATCTCGAAATCTGGAGAATTGCCGAAGTTTTGAATTTGACCTCACTGACCTCACTGTAGCGTGTCATAGTAAAAACCTCAGTAAACACAGAAACGTATTCTTCACATGCATCTGGAGACTAAATACTTTGCTTCGAAGTTCTTATTCTGTGTGTTTAAAAGATGCCAAACTTAGAGCACTACAGCATCTGAATCTTTTTTAGTTTGAAGCTAACATGAATACCAATGGCGATTTTCAATATTTAATGCTGAGCGGAAGGTGAAAAATGGGAAGATTTGCACTGCACTGGCCTAATAAAACATCACACTGTCGTTATAAATAAGGACGAATTAACAGATACTTACATTTCTATCTTGCAAAATGAGGACCACAAACTGAAAATATGAAGCAGCCCAAATGCCAAAAGTATTTCAACTGGTTTTAATGGCAAAAATCCACTTTTTTGACCGTAATCTGCAGCCAGTTTCTCCAACAAATCGTTCAGACTTTCCTTTTGCAACATCATTGTCAATAGAAAGGCACAGTGATCCAGGGTTGGAAAAAATACCCAAAATTCAAATTGAAAATTTGATTTTTATTTTATTTTTCTGTTGTTCAGAAGGAATTTATCACCAAGATGCAAAAAATTTGAAACGAATTGAGCGATCGGTTGCGGAGAAACAATTTGTCAAACTTTCAAGAAATCCTATTGCATCGTTTCTAATCAATTTCAGGAAGAAATTGACCATTGTTTACAAAACATAACAAACTTGAAAACGCTGCTGTATCACACTCAGTACTCCGATTTGCAAAATCTTTTTTTTATTTAAAAGCCAGTAGAGTCCATCTATGCTCTCCTTGAAAACGTATCTGTTAATAAATTTCATCCAGGCAAATTATTGCAAAATTCACATTGTACTATTTTTTAAAAATTTAGGCCTATAAGTTGTTGATTTTCAACTTTAACGCTGAAAATAAAAAATAGATGTCAAAAGATGTCTTAGATATTGGTTTAGCCATTAAGTTTAAAGTATGTTGTACATATTGACCAAAGATCTCGTGCAGAAGCGTACCCAATTTTTTATCACAGAATTTTCAAATTTTTAGCTCTTTTTCAGTACTTTCTCTCAATTTTTGAGAAACAATTTAAGAATCGATGAATCAACTTTAATGATTATTTAAAAGGTGTCAACGATTTAAAATCGATGTATGATGATTTCACAAGGTAGATTAGGAAAGAATTCCAATAATGTTTTGAAAAATTTCGATAATACAGTATTGTTTGCATCATCCCTGAGAATCACCATCCCTTAAGCCATTGTGGAGAGTGGTTCAGTCCATGAAACATACATTTAACGTTTGTTTGGACATTCAAATCCCACGAAAGCAAATCGCATGTCCCTGTTTCTTTCGGCCTAGCAACAGTTATAGTACTGTTAATGATTTCGCATAGACCTGATCTATGGAAAATGAGACAATTGTTCTGAAATGCTTTTGGACCTACAACATCCTTTCCCATCTCTTATTGCTATCTCAACATGAAGGTAACCTAAATGTACCTAAAGGGAAATGTTGCTAGATATTGTCAAGCTTTGCTGAACTGAAATGATACTGACTGTTCCTTTTTGTTAGTTTTTCTAAGAAACACCCAAAGCTTCCACATTGTTATGAAGAATTGATACCCATTGAGAAAAGAGCAAAAGAAAACAGTTTTTTTTCTCTGCAGCAAGCCATGGAGAGGGAATCATAATTGGAATGTACACTTGACTGACATTAGAAATGATTTAAAATTTAGACTTTATCATTGCTTTCTGATAGTTTTG
The DNA here is from genome assembly GCA_039566865.1 of Aurelia coerulea. Classification (NCBI taxonomy): domain Eukaryota; kingdom Metazoa; phylum Cnidaria; class Scyphozoa; order Semaeostomeae; family Ulmaridae; genus Aurelia; species Aurelia coerulea. The sequence goes on from CM076946.1 coordinate 23,707,810, forward strand.
TGAAAAATAACTGCTGTCTTGTTGGCTGCTCGTAATCGATTAACAGACGCCTAAGAAAGGCTGTCTGTAACAGGCTACAGGTTTTAAAATTTTATGACAGTTTTTGGGCAGGCTTCTGCACAAGATCTTTCTTCAAAAAATTCATAATACTTCAAATTCAAAAGCTAAACCAATATCTAAGACATCTTTGCTATCTTTTTTCATACCGTAAAAGCTCTTCTCTATTGAGCCCCCCCCCCCCCTCTCGAGTAAGCCCCTCCCTCTGAGCCAAATTTTAAATAACCCCCCTCTCTATTAAGCACCCACTAATATGAAATTTTACAGATTACCAAAGGTTTTCCATTCATTGAGCTAAATAAGCTTGCATGTAAATTTTTTATGGTTTGGGATAAAACTGTGTCAAATGTTGAATTTATGTATTTGACTCGTAAAATTGTATGCTGAATCCGCAAAATATGGTGTAAAAGAACTGAAAAGCTGTCATATATATCCTTGTCATTTGATTTTGTGAATCAGCCCCCCTCTCTCGTTAGCCCCCTCTCTTTCAAGCCCCCCTCTGTAGTGTCCGAAATTAAATATATCCTTTTGGGGCATGAAAGACCTTCACGGTATTCGGAGTGAAAGATGAATTTCAACAACTTTTAGGACTAAATTTTTGCAAAGTATTATTCGAAATTTTTTCAAAATATAGTTGGAATTCCTTCCTGATCTACCTTGTGTAATCATCATATATAAATTTTAAATTGTTAACACCTTTTGAATAATCAATTAAGTTGATTCATCGATTCTTTAATTGTTTCCCAAAAATTGAGAGAAAGTACTGAAAAAGAGCTAAAAATTTGAAAATTCTGTGATAAAAAATTGGGTACGCTTCTGCACGAGATCTTTTGTCAATATGTACAACATACTTTAAACTTAATGGCTAAACCAATATCTAAGACATCTTTTGACATCTATTTTTTATTTTCAGCGTTAAAGTTGAAAATCAACAACTTTTAGGCCTAAATTTTTAAAAAATAGTACAATGTGAATTTTGCAATAATTTGCCTGGATGAAATTTATTAACAGATACGTTTTCAAGGAGAGCATAGATGGACTCTACTGGCTTTTAAATAAAAAAAAGATTTTGCAAATCGGAGTACTGAGTGTGATACAGCAGCGTTTTCAAGTTTGTTATGTTTTGTAAACAATGGTCAATTTCTTCCTGAAATTGATTAGAAACGATGCAATAGGATTTCTTGAAAGTTTGACAAATTGTTTCTCCGCAACCGATTGCTCAATTCGTTTCAAATTTTTTGCATCTTGGTGATAAATTCCTTCTGAACAACAGAAAAATAAAATAAAAATCAAATTTTCAATTTGAATTTTGGGTATTTTTTCCACTTTTTGACAAATCTGGATCACTGTGAAAGGGCGCGGAAATTTCAGTGATCAGCTGCATGCTTGCTAGTCATCATCAAATAACATACAATTCCAATGAACTTTGAATAAATAACAATTATTTCAGGAATGGCAAGAGCTGTAACATCCAACGTGACCAGAACGAAAGATTTTGTGATGTCCTCTTCGATAACCATTGCTCCCATTCCTTTATCCAATTCTGCTCTCATCTTTGTGAGATCATAAGAGAGGGAATCAGCAATTACATGAAGCAAAACATCATATAGATTCATGAATTGTGTCCCTTGCTTTTTAGCACAAGAAATGGCAAATCATCTCGTCTAGCAGGTACATGAAATGAATATGAAATACTAAATTTAATTTTGCGAAAGATCACAATAACAACGAACGGAAGAAATGTACATCTTGTTTTTAATGTGAAAAATAGATTGGCCATTTCTGCAAAATAACATTTGAAATACTATTTTTAAAGCTCCTTCATATCAATTTCACAGTTTGTGCGGATATCATAGAAAAATATCTATCTTTGGACTACCAGAGGTCATCCATTAGAAAATCACCCCTATGCGGTCAAACGAGAATAAGAATTCTAAGAAACTTCAGTCTATGGGGGGTCGAAGTTTTATCATCTCACAGAAAAGTTGTGCTCTATGCTGCTGTGTTGTTTGACAGTAAAGGAGTGATTTTCTAATGAATGGCCTTTCCTTTGGTAGTCCAAAGATAGATATTTTTCTATGATATCCGCACAAACTTTGAAATTGATATGAAGCCCGGGGGGGGGGGGGGGTACTCCCATACTTGACCTGACGGGATGTGCCGCTCAACAGGGTGTCCTTTTACGGTAAAAATTATGCGACAGGGTGTCCTTTTCTAACGAAAATTATGCGACAGGGTATTATATTAGGTAAAAAAATTATGCGACAGGGTATCACAAGCAAAAATTGCATTCTACACTATATTTGAGATGCAAAATTTTTATGCGACAGGGTATCACAAGCAAAAATTGCGTTCTGCACTATATTTGAGTTGCAAAATTTTATGCGACAGGGTATAGTTTTGGCCTATTTTTTATGCGACAGGGTTCAGGGTGTGGAGAGGTTTTCCGCACACCCCCGTCACTTCCCTAGTCAAGTACCCGACCCCCCGGGATATGAAGGAGCTGTGAAAATAGTATTTCAAATGTTATTTTGCAGAAATGGCCAATCTATTTTTCACATTAAAACAAGATGTACATTTCTTCTGTTCGTTGTTATTGTGATCTTTCGCAAAATTAAATTTAGTATTTCATATTCATTTCATGTACCTGCTAGACGAGATGATTTGCCATTTCTTGTGCTAAAAAGCAAGGGACACAATTCATGAATCTATATGATGTTTTGCTTCATGTAATTGCTGATTCCCTCTCTTATGATCTCACAAAGATGAGAGCAGAATTGGATAAAGGAATGGGAGCAATGGTTATCGAAGAGGACATCACAAAATCTTTCGTTCTGGCCACGTTGGATGTTACAGCTCTTGCCATTCCTGAAATAATTGTTATTTATTCAAAGTTCATTGGAATTGTATGTTATTTGATGATGACTAGCAAGCATGCAGCTGATCACTGAAATTTCCGCGCCCTTTCTATTGACAATGATGTTGCAAGAGGAAAGTCTGAACGATTTGTTGGAGAAACTGGGCTGCAGATTACGGTCAAAAAAGTGGATTTTTGCCATTAAAACCAGTTGAAATACTTTTGGCATTTGGGCTGCTTCATATTTTCAGTTTGTGGTCCTCATTTTGCAAGATAGAAATGTAAGTATCTGTTAATTCGTCCTTATTTATAACGACAGTGTGATGTTTTATTAGGCCAGTGCAGTGCAAATCTTCCCATTTTTCACCTTCCGCTCAGCATTAAATATTGAAAATCGCCGGTGGTATTCATGTTAGCTTCAAACTAAAAAAGATTCAGATGCTGTAGTGCTCTAAGTTTGGCATCTTTTAAACACACAGAATAAGAACTTCGAAGCAAAGTATTTAGTCTCCAGATGCATGTGAAGAATACTTTTCTGCGTTTACTGAGGTTTTTACTATGACACGCTAGAGTGAGGTCAGTGAGGTCAAATTCAAAACTTCGGCATTTCTCCAGATTTCGAGATAATTCTTAGCCCCCGTGAACAGGCATGTATTCAAGTATTGGGAACACGTCTGTGAAGAAATTTTTTGAAAATCTTAATTTTCCTTCCGTACAATCTTTTTTTGGTGAAGGGTGGTAAAATCGTCCAAAAACGGCCTAAATTTGACTTTTCAAATTTCCCGGTCGGTTTTCCGTTCCATTGATTGGTTTCAGAGCGTGTCACGTGCCAAGCTCGTTAGCCAGTTAGGATTTAGTGCCTATCTTTATCATACCGGGGTCCCAGAAAAAAATGAGCCAACGCAATCTTTTACAGAAAATGAAGTAAGTGGCTGATTGAAATATCTCAAACGTTTTTGTGTCACCAAAGGACTAGCCTATGCTATAAGTATTTTTCGCAATTCTTTTGGCACGGTAAATTTCCAAAATTAAGAATTTCGAGGATAAGGGCATGCCTAAAATCTTCAAAAACTCTTCAAAAACAGGGGATTGATCTACAGCCATTTCAAATCTTCAAAACGACAAGGAGCGTGTTTCGTTTCAACCTGGGAAAAGGTAACCCAGTCCGAAGTCTTCAGAGCAAGTTTATAGTCCCTATGTACTTAAAGATATTCTCAGGCAAAATAAAACACGCTCCTCGTTGTGTCGAAGACCTGAAATGGCTTCAAATCGATCCCCTATTTTTGACGACTTTTTGAGGATTTCAAGCCTGCCCTTTTCCTCGAAATCCTTAATTTAGGAGCTTTACCGTAACCAACAAAATGCAAAAAATACTCATAATGTAGGCCAGCCTTTTAGCGACAGAACAACGCTTGAAATATTTCAATTAGCCACTTACTTTTTTGTCTATGACAGATTGCGTTGAGTCACTTTTTTCTGGGTCACCCGGTGTATAAAAACGCTGAAATTCTACAAAAACGGAAATATGAAAACGCTGTTTCTTTTTATGTTCGAAAGAAAGTCTCCTGTCCTGAAAGAAAATTTTAATTAATTATTTTCATTTAAAGTTGGCTAAGTGATATTTGCTACAATTGCTAGTTTAGGCCAACTATTCATGAAAGTACTATGTTGCAAGAAAAAGATAACTTACGATAAAGAGCTTAACCCCTTGGCGGATTTAGGGGGCAAGTGGGGGCAACTGCCCCCCCCCCCTTTCACGATGAAAACTCAGCTTGGCACCCCTTTTTTTAGCGAGAAAAGCGCCGCTTATCCTGATCTAACAAAAAATTCTCTTACTGTTTTGATTTAAATCCAGGTATAACGTATAAATGAAGGCTTTATTTAGTAGTAAATCAAAGAACTCTTTTTAAAGAGCGTCCAAAAATTTTCGCACGCCTTCGGCGCGCTAATTTTCCATGAAATTTTTTGGCGCGCCCTTTGCAAGTTGCCCCCCTTCAACTTCGGGCTTATCCACTCCTGGCCTAATCAAGTATGAAATATGTACATAATCTGCAGTTGCAGGCTGAAGGGAGTAAGAATTTCTCATTTCTTGTGGTAGTGTCTCCCATACTTTTCCCCATAAAACTGAATCGATTTCAAGGCACGTTCTTTTCGCTCTCGGTAGCTAGTTGCAGTAAAATGAACTTCCCAAGCTTCATGAAGAAATTTCGTTTCAGGTCAACATCGATGGACTGTGGAAGGACATGGTATCCCCTTACCCAAAAATAGAGGTCAAAGGTGCAAAGCAATTGTTTATTTTCCGATTTCCAAAGTTCAGTACGAAAGCAATTTACGACCCAACGGTCCATATGAGCACTACTTCACCAAATTCAGCAAGCAAATACAACGTTGGATTTCACATCATGGTTATGATCATACTATCTCTGCTCAAACTTTTGATGTGATGGCTTTCTTATTCGCATGACTCATTATTATTCGCTGAGGTTCTTAGTTATAGCAACAAACTACTTTTTATGGCTTTTGTCGATTTTCAGGGTGTTTCAGGAATAACGCAACCTAACTCTCCAGTCTCCCAACTATGATTGAATATTTTCAGCAAATCATAAGATTTGAACAGACATAATGTATACACTCATTTTTTTTTTATAAGAAACTAAGGTCCGGGGCTGGTAGGCAGTTTCTTAAATTTTTGGGCCATTTTACTACCAAATGTTTCTTACGTGTTTCTTATATCTTTAATGCCGGAAGTGTAGAGTTAATTTTGTCTTGTCTAAAGGGTTCCAAAATTACTTAGTAAGATCTCAAAGCAAGTAAATATCATAATTCGCACTCAAATAATGTCCAAACAGTTGCTATAAATGTACAATGTCAAACATATGTGTGTGCGATAGGAAAATTAAAACTGTAAATTACAAAAGTTTCTTAGCTTTTTCAATTCAGCTAGGGTTGTTTCTTAGCTTTCGAAAAATTGAGCTTACCGTTTCTTATAAGCAGTTTCTTATAAAAAAAATGAGTGTATCGTCTGAAAGCAGACGCTATCCTCTTTCCAATGATATATAGTTTGGATACATTAATGGAATTATTTATTTTGATTTGATTTGATTTGATTTCATGTATTTAGAGAGGGTAGCCCTTCAGCAAGTGCTTAGGGTAACCCTTCAGCTTCATTTAATTGATATTTGAGCACGTAAGGCCGATTTCAAATTCACCATGCTCTAAGAGCACAATCACCCCTTTTATGATAACAATTAAGACACATACCGGGTGTCCCAAAATGATGTATTATCGTTTGATTGCTTAGATATCCATAACTAATGAACCGATTTTCGAAAACTTTGTTTTATCCGATTGCTGAAAACATTGTATTCGAGGATGTTGGTTGTGGTTTTACGCCGATGTTTTAATGTCGAAAAGAAGATCGATAAACCTGCTCAAATTCAAGCCTTAAAGGGGATGAAAAAGAAACGGCCTACTTTTCCACTCAACATTTTAGATGTGATACAAAAGGCTGAACCTATATGTCGTTTAGAGAATAGGAATTCAGTTACTACTGAATTCAGAGAATATGAATACGAGTTCAGCCTTTTGCATCACATCTAAGATTGACTGAAAAGGTAGGCCATTTCTTTTTCATGCCATCTAAGGCTTGAATTTGAGCATGTTTATCAACCTTCTTTTCGACATGAAAACATCGTCGTAAAACCGCAACCAACATCTTCGAGTACAATTTAGCCTTTAGGCAATTAGATAAAATAAAACTTTTGAAAATCGGTTCATTGGTTATGGACACGTAAGCAATCAAACGATAACACATCATTTTGGGACACCCGGTATTTTGTCAAAACATTGCAGGCCTCAAAGCACTTGAGGTGATCCCTAAAGCCATTGCCGATGCTTTAAAGATTCAATGAAAACCAGGCTTTAGGAAGGAAAAAGACAGAGGTATTCCCATAAGATGTTGTTAGGAAAGATAAGATTGGTTCACACAAAGATCTGTTTTCATACTTGTAAATGTCTTATTACTTTCCGACACCTGAAGCAGGCCATACCGGGTGCCCAAAAAATGTGTACAGATTTGGTTGACTCCAGCGATGTGAATTTACCTTTAAACAATGTCTAATCACCCTAAAAATATTCCTCGATAGTTAACATGAACATAGACACCTCGTTTGTAGGTATTGGAACTTTGAGAGCAGAAAGATCAATATTGAAGGCTTGAACTCGTGTCAATATGTAAACCAGAGCTTTGGCCTTTTGGCCTTAGCAAATTCTAAAGGCATAGCCCATAAATGAACGATGGTCTTGATAAAATTTGAACAATATTAGATCTTATGTTATTCTGTTTTCCAAAAGTAATGCCCCAGTCACCTATTGACCAGTTTCTTGATTTGTTCATTAGTTTCAATTCTTAATGTCGATGTGCTTCAGGAACTTACTTAGGCCAAAAGGCCAAAGCTCTGGTTTACAGGTTGACACGAATTCAATCCTTCAAGATTGATATTTCTGCTCTCGAAGCACCAAGACCTAAAAACGAGGTGTCTATGTTCAAGTGAACTATCGAGGAACATTTTGAGAGTGATTAGCCATTAATTAAAGCTAAATTCACATCGCTGGAGTGAACCAAATCTGTATACTTTTTTTGGGACACCCGGTACTTAAAGGTAATGTGTCCATATAAGTACAGCAGCGTATACACTCTTGTCAAAATATGCTGACACTATGCTGACGAAGAGCCCGAGGAGTGCACTGCGATTGGTAGAATTTATGCACATGCAAAACTAGAATTTAAATTTCACAACGAAACTGCCTGCTGTGAGACTTCGGGTTCAGCTCTGGAATCGCAGCCGCAAGGCTGCAGTCGGCTTATATTATACCTGGATATCTTTTTGTATCTACGGTAAAGTGATCACATGAAATATCACGTGATAAAAGCAAAGTCGCTGTACTTACATGGACACATTACCTACGGAACTCCAATGAAGTGATGAATAATTCAGTCAATACACCTATCCTTTATATTATTGAAAATAGATGCTTTCAAATGGCATGCGTCAAATTGATTCAAAATGTTATCATTCCTAAAGAATCTTGAGTAAGTTGGGTTGCGTTCTTTTTTGGAAAAGCCCTGTATTTGTTATATTCTGGACACCGTGTTATACTCTGGCAATAGATTGCATGAATTACATAACGTTTCTCGATTGGATCTGATATTGGAGTAAAAGTGCAAGTTTGCTTCTAAAACTTCCAACATGAATCTATTACACAACATGATAAGATGCCGAATTTAAAACGTTGGGATTTAGTGCATTTCTGCATCTTCGCATATTGATTTTCTAACGATATTTTCCTGAAAAAACCGAATACATGATAAGTTCAAGAAATAGCTGAAGCATTTTATCTATGACAAGGAAATTTAATGGAAAAGGAAATTTCCCCTGAAAACGCTACAGGTTCCTAACTTGGAAAACCGTTGGAAACGTCCCCTTTTCTCTTAGTTTCCCAGGGAAAAATCAAGGGAAATTGTGAAATGTTTTGCCGTTTAGTAAGTAAGCTTCCCGTGGGGGGGGGGGGGGGGTCTCCCTCTTCCCTCCCATTATAGCCTAACAGAGGGTCCAGTCGGTTTTGAGGGTCTTGCGAAATGGCTACCAAATGGCCCTATTTGTCAAATACATAGTACCAATTGGGGTATTCCAAGATTCCTGGCCAGTTATGAGATTTCAACTCAGTAGGCTCCTCCGCATGGCAATATGGTCGTTGCAGCAATAATTATCAATGGATTTTGACGTTTTCTTGCTTTGTTCAAACAGTTTTTACAAGAGAAAATTTTGAAAAAACTGCAGAAAATGTTCACTACTAGATGCTACCAAATGGCCCAATTTTAGGTCCACGAACTGCTATTTGGGTGTTTCTGTAAAAAGATACTACCATTTGAGGATACTTTTCAAAATGTTTGCCTTGGCCCTCTTTAACCCTGACTGGACCCCCCTGTCAGGCCACAATGGGAGTGCCCCCCCCCGGGTAAACGTTGATTATCTTTGAAACTGCAGGGTGAGTCAATAAAATGTATCCCGGTTTGAAAGGTCACAGCTTCCTGGATTTCAAGATGATTATATCAGCAAAAATATAGTTTAATGGTAAACATGTTCCAATCTATTTCAAAATCTACCTTACTAAAATCAGCCACTTCGTTCTGGAATAGACCATTTCGCAATTTGTAAAAGGGACTGAGGATAGCGCGGTCGATTCTGACAGCCTTAGCAACAAGTAGGAAATCTAGGAAATCCCCTCTTCTGCAGCTGGGCCTAAACTGAGCCATTTCAAAGTCGAGGGAAACAACTGAAATAAAGTGGCTCAAAATACATTCACAAATGAGCGAAAAGATTGCAAAACGGCTACATAATCCAAAGACAACACTTACCATACTAAACAAGCATCGCATAACTCTTGGAAGTTGCAAATAAATCGTAAATAACTCGAGTTTGGAGAGAGATGCGAGCGAGCCGCCAACCGTACACTTTACACTGCAGAAGAGGGGATTCCCTATATTTCCCTGTTGCCAAGGCTGTCAGAATGGGCCGCGCTCTCCTCAGTCTCTTTCTCCAAATTGCGAAGTGGTCTAATATGAAGGATGTTCTCGAGAAAGCCTCTTCAAGAAACCTTCTAAACGTGCTCAAAATCACGAACGAATTGCCCTAACATTTCTGCCGTACATGGGCCTTACAGCAATGACTTCTGCAAGCTTTAGCACGTGCTATACTCTTGAGAGCATGAACAAGTTTTCTTCTGGTATCAATAGCCTATTCAGGGGGATTCAATTCTCGCAAGTGGAAAACATGCGTGTCATCATTTTTAGGAAGGAAAACCAAGGAAAATTTGCTTCTTCTTTTCACTCGTTTTCGCAGATTTTTGGAAGGGGATTTCTGCATAAAAACTCACACATCCATTGGAAGGAATGGCCAATTAAAGCCGACTAAATTACTGAACCTAATTAAACATATTGCAAATAAAACAAGACAGTTTTCAATGTTATTTCTTTGATATTCAGGGGATTCTTTTTCTGACTCATCCGTTTCACCAGTTGCAGCAGTCTGCCAGCCCATTTATCTTTAGCACCAACCTGAGACATAAAGCATGAATGAGCCATTACCATGCATTAATTAAACTATTTAGAATCATTTTGACGATGTATACACTCATTTCTTATGATAAGACACCTGGGTTTCTTAACTCTTTGCCCTATTCTTATATAAATGAAGAGCTTCTTAATTTTCAACGAGATTGATTTTCAAAATTTATTCAGTACTGTCTTTGAACAAAGAATTAAAAGAAAAGACAAATCATAACCAAATATTATACTTTCAGTTCTATGTAGTTGGTCATAAAGTTTCTATTTAAAAACACTTTGCAACTTGTAGCCAAGTCTGAAAACATTTCTTAATCTTAGTTGACCATTGATAACTTTTAGCAAAGTTTCTGGTAATTCTGGAAGAGGCCACTACAGTTTCTTATAGAGGTTTCTTATGGAAGTAATGAGTGTTTGCTGATTTTATGATGACTATGTATTAAAATGAATTTAACATTGAACTTGTGTTGTATTCAAACTGGACACAAGGAAACCTGTGTTGTGATTGCACGCTGAAATGTTGTGATTTTCTTTGCCTTTGTTGATGTTTTGTTATGAGCATCTATAAGCAAAAAGAAATATTTTGGTTTGACTTTCAATCTTTGTCTCTTTTTGTTTCGTAATTAGCCCTATCCACAAGTTGCTCGAAATATCTCGAAAAGTTGCTCATAATTTCCTAAAAAGTTGCTCAAAAGTTGCCACTTTTTCAAAAAGTTGCCAAAAAGTTGCTCATTTCGTCATTTGTTGTAATTTTTTAAGACCAAGTGCTATAGATATATGAATAATTGACATAAGTGCATATTACATGTATATTGGCAATAAAGAAACAATAAAATGGATACTATAAGTGCGGATGAAGAACGAACGAGAAATAGACAAAAATTTGATATTTTTTAGCACACTGAGGCTTTTCAAGTTATTACTATCATCAGAGTGTGACTGATATATAAAAACCACAGCAACAACATTAATTGATGATTAATAATAATCATCGTTGTCATCATCATCATCGTCATCATACTGACAATAGTCACAAATCGCTAATTCAAAGACCTCTTTTGTTGGGGATACATGGTACTCCCCGTATTGTTTTTCAGCTTTGTCTTTGGGTCAACTTGACAGCCAATCAGCACGGGGACTATGAACGCATGCGCTGTGGACATAATTCAATCATTCAATTATCTGCAGCCGTTCACCGTTGCGAAGAAAGTTGAAGTGACAACAAGCAGTCGGGGAAGATTCGCAGCTCGATATGTGGGAAACTTAGCTTGTATATTATTTTTGATGTATGCCTACAAGAAACTGCAAACAAAGATTTCACGATGGACCTTTCTGGAAGCTTGGCACAGAAGTAAATGTTGAACGGTTTTGGTCTTGCGTTGATAAAATGGCCTAGGCAAAACAAGATAGCGCTCTGTGCTATGGAAAGCCCCGTTATTCGACAAAATTTCAAGGAGGCCATAGCAAAGCTAAGTTGGCATATGAATATCATTTCTTAACGTCCTTAACCAGATAAATACATTTCTTTGCCAAGCTTCCACGAAACGCTATCGTGAGTGTGAGTGATTCTGAATGAAAACTTTTCACATTGTTCTCTCATCAAAAATTGATTGTTCTGTGGCGGATGTGGTTTCGTTTCAATGTCTGACTTCCGGTTGCCTGTCGAATGACTAAAAGTTCGTGAAGAAAATAGTGGCATTACGTAATCGAATCATTTAAAATTTACACACTGCGCATGCGTTCATAGTCCCCGAGGGGATATCCATGTCCTCGTCAACTTGAGCTTGCACGTATCCCCAACAATCTTCTTCACAAACCAAGACATTGAATCCCAGCCTGACCAGAAGACGGATCCTTTCCATGTCTAATTTTCATTACTGTTGCAGAGAATAAACAAAATATCATTGAAATTGTTCTAATATTGCTAAAATAAGGACAAGTTTCTCAATGTTGCAAAAGTTGCCAAAATTCCTGAAAGTTGCCCAAAAAACTTCAAGTTGCCCGAAAGTTGCAGAGCAGTTGGAGGGGGTGGCGATGACATCACAATGTTGAATTTTCAGAGTCAATAGAGTTGTAATAGGAATGGCCCCCGAGCAGTCTAGCTGATAGTATTTATTCATTCGTTTCTTTCATATTTTCCTTTTGTATTCTTTTCAACGTATATCTAGTTACTAGGCTCGACGCGCGTCGCCTGCGGCGTCGCGCTGGCCCGCCTTCGCAATTGTCGTTCATGTGTATGGAAAGTTACGCGGATTTACGATACTGACTAAATAACTTTTAGGAATGTTGGGTCAGAGAAATTATTTTTCTGGATCTATTTTCATGCTAGGAATTGTTCCGTTGGGCTGATGCTTTGTATCCCAACCCAAGCATCAATATCCTGAATATACCTGTGAGGATGGGGTCTATTTGGAACTTGTTTACTTTTATGATACATCGTTCTTAGAAAAAGACCGACGAAGAGGGACGTGGGCAGAATGCAGGAGCATCAATCAACAGAAAACCCAAAGGCGGCTACTTTGTTAAAAAGAGCTGTTTAGCGTTACAAATCAACACAATTATTGTGTTTCGCGTATTCCACTCTCCCAGAATGTATGCTATTTTTCTTTGGAAATTGAGAGTTAGGTGGAGACCTCCGAGATGGGAAAGAGCAACTCTCGTTTTCCTTACAATCATGTCCCAGCGATGCTTTCTCCGTTTTCGAAACTCGTTACACAACCTCACCGCATCTGTCTTCTCTTTCTCTTTCTTCATTTTGCATTGCTCTTGCCATTCTTTATAAACTATTGCCCGCAAAAATTCTCCTGCATATATACTCTGTATACTTGTCGCACCTCCCAGAATCGCCATTATTTCCGTTAGAAGTCACACAAATATATTTGCTAGAATATGACATAACCACAATAGTCATCTCCGCTTTGCTAATTAACATTCAGAAAGGCGCTATTCAGCTATAGATCTCCAGAAACACACAGTGTTCATCGTAGTAGTACAATATAAAGAAAAGTCCATTGCAGTCTCTCTATATTTTTTCATAATTCGAAACTTGTTATAAACCCTTCATACCATCTCTGTCCGATTCCCTCACTTCAGTTCTTTTCTACTATTCAAGATCTTAGTTCCCTGTGAAATTTCCTTCTGTCTTACGCACAATGTACTATTATTATTACTAGAACGTCTTACAAGAACGCAGGAAACTGCCTGGCGTTTTGTTCTAAATTGGGGCAAAAGCAAAGTCTGCAAACAAAATATTTTATGGTGCCGTGACCCGGGGAGAAGAGTAGAAAGATGGATGAAGAATTAAAGAGGAATATCAAAACGAGAAATCTATATATATAAGACACGAAGCCGTTTATCCAATTAGCTTTCTTCTTTTGTCAACCATTGTCAATTTAACACTACTCCATTGTAAGATAATAATAAATCATTGAATTTGAACAATCAATCTTTTCGATGTATGACCGGGAAATCAATCCTTTCATGTCCCAGGGGGGTGCTCTGGGATAGGGGTGCTTGATGCAAAAATTAAAATCCTGCCCATTTTGAAGTCTTCTTCCGCCCTTACAATTTCGAATGCAGTCGACATTCTTTCATACTAACAAAATATACAGCAACCCCCCCCCCCCTTTTTTTCTGTGATGGCAAATTATGATAAGTGGATTAAAGACGATATGGAGCAACTAAGAGCAACTACGAGCAACTTTTAAGGCGCTTTACACTATCATGTTGCATGGTCACAGAGAAAATGTGGAGTAACTTTTACGTGGAGATGATAGTGTATTGCCGCCTGTACAAAATCAGAATTTTTTTCTATTGCGCAATAGGCCATTCTAAAGTTACGTTTTCTATGGCGTAATGCGCAGTAAGCCATACGAAATAGATAGCCCATACACAAGTTTGGATTGTCACGATGTATTGCGCTAGAGGCCATACTGAATGCAAAATATTATTCGAAACGAAAGTTGGCATAGAAAATAATATGAAGGACATACTGAAAAGAGCAGTTAGTAATTAAAATTAAGGTTTAGGATTGTCAGTTTGTAATAAAGACGCAAACGACGCTCCATAAATAACAGCATAAACATGATTCAATGTTTGGGGTCTATGAATTCGTAAAGAGGGACAATCGAGCTAAAATGACCCATTCAATCAGCAGTACGCCTTGTACTGTAGTGTTCATTTGTTGATATATTATGCAATAGACAAAAATATTTGGGATCTCCAAAACCCCCCCCCCCTTGAGCTAAAATCAGGGGAAGTTGACGAAGGGGAGAGGGCTGTATCAGTCTTCCAAAAAGGGGTACGAGATTTTTAGAACAATAGGATTTTTAGGGATTTGTTTACAGATTATTCTTCGAAAAGGTGTACGAGATTTTTACAATTTTCAGATTTCAAATTTCTGATTTCATTAACTCAAAATAGCCAAAGGGAACTAAAGGAGAACTAAGGTGCTGTTTATATGAGGAGGGCCAGCCCTCCTTGGAGGGCTAGCCCTCCTAAGAGAGCTGGATTTTATTTTGCGTTTACATGGAAAGTTAGCCCTTCTAGGAGGGCTAGACATGATGGCGCCATCCGTTCTAATCCTATTGTTCTACGTTGATTCTATTGTTTCCGCCAGCCCGCCTAGGAGGGCTAGCCCTCTTGATTGCGTTTACATGGGAAATTTCCAGCCCTCCTAGGCGAGATCTCGGGTATTCACTAGCGAGATCTAGCCTAGGCGGGCTGGCCCTCCTCTCATATAAACGAAAAAGAATTTTATGAAGGATTATACCAGAGTGGTGAGATCTCGGCAAAGAGGGCTAGCCCTGCTAGGAGGGCTGGCCCTCCTCCTTATAAACAGCACCTAAATTTAAAATGTTGAAAATACTATGGATCATGGATTGCTAGCACTATCATTCTGTTTATACGATGATGTTAAACATGTTTTGATATATTGATATATAACAACTGATATATTTGGATCACGTGCTGTCATTAAGTATAACAATTTTGATGAGAAGCATCCATGTAACTGAAAGTTGGTTTATACTTTGAAATGGTATTCAACGTTGTTTTCCTCGTTTTTTCGTTAATGCGACAACTTAAAAGACAGTGCTTTTCGTCTTCAAGAATACCACATGTTTGGCACTTTCTGTCTTCCGGTTTTTTTCTAGGCCTATGACACCTTCCACTTTCTATCTGCAACCGATGATCTGATCAGGCACTTTTAAATTGGCAATAAGTGCAAGTGCGCACAGGCCCGTAGGAGCGTTTCTCGGATTGGAGGGGCACTAATTGGGGGGGGGTCACTTTTAATAGGCGGATGACGGGGTTGTGCCATTTTGAATTGTAAAATCATACCCTAAAATTTATGAATTTTTCAAAAACCATACCCCAAAATTTACGGGCCATTCAAAATAGATACCTTAAAATTGTGACCAAGACTCGAAATTCTAACCAAGTATCTGAAATTAGATGAAATTCAATAACCTGAAGCGTTTTTCTTCCAAAATGACACCCTAAAATTTATGTTCATTTGAGATGTTACCAAAAATGACACCCTAAAATTTATTCTAAGCCTGAAAAAAGGTACCCCTAAATATGGCACATCCCGTACTGGTACATATGGTATTGACCCCCACCCCCGGGGGTCAATGCCCTCTCTTCTTTTGGCAACGCCCTTCTGTGCATTGCTGAAAGGGCATTTTATGTTGGACTCGGAGGTCCTGAAGCAAAAATAGGAAATTTACGAATCCAAATATATTCCACACAGGATATTATTTACAGGATATTGATACAGGCTAAAATCAAACTATGACAGGATAAGAATACTTTGTCAAGAGCATTGTGTAAGATTTACTTTATATTTGATTTACACATGGATTTACAAAAGTCATCACAAAATTTTCATGGCCTCCTACGAAAGCCATGGCATTGCCAGAGTAAATCAAATGGGCGCAATTGAAATGAGGGGGTCTGGGGAAAGGCCCCCAGGAAAATTTTGGGGCCATGCCCTTTAATTTGGCTTAGAATGCATCTCCCAATATCATGCTTGCCATTAGCGACAAGGAAACTTTGATAGTTTTGTGACAATTGAGGAAATTGTTGAAGAAACATCCTTGACTTTGCCTTACAATGCATCTCCCAATATCATGCTTGCCATTAGCGACAAGGAAATTTGATAATTTTTTTTACAGTTATTATATAGATTGGAGCGTAGGGAAAATTTTGAAGAAACATCCTTTACTTTGGCTTAGAATGCATCCTCTGATTCCATATTTTCCAATGCTAAAATGGAAGACTTGACATTTCTCGGAAAATTCTTTCCCAGCTATAACCAGCCTTTTTCTCTTCGGTTTTCGAGGGATCTCGAGGACCACGCCCTGCTCGTTAGTTTAGATATGATTATTGATTATTGAAGTCTGGGTACTTTTCGCCTCACTTGACGAAGTGCTTCTGATGTCAAAAGGGTTGAGCTTTCCAAAGTTAAATTTTCTTGCATTGGAATCTATGAAAATTCGTTTACGATGCTGACAAGGTTGAGTTTATCAACTCTGTCGTTGTGCATATGTTTCACCATCAGGTGGTTGACTTGCTGTTGAGGAACTTGGATTGGTCTTGACTCGCTTCAGTGCCAAGGGCCTGTCACTGATGATCAGTTTTCTACATTGTTATGAAGAATAACAAATTCAACTTCTGGAAATTATTGGGGGGGGGGGGCCCGGGCCCGACCGGCCCCAATAGCTGCTACGGGCCTGGCGCATCTTAGGTTGTTGACCCAGTTCTGTGAATGCGCTTTGTTGCTCGCAATCCATGATTCGTTGGTGGATTTTATTGACTAAACTACTGTTGATGGTGTCATTTTCGGTATCGTGATATGTTTCCCATACATCTCCCATATCCCGTGTTTAAAAAGAATATTTTTTATGTTAGTCGCCCATGATGAACTATTTTCTAAGCTTTTCCTATATAACTTACTAATGATCCTATTCCTGTTTCCACCAGCTATGCGTAACCAATTTTTGATTGTTGATTTGAATCCTATTGCCTTAAGATTGTGTCTACCTAGCTCAAAGGTACCCTCGAACTTTGGGTACCTCTCAAAGCCTGTTCATCGTAATTTCTCAACTGTATTGTGATAATATAGGCGGTATTTTGCACTTTTTTTGAGTCTCAAGTACAACAATGAAAGACAAATACGCCCAGAGTTTTATGAAATTATGGCTTGTCTTTCTCTCCTTGCCAAATATCTCTTATAAACAGGTAAAGACTGTTCAATGCAGAGTGAAATTGTTTCTGAGCCCTTTCTGACTTTGTAGGAATTCTTGTTTTCTTTTCAGAAAGTCTAAATATTTGAAATTGAAATCCTTCTTCCTCATGATTGCAAGGCTTTTGCAATCTTTGGAATGAGGTCCGCCACCTTTTCCGGAATCGTCTATTGCGTAGCCTGCGTGCACGTGTTGGGCTGCACGCAGGCTACTTTTGCGAGGCTTTCTTAAGGCAGTGTAAACAGTTTATTGTGTCGAGTTAATTCCGATTGAAAATGGGATTGAATGCAAGCATTGAATGACGGTCAGTTTCAGTATGATGCAGCTGAAAGAAATGAGCTTTCATAATGTTGACTTTTATATGCTTTTATGAAGGCTTCGTGCTTTGGGGCATGCGTGATTCACAAAGGACAAATGAAGGACGATGACCCTGCAATCGCTAGTGCGCAAGATCCAAAGCACTGAATAAACGGGCATGTTCTATCTACCGGACCCTCATTGGACCATTGGACCATTGGACCATGCCGCAGACCCCGACCCGCTGGCCACCAAGATATTTTCGCTGTTATATTGCTGTCTCTTTTGCATACGAGTAAAAATGAAATTATGCTGAATGAAACTTCCTATGGTCTCAGTCATGCAGATAACCCTTTTGTTCGAAAAGAAACGAGGAAACAAGGAGGGATTACCCAGAAATATCATTTTGACAATATTTTATGCCCAAAAATATCAAAAACATAATTTCATTTTTTTTGGACCCAAAAATATCACTTTCGGCAATATTCTGACCTAAAAATATCGGACTTACCTCCCCGTATGTGCATGTGCTGAGTGCCCCCCCTGGGTCAAATGCATGCAAGAATTGACTGAGTCAATTTGACTCTGATGCAAGAACAAGTCTAAGACCTTTTACCAGACAAAGAATGGATGCAAATTGTTCTGTTTTGCTGAAGTAATACGTGGATGTGAAGTAATTCGCGTATTCTGCACACTCTTGCTGTCCAGGGCCGCAGGAAGAAGCTTCGGATTGGGGGGCAATTGTTCTTAAAACAATAGAGAACAATACATCTAATTACGTCATGTGACGTAGCACCATTGTTTTAGAAAATTATTGGGGGGGGCTTGAGCCCCCCCCCCCCGCTTCCTACGGGCCTGTGCTGTGCTGCCTGTGCTGTCACCACCGAGAGAAGGCGCTGTAACACAGCCAAAGGATCTCAAAATCATTTGAGTACAGTGATTTAAAATAATACCGTACAATGATTTGAGGGTAAGACCAAGCAATTCACAATGCGAGGGGCATTTCATTACCAAAACATCTTGTACATCTTTGACCAAAATCCTTTTCTTTTGAAGGAAATCCACCAAAAATTCGTAAAAAATCCTTTCATTCTGAAAGGTCTTGCCTGGTTTGCTTTTTGAAAGAGGAAAATGCCCCTCGTCACCATTTCAGGGACGCTGAAATTCGTATTTTTTCAGGCCCAAAAGTTAGCTAAGTATTTGGATGGGCTGCCATGGGGTAAGGTTTACAACAATAGACCATGGTTGCAAAGTCAGACCAATGCATTTTCAATGTGCTTGTGCTTTCAGTGCAATTCTACATGCCGCAGAGCCCCTCTGAAAGCAAAAGATTTCTGACCAGTTTGATCATACGCAACTGAGAATGTTGAATCCAGCAGACAACAATTAGAATGGCGAAATTTATTCATCTTCTCAGGAAAAGTGCAATTAATAATAAAAACAAGGGTTAAAGGCGTCCCTGAGAAAATAATAGAAAGAATTTACAGCAAGAGAAACAGTGCGATGCAAAATTGCTGTCAGGGTCTGCGGCATGGTCCAATGGTCCAATGGTCCAATGGTCCAGAGGGTCCGGTAGATAGAACATGCCTAAAAATACATCTATTTGGTCTGTTTTGCAGCTGCCTTTTCGGTAGCTCCTAGATCCGCCATTCCAATATTGCGGAATAGAGCGAGAGAGTTTCTGGCGCAATCTTCATAATGTTGGAATGGCGGATCGAAGGGAATGGTTAGACGGCCTAAAGAGATAAACTTGTGGCAAGTCTAGTCAACGAACAACTTAAATGTAACAATCTTATTTGGTAATCATTCATCAATTATAAGAAGAAATATCGGAAAATGCTGCTAAGGAGTCTTGTTTCCATGTCAATGTGCTGTGTAAGTAGGCAATCATCGGTTGTCACTCTTGACTGGTGATAGGTACAGCAACCAGATTTAGTGTGCTAATAGCTCTAAGCAAGTACTTGGAAGAAAGATAAAAATTAACCTGAAATTGGCCATCATTATTGCTTATGTCAGCATTTTCCTTTGTGTGGTCAAGATATGCGGCAGAAACAATCTACAAGGCTAGGGGGGCAAATTGGCCCCCCCCGACCAAAATAGGGTTAATTACTAAGCTAAGAAATTTTTGGAAGTTGCAGCTTTGATTTTAAATCTAGGACATTTATAAATTCTTTGACACTGTCCGGTAATTACAACTGTGTTGACATTTTCGGTATTTTTTATATTACTTTATTGCTTTTAGATCTTACTATACCAAGTATATTGGAAGCTTTTCAAACCTTACACTTTGTTATTGTTGTTGTTGTTTTTGTTGTTGTTGTCATCTTATTTTAATTCGAATAAATAAATAAAGCTTCTAATTACCTAATAAAAAAGAAACTAATCAAATTCGAAAATGAACTAAACTAAATAAATATGCTCTAATTCTATCTGGAGGTATCAAGGAAAAGAAATATTCTTTTACGTATTGAAGATGAATAAGTGCAGCCACATCAAAATGCCCTGTTATGGGACCATTGCAATAATTGAAAAAGAAGACCAACTACCCCATAAAAGGTAATCTCTGACGCAAGTGCAAGAGGGCAGCCAGCCCACGGACAGACAACAACGCCACATCAGCCCGGCCCGACACACCGACAACGACAAGAACCAGCAGCCACACCCAACAGCAAACAGGTCCACCCGCCAGCCAATCCCTCCAGTTCCACCCCAAAGCACCACTAATCAGGCCCGTCGGAACGAATTTCATATTGGGGGGGCTGAAACTAAGTGCGAGCGTAGCGAGAAAAAATGGGGGTCCGGGGGCTTGCCCCCGGGAAAATTTTTTCCTGACCACGCTCTCTAAATCGTTGGAAACGCCCCATTTTTGGAGAATTTCCCATTTAAAAAAGCAAAAGTACACGACTGGTACGAGTCTTTCCGGGAAAATTTTGAAAATAGGACTTAAATTTCACGAAGATATTGATTATTTTCTAATTGCACAATATAGCTGAATAAACTCTGCTAATTTGCTCGAATGTAGATAAGTTTGAATCTTCATTTCCATAAGTTTGGCTTTCACAGTCTCTTTCACTTACAAAAGTGAACAAACTTTGGCAAATTATTGGGGGGGCTGAAGCCCCCCCAGCCCCCCCGGTTCCGACGGGCCTGCTAATGGTGCCACAGGATAGAACAGAGCAAATCAGCAAACGAGCTACCCCGAGATTCATCGGACAAAACCGCCGATCCCCATCGCCGTCCGGAGGGAGCACCAAGTCAAATGCGCAGCCACCTCCCCCCGAACAATAGATATCCCACCAGCCAACCATCCCGCACCTGCGTTCATTAGGATTCTGTGTACATGCAGACATTGCAGCTACATTTGGTACCGTCCCATTCTTTAATTAACACTATTTGTACTGGGCGATTTTCTAGGTACTTTTTACTGGGGGGGGCGTTCCCCCTCTTTTTCTCCGAAACTACACAAGATATAACAATAAGACTTACCCTTATTGTTCTAAACAATAGTAGACAATTGGCTATTCAAATATAACAATTACAATTAATAAATCACGTGATTCGTTGCTAGGCAACCGAAAAACTGAAAAAAATTGGCAAATTTATACCTTCTTAACCAGAAAAATTCTAATTAATCAAACACTCAACTGATTTTCTCCAATTTTTTTTCAAATAGCAGGAAACATGTCATAATTACAAAATATATACTGTTCAAAATTGTTTAGTTTCTATTTCTAGCACAATTTACTTTAAATTAGCCTTTTGTTGCATGCATTTATTTTCATTGAAGGTTTTTGCCAATCCTGTCCTTTTATCTGGTAAATATAAACTCAAATAAATAAATCAAATCAAATAAGTAAGATGAAGCAAATAAAACTAAAACAATTCATATTTTACGCTTCTTTATTAGAGCAATGACGTCATAAATGTTCATGGCATCATTGATATTAAATTTTACTGACATCAGCAGATATGAAAAATGTAAATATCAAATAAAAGTACTCATCAAATGCAATCGAATGGTGCATGTCTGAGATCGATCAAGCAAACGACACGAAAACTACGGACATTTTAAATTTTTTTGTTGACTCCTCTCCAAATATGGTATTACTGTGGTCACACGATCAGAGGTAGAACAATGAAATTTGAGTAAAAGTCACCAAAACTGGTGGTTATATCTCTTGCCGTTTTGGCGTAACGCAACAAAGTCTGGTAGAGGGGGGCAAAAAACGCCCCTCCCCCCAGTATGAATGGGGTTAAGATAGTGTCCAGCAAAGGGGTATACTCTTTTACTAAAACATAGCACTACAAACATTAAACATCATGAGGTGACGATTGTTTGTGTTCAGTGAGAACTCAATGGGCAATTTATGTAACATAGTGTCGCAAAATGTTGTTCAAATGGCAATTCCCTAAGGGGTAGAAATCTAGACACCAAACAATTTTAAACGTAAGAAATCTTCCAAGTTTAACTACTCATATGACATTGAGATAAAGGTGGAATGTAGATTACAAAGGAACCAAAGAACAGGTTATCAGTCAAAAATGACCGCGATAGACTTAAAATTTCATGATTCAAGATTGTGGTGAAGCTTTACAAAATGATAAGTTCATATCATGAAAACGTTGATTGAAATTCTTGCTTGGAATATAAATATTGAATTGATGTTTACAAGATGTTTATGGAATAGAGCCACAGAAATGTTAGATTCGATTGGTTCGATGGGGATTGTGTCGAAGTGTTTTTTGCTCGCGGAACGCAGTGACGCGAAGCTTAGAAGTGGTATGGGAAAATTGTTGTGTCAAATTTTCCCTTTTATATCAGGACCCATACTGCTTTGCGATTTTTTTGCACACGGCACGTTTCCAATATTGCTGTTGTCTGTGCATGTTTGAGCCAGAATCAATACCAGTCATATCAAGTCCGTCCAGTTTATCAAGTCAGCCCAGTCATGCAATTCCCAGTCAATCAAGTGAATCCTGTCAGTCCAGTAATTCTAGTCAGTCCCTACTGTCAATCAATATTTCGCAGGCTTTGTTCTGTTCTGAGACTCTCAGCTTCAATAGGAAATTACTGCACAATGACATATTGGGTAAATATCAAATGCTACCTTCTCCGTCGCCAAAGCCTCCTTATTCAAAATCAGTTTTCTCCGAATTAACGCGTTCTTTTGAATCAAAGAAACCTTAGAGGTAGGTCACTACGTGCATTGATTTAGAAAAAGCTCGCCTCAGGGAAATAGCCCCATCGAGGACTCGTATCAGTCTGCAAAGTGAACAAAGGTCACAGAAAAGTGTTCTTCTCGTCACAGGTGACGGGGAAAATTTTGTATAAAAGTAACAAGTACCTCCATCTTTACTTCAGTGTTTACCATATTTGCTAATTTTGTGTCTAGATTCGTTTAGGCAGACCCTGGTTTAGGCCAACCACGACAATATTTGTGATACAAACAGTTCCGGTTTGAGTGGAAACCGGAACTGTTTGTATCACAAACATTGTCGCGGTTGGCCTAAACGAATCTAGACAAAATTAGCAAAGATGGTAAACACTGAAGTAAAGATGGGGGTACTTGTTACTTTTATACAAATTTTTCCCCGTTCACTGTGTTCTCGTCATCTTCCAAGGTTTCCGTGACGTACAATATTGTTGTGATTGTATGGAAGCAGTTCCCGTTTCATGGACACAATTGGAATATTTCTATGATTGATACCATCGTTATCAAAATGTTTATTCATCCTTGTCAGGAAAGAATCAATTGATAATACAAATGAAGCTTTAAAAGCATCCGTAGGAAAATAATAGAAAGAATTTACAGTGCGATACAAACTTGGCGGCCAGGGGTCTGCGGCATGGTCCAATGGTCCAATGGTCCAATGGTCCAGAGGGTCCGGTTTTTTTTTTTTTTTTTTATATCAAGACGCTATATCATTTGATACATGGTCAACTACGGCTACAGATAACAAAAGATGATTTAAATACAAAATAAACAGTACGAAATAGAGGTTACAACTAAATACCTAAGAATTTCTACGTTAAGTTTGATTTTACTTTTTATTTATTTCCGTTTTCTGAATTGAGGCGTTTGGAGTATATATCATGAAGAAATTCAGAAAATGTCTGTAGGAGGTGTTCATCTTCGTTGGACATTAAGTATATAAGTTTCTGTTCATCTGTTGGTATATATTTAAAATTAGGGCAGAGATTTTGTGTTTTATCTAGGAACACTGTCCGTTCAGAGATAAATGTTTGGCACGAGAGAATGAAGTGGGTTTCGTTTTCAATTTTGTTTTGGCAGGATCTGCAAAATCGTCTTTCTCTTTCTAAGGGAGGCTTGAAATGTCTTCCTTTTTCTATTGCAAGGCAGTGGTCGCTAAGGCGCAATTTTGATAGTATTCGTCTATGTGATCTGTTGGTAATTAGGGAGAGATAATTTTCATATGTAATTTGAGATTTGTATGTTTTATATGATAAGGCTTTTGGGCAGTCACTCATGTGATTTTTCCACTGTATCTGATGCTCTTGTATAAGGGTTTCTTTTGTCGCATGTTTTGAGAGTAATGTAATAGATTCAGTATTTAGGCCATCCTCTGTAGGGTTATCAGTCAAGTTATTCATGTAGGAGGTTATTGTTTGACGATGGTTTATTGAGTTTTCGTATTTAAGGGCCTGAGATACTAAAGAGAGTGGTTCAGATTCATTAATTATATGTTTTATGAAGTTGTTAGTCCTGCAGTTTAAAGGGATGCTGAGGGGGTAGCGACCTAGTTCACCGCGTACTAATGCATTTGTGGTTGATCTATTCACTCCCAGTAAGCGTTTTAAAAATTGTGTGTGTATTCGTTCAATTTTACAACTATCCCAAAAATTTTGGTTTCGGTTTAGGTAAGGACCCCAGACCTCGGAACCATAGAGTAGAATAGGGGCTATGGTAGAATCAAACAGTTTCAATGCTGCTTTTATGGGAAGAAATTTTATTTTATGGCGGCTGTTAAGGGCTAACAAGGCACGGTTAGCTTTAGCACTAAGTATATTTAATGTTTCATGGAAATTGCAGGCAGCATTTATTGTGACACCAAGGTAGGTGAACTCTGTGACGTTCTCCAATGGGGAATTATTAATGTTGAAATTTTGTTTGTATTTGGTATTATTTTTATAGAACGTCATACATTTTGATTTATCATTATTAACTTGGAGTTTCCATTGGTCACAATAATTAGATAAGCTATTCAAGCATTGTTGTAGACCATCGTGGGAAGACGAGAGAATGATTAGATCATCAGCATAGACGAGGCAAGAGATAGGCTCATGCCCAAGGTCTAATGGTGTAGGATTGCTCTTACTAAGTTCGTCAACTAGATCATTTATATAAAGGTTAAAGAGTGTTGGACTTAACGGGCATCCTTGCCGGACTCCTTTAGAGCATTTGAAGAAATTAGTACATTGGTTGTTAATTTTGACTGCACATTCTGTTTTATCGTACATGCATTGGATAGTTTTCAAGACGTTGCCATTAATTCCGTAATTTTGAAGTTTTTGAAAGAGGCCGCGGTGCCATACGCTATCAAATGCTTTCCGAAAATCAATAAAGGCTGCATGTACTTTCTTTTTTGAGGTATCATGGACATGTTTATTTATCAAGGCTTTAAGAGTAAGCAGGTGATCAGTGGTACGGCATTTTTCTTGGAAACCAATTTGATTATTACGAATTATATTGTTGTCTTTCAGAAATGATTTAAGTCGGTTATTTAGAAGGAGGCAGAGGAGTTTTAGTAATGCATTACCAACACAGATTCCACGGTAGTTATCTGGATTAGTCTTGCAACCTTTCTTGTATACAGGAGTGATCAGGCCTTGGCACCAGAGTTTGGGTACCAGTCCTTTGCTTAGTATTAAATTTAGAGTCATTTTGATTAATTCTATCATTTCTGAGTTGCAATTTTTTATCATTTCGTTGCTTATTCCGTCAAAACCTGTAGCCTTCTTATTTTTTAGTTTTGCAATTGTATCAATAAGTTCTTTGTTTTCAATTTGATCGTTTAATGTTGAGTTATTTCTGATTTCATTAGCTGGGTAATGCGTGTTAGTTGACTGGTCAGTAGAGAAGAGTTTCTTATAATAGCTTTCCCATACCATACCATCTTGTATGGCAATGGATTCTTTTTTTATTTTTTCGTCAAAGTCTTTCCAAGTGTTCCAAAAGTTGTCATTGTATAGACTGTATTGCAGTTTAGTGATTTGCTCGCTCCAGAAGCTTCGTCGTTTTGTGTGTAAAAGCCCTTTGTATTGTTTCAGTTTATCACGGTATTTAATTCTTGCAATTTCACTGAAGGGATCTCTGTGTTTCTGTTTTGAAAACGAATTTAGTTCTTTTTTAAGGTTTCTACAGTCTGAGTCAAACCATTTCTTTTTTCCTGGGGAACCCTTGGTTTGTTTGGGCTTAGATGGTTTAAGTTTCAGTGATGCATTAGCAACAGAATGGAAAATTGATGTTAATTCTGAGGATATAAGATCTGGGTTGCAATCTGTTTTAAACTGGCTTCTTAATTTATTGATTTTTGATTTTATTTCGTCAGAGGTCAACGCATTACAAAAGTTTTCAGGGGATTTTTCTTCCCAAATATATCTGTTTTTAAGTGGGGTCCAATCGTAATTGACTTGAGCATTATGCACGATTTTTTTGTTTGGTAGATGGGCAGTAATTTTGCAATGGTCTGTAAGGGATGATTGCTCGCTGACGTAAAACAGGGATATTTTGTCAAACAGAGACTGTGATGCTAGGGCGTAGTCAACACAGCTAGCACCGTTGTGCGAGAAGCATGTCAGGTTTCCTATTGTGTCGCCAAATTTTCTACCATTTAGAATTCTTAGGTTTGTGGACCGACATAGGTTTATCAGATTTCTTCCATGTTTGTTGGGGTTTCCAGTGTCACAATTGGATCTTTTTATGAAATTTCCTAAGTTAGAGATAACTGAGTTGTCATCATTTGTAAGGTTTGTGGCTGGTATGTGATCAGGTAGGCAGTTTGTACGGGCATTGAAGTCACCAATAATCATAAGGTCCTCGTTTCCAGGCGAGAATTCAATGAGGTCGTCTACTAGTTCTTCGAAGATTTCATCTGAGTAGTATTTAGACTCTTGAGGAGGAATGTAAACAGCGCAAATCCTGAGGTTATTTTTGCAGTTATTGAAGACATTCTTATCTATTTCTAGCCATAAGTAGTTTTTGTGAGCTTTGATGACTTTGATTTGGTTTTGAAGATATTGTTTATAGTAGATCAAGGTTCCACCGGAGCTTCTGCCTGTCTTCATTCTATCAATCTTATTTGGGGGGACTTCGAGTCTAAGAAAGTTTGGGATGTCTTTATCATGGGTACAACTCCAAGTTTCAGTAAAGATGTTGATATCATTTATTAGGGTTTTCTCGAGGTCTGCGATTTTGCAGCCAAGATTATTATCTAGGCCGTGGATATTGAGGTGACTAATAGTAAAATCCAGCGGGGATTTTAATAACATAGGGGATCTATAGGATGTACGGTGTCGGCAAATGGATCCAATTCCTAGGAAAATTTTGAATTTATATAGAATACGTAATAGGACAAAAAAAAAGTATTCGAGAGGAGGTTCATTACCAGTTTGTGAAGTCCCGTTGATGAGAACTGCCAAAGAACAGGTATTTTATTTCAGATATGAAAGTTTTCAGTCCAATACGATCGAGATGTTTGTCATCAGTTAGCATCCTTGAATTTATGTACGGATGGTGCATGATTTGAATGAGATCGGCCCAGGGCATTTCATTTATGATGCGAGAGATGATGTCATTTGCCATGATTACTTTTCTTTGTTGGCCATCTGAGCGAGGCAGGATGCTGGAGATGAATAGCTCTGCATCTGGGAATTTGGAAGTGATGGTAACAAGGGCAGATGAAATAAACTGGCTGAATTCATCAGGTGTCGTTGTTTCTATGTCATTTGTACCCAGATGTAAGAGGATTTTTTTGGCATTTGGGATTTCGATATTTCGCAGGATTTCGGATAGTTTTTGGAGAGTTGGACATCTGATCTTTGCAATGGGTGTTGGGAATTTTGTAGGAGAGATATATCTTATATTAGAGTCACCAATCAGTACATATTCTTGTGTGAAAGTTCTCTTTTCTGGTGGTGTTTGATTTCTTCTGGGGGGATGGTAATCTTTTGGTGGAATGTCGATGGGTGGGCTGTAGTTGATGGGCGCGGATTTTGGTTCACGTTGCGGTGTCTTGGGAGTAGATGGAGTATCAGGAGCAGGTGTGATTTGTGACCTTGCTGGTGCAGTAGGAAGCAAATGAATGGAAGATGGAGCTGCAGCTGCAGAGGCATATGAAGGTTGCTGTGGAGGAGGTGAATTTATGGCTTCGGGTGCAAATGATTTTTGACAGATGTTGAAGGTATCATGCAGATTTGGGATACTGTTAGCGAAGGAGATGGCTTTTTCGACTTCATTTGTGATGTTGGTGGTTATGCGGTGTTCTAATTTTGCAATATGGTCTTTCAGTTCACTGTGTGATCGTTCAATGGATGTATTCGTACTGTGCTTAAGGGATTCGTATTCAAAACTTGTATTTTTTATTTTTGATTCTAGAGACGAGACAGAATTATGAAATTTGGCTTGACTTTGTGCAAGTTGGTTTACATGCTTTGATATGGCCTCGTGTTTTTCTTCAATAGTGAAGCAGCGAGTTTGGCATTTTTTAATTTCTGCGTTTATGCTGTCGATCTTTTCAATGGATGGTACAAAAGAATCGACTCTCAGCTGGATGTCTTTTATCGACTGTTGGAGTTCTGTGAACATTCCAAAAATCTTTTGTTGCCAGTTGGTGTTATCTGATGCTGTTGATGGGGCTGTCGTAATGTCTGCGTCAGTTTTAGTGGCGAGTCTTTGTGCGTCTTTCGCAATAACTATTATGGGCATCTCCACGTGTGTGGGTGGGTGTGGGTCAATGGCCGTTTCTTGGGGAAAATCCATGTTTGATACGCTGCAGGTAAAGATTTTGTCTGCTAGATTGGGATATTTGTCTTCATCTTCGTGTTTCTGATCAATGGAGTCCAGGATGTTGTGGTAGGATTTGACAAAATCGAGCAATTGCTTGGGACCGCCTTGGACGACTATTTTTCTTTTTTCAATAAAAATTTGTATGGAGATTGTAAGGCTTGCTCTATCGTTCGCGTTGTCTGTGCTTAAGCTTGATAGCGAGATGTTTGTGTTGTTTTCTCTGGTTTCAATTTTATATTTCTTGTTCTCATAAAAGGAAGTAAATGCAGCGTTTAAGACCTCAATATCTAAAAAATCGGGTAATATTGTGGTAAGAGTTGTCGCTGTTATCTCAGCTTCGTAACGATGGTATTCTATACAAAATTTTCCCACGTGTGATTTTAAGATTTCTTCTTTTACTGCTCTCTTGTCACTTCTTTCGGATTCTTGTTTCCACAATATCTTTAAAAGTATTCCATCTTCAATTAATTGTACGATTTTTTCCATTTGCCGACTTGTACTTCAGTTTTTAGGGCATAATCGGTTAAATTTATCGGAGCGTATAAAAGTGCGACTGTCTTCGATGAGCGTTGAATCATCCCGAACAATATCGCGATGTTTAGTTTCTTCTCCGTTTCAAGGCGAAACAGAATAATGAATAAATCAACGGGGTTAAAAGCAACTTAGCTAGGGGGACTGGGTCCATCTAAATATAACCTAGACACCTTCCGTTCTTTTGGGCTATTTTTAGATTATGTCGCTCTATATATCTCCGTTCATTCACTTTCAAGTCTTTTATTTGACATCAGTGCCATTTGTCAAGATGTTATTGTTGGTCGTATTGACGATTTCATACTTTACAGGGAACCATGCATTCTGTATATCTTCAACACAATATGCAACAACAGTTTTAAAGACCTTTTCGCATCTCAACTACGGGAACAACGAATATTGTACGATTGATTTCAGACCAAGTTTGGATTACTCCAGTGGATACTTTATGGAAATAAAATGGACGAATTTCCAGATCGAAGGAATGATGCCAAGCTGTATTCATGATAGTGTGGAAGTTTTCCTAACAAGGTAAGAGTTAATTTGGCTGTCCTTCAGTAAACGTAGTGCAAAAAAAGATTACTTAGAGACCAGGTGGGGGACTTGGTTTTTCGCCTGATTTCAGGCTAGGTAGTTCAAGGTGATTAATTCAATTTTCAGTTTTCCCGACAAGACTGGAAAACTGACGAACTTTTCCGACAATATTTTCACGGCCACGACGCCGCAATACAAATCCAATCCATAGATAATCAAGTGACTAGAAAGCGGCAATTTCATTGGCAGATTTGCATGAAATGGGATGCGTTTTGCATGCTGCAATCCCCTCTGTCAGTCAATGTGTTAATGTCAAGCCCCAGCGAGGGACATTCAGCACATACACATACGGGGGGTGGGGGGGGGGGCAGGGCCGCATTTCAGTCTGTTGGGGCCCTGGGCCCAAAACTGGTTGGGGCCCCTTAGAACTCGGTACCCTGTTAGCATCCCAATAAAACTACTCTTGTCCAATGGTTTTTCACGATTTCGTCTTGCCTTCACTGCTGCAAAATTTCAGATGATTTTCTTGGGGTCTAAAACCCTCAGGACAGCGGCGTGGCCAGGGTAAATTAAGTGGGGGAAACTAAACGGGGGGCCTGGGGGCGAAGCCCCCGGAAAAATTTTGAGGACACGCCCTTTACTTTGGCTTAGAATGCATCTCCGAATATCATGCTTGCGATTAGCGACAAGTAAACTTTGATATTTTGTGACGGTTATCCTACAAATCGGAGCAAGATGACATTTTTGTGAAGAAACATCCTTTACTTTGACTTAGAATGTATTCCCTGATTCCATATTCCATATTTGCCATTTCTCGGAAAGTTCTTTCCCAACCTATACCCAGTTAGTTTCTCTTCGGTTTTACAGGAATCTCAAACAGAGGCGTACGCAGCACCTCAGGAGTGAGAGGGTCTGGGGCGCAGCCCCAAAAAAAATTTTGTGGCCACGCCCTTCAGACGCTCGGAAAATGAGGGAAACGCCCTTTTTACTCATATTTTGCATCGTAAACATGACTGCAATGAACACAAAATGAGTAGGATGTTTTGTTGAATTTGCATTGAGAATTTATACCCAGCATATCAAATCAAGTACGAATTACAAAATCGCTTTTCTTCTTTACTGTAAAATTGATTTGGCGCTAGTTGTTATTATGATATTCAGGAAATGCCTCTTGTCGCCACTTCATCAGTGTTTAGTCAGTAAATGGCATCTTTTGCAAGAATCTTTTGAAAACAGGAAAATTTTGAAAACAGGCATCCTACTTTGGCTTAGAATGCCTCTCTCAACATCGTTCAAGCATTTCTTAGAAACCCAAATCATTGCTCCACCAAACCTTAGACAAAACCATTCTCTCCTTGCTGTTCAAGAATCTCGAAGACCACCGCCTGACAGATCTGCCTGACCCTCCCCCCCCCCCCCCCCTGAGGTACACATTTTATTCCATTTTTGTACAAATCTCGAGGACCATATTTTTGAAAAGTGGGGGGGTCCGGACGCCCACTAACCCCCCTTGGGTACGCCACTGATCTCAAAGACCATATTTGGACAAAAGTGGGGGCAATTGCCCCCCATACCCCCTCCCCCATGGCCACGCCTCTGCCTCAGACATCAAAATTTGCTGCCATTCATTAAGCAAAAGGCAACAACACGCTATTGTGACATTGTGGACCTTAGTTGACTCTTGACCCTTTCAGTATGGATAAACTTCTTTCACTGGAGGAAACTCTGCATGGCAAAGTGTGGTCGTTGCATTGAGCACCAATCTAAGTGCGGTTATAGCCTTTGGGAAGTTGCAGCTTCATCTCCTTTCACAATTTGCTGTTATAGATCATCCGAAATAGGCTTTTGTGTTTCATGGGGTTGTCGCCTCTTCAATTTCTTTCTTTTTTTGGACTTCGGCTTCGGTATCAACGAGATTTCTCCTTTTATCGAGGAACTTTTCGAGAGGCTTTTTAACAAACTCATGTTATTGCCAAATTTCTACTTTGCTTGCCCATTACGTATTGTCATTATATGAAACCATGGTGTTGTCTAAAAATGTTAGCACTCAATTCAAACACAAGAGTGAAATCAACAGCACTTCATAGGATTTTTCAAATTTTGCTCGGGGCCCCCTAGATTTAAGAATTTTAGGGGGCCCCTGGGCCCGGGCCCAGTGGGCCCATGGGTAAATGCGTCACTGGGGGGGGGGGGTCAGTCCGAGAAATGTTCAAGTTACTCCACATTTTTTCTGTGACCATATATGATAGTGTAAAGTGCCTTAAAAGTTGCTCGTAGTTGCTCCATATTGTCTTTAATCCACTTATCATAATTGGCCATCACAGAAAAAAAATTTGATCTCGGATCAAATTTTTTTTCTGTGATGCAAGTTTTTCAAAGGAGCCGACAAATGACACAGCAATCTTGTCTACACGAAGTACTACATCGTTGGAGGGAATCATTTTGGCTGGCCTGCATGCAACCTCTACTGTCACTGAAGAGAGGAGGGGAGGAGGAAAGTGCAGGCTACATTTTGGCGCACTAGATTCCTTCTTTCGCTGTGCGCTGTGTACTGTCTTCATCAGAAACGGCATCATAATTCATACACGAAAAATCTGGTATCTAGTGCGCCAAAATGCAGCCTACGCTTTCCTCTTCCCCTCTGCTCTTCAGTGACAGTAGAGGCTGCACGCAGGCTAGCCAAAATGGTTCCCTCCAACGATGTAGTACTTCGTGTAGGCAAGATTGCTGCGTCATTAGTCGGCTCCTTTGAAAAACTTGCATCACAGAAAAAAAATTTGATCCGAGATCAAATTTTTTTTCTGTGATGGCCAATTATGATAAGTGGATTAAAGACGATATGGAGCAACTACGAGCAACTTTCAAGGCGCTTTACACTATCATATTGTATGGTCACAGAAAAAATGTGGAGTAACTTTTACCTGAAGATGATAGTGTATTGCCGCCTTACCTTGACATCTGTAAACGAACATAAAAGATCCTGAAACAATGCAAATTGAGGCCAGGATTGCCTCTAAAGAACCCAGAAATATCATTTTGACAACATTTGATGCCCAAAAATATCAAAAACATAATTTCAGTTTATTTCGACCCAAAAATATCACTTTCGGGAAAATTCTGACCCAAAAATATCTGACTTACCTCCCCGTATGTGCATGTGCTGAGTGCCCCCCTGGGTGTTGCGCTTAGCTTAGGATCCTGATGATTATTTGTAGGGGAGACTGGTGCTAGTTGTAACCAGGGATGCCGGAGCGATGGTCGGGCAAGGGGGGCGACTAGGAAAATAAGGGCAATCGAGACCGAAAAATTGGGGGGTCCGGGGGTCCACCCCTGGGAAAATTTTTGTGGCCACGCCCTTTAGATTGGCTTAAAATGCTATCAAAAATGTTTCAATGAACATTGATCATGTTCTTTCACGAAGTTTTTCGGCTATTTCTCCACATGTCCTCATTCCGAAACTCATAAGATGGCATATTGTTTATTCCGAAGTTACAACTGCCAGTCATTCTTCGTTACTGGTGTGTTTCTGATAAGGGAATCAGGGGCGGATCCAGGAAATATTCTGACTACTGCCAAGGTGAGGTTATTCCAGATACTAGGGTGTGGCCTTTTGAAAATAGGCGTGGACCTTGATAACTAGATACACTTACACAGAATATTATTCTTGCTATCATTTAATATTGAAAGAAGGTGATATGGAAATTAGAGCAATAGCTTTCCCTGCCATTGTAAAATTGCCAAAGGCAAAGCAACAGCGAGTGTCAACAAAGATGTCGGTAACCTGCTGCATATCTTTAAATTTCTGGAATTTTCAGCTTTATTTAGTATTTAAAGGATTAGCTAAAATGAAAGGTTGCAGTATATTGAAAGAAAACAGAGCGTTTGTGCAATTGAAATAGAAGAAAAAAGTGGAAAACATTGGAAACCCAAAGAAATGAATTGAATTTGATTGCAAAAAAAGAGTTGAAAATGTGTGTTCTATGTTCCCGGAATGAAGCTATCGGCTATGGCGGCTTTTCTACCAAGTTTCAAAGTAAATTATTGTTTTTCATTGAAAGGCACCTTTGCCCCCCTTACCCCCCTCTCCGGCGTTCCTGGTTGTAACACTTTTCAGAAAAATGAAACGTTCTCCTTCTGCCATTCTGAGCAAAACGCAGACCTGTCTTTATACCACCATGTGTCGTGCGTGTTTGACCATTGGCTATTGAACCAAATCGTTTAGATTTTTGGTACATTGCAAGTGAAAATCAAGATCGGAGTGTTTGTTACGCAACCCCGGGTGGAGGGGTACTCCCATTATTGCCTGACAGGGGGGTCCAGTCAGGGTTAAAGAGGGCCAAAGCAAAAATTTTGAAAAGTATCCTCAAATGGTAGTATCTTTTCACAGAAACTCCCAAATGGTAGTTTGTGGACTTAAAATTGGGCCATTTGGTAGCATCTGGTAGCGAAAATTTTCAGCAGTTTTTTTAAATTTTCTATTGTAAAAACTGATTGAACAAAGCAAGAAAACTTCAAAATTCAATGATAATTATTTCTGCAACGACCATATTGCCATGCGGAGGAGCCTATTGAATTGAAATGTTGTAACTGGCCAGGAATCTTGGAATACCCCCGATTGGTAGTAGGAGTTGACAAATAGAGCCATTTGGTGGCCATTTCGTAAGATCCTCAAACCGACTGGACCCCCCTGTTAGGCCATAATGGGAGTACCCCCCCAGGGTTACAACTTGCCGCCGCTAGCTTGGGGCAAGTTGTAACAGAACAAAATAAACAGTGAACAAAGTCTGTCTGCTAGTATAATCCTACTTTTTACATCAAATAAACTCAAAATCAAGGAAACATAATCAAATAAACTCAAAATTAGATAAATACATTTCATTCAGTATTATTTCATCATTTGCACACCAGATGTCGTCTTAGCTGCTTTAGGTGATCTGAAAATCTTGGAAATCATCTGCTGAATGTATTAGTTCCTTGTTGAGGATACCGAGGACTGCCCCTTTTGTCTAAGCCTTTTGTTATGCTGGTAAAGTTCTAAGCACATCAACAGCTGGGGAACCTATTACCATGCGCGAGAATCTCTTTGTTTCTTTGCTGATCCTTGTTTCGATTGTGGTTCGATTCTCCGCCCACATTCTTTTCACAAACCAAAATATGCTGTCTGCGCATGATCACAGGTTTCCTTTTTGGGGGATAACCGTAGCTTGGAACTTTGATGATTCGTATCCCCAAATTTCACGCTCAGTAAACTGTAATTCTATATCAGGCATATCGAACAATTTTTTTTGACTGGATGGATTTCAGAAAGAACTTGTTTTTTGATGGAATGTTTTATTTTGTTACAACTTCAACTTGCCCAGACCCGCCCAGACCAACAAGGTGTGAAAATGTACTGTTCTGGAAAAAAATTTAAATGTTGCATTCTAGCTCTATTTCATGAGAAACAATACATATTTTACTCCAACTATTACTCCAAGGAATTCACACTAACTAGTTAACTACGAAACACTGCAGAACGAAAGGTTCTGAAATCCAAAAATTTTCTTGTTGGCCAAATAATAGGGATAGTAGTGCTCAAAAATAACCGCCAGCAAGAACAATAAGAACCACTCTTTAAATCCAAGTTATTAACAAGACATTCCTCGACACAAAAAATGGTGATCACAACTTTAATAGCGAAAGCGAAACGAACCCTCTGTTACAACTTGCCCCTGTTACTTCTAGCCCTGGTCTCCCTAAGTCTAATTTAGAAGTGAGAGTTTAGTCAGAGAACTTAGCAAAGAGTTTAGAAACTTTTTCAATGTTGAGGCACTGTTTGGTTAAGTGTTTCAAAGTGCAATAAACAAAAAGTGCAATACTAACCCAAAATATACTAAGAGGATAATTTTTATTGATGATTTGGTTCTTTCTTGTAATTCTCTGGGCTCAGAATGCGATGCATTGCAGTCTTCCATGAATATGAAATTCAATTTTTTGAAATTAAGAAACACTGATAAAATTGTTTCTACAGTATACTGTATAAGAATTGGACGCAGCATTTAGAAACTGCACTAAAAGTTCAGAGCCAAGTTTTCCAAAATCTTTGCTAATTTCTTGCATTAGATATAAGTGGGGGTGCTTAACCTTCCTCCGAAAGTATAACAGCTATAAAAATTAAACTTGCACTGTGTCATAATTGAACAAAGGAGAATCTAAAAATAACATAAATCAATCAAAAGTCACGTGATTGGTTGCTAGGCAACGAAAAACAATGCAAATTTTGAGAAAATCGAGCTATTTGCAAAAAAGGACCCATTATTAGCAAATAGGTGGATAAAATCGGCAAAAAACCATCCAAATGCCTGCTTGATACCATTAATTTGTAGTTCCATATGGACTCATACCTATATTTTTGGTTTCTAATTGATTGACTAATTGAATAATGAAAATTTGATTCAATGCAAAATTGTTAGCTCAATAATTATGATTAAAAACCATCAATTTCGCATATTATTAGTGAAATCAAGTACATTCATCGATATTTAAGGTAATTCCATGGATGTTGCGTGAAAAAATTACCAATTCATTAGGAATATCACGTCATAAAGATTGAAGACGTCATAGAAATCAGTTATATATCAAATGAAAGTACTCATCGAGACGAATCGAGTGGTATATATATTGTTGAGATTTAGTTACAAAGAAAGAAATTAGAGCCATTTTAAAGAATTTCTTTGTGACCACTCTCCAAATATGGGCATGTGGTGGTCACGTGGTCAAACAATAGGTGTTGAAATTTCTATTTTCTGATTGCCAAATAAATTTTAGGAAAAATCGAGAAGTTTCAGCTTTATAGCTATCATCATTTGGGTGCTATTAAACAAAATCCGGAAGGGGGGGGGGGGGCGAAAAAGGCCCCCCCGCTCAAAATAACATTTTAATAGAGAGAGGGGACTTTTTTGGTTTTGAAAATAAACTGATACTGAGCAAAAGTTACAAAATTCTATTCCCCGTTCCATTCCCCCCTCTATCCCCCATTATATTCCCCGTTCCATTTACCATTTCATTCCCCATTCCATTCCCCGTTCAAAGTGATGCCGTTGCGTTAGCCCTAGCCAAAACGTGCATACGTGAGGTCTTCCAACATACCCAGCATACTTTTGGTTGTTAGATATTCAATCGGATAGAAATAGCAGACAATACACTTTATCGTCTGAAAAGTTTGCTCAATGAATCTGCGAAAAAGACTTCGGTGTTTACTTCCAATAGTCTAATCCCATTTCTGTGGTAAGAGACCAGAAACGGTTTGATCGACACTTCCAATCATTTACTGGGTGTCCCAAAGTGCTTGAACAATTCTTGAGAAACAGATATTGCCTCGTTTTGAGCAACCTGGGGGGGGGGGGGGGAAGTCACCATACCAGAACACTGCCTCCCAAAGATCGACTAACTGGTAGAAATTAGGCCCAGGGGGGGTACTCAGGTAAATTTAGGATAGGGGTGCTCAGGCTGGGGTGCAACGCATCAACCCAACAAATAATGTTTGGCATGAAAACAGACCCAAAAAAATAATTTTCCGATCATACATACCCAAAGTTATGAAGTCAGTATCTTGAATCTGTAGAAAAGTGCCGTAACTGATTAGATCTCATGTATTTTGATATCAAAGTTTTTTTTATATTAGCAATGTTACTTGATTCTAATTTTGCTTGTAAATTATATTTTTCGCAATCTTTTTACTTTTTCTCATATTTGAGACCGTTGAGACCCAAAAAAGTAAGCCAAAATTTCAGGAACCCAAAAAAATAACCGTACAAATGATTTGACCCAAAAAAATAATCCTTGCCCAAATTTTAGACCCAAAAAAGTAACCTGAGCACCCCTATCCTTAATATACCAGAGTACCCCCCTGGCCCCAAACTAGAGCTGCAATCTTTCTTTTGAAGGCCAACTTGAATCCATATAATGTTTTCTTATTTTGTTTCCCGATCAAAAGACCCCCAAAAGGAATTTGTAGAAAACCTTTATAGGCTCGATAAACTGTTGACAAAGAGAAAAATCTACTGATTGATAATATAAAGGTATATTCCATTTTTCCTGGTATATTTTAGTTATGTTTGCTATGGTTTGGACTTCTTTTTTACTTCAAAGGTATAACATTGAAATATGAAACGTTTTTCGCTTGGAAAATAACTAGGAACAAGGAACATTTTTGCCTATCCCCATCAATGTGTCCAGGGGCGGATCCAGCCCGAAGGGGGGGGGGGGCAAC
Organism: Aurelia coerulea; assembly: GCA_039566865.1. Classification (NCBI taxonomy): domain Eukaryota; kingdom Metazoa; phylum Cnidaria; class Scyphozoa; order Semaeostomeae; family Ulmaridae; genus Aurelia; species Aurelia coerulea. The sequence goes on from CM076946.1 coordinate 23,745,734, forward strand.
TTGCAAAGAGAGCGCCAAAACTCTGATAGAAAGTGAGCGCGCCTAAGGCGCGCACAAATTTTTCGGGTCTTTGATTTAGTACTAAATAACGCCTTGATTTATGTGTTTCCCCCATGTTTAAATCAAAACAGTTAAAAAATTGAGCATTAGAGTCAGGATGAGGGGCGCTCTTCTCTCAAAAAGAGGGGCGCCAAGCTCAATTTTCATCGTGAAGGGGGGGGGGGGGGCAGTTGGCCCCACTTTCCCCCCTAAATCCGCCACTGCACTGTGTCAACAAGTCAACAAATTTGGCTTGCATGTCACTCTCATTATTGTTCTCGCCTGGTACCGTCCACCAGAGTCCAGAAAACATTACGGTCGCACGGTCATTGACCGGAGGAAGGCTTGTAAAACAATGGGAATTTGGAGGAAGGTTTGGCAAAGTACAGATTTGGAGTAAGCTCTAACAATTGTTTCTCACAATGTAAATTGATATTGCATCAAATTAACAATAGGTCATTGTCATATAAATGGTCACGTAACTATCACCTGCCCGTATTTGGCAAAATGTCTCTCAGAAAATCACTGAATCATGCATAACTTTTCTCGTACGCATCTGATTTCTTGAAGTCTACTTTCATTTGATATATAATTTTTGTATTTTGCTGACATCAGCAAAATTTAAGATATATGACGTCATACTTCTATATGACGTCATATTTATAATAAACATATGTAATAATTTAATCATCATGATCAAAATTGACTAATTAATGTTCCTAGATCAATTTCATATTGCTTTTATTACTAAAAACTGATTAAAAATGCCATAAAGGCATCAGCTAATTTGTTTGGGTATCAAGCAGGACTTTGATTGACAGTTTTTATAACAATAGAATCCCAAAAATAGCATTTTTGACAGTTTTCACAAAGAAAAATCAATATGTATCATATTTATAGCTTTAAAATTCTTTATTCACCTTTTTGCTATTGAAATATTAAGTTTTTAGGAGAAGAGCCAAAATCAGCAAATTTTCATTGGTTTTGCGTTGCCTAGCAACAGATCATGTGACTAATTAGGATATGATGCTATGTTTAGAATCATAATTGCTTGGTAATCATGTGTACCAAGTTGCGTTGTCATAAGCATTACGGTTTAATCAGTTGCAAAAACTTCAAAAGCGTGCTGCTAGGCTAGAATAATAACGAATAGCAGCTTTGATGCCCCAAGCAGACCTCTTATTGAAGGACTGGGATGGAAGACCGTTGACGAACTGGTTACTGGTGAATCAAAGACAATGGTCTTCAAGTCCCTGAATGAGCTGGCTCCACAATACCTGTGTGACCTCTTCACTTGAAATTCGTTTTGCTCATCATATAGCCTTCGTAATACTGGGACCGACTTGAAGTGACCGATGAAAAGGTCAACAAAGGGCCAGAACTGTTTTGCTTATAGGTGCCAAACTATGGAATAGCCTGTCAGCCGAGTCAAAGCAGGCAACCTCTTGCCTCTTTGTATAGTTTCAAGAAAACTATTTAGAACCAGAAATTTTTTTCTTTCGTTTTGATTGTAAATCTTGAAAATTATTGTATATAGGTTTTAATATTGTAAATAAAGGTTTTATAGTTTTAATCTAATTTATTCAATAGCTTTTTACTTTGCTTCCTTAGATTTTATTTATTGTTTTTATTGGAGGGCCCCTTGAAAACCAACTTGTTGAAGGGCAACCCTCCTTAAAACAATTAAATATAAAATATATGAAATATCTGAAATATATGAAATATATGAAATATATGAAATATATGAAATATATGAAATATATGAAATATATGAATATGAAATATATGAATATATATGAAATATATGAAATATGAAATATCTGAAATATCTGAAATATATGAAATATATGAAATATATGAAATATATGAAATATATGAAATATCTGAAATATATGAAATATCTGAAATATATGAAATATATGAAATATATGAAATATATGAAATATATGAAATATATGAAATATATGAAATATCTGAAATATATGAAATATATGAAATATATGAAATATATGAAATATATGAAATATATGAAATATATGAAATATATGAAATATCTGAAATATATGAAACATCTGAAATATATGAAATATATGAAATATATGAAATATCTGAAATATATGAAATATATGAAATATATGAAATATATGAAATATCTGAAATATATGAAATATATGAAATATATGAAATATATGAAATATATGAAATATCTGAAATATATGAAATATCTGAAATATATGAAATATCTGAAATATATGAAATATATGAAATATATGAAATATCTGAAATATATGAAATATCTGAAATATCTGAAATATCTGAAATATATGAAATATCTGAAATATATGAAATATCTGAAATATATGAAACATCTGAAATATATGAAATATCTGAAATATATGAAATATCTGAAATATATGAAATATCTGAAATATATGAAATATCTGAAATATATGAAATATCTGAAATATATGAAATATATGAAATATATGAAATATATGAAATATATGAAATATCTGAAATATATGAAATATCTGAAATATATGAAATATCTGAAATATATGAAATATATGAAATATATGAAATATCTGAAATATATGAAATATCTGAAATATATGAAATATCTGAAATATATGAAATATCTGAAATATATGAAATATCTGAAATATATGAAATATCTGAAATATATGAAATATATGAAATATATGAAATATCTGAAATATCTGAAATATCTGAAATATATGAAATATCTGAAATATCTGAAATATCTGAAATATATGAAATATCTGAAATATATGAAATATCTGAAATATATGAAATATCTGAAATATATGAAATATCTGAAATATATGAAATATATGAAATATATGAAATATCTGAAATATCTGAAATATCTGAAATATATGAAATATCTGAAATATATGAAATATCTGAAATATATGAAACATCTGAAATATATGAAATATCTGAAATATATGAAATATCTGAAATATATGAAATATCTGAAATATATGAAATATCTGAAATATATGAAATATCTGAAATATATGAAATATCTGAAATATATGAAATATCTGAAATATATGAAATATATGAAATATATGAAATATATGAAATATCTGAAATATATGAAATATATGAAATATATGAAATATCTGAAATATATGAAATATCTGAAATATATGAAATATCTGAAATATATGAAATATATGAAATATATGAAATATCTGAAATATATGAAATATCTGAAATATATGAAATATCTGAAATATATGAAATATATGAAATATCTGAAATATATGAAATATCTGAAATATATGAAATATCTGAAATATATGAAACATCTGAAATATATGAAATATCTGAAATATATGAAATATATGAAATATATGAAATATATGAAATATATGAAATATATGAAATATATGAAATATATGAAATATCTGAAATATATGAAACATCTGAAATATATGAAATATATGAAATATATGAAATATCTGAAATATATGAAATATATGAAATATATGAAATATATGAAATATATGAAATATATGAAATATCTGAAATATATGAAATATATGAAATATATGAAATATATGAAATATATGAAATATATGAAATATCTGAAATATCTGAAATATATGAAACTAGGCTTGCCGGTCGGCGCCTGCGGCGCCGACCTGGCCCGCCGTCGTACTGAGTGATTGCTTGGGAAAGAATTTGTTGCCTCTTGACGTTGTGTTCTGTTATCACTTTATGTGACAAAAATTTCGGCATAGGTAAATTCTACATTCTACAAAGCTGCTGTTCATAGTTGCGCAAGGGAGCATTTAACAAAATGAGTGTTTAACCCCAGGGCCGTCGAGAGAGAGGCCGGGCACCACGCCCTTTTATCCTTTGGCCACGCCCCCTATGCACTGGTAAGACACTGCTTTTAGATTTTTTTTAGAATCTCAGTGGACCCGCAGGCCTGAAAACGTTCCTGAAAGAAAAGTACAACAAAGAAAAAGACATACCTTATTTCTTGCTGGCCCACAGAGGCCCCAGGCCCCCTGGTAACTACCCTGGCTACTCCCCTCTCTGTTCTGAATATCCCCCTACTATACAGATGATGCCTCACGACACACATCATGGTATCCTCCCACTGTACTCCAGATGCCTCCCCACTGTACTGAACACCCCCGTCCTCCACTGCACTGAAGGCATCCCCAACTGAACTCCAGAAGCCTCCCCACTGTACTGAGCACCCCCGTCCCCCACTGCACTGAAGGCATCCCCCACTGAACTCCGGATGCCTCCCACTATACTGAATTTCCCAACTGTACTCGAACATACCTCCCCACTGTACTGAACATCCCCAACTGTACTGCACGACTCCCGGTGGGTGCAAAATTCAACAGTAAAAGGTCTACCAGGCTCGTCCATACCATTCCATTGGATACCCTTTCATAGCTCAATTGACTCTGTATGTTACGATTATTGTGGTAAATGTTTCCCGGTTTATGGGGTCATATTTTAAAATTTTGCCCTGGTTACGGGTCCTAATAAGACACTGCTTTTAGATTTTTGTTAGAATCTCAGTGGGCCTGCAGGCCTGAAAACGTTCCTGAAAGAAAACTACAACAAAGAAAAATACATACCTTATTTCTTGCTGGCCCACAGAGGCCCCGGGCCCCCTGGTAACTACCCTGGCTACCCACCACCTCTCTGTTCGGAATATCCCCCTACTATTCTGATGATGCCTCACCACACACCACACACATCATGATATCCCCCAACTGTACTCCAGATGCCCCCCCACTGTACTGAACAGGGACTAAACACCCCCATCCCCCACTGCACTCAAGGTATCCCCCACTGAACTCCGGATGCCTCCCCACTATACTGAATTGCCCCACTGTACTCAAACATACCTCCCCACTGTACTGAACATCCCCAACTGTACTGCACACTCCCGGTGGGTGCAATTCAACAGTAAAAGGTACATCACGCTCGTCCACACCATTCCATAGGATACCCTTTTCTCTGACATTCTAGTTGATGAAAAAACCCCTTATCACGGAAAATTTTGAAGGTAACCCCCCTTTAAAGGAGTATCACTGAGCCCTAAAGTAATCTGTACAGTACCAACAATGTTTCTAAGAGAAAGGTTTGGGATTTTGGCACTTTATTCCCGGGGGGGGGGGTACATAAAAAACCCACCCATATGGGCGGCACATACCCGTACCATAAATTTGTTATGTACCCCCCCCCGGGACTTTATTACGATTCACTTATACTGATATCTCTTCTCTTTGTTGGAAAACAGTAGAATTCCATAAAACTTGGGGTATGAAACTTGGGCAAGGTAAATTTTGACTTTTATTTTAGGGCCCCGAGTCCACCAGCCAGCATTTCACTGTTTTTGGGTTGGAATATTTTCTGAAGAAAAATACCCCGTTTTTCCTAAGATTCTACAAAAAACTTTCATAAAAAGGAATATAGCTCTATAAATTCTCAATTTACTCTGCATGTTACGATTATTGTGGTAGATTTTCCTGGTTTATGGGGTCATATTTTAAAATTTTGCCCTGGTTGCGGGTCCTAACTCTGAATTCTCAAAGACACATATACACTCATTTTTTTTATAAGAAACTAAGGTCCGGGGCTGGTAGGCAGTTTCTTAAATTTTTGGGCCATTTTGCTACCAAAAGTTTCTTACGTGTTTCTTATATCTTTAATCCTGGAAGTGTAGAGTTAATTTTGTTTTGTCTAAAGGGTTCCCAAATTACTTAGTAAGATCTCAAAGCGAGTAAATAACATAATTTGCACTCAAAATAATGTCCAAACAGTTGCTATAACTGTACAATGTCAAAACATTTGTGTGTGCGATAGGAAAATTAAAACTGTAAATTACAAAAGTTTCTTAGCTTTTTCAATTCAGCTAGGGTTGTTTCTTAGCTTTCGAAAAATTGAGCCTACCGTTTCTTATAAGCAGTTTCTTATAAAAAAAATGAGTGTATACCAGACCCCTTATAGGAGTTACCCCCTCGCCCCCTGCTTTCTAGCCCTCTCATCCCAAACAGAGGCTCTGAAATCACTTTCTGGTTGTTCTTTCCAGCAATTGTTCTGGTTTGAAAAGTATTGACGTCAGATATGTGTCTGGAATGGAAGGACAATTAGCGGTGTTGCCTTCCAATGAAGAAAGTACAAATAGAATTGTAATGTAATGTTTAATGTGTTGTTGTTCAATTTCAATGACCTCTGACAACAGAATAGCTTGTAAACATTAGGCCTATCAATTCAGAATTCAGATCACCCATCATGTTCAGGCCGAGGATAGTTCGGAAGAGTGATAACACCCCTCAACTCGTTTCACGTTTTTAATCAGGCAAGGGGCCACGTGCAAATCGCTGCTTTCTTTGTAAAACTGCCTTGTAAAATAGCAGATAAGTCCTAGTCATTGCTCATAAAAGTATAAAAGACAGCAGGTAAAAATAAAACTTACGGAGACTCCTAAAATAAGACTGCGGGAAATCACAAGAGTCGACAGGAGTCTGAAAAACTCCCATAGCTAAACTTTATTTCGATTTGGCCCAGGACCTGGCCCCTGTCTTCTTTGAAGGATTTTCTTCAGCTTCAATTTCTGCACATGGGGTTTCTGTCAAAAAAACAGAATGCACGCATTCGTTGCCGATCCCTTACTTCCAGTTATCGTCCAATATTTCACACCATTTTACTTTTCCTTCCCTCTTCTCATTTCATGAAGGCCTATTCTTTAATAAGAGACTTAGCCAATGTAGGTTTAGTGGCCATTTGCTGCCAGAAGCTGGTCGAGAGTATCGTGCATTTTAATCCTCTCAAGGAACAATTCAAGTACTATTATAAGGTAAAAACTATCAACAGTTTGAAAGCAATTTTCCATCCTGCACAACAATGTCAAAAGCTTTTTGCGTGACAACTCAGATGATAGTTGAAAACATAAAAGGGGATGTTTCTCTTGAGAGAAGGGGGAGTCCCCGAGAAAGGCCTAAAAAGACATCTAAAAATTAGAAAATGATGCAATTGTGGCACCCTGGAGCGCCAACCCCTCTCCTAGTAACTCATATTTTGAGGTAGAAACCCCTTAAATATAGCAAGGCTGTCAAAAGACAACATTTAGCAAATAAACTGGGGGAAATGGCCTTTGAAGGGTGGGAAATGTGCAATTTCCACTCGACCCCCCTCCAGCACCTAGAAAATCCGCGGACTTGAATCCCTCTCCAAATGGGTCCCAATGCATATCAAGCGAATAGAGATCCCACTGGGATTTTTAAAAAATCAGAAAACCCCTCAATGGGGTTTTGAAGGACACCCATTTTTTGACGTCATGAGCAGCGCGAGAACAATCGAATGACAAAGCACTTCGAGCTCAACACAAAGGGAAACAAAGGGCTTGGCAAGCCGAAAGTGGGGTGAGGAATTTGGCAAATAACCCCTCGACCAGAGCCTTGACTGGAAAAGGAAGACGTTTTGAGGAGGAACGGAATGTTGGGCGACGTTTTCATCTGCGGTTTGACTTCGCCCATGTTGCGGTTCTGCCAATCGAACTGTCTAGACAATTGGAACGTTCGCGAGAGGGACAAAGGGAATGACGCCACATCCGACTGCAACGAATATGTATATAGATATATGAAATATATGAAATATATGAAATATATGAAATATCTGAAATATATGAAATATCTGAAATATATGAAATATATGAAATATATGAAATATATGAAATATCTGAAATATATGAAATATCTGAAATATATGAAATATATGAAATATATGAAATATGAAATATCTGAAATATATGAAATATATGAAATATATGAAACATCTGAAATATATGAAACATCTGAAATATATGAAATATATGAAATATATGAAATATATGAAATATATGAAATATATGAAATATATGAAATATATGAAATATATGAAATATCTGAAATATATGAAATATATGAAATATATGAAATATATGAAATATATGAAATATATGAAATATATGAAATATGAAATATATGAAATATCTGAAATATATGAAATATCTGAAATATATGAAATATCTGAAATATATGAAATATATGAAATATATGAAATATATGAAATATATGAAATATATGAAACATCTGAAATATATGAAACATCTGAAATATATGAAATATCTGAAATATATGAAATATATGAAATATATGAAATATATGAAATATATGAAACATCTGAAATATATGAAATATCTGAAATATATGAAATATATGAAATATATGAAATATATGAAATATATGAAACATCTGAAATATATGAAATATATGAAATATATGAAACATCTGAAATATATGAAACATCTGAAATATATGAAATATCTGAAATATATGAAATATCTGAAATATATGAAATATATGAAATATATGAAATATATGAAATATATGAAATATCTGAAATATATGAAATATCTGAAATATATGAAATATATGAAATATATGAAATATATGAAATATCTGAAATATATGAAATATCTGAAATATATGAAATATATGAAATATATGAAATATATGAAATATCTGAAATATATGAAATATCTGAAATATATGAAATATATGAAATATATGAAATATATGAAATATATGAAATATATGAAATATCTGAAATATATGAAATATATGAAATATATGAAATATATGAAATATATGAAATATGAAATATATGAAATATCTGAAATATATGAAATATATGAAATATCTGAAATATATGAAATATCTGAAATATATGAAATATATGAAATATATGAAATATATGAAATATATGAAACATCTGAAATATATGAAACATCTGAAATATATGAAATATATGAAATATATGAAATATATGAAATATATGAAATATATGAAATATATGAAATATATGAAATATATGAAATATATGAAATATATGAAATATCTGAAATATATGAAATATATGAAATATATGAAATATATGAAATATATGAAATATGAAATATATGAAATATCTGAAATATATGAAATATATGAAATATCTGAAATATATGAAATATCTGAAATATATGAAATATATGAAATATATGAAATATATGAAATATATGAAATATATGAAATATATGAAATATATGAAATATATGAAATATATGAAATATATGAAATATATGAAATATATGAAATATATGAAATATATGAAATATATGAAATATCTTAAATATATATGAAATATATGAAATATATGAAATATATGAAATATATGAAATATATGAAATATATGAAATATATGAAATATATGAAACATCTGAAATATATGAAATATATGAAATATATGAAATATATGAAATATATGAAATATCTGAAATATATGAAATATATGAAATATCTGAAATATATGAAATATCTGAAATATATGAAATATCTGAAATATCTGAAATATATGAAATATATGAAATATATGAAATATATGAAATATCTGAAATATATGAAATATCTGAAATATATGAAATATATGAAATATATGAAATATGAAATATCTGAAATATATGAAATATATGAAATATATGAAACATCTGAAATATATGAAACATCTGAAATATATGAAATATATGAAATATATGAAATATATGAAATATATGAAATATATGAAATATATGAAATATATGAAATATCTGAAATATATGAAATATATGAAATATATGAAATATATGAAATATATGAAATATATGAAATATATGAAATATGAAATATATGAAATATCTGAAATATATGAAATATCTGAAATATATGAAATATCTGAAATATATGAAATATATGAAATATATGAAATATATGAAATATATGAAACATCTGAAATATATGAAACATCTGAAATATATGAAATATCTGAAATATATGAAATATATGAAATATATGAAATATATGAAATATATGAAACATCTGAAATATATGAAATATCTGAAATATATGAAATATATGAAATATATGAAATATATGAAATATATGAAATATATGAAATATATGAAACATCTGAAATATATGAAATATATGAAATATATGAAACATCTGAAATATATGAAACATCTGAAATATATGAAATATCTGAAATATATGAAATATCTGAAATATATGAAATATATGAAATATATGAAATATATGAAATATATGAAATATATGAAATATCTGAAATATATGAAATATCTGAAATATATGAAATATATGAAATATATGAAATATATGAAATATCTGAAATATATGAAATATCTGAAATATATGAAATATATGAAATATATGAAATATATGAAATATCTGAAATATATGAAATATCTGAAATATATGAAATATATGAAATATATGAAATATATGAAATATATGAAATATATGAAATATCTGAAATATATGAAATATATGAAATATATGAAATATATGAAATATATGAAATATGAAATATATGAAATATCTGAAATATATGAAATATATGAAATATCTGAAATATATGAAATATCTGAAATATATGAAATATATGAAATATATGAAATATATGAAATATATGAAACATCTGAAATATATGAAACATCTGAAATATATGAAATATATGAAATATATGAAATATATGAAATATATGAAATATATGAAATATATGAAATATATGAAATATATGAAATATCTGAAATATATGAAATATATGAAATATATGAAATATATGAAATATATGAAATATGAAATATATGAAATATCTGAAATATATGAAATATATGAAATATCTGAAATATATGAAATATCTGAAATATATGAAATATATGAAATATATGAAATATATGAAATATATGAAATATATGAAATATATGAAATATATGAAATATATGAAATATATGAAATATATGAAATATATGAAATATATGAAATATATGAAATATATGAAATATCTGAAATATATGAAATATATGAAATATATGAAATATATGAAATATATGAAATATATGAAATATATGAAATATATGAAATATATGAAATATATGAAATATATGAAATATATGAAACATCTGAAATATATGAAATATATGAAATATATGAAATATATGAAATATATGAAATATATGAAACATCTGAAATATATGAAATATATGAAATATATGAAATATATGAAATATATGAAATATCTGAAATATATGAAATATCTGAAATATATGAAATATATGAAATATCTGAAATATATGAAATATCTGAAATATATGAAATATATGAAATATATGAAATATATGAAATATATGAAATATATGAAATATATGAAATATATGAAATATATGAAATATATGAAATATATGAAATATATGAAATATATGAAATATCTGAAATATATGAAATATATGAAATATATGAAATATATGAAATATCTGAAATATATGAAATATCTGAAATATATGAAATATATGAAATATCTGAAATATATGAAATATCTGAAATATATGAAATATCTGAAATATATGAAATATATGAAATATATGAAATATATGAAATATATGAAATATATGAAACATCTGAAATATATGAAACATCTGAAATATATGAAATATATGAAATATATGAAATATATGAAATATATGAAATATATGAAATATATGAAATATATGAAATATATGAAATATCTGAAATATATGAAATATATGAAATATATGAAATATCTGAAATATATGAAATATCTGAAATATATGAAATATCTGAAATATATGAAATATATGAAATATCTGAAATATATGAAATATCTGAAATATATGAAATATATGAAATATATGAAATATATGAAATATATGAAATATATGAAACATCTGAAATATATGAAACATCTGAAATATATGAAATATATGAAATATATGAAATATATGAAATATATGAAATATATGAAATATATGAAATATATGAAATATATGAAATATCTGAAATATATGAAATATATGAAATATATGAAATATATGAAATATATGAAATATGAAATATATGAAATATCTGAAATATATGAAATATATGAAATATCTGAAATATATGAAATATCTGAAATATATGAAATATATGAAATATATGAAATATATGAAATATATGAAATATATGAAATATATGAAATATATGAAATATATGAAATATATGAAATATATGAAATATATGAAATATATGAAATATATGAAATATATGAAATATATGAAATATATGAAATATGAAATATTATACTTTAGGGACATCTGAATGAGCACAAAGAGTTAAGACTACCCTCACATGAGAAAACTCAGACCGATCTGAGTTTCAGAATTCAGATCGGTTTGAAATTTGGCTGTGTCTGCTAATTTTCCCTCCCCCTCACATGAACATTCTCAGATCGGTTTGAGTTCAGCTCACTTGCTCTGCACATGCGCATTTGACAAACATTTCCTGAATACAAACAATGCGCGCATTCCCCTGTCATTCAGAACAATTATGATTGCATTGTTGAAGATTAATCTTGATTGTTTTGATTGCCAAAGGAACGCAAGGAATGTCATTCACACTTGTTTTGAAATTTCAATTGGCCCCGAAACGAAAAAAGTTTCTTCTCACATGAAAATCTCAGGTCAACCTGAAAACTCAAACCGACCTGAGAAACCGAAACGAATCTCAGGTCGACCTGAGTTTCAATTCGCCTGCGTCATGTGAGCACTCCAAGGGCTTAGACCGCAGACCGAATTGAAACTCAAACCGATTTGAAACTCAGACCGGTTTGAGTTTGCTCATGTGAGGGTAGTCTAAATCAACTTTGTCCTCCCTTACGAAAAGAAGTTGCCCCACGTCCAATAGGCCCGGCCCTGTAGAAAATATAAAAATGCATAAACTTACATTAAAAGCGAAAAATTTCGGACGAATTAATTTCAGACCGAACATTTTCGGACAAAAAATGTTCGGATGTTTTTTAACGAAATTTGGGACGCTGTTACCGAAATTTCGGACGACTAAAAACCTCTATATTTTCAGTTTATTTTTACTGATTTCATACTAAAAATGTGATACATGTATAGATTGTGCCTCATTTTAGGCGTGCTTGGTCAGAACTTTCTTGTCGAGGATGATGAAAATGGATGATGATTCAGAAATTTCTTGTCAAGGATGATGAGAATGATTGCTGACATGGATATAGTGATTGAAAATATGATATTGTCCACTGGTTAACACTCTCACCACATTCCTTTTCAATGCAAAGCTTTTCGTGGAAAGACATTACGTTATCTAACAGTGGCAATGCTATTATGATTTTTCTATGATGCAAATAATTTCGGACATTAAATATTTCGGATGTATGAAATGTCCGAGAATATTACCGTCCGAAATTTTTGGCTTTTGATGTACTTTGCCTTTTAACCGATCAACAATTTGATTGCAGGACCATTTCGAACTGAAATCTTCTGACACTTCCTAAAATTCAGCTACTAGGTTATTGAATGTCACGATTTTTAATGCTAATCCAACTGGGCTTTTTTTCCAGCTACCACTTATGGGGGAGGGGGGGTTCTTTCCACCCCTCCTCCTCTGAAAACTGCGTTACACTCACCAGAATTCAATACAACTTGGCACAGTTACAACAAAGCAAGTAATTTGTAACTTGTAGTGTAATTTGGGTGAGGCTGCCACCCTTTATAAGGTAGCGTCGCAGTGATATCATTAAGTTGACAATCTGTTAAATTCAGGCTTCCAAGTTCAATTTGGAATGTGTCTCTTTAGATTTGAGTTAAAAGATGATTTTGCATGAACTTTATACAGTTTTTGCTTCAATTTATCAACATACCGGGTGAGTCAATAAAAAGAATCCCTGTTTCAAAAATCACCATTCCCTGGATATCAAGATGATGATATTGGGAAACATAACGTTTAACAGCAGACATGTGCAAATGGACATCAATATTTACCCGACTGAAATCAGCCATTCCGTTCTGAAGTCATGAGGGATTTTCTCCAGAAAGCCCTTTCGAGAAATCCTCCAAACAGGCTCAAAACAACGACCAACATTTTCCGAGGTACTGCCTTATCTCAATGAGTTCAACACATTCTGACATGTTTTATCCTCTTTGGGAAGACGAAATCGTCCGGAAGGATCTTTTTTGCGCCCAGAGATGAAATTTTCATCTCCCAAAAGGATAAAACGTGCCAAAGCATGTACAAGCCATTGCTATAAGATATAGACATACGAGAAATTTGGTCGTGATTTAATGCAGTTTTTGGAAGTTTCTTGGAGGCTCCATCCAGAAAATCTCTAATAATTTCAGAACGGAGTGACCGATGTCAAGCAGGTAAAATTTAGAATATATTTGAACATGTTCACCATTGAATGACATATTTGCCAACATTATTGTCTTGATTTCGAGGGATCTGTGGTCTTTCAAACAAGGATTCTTTTTTTTTGACTCACCCGGTATTTGTTGAGAACGTATTATTTCAGTGAAGATAACGATTTTGGAGTGATATTTTGGCTGAAATTAGGCAATTCTGATAACGGCATTTGTGCTGTTAATTTTTTCTATGTAAAAAGAGACAAAAAGAGCCCGCACAATGGCGATAACCTATTGTAAATGGAGTGTTTTTTATTGAAAAGTTGGGAAAAATTCAAAAAAATAATTAGTCCCAAATGGCGGTCAAAATGACGTCATTATCAAAAATTCTGACGTCATCAACTTCCAAAATTTCCGGTATCAAATTAAAGCCCTTTGTTTGCTGATTCATTTGGTATGTAATACTTCATAATTCAATCAAATCTTCCATTCAAATCATTGAAAACAATGATTTTGCTGCTACCCCCTTCCAAATATAGGCATGTCACCTGACCTATGAGCTCTATTGTTCAAAATTTTTTCCATCAAAATATAGGTAATAGATAATTAGTAAAAGTCAGAGAGGTTGGAGGGACATAGCTGATGTTGTTTAAAAACGCGGCAAGTAAAACCTCAAGGGGGGGGTAAAAGGCCCCCATATGGATCAGGGTTAACCCTATCCAGACTGGGCTTTTTGAGCTACTAGAAGACTGGGGGGGGGGCTCATTCAGCCCCCCCTCTCTAAAATCGCCATTCCTTCACTTACGAAGACGAAACTCACCATGCAGGTAGCCGTACGTATGATCTATCATTTCTAATAAAAAAATTTCTAAAAATAGATATGACGTCATAATTATTTAAGACCAGCTGACACGTGTCCACGAAAAAAATGAAAAAAACAACTTTTTTTTAAATCTTTATAATTTTCTAAGAATGATTCATGAAACCAAATTATGGCTATCAAAGCATTGTTAGAAGGTGAAAATATACTTATAAAGTGAAAAAATTGATTTTCGCAACTTCAAGATGGCGGACAAAGAGATTAAAAATCTTGTTTTTCTGAAAAATGGCAAATGCAGCCATATTAGAGAATTTCTCCATAGTTTACAATGAAAACTACTTCGATGATAAGTGATCGTTGCATACTTCGTTTTTCCTTTTGAAACTTTTGTTTTGATTATTGCAAAAAATGCTGACATCAGCATTTTTTCCCAGTAGTAAGCAAATGAGTTGGAAGGAAGAAGGAAGGGGGAAAAAGGGGGCTGAGGATAGTTATTTGGTGAAATTTTGATAATATCTTGACAAACTAAACACTTTCAAGTCAAAAAAGTCTCACTGTAAAACAGATTCTCAAGATATGCATGAAAACTGACCGTTAGTAGTACTATGTGAGGATACCCCCGGGGAATCTTATACCGTTTGCGGCCAATGATGCACAAAATTCAAACAAAATTACACAGCTTAGGTGGAAACAACCCTGTTGATCAGTTTTAATCTATTTATTGCCGCTGTAAAACATTTGAGGTCGAAATATCCTTGCAGAAAGTCCGCAAACTAATTTTTGCCATTTTCTTAAAGATGACGTCATTGATGAGGTCACGTGACACATAATTGTTCTATTGTTCTTGGAAAAAATTAAAGATACCTTACAGATTATAAGTTCACAAATGAAAAAGGATATTATCAAAGGACTATGAGGTGATCTGGAATTACATCCATAAGCAGCTTACCTAAAAGTTGGCCCCGACCACTCTGAAAAAAACAGCCACCCCCCGGCCCCCTAAATTTTTTTTTCAAAATTTCACACAAATTCACACTTCAAAAGGATAGAAACTAAAAGTCAAAAAATCATTTCCTGGTTCGTTGAACCAATTTGGAGCAGTGCTCAGTTAAGTAGGTGGGGGGGCTGAATGAGCCCCCCCCCAGTCTGGATAGGGTTAACCTGATGAGGTTTCAAATGTTTAAAGAAATAAACCTCGATATTACTAAATTGAATCAAACCAAGTTTCACATTCGATCTATTCATTATCAATTCATAAGATTTCAACCATAGATTGTGTTCTGACCTCAATTTCACTGTATAAGTTTACTATCATTCAAACCTCATTAACCTGATTATGTTTCAAATGTTTCAAGAAATAAACCTCGATTTGACTGATTTGAACCAAACCAAGTTTCACATTCGATCTATTCATTATCAATTCCAAATATTTCAACCATAGATTGTGTTCTGACCTCAATTTCACTGTATAAGTTTACTATCATTCAAACCTCATTAACCTGATTATGTTTCAAATGTTTCAAGAAATAAACCTCGATTTGACTGATTTGAACCAAACCAAGTTTCACATTCGATCTATTCATTATCAATTCCAAATATTTCAACCATAGATTGTGTTCTGACCTCAATTTCACTGTATAAGTTTACTATCATTCAAACCTCATTAACCTGATGATGTTTCAAATGTTTCAAGAAATAAACCTCGATGTTACTGAATTGAATCAAACCAAGTTTCACATTCGATCTATTCATTATCAATTCATGAGATTTCAACCATAGATTGTGTTCTGACTTTATTTTCAATGTATAACTTTACTATCATTCAAACCTCATTAACCTGATGATGTTTCAAATGTTTCAAGAAATAATCCTCGATTTGACTGATTTGAATCAAGCCAAGTTTCACATTCGATCTATTCATTATCAATTCATAAGATTTCAACCATAGATTGTGTTCTGACTTCATTTTCAATGTATAACTTTACTATCATTCAAACCTCATTAACCTGATGATGTTTCAAATGTTTCAAGAAATAATCCTCGATTTGACTGCTTTGAATCAAGCCAAGTTTCACATTCGATCTATTCAATATCAATTCATAAGATTTCAACCATAGATTGTGCTCTGAATTCATTTTCACTGTACAGGATTACAATCATTCAAACCTCATTAACCTTATGATGTTTCAAATGTTTCAAGAAATAAACCTCAATTTGACTGATTTGAATCGAGCCAAGTTTCCCATTCGATCTATTCAATATCAATTCATAAGATTTCAACCATAGATTGTGTTCTAACTTCATTTTCACAGTATAAGTTTATAAGTTTACTATCATTCAAACCTCATTAACCTGATGATGTTTCAAATGTTTCAAGAAAAAAATCTAGATTTGACTGATTTGAATCAAACCAAGTTTCACATTTGATCTATTCATTATCAATGCATAAATTTCAACCATAGATTGTGTTCTGGCTTCATTTTCACAGTATAAGTTTATAAGTTTACTATCATCCAAACCTCATTAACCTTATGATGTTTCCAATGTTTCAAGAAATATACCTCGATTTGACTGAATTGAATCAAACCAAATTTCACATTCGATCTATTTATTATCAATTCAAAAGATTTCAACCATAGATTGTGTTCTTGCTTCATTTTCACAGTATAAGTTTACTATCATTCAAACCTCCTTAACCCTATCCAGACTGGGCTTTTTGAGCTACTAGAAGACTGGGGGGGGGCTCATTCAGCCCCCCCTCTCTAAAATCGCCATTCCTTCACTTACGAAGACGAAACTCACCATGCAGGTAGCCGTACTTATGATCTATCATTTCTAATAAAAAAATTTCTAAAAATAGATATGACGTCATAATTATTTAAGACCAACTGACACGTGTCCACGAAAAAAATGAAAAAAACAACTTTTTTTTAAATCTTTATAATTTTCTAAGAATGATTCATGAAACCAAATTATGGCTATCAAAGCATTGTTAGAAGGTGAAAATATACTTATAAAGTGAAAAAATTGATTTTCGCAACTTCAAGATGGCGGACAAAGAGATTAAAAATCTTGTTTTTCTGAAAAATGGCAAATGCAGCCATATTAGAGAATTTCTCCATAGTTTACAATGAAAACTACTTCCATGATAAGTGATCGTTGCATACTTCGTTTTTCCTTTTGAAACTTTTGTTTTGATTATTGCAAAAAATGCTGACATCAGCATTTTTTCCCAGTAGTAAGCAAATGAGTTGCAAGGAAGAAGGAAGGGGGAAAAAGGGGGCTGAGGATAGTTATTTGGTGAAATTTTGATAATATCTTGACAAACTAAACACTTTCAAGTCAAAAAAGTCTCACTGTAAAACAGATTCTCAAGATATGCATGAAAACTGACCGTTAGTAGTACTATGTGAGGATACCCCCGGGGAATCTTATACCGTTTGCGGCCAATGATGCACAAAATTCAAACAAAATTACACAGCTTAGGTGGAAACAACCCTGTTGATCAGTTTTAATCTATTTATTGCCGCTGTAAAACATTTGAGGTCGAAATATCCTTGCAGAAAGTCCGCAAACTAATTTTTGCCATTTTCTTAAAGATGACGTCATTGATGAGGTCACGTGACACATAATTGTTCTATTGTTCTTGGAAAAAATTAAAGATACCTTACAGATTATAAGTTCACAAATGAAAAAGGATATTATCAAAGGACTATGAGGTGATCTGGAATTACATCCATAAGCAGCTTACCTAAAAGTTGGCCCCGACCACTCTGAAAAAAACAGCCACCCCCCGGCCCCCTAAATTTTTTTTTCAAAATTTCACACAAATTCACACTTCAAAAGGATAGAAACTAAAAGTCAAAAAATCATTTCCTGGTTCGTTGAACCAATTTGGAGCAGTGCTCAGTTAAGTAGGTGGGGGGGCTGAATGAGCCCCCCCCCAGTCTGGATAGGGTTAACCTGATGAGGTTTCAAATGTTTAAAGAAATAAACCTCGATATTACTAAATTGAATCAAACCAAGTTTCACATTCGATCTATTCATTATCAATTCATAAGATTTCAACCATAGATTGTGTTCTGACCTCAATTTCACTGTATAAGTTTACTATCATTCAAACCTCATTAACCTGATTATGTTTCAAATGTTTCAAGAAATAAACCTCGATTTGACTGATTTGAACCAAACCAAGTTTCACATTCGATCTATTCATTATCAATTCCAAATATTTCAACCATAGATTGTGTTCTGACCTCAATTTCACTGTATAAGTTTACTATCATTCAAACCTCATTAACCTGATTATGTTTCAAATGTTTCAAGAAATAAACCTCGATTTGACTGATTTGAACCAAACCAAGTTTCACATTCGATCTATTCATTATCAATTCCAAATATTTCAACCATAGATTGTGTTCTGACCTCAATTTCACTGTATAAGTTTACTATCATTCAAACCTCATTAACCTGATGATGTTTCAAATGTTTCAAGAAATAAACCTCGATGTTACTGAATTGAATCAAACCAAGTTTCACATTCGATCTATTCATTATCAATTCATGAGATTTCAACCATAGATTGTGTTCTGACTTTATTTTCAATGTATAACTTTACTATCATTCAAACCTCATTAACCTGATGATGTTTCAAATGTTTCAAGAAATAATCCTCGATTTGACTGATTTGAATCAAGCCAAGTTTCACATTCGATCTATTCATTATCAATTCATAAGATTTCAACCATAGATTGTGTTCTGACTTCATTTTCAATGTATAACTTTACTATCATTCAAACCTCATTAACCTGATGATGTTTCAAATGTTTCAAGAAATAATCCTCGATTTGACTGCTTTGAATCAAGCCAAGTTTCACATTCGATCTATTCAATATCAATTCATAAGATTTCAACCATAGATTGTGCTCTGAATTCATTTTCACTGTACAGGATTACAATCATTCAAACCTCATTAACCTTATGATGTTTCAAATGTTTCAAGAAATAAACCTCAATTTGACTGATTTGAATCGAGCCAAGTTTCACATTCGATCTATTCAATATCAATTCATAAGATTTCAACCATAGATTGTGTTCTAACTTCATTTTCACAGTATAAGTTTATAAGTTTACTATCATTCAAACCTCATTAACCTGATGATGTTTCAAATGTTTCAAGAAAAAAATCTAGATTTGACTGATTTGAATCAAACCAAGTTTCACATTTGATCTATTCATTATCAATGCATAAATTTCAACCATAGATTGTGTTCTGGCTTCATTTTCACAGTATAAGTTTATAAGTTTACTATCATCCAAACCTCATTAACCTTATGATGTTTCCAATGTTTCAAGAAATATACCTCGATTTGACTGAATTGAATCAAACCAAATTTCACATTCGATCTATTTATTATCAATTCAAAAGATTTCAACCATAGATTGTGTTCTTGCTTCATTTTCACAGTATAAGTTTACTATCATTCAAACCTCCTTAACCCTATCCAGACTGGGCTTTTTGAGCTACTAGAAGACTGGGGGGGGGCTCATTCAGCCCCCCCTCTCTAAAATCGCCATTCCTTCACTTACGAAGACGAAACTCACCATGCAGGTAGCCGTACTTATGATCTATCATTTCTAATAAAAAAATTTCTAAAAATAGATATGACGTCATAATTATTTAAGACCAACTGACACGTGTCCACGAAAAAAATGAAAAAAAAAACAACTTTTTTTTAAATCTTTATAATTTTCTAAGAATGATTCATGAAACCAAATTATGGCTATCAAAGCATTGTTAGAAGGTGAAAATATACTTATAAAGTGAAAAAATTGATTTTCGCAACTTCAAGATGGCGGACAAAGAGATTAAAAATCTTGTTTTTCTGAAAAATGGCAAATGCAGCCATATTAGAGAATTTCTCCATAGTTTACAATGAAAACTACTTCGATGATAAGTGATCGTTGCATACTTCGTTTTTCCTTTTGAAACTTTTGTTTTGATTATTGCAAAAAATGCTGACATCAGCATTTTTTCCCAGTAGTAAGCAAATGAGTTGCAAGGAAGAAGGAAGGGGGAAAAAGGGGGCTGAGGATAGTTATTTGGTGAAATTTTGATAATATCTTGACAAACTAAACACTTTCAAGTCAAAAAAGTCTCACTGTAAAACAGATTCTCAAGATATGCATGAAAACTGACCGTTAGTAGTACTATGTGAGGATACCCCCGGGGAATCTTATACCGTTTGCGGCCAATGATGCACAAAATTCAAACAAAATTACACAGCTTAGGTGGAAACAACCCTGTTGATCAGTTTTAATCTATTTATTGCCGCTGTAAAACATTTGAGGTCGAAATATCCTTGCAGAAAGTCCGCAAACTAATTTTTGCCATTTTCTTAAAGATGACGTCATTGATGAGGTCACGTGACACATAATTGTTCTATTGTTCTTGGAAAAAATTAAAGATACCTTACAGATTATAAGTTCACAAATGAAAAAGGATATTATCAAAGGACTATGAGGTGATCTGGAATTACATCCATAAGCAGCTTACCTAAAAGTTGGCCCCGACCACTCTGAAAAAAACAGCCACCCCCCGGCCCCCTAAATTTTTTTTTCAAAATTTCACACAAATTCACACTTCAAAAGGATAGAAACTAAAAGTCAAAAAATCATTTCCTGGTTCGTTGAACCAATTTGGAGCAGTGCTCAGTTAAGTAGGTGGGGGGGCTGAATGAGCCCCCCCCCCCCAGTCTGGATAGGGTTAAATGAAGCTCTCTTTTTCTAGCTCCAACACAAGTATTGGAAAGTATTGCTCGGACAACATTGGACCAAACCTCCCATTCGACATGTATTCTCATGATGGCTATGCAAAGATACAATTCAAGTCTGATGCTAGCATAACCCGATCTGGTTTTACTATCACCTATCAGTTGAAAAGAAAATCAACACACTACATTTCATCGAGTGGAAGTGCACTCTGCGTGTAAGTTCATTCAATTTCAGATATTTCATCATAATTTTTACTGTCTGTCTCAAGAATTGTCGAATGTTTTTGCTTCGCAGCAGTTTAGTTGTATCTAAATACACCCTTTCAACAAAACGGTGCATGATGGTTAATCAGGATCGAAATCTCGTACGCGTTGTATTTCTGCTGTGCTCGCTTATTATCTTGCTCTTGGGTCTTTCCGTATAATTTAAACAAAGGCATGTTAAGTCATGTTCGAGAAACGCCTTCAAAATTTTTTCATATAATTGTTACCTAAAGACAAAGTCAAATTTTAAATTGCAGCCTCATAGCTTGAATGGTTAGTTTTCTATGGCTGGTTGAAGTTTTTGATGACAGCTTGATCAAAGATGAAGTGACACATTCAATGATTTTTCATTTCAATTACAGGACTCTGTAACAAATTCTGTTGTGTGACAATCATTCCAAATGCAGCATATCATCAGCAAAAAAATTATTTGCAAGTTGAAACTAGCAACGTTGTGCTGATGCTTGTCAAAATCCTGCCATGATAATGAAAAATTCTGAATTAAGCCACTTTGGAGGGAACTTGTATGAATTTTCCTGCTGCAACGGCAAAAGCAACTTAACTACAAATGATAATCTTGGCTATCGTGCTGTTAGAAGTCAGATTAAAATAAATAAAAACTTCCACGAGCTTCCACTTGAAAAAGAATAGACCATTTTGACAGTGCAATTTATCGTTGGTGAAAAGCCCTGTGGCAGCCATTTACCAGAAAAATATAGCTCTCCCCAGTTCCTTTTTCTAAATGTCAAAATGGTCTGTTAGGTATCAAAATGGCACAAAATTGTATGTTTGTGCAATTTTAGCAGATTTGAAAAATATTTTACAAATGTTGGTATGGATAATTCCGAATTGCTTTGTCACTTGTTAATATATACCAGCTGAAGTTTTCCTAGAACGAATATTTTCAATCGAATCCACTTGCTAGTTTGTGAATTGGCCTTTTGAAAATAGCTCAGACACCAAAATGGCCGATATGGGTCATGTTCAATGGCTGCGAAACAGGGGCGTCGTGGGTACCAATTGACAGGAGGGCACAACTTGCTGATTTTCCGACGAATGATGACGTCAAAACTAATGACATCATCATGCACATGCGCAGTTTGGTTAAAAAAAATGATTTTTAGACAGAGATACCAAGACCCTGATCTGGCATTCAATCGAAGCAATATACAGATTAGTTTGCTATAACTGTATGGGAATAGAGCGTACCACAATCAGTGCCGTGGCCAGGGTAAATTAAGTAGGTTGGAGCATTGAAATGGAAAATTTTTGGGGCCACGCCCTTTACTTTGGCTTAGAATGCATCTCCCAATATCATGCTTGCCATTAGCGACAAGGAAACCTTGATGGCTTCGTGACAGTTCTCCTATAAATTGGAGCGCGGGGAAATTTTTTGAAGAAAGATCCTTTACTTTGGCTTAGAATGCATCTCCCATTGTCATGCTTGCCATCAGCGACAAGGAAACCTTGATAGCTTCGTGACAGTTCTCCTATAAATCGCAACGCGAGGAAAATTTTTGAAGAAAGATCCTTTACTTTGGCTTGGAATGCATCTCCCAATATTATATGCTTGCCTTTATCTATGCCTTTAGCGACAAGGAAGCCTTGATCGTTTTGTAACAGTTATCCTATGAATCAGAGCAGGAGGAAAATTTTTGAAGAAAGATTCTTTACTTTGGCTTAGAATGCATCTCCCAATATCATGCTTGCCATTAGCGACAAGGAAACCTTGATAGCTTCGTGACAGTTCTCCTATAAATCGGAGCACGAGGAACGTTTTTGAAGAAACGTCCTTTACTTTGGCACATCCCTTGATTCCATATTTACCAGTGCTAAAATAGAAGATTTGACCTTTCTCGGAAAATTCTTACCCAACCTATATCCAGCTATTTTCTCTTCGGTTTTAAAAGGAATGCCGAGGACCATATCTCGACAAACAAAGGCTCTGGCACCCAGGACATTTTTTTTATATGACCTCCCTCAGACTGTTGGAAAATGCCCCTCTTGTTAAAAATTAATTAGTAAATAGGGTCGTGATAGTAGCTACTAGGCTTCAATTCATACAGATAAGAAATTTCGGAAAAATTTCCGAATTTCCTTAAAATTTCCGAATTTCCGACCAAAAATCCGAATTTCCGACAAATATACGAATTTCAGACGCTAGGGGGCACGTGCCCCTCCCCTGCCCCCCCCCAGCCACGACGCTTCTGAAGATCCCAAATTTCAGCAAAAAGCCGAACGGATCTCAAATTTGCGAAATTTTCCGAAATTTTCCGAATCATCTGAAATTTTCCAAAATTTTCTGAAATTCCAACGCTAGGGGGGGCACGTGCCCCCCTGCCCCCCACCCACGACGCTTCTGCTGCGAAATATACCGGTCAGTAATGTCAGAGTCTTGAGAATTTTACAACCAGCAGTCGACTCTGTTACCTTCTGCTGAGAAGAATTTCATGCTTCATATTGAATTTTAAGGCAGTAATTAAAATGTTTTGGACTGCCTGTTTCTCGAGAAATTGGTCACTATCTTCGAATGGAGCAAAGTCAAAGTCTCATAAGATCATCATTTAATATGGTGAATGCAATAGCGTTGCTTGCCTTTAAGGATTAAAAGGCAGAGATAAAGCCTAAATATTGGGTATCCATGAATTAAGGGGGGAGGGAAATTAATTATGTAATAGAAATATAGTTAATAGAAATATATTACAATTAATCAATGAAGTTAATAGAAATATATTACAATTAACTTTGCAGTATATCCATAAAACTGGTCGATTTGATTAAGATAATTCCAAACTTCATTACATGCCACCACCTTTCCCCGTTTAGTAGTAATTTACGAGTAGATTTTATGTAGTTGTTCTTTTTGTTCATGTCATTTATTTTCTTGTCTTATATTTTGACTAGTTTCTTCTTTTTTTATATTATATATCTATATGTTAATGGCCTCAGGGTAGACATTGCTTTTTTGCTCCTTGGGGTATCGTTGTAGTAGTATTGTAGGGTAATTATGTAAGTAGTGTAGGGTAGCTCATATTGTAAAGTAGTTCTGTAAGTAGTGTAGTGTAGCTCGTAAATATATTGTAACTTTTTATTGGAATATATATAAAAAAAAAAAAAAAAAAAAAAAAATTATGTAATGTAACTTCATAACTCATTGACCAAATAAACCTATCAGTTATTTTACGAAAGAGTCACAGAATAGATCTTTGGGAGAGAATGATCTGTTAGGGATAGCCTTCAACATGAATTTTGAAATGTACAAATAACCTGCACTTTGTCAGTTAATCCTCAAAGATCAGGAAATGTTCTTGCAGACGGAATTTTGAGACACAAAAATGAAACTCAGCAAAACTTTGACTTGATAGCAATTCAAATGGTAAATTGAACAACAACGTCCAGGAACTCAAAAGCAGGAAGGAAAATTCAATGATGCAGGAGTGTCTCAAATCGAGTCACTTCATCTTTTATCCTTCCAGTAGTAAAGTGGTACTGTCTTGGCTGTCTTCCAGTCGAATTGGATGTTGTTGGAGGAAGTAACGAGCTGAACTAACAATGTCTTCTTTCTGTGGCCAAAAGAACGTAGTTACAGTTCAATGATGATTTTATGAGATTTTGACTTTGCTCCATTTCAAGATAGTTTCCACAACGTGACCAATTTCTCGAGAAACAGGCAGCAATCAAAAAATATTTTGATTACTGCCTTAAAATTCCATTTGAAGCATGAAATTCTTCTCAGCAGAAGGTAACATAGTCTACTGCTGGTTGTAAAATTATGAAGACTCTGGCATTACTGACCGGTACATTCGCAGCCACTGAGCATGACCCATATCGGCCATTTTGGTGTCTGAGCTATTTTCAAAAGGCAAATTCACAGACTAGCATAGCAAATGGATTCGCTTGAAAATATTCGTTCTAGGAAAACTTCAGCTGGTATATATTAACAAGTGACAAAGCAATTCGGAATTAGTCATACCAACAATTTGTAAAATAGTTTTGAATTTGCTAAAATTGCACAAACATACAATTTGTGCCATTTTGATACCTATTCTTTTTCAAGTGGAAGCTCGTGGAAATTTTTATTTATTTTAATCTGACTTCTAACAGCATGATAGCACAAGATTATTAGTTGTTGTTAAGTTGCTTTTGCCGTTGCAGCAGGAAAATTCATACAAGTTCCCTCCAAAGTGGCTTAATCAAGAATTTTTCATTATCATGGCAGGATTT
The DNA here is from genome assembly GCA_039566865.1 of Aurelia coerulea. Taxonomy (NCBI): domain Eukaryota; kingdom Metazoa; phylum Cnidaria; class Scyphozoa; order Semaeostomeae; family Ulmaridae; genus Aurelia; species Aurelia coerulea. Next base: position 23,772,141 of record CM076946.1, read on the forward strand.
TGACAAGCATCAGCACAACGTTGCTAGCTTCAACATGCAAATAATGTTTTTTGCTGATGATATGCTGCATTTGAAATGATTGTCACACAACAGAATTTGTTACAGAGTCCTGTAATTGAAATGAAAAATCATTGAATGTGTCACTTCATCTTTGATCAAGCTGTCATCAAAAACTTCAACCAGGCATCGAAAATTGACCGTTCAAGTCATGAAGCTGAAATTTTAAATTTCTACTTGTCTTTAGGTAAAAATTACAAGAAAACAATTTGAGGGCGTTTCTCGAACACGACTTGACATGCCTTTGTTCAAATTATATGGAATGACCCTCTTGGAAGTTGTTTCTCCAATGTTTTGGACAATTTTTCTCAATCAAAGGAGGTAAGAAACTTCTCTCCCGTACATTCTTAGGTACTTTTTGTTGATTTTTTGATAATATTTCACTGTGAAAAATGATACAGGGCATTGTTGATTGCAGGCGCAGCAGACTTTAGGCCTCCAAGATAAGGCTCAAATCCTTACTGGTTGCCAGAGCATGCGGAAATCATCCAATTTCATGCTTGTCAGCCAATGAGATCACAGCTTTCTAGCCCCTGGAGACAAAATCGGTCGTTTGAGGTAAATTTTCTAATACCCTCACTAAAACTGAAATGGATGCTAGAATACTGCAGTTATTCACAATTTTTTTTGATAAATCAGTTGTGGGGATGTCCGCCCAGAGTTGTTTACATGTTTAGGCACATAGCTTGTTTGGGGCCGGAGCTGCGTTCATTTTCCGGTCGAAGAATATTGACCTTCGTTGAAATATCTATAGAAATCGCTACAAATGAGATATACAGATAAGAATTTCAGCAATTATGCATACTGACCTGAGCAATAACCCAAACTCCTTTACTGCTATCATATCACAAAATTGGAGGCAATTTCTAATGATTTCTGGTGGAGATATCATTTGGGCCTAAGCTAGTCCTCGCTTAAAACTCATTCCATTGCACTTAAAAAGTAATGGTAAAATTCTAGAGCTGAATAATGCACTTACCCATGACTCAGCCATCAGTTTGACTTCGTTTGCCTTTTTTACATTAGCAAATTTTTATAAGAAACGACCAGTTGTGGGTGAATTGCAAAAACTTTCCTCGGTCCATATTTTTATCTGCACAGTCTATCCGCTTCAAACAACAAACAGTGAACTTTGTATCTTAAAATTCTTGCATTACAAAACATTCCTATAGAACGATTCCATGCGCCTTAGCGAGACACTCGTGAATTGTTTTCACGCATTTGGTTCAATCAGTCAATGCAAACAAACAAAAGTGCAAAACCGGGTATCTTTTTTAGCAAACCCAAAACAATGTTTTGTTCTTTTTATGTTTTGCATTGATTGAAATAAGAACGAAAAGAACGAAATGCGTGAATACAATTCACGAGTGCCTCGCTAAAGCGCATGGAATCGTTCAAAAGGAATGTTCTGTGATGCAAGACTTTTATGATACAATGTCAAAGTTCACTGTTTGTTGTTTGAAGCGGAGAATCTGTGTAGAGAAAAATATGGACCGAGGAAAGTTTTTGCAATTCGCCCACAACTGGTTGTTTCTTACAAAAATTTGGCAAATTAAAGAAGGCAAACGAAGTCAAACTGGTGTCTGAGTCATGGGTAAGCGTATTATCTAGCTCAAGAATTTTACCATTACTTTTTAAGTGCAATGGAATGAGTTTTAAGCGAGGACAAGCTTAGGCCCAAATGATGTCTCTACCAGAAATCGTTAGAAATTGCCTCCAATTTTGAGATATGATAGCAGTGAAAGAGTTTCGGTTATTGCTCAGGTCAGTATGCGTAATCGCTGAAATTCTTATCTGTATATCTCATTTGTAGCGATTTCTACAGATATTTCAAGGAAGGTCAATATTCTTCGACCGGAAAATGAACGCAGCTCCGGCCCCAAACGAGCTGTGTGCATAAACATGTAAACAACTCTGGACGGACATCCCCACAACTGATTTATCAAAAAAAATTGCGAATAACTGAAGTATTCTAGCATCCATTTCAGTTTTAGTGAGGGTACTAGAAAATTTACCTCAAACGACCGATTTTGTCTCCAGGGGCTAGAAAGCGGTGATCTCATTGGCTGACAAGCATGAAATTGGATGATTTCCGCATGCTCTGACAACCAGTAAGGATTTGAGCCTTATCTTTAGGCCTCCAGTCCCTGTACTTTCCAGTAGCAAACTGCCAGTTTTTTTAAAGTTTACTTGCGGAGGAGCGAAGCGACGACAGTGCGACTGTTTGAAACATGGCGGAAAGGAGAAAGCTTGCTTTGGTGCTGTCTGTATTTGGCTTGGAGAATACAGTAATTGCGACATTAGGAAATGAAAAAGGAGAAGACAAGTAAGTTGTCATTTAGTGTTCATTGCAAACTGAATATACTACGCTTCAAACTGAATAAAGACAGCGTGAGAGTAGCTGCTTACTTAGGCCATTAATTCAAATCACCCGATCTGTATGTATCCTATTGCTCATGCTTAAACCAAACTAAGATGGGCAACTGTTACAACTATTGCTCTTGCATATCAGATTGGCACAATCTCAATTATGAGTTTGCTTTCGTCGTCATTATTTCCTTCTCTCACATCAAGAATTGACAACAAATATGGCACTCGCTGATTGCTAGAAAAATGCATTCTGTGTGAAATGAGTGGCCACAACCATGACAGATTCACCAGCAGGACCCATCACATAATATCCGGCTTTCTCACATTTTCTGTGAGATGCAAGGTAGTATTCTTGATTAGAAAGCTGAGAGCAGGGTTGCCTCCACAACTGGACTGAACGTTGTCTGGTCCACTGTCTCTGGTGCAAATCTGCCTCCCATTTGGCCAGGCCGAAAACACGGAGACGTCGGAGATGTCGGAGATGTCGGAGTTGTCGGAGATGTCGGAGATGTCGGAGAAAATATCGGAGTTGTCGAAGACGTCGGAGAAAATATCGGAGATGTGAAATATTATGAATTGTACAATTCTGAAAACATAACATTGGGGAGTACAGAGAGTACTGGCACTACAAGGGGTTGAGCAACGATTCTGCTCCTATGATGGCAGTCATCAACTCTTCATCGGACACATTTGGATCTGTCAGGATTCCTTTCAACGCACGTTTTGCTGCCTTGATCATAATTTCATGAGCTCCTCCAAAATGTGGTGACAAAGGAGGATTGAAATGCCATTTGATACCACGATTTGCAGCACTCTTGATGATGCGATTCTGGTCCAATCTTTTAACAAGCTCCTGTAGCTCCTTGTCAGCTGCGACGAAATTGCCACCATTGTCAGAAACAACTTCTTCAGGCTTCCCACGACGACTCACCATTCGATAAAAGGCATTCAGGAATGAATCAGTATCTAGGGCAAATTCCATTTCCAAGTGTAGTGCGCTAGTAGCTAGGCATGTGAAAAGACATAGATATCGTTTTTCTCTTCGCTTATCTCTCCCTTGCATGGTGATGAATGGTTCTCCATAATCCACAGCTACTCTTTCAAAGGCTCGTAATGACATTGCCAATCTAATGCTTGGTAGGGGTGCCATGATCTGACTGAATGCTCTCGCTTTTCGTCTTTTGCACCAGTTGCATTCGTTTTCCCATTCTCTTTTCTGTTCCCTTGCTGAAATTATCCAAAAACGAATCGAAATAGCTGCCAATGTCTGATTTGTTCCACCTACATGATGATCTTTTTCATGATAGAATTTTACGATGAGCTTTGTAACCCAGTTCTTCCTTGGTAGAATGATAGGATATCTTGCATCGTATGGCAGGAAGTCAGCATACCTCAATCTTCCATTACACCGTAGAAGTCCATCTTCATCGATTCGTGGCTGCAAAGCAATCAATTTGCTGTCACTCTTAATTTGCTTTCCTTTCAATAGTTGCTGGTATTCAGTTGCAAATGCATCTTGCTGCACCTCTCGGATGATGTGAATTTCTGCATTTTCGATTTCTTCATGTGTAAATTCTCCATGAATTCTTTCTTCTTTTGCTGTTCGACACTTGTCCAAGAAACGGCAAACCCATGCTACAAGTCTTGTAAGTCGAAGCCAGCTTGAAAAATGAGAAGGATCCAAATACCAAGAATTCTCCTTGCCCGCCTTCTTCAGTTTATTCTCCATTGGTTCACAAGTTGTAGATTTCTTTTTGCTTACTGCATCTGCAAACAATGATTGCTTCTCTTCATGATTTTCTGTTACGGACTTCATCTTTGAGCGACCAGACTTCTTCTGCTCCGTTACTGCTTCTTTTGACATCCCAAATTGATTATTAGGCCATTCATCTTCAGCCATTTGCAAGAATCTTGGTCCTTTCTACCATTGCTCACTACTTACCAACACAGATGCTACCATCCCTCTTGTCAAGTGATCAGCATGATTATCCTTCGTGGGAACATATCTCCATTGCTCAGGGCTTGTCATGTTTTGAATCTCACCACTTGCTGCCAGGTTGCTTCTCAGAGACTGGAACCTTTCATATGTATCCTTTGTCCAAATATTGATCAATGACTTCATCGTATGCCTTCATCACATCTGGGTTCTTGAGCAAGCGTTTCTCGGTGTTCTGAAGTCTTTTCATCGCCATTTTGTGATTGTTCACCATTCTATGGCTGTCTTCTTTCCATGGTACTCCAACTTCATATCGACCATCAGTGAACCGGAAAGAATTCTCAGCTTTTTCCAATGCAGCCTTCTCATCAGCAAATCCACTGTTGTCTGAGTGAACGCCCCAGCTGAGTCGATGTCCCAAAACTTCTTCATTGTTGAGTGGATTTCATCGACATCAAATCTGCTTGTTGTAAAGAGAGTCGTCATGCTGAAATTGGTATGAGCATCAGGGATGTTCTTGCCTTCTGGACATCCTACGCTTGTCCACCCCAATGGCGTTCGTCTGGCAATGGGCTCTCCTTTTTCGTTCTCTGGCTTCTTCGTAAGAATAGTGCAGGTCAAGGTAGTCAATACCAATCAGCAAATCCACGATAGGTCTCAACCTTTGCCACATTCCATCGCTGTCGAATGTCCATGTTTCGAAAAGCATCACATGCCCATACACCATGTCTACCATTGCACACTTTGCACAGTCGCTGCTTACCATACTTCATTTTGATTTATTTATTTCATTTTGATTTATTTTAACAGGGTTAAATACATTCAGTAAATATAAATTAACTGATTTACAATGTGCCCTGCTTAAAAACATAACTAACCTAAATACATGATATTACAAATAAACTTGAAGATCCTACATAAAAGAAAGAAATATATGTAAAAATAAAGGGACTCGGAAGTCAAACGTATGTGCTGAATGTTGAATTAGATTATCAGCCTCTTTGATCTTTCAAAAATGCTTTTAGCCTCGTTTTGAAAGTGGCTAGCGAAGGAGCAGTTTTTATTTCATTGCTCAGCTGGTTCCAAACAGTAACTCCTCGATACGAAAAGCTCCGCTGCCCATTTGAGGTCTTACAGAGTGGAATCCTTAGGTCAGTACTGGTATTACGTAAGGTCCGATTGCAAGAATCGGACAATTTGTGAAACATTGACTGCATGTAAGGGGGTGCAAGCCCATTCAAGGCTTTATATACTATACAAGCTGTCTCGAAGTCGATCATTTCTTTGACTGTTAACCACCCTAGTTGTGATATTAATGGCAGCGATGATTGATCGAAGGGACTGTTTGTAACGACACGCGCTGCTCGATTTTGCAGCATTTGCAATTTTCTTAGTGTGGTATCACCTGCACATCCCCAAACAGAGCAACAATATCTAAAATGCGAGTCTGCTATGCTAAAATACATCCTTTGGATGGTTTCCAACGAGAGATATTTCTTGGAATACTTCAGCATTCCTATTCCTCGTGAAATCTTACCGATAGCAACGTTGATTTGCTCTTTCCAATTTAGTAATGGATCAATTTGTACCCCAAGATATTTAATTTTTCCCGTGGATTCAATTTTTCCCGTGGATTCAATCTTCCCACCAGTGACACCTGATTTACCCACTTGAACACGATTGACTAGTTGTCTATCTTCAGTAGCACCAAAGAATGTGGTTTTCTTCTCTCCTGTAAAGTTTCTTGATCCACTATTTCTCCCTTCGCTTGATACACCATGCACTGTCTATCTTTCAACTGTGTAGAATTCAGATTATTGAATCACCCACATCTTCAGTGTTTCAACGCATTCTCTTCTTCGATTCTCAAAGATCCATCGATTGTACTGGGTCAGCAGCATTTCTGGAAGTTTCTTCAGTAGCTTGATGTAGAGAGATCCTTTTCCCAATTCGTCGTGACGCCCACTCTCCAGTGGATTCACCACCAGAACATCAAGTGGGTCTGCAAACTTCTCTTTGTTTTTTGAACAGCCATCTCTCACTGGTTTGAAATTATCCATGCCCTCCAAGTGAATTGCGATTTCCCTCTTGCCCCCAAATTTTCGCTCTAATCTGTCCTTTGCAGCTTCATATGCAGCTCCAGAGAAGCCAAGATTCTCGATCGCTTCCAGTGCAACGACAGATAGATATTGCCTCAACTGCAACAGTTTGTATTCAGGAGTCGCAGAAGCTCTGTCAATGCAGGCCAGAAATGCAGTTTTCCAGTTCTCATACTTTCGCTTATCATAAGAGAAAACGGGAATTGCAACACGCTGCAGCTGTCTCCACATGTCCTGACCAAGTGACTCTTCGTGTGAATTTCCCTCAGATCGTCTGTGATCACCACCAAGTCTGATTGACTGTTGCAGTTGCTGTGAATGTTCCTCCGGGGTCATTTGAAACTGATTTCTTTTCGCGCCAACACCAGCATTGGTTGACTTTTGCTGAAGCTCTTCTTGTCGCTCAAAATTATTGTGAAATTAATAAGAATCAAATCTCGCTTCCTGAAATGGCAAATAAGTCTCTTGATTAAATCTAGGTGCTCCAAGGCTGACCTTTCGATGCTCTCGTGGGTTGTAAGATCCCGCTGTCTTACTTGATTCTGGTTCTCTTCGTTTATCCAGATACTCCTGTGCTCTGTTGTGGGCCTCTTCGAATTCTTGCACCAATTGCTTCATTTCCTGAGTGACTTTTGTCTTGCTCTTCCGTTCTTCTGCCATTGATAGTGCTCTGACAGTGCGATCATGATCTTCAGTGCCCTTTCTTGTGTGCTGTCCAATTTCGTTTGCCCATCTCGAACCTGACGTCTGCTCGGTTGATCCAATTCTTCCATCAGTTCCAACAACTGCTTTCTTGCACGTTTGAACGCCGACTTTGCTTTTGCCTTTTCTTGCTTCAAGCTTTCCAAACGTTCTTCCAAATCTTCCATGTCTTCCCTTCTCCCGATTCCATCTTCTGTCCTTCCTTCTTCACATGCGTTTGAAGTCATGCTTCTCGTCAATTGGCCTTCCTCTGTCCAAGTTTGTCCACGGCAAAACTACCCTCTGCTACCAAATGTTTGGAAGACCGTCCGGGACTTTCGATCCTTTCAGCCCGAAGGCCCTAACTAAGTAACCAACTACGAATACGAACCTAATTTATACTGTTTTAATGACGTAAACAATTCCAAATTATTGTCACTAGTTTCGTTGTCCATTATACAAGGTACTTAAGTATGTCTAAACATTGGAAAGGCTTCAAAAACTCTGTTTTTTAATGTGACACAGAAAGTAAGCATGGAGCTTGTTATGAAACCTTTAAGGAATGTATACTGCATGAAACTCAAGTACCCAAAATCTGATAATTGTAAGAAACTTTCAGTCATGGCCCTAATTTTTAGTTTCTCAAAAAAGTGACTTTCGTGTGTAGCTCTACTTGCTCCCCATCAGGCCCGGGGGGGGGGGCCATTCCTATACTTTCCTATAGTATCATGCTTGTACAAAGGCACCCTTTCCCGCCCTTGTTTGTACGAGCATGATAACACATCAGGTACCAAGTGGTCCCCCCGGGCCATCAGGCTCCTCTCAAATGGTAAAGGGAAGCTGTTGCCTGATCTTCTGAAGTTTTCAGAATGGTAGACTGCTCTCCTTGAAATGTTAGGGGCCGCACACAAATCGATTCTTTCACGCAAAACGTCCATTGGACGTTTTCAAAATACCCCCATCCCCTCCCCCAAAAACGTCCCATTGAAAATCGATGCAATTTTCCGATCACGAGAATATTTCATACCGTTGTTTTGATGCCTCTCAAATGGGCCTAAGCGATTATGAAGTCGTCGACGACGATGTTTTCCATGACCAGACACAACAAAAACGGACAAGTTTCTTTCATTGCAGTCAAAATTCTTTCGCACTAAAGAATATGCAGCAAGCGAAAGCTGTAGAATGCAGTTTCTTACAAAAACTTCTCGGTAGTAATTTTGATAAAACAACAATATTGAAAACGTCCGGTCCCTTTACCCCCCCCCCCCCCAAACGTCCATTGGACGTTTTTTGCGTGAAAGAATCGATTTGTGTGTAGAAACAGCTCTGCTAACGATTATCTTATGGCTTATTATTGCTAGGCATGTTATACTTATAGGGGTAGGCGTACGCGTACTCTGTGCATTCATTATACATACGATATACGATGCTAGATGCTTACCAGTGAACAATGCAATCATCGGCGTAAGGGGAGATAGAATTTGGGGGGGGGGGCTGCCCGATAAAAGATCCATTGTTTAAGAAAATTGTGCCCGACTTAAGGCGGATTTCTGTCCGATTATGGCTGATTTTTGCAAAATTTTCCGACGTTGGGGGGGGGGGCTGCAGCCCCCTAGCCCCTAGCCCCCTAGCCCCCTAGCCCCCTGTCTCCTACGCCTATGAATGCAATGGGCTTCATCAACAATCACAACTTCACAGTTTTCCCGGTAATGTTCTAAACAAAGTATCGTTCGCTAACGGTCGGAAGCAAGCATGGATTATGGCGAGGTGTAAACCAACGCGTATTCCCCACGTTCTATATCAGTCAAGACATCTTTTGATTGACCGGCATAGATAGCTGCACCAGAAATTGCGGTCTTCTTCAGTTTTTCAATTTGATCCAGCATAAGAGCATTCAATGGCGATATAACTAGGGCGGTACTTGTCCCAATTGCTTGGTCTTTGATCAAATCAATTGATATTGGAATACATTGAAAAATCAATGATTTCCCTGATCCAGTGGCGGCGCTAAAATACGAATTCTTGCCAGAGAAAAATTCCTTTAAAGCAGCTTTTTGTTCTGGATAAAGTTCTTTTACGTTCATAAATTGAGCAAGCAAAGGAAAATGAACATCGATGTAGCCAGAGATATTTTCTTCTTCGCCTCCATCTTGTTTTTACCGAACATAATGCATAATAAAAAAAGTCATAGTTATGTAAACAATTCACTTCAATGCACGTACAAGAAAGTTTGCTCCGTTGCACGTTGCACAGACCACTTAGACCCACGAAATGGTCCCAGTTAACGCAACAACAACAACAACAACAACAGCAATGACAACAGCAACAACAACATATTTTTTTGCTCAAACTGGGACTTATGGACTTTCACATCAAAAAGTGAGACGAAAATAAACAATGGGGGCACAGATTTTTCTATTCTCGTTGAAACGAGGTTAATGGCCTCTTTTCGGTAGTTGGAAAATTTCTGGAGCTGTGGCGTGCTGTCGTGCACTATTCCCACTATTGCTAGCTGAAGTTGCCTTCTAAAAGAGGAAATTCTGATTGAAACTGAAAGGTTTGTTGATTCTTGGATTGAGGAAACATTCATCTGGATATTTGTGGCTTTTGTTCATTGCTAACGTCACTCAAAACTTGAATTTTGAAGTGTTTTATTATCTGAGGATTGAGCCGACAAGTTAGGCCCATCCACAATTGCCTGCAGCACTCAGCTTTTCGTACGGTGTTGCTATGGTTTCCATATCGGACGTGACGTCAAGGGAAACAATTTCGTCCCAATTTTCAATGTGAAAAGACCATGAGTCGTAGTTATAGCGTCCATCAGCCTATCAATAACAATAACTACGATCTTGTAATCAGTCTACAGACCATCTACTTTTTCGTCATGGTCTGGAACACAGGCTAGCTTGCGTATGAAGAGGGGCAGGGAGGCTAGAGCCCCTTCCTTAGGCAAAAGTTATGACATTTCAGGCTTCATTCTGGCAGTTTTAACTATTATCTTAATTCGGTACAAATGCACTTTGGCGGACACAGTTTCCAAGGAAAACAGAGGTTGAATTGAATTGTATTGTTAGAACTAACTGCTGATTGGCTTTCTAAACAATAGTAATGTAAATCCTATCATCTAATTGGATAATGCAAGATTCGAACGTCATTCGACTAATTCGCAATTACTGGAGAACGTCAACATGACTTAGATATGGCCCAAAACTGCAGCAGGAACCGGCAATCAATGAATTTGTTTCGCTGCAAATTTTTGGGGGCTGCCGCCCCCAAGCCCCCGCTGGTTCAATTGGTATACTTTAGTCTTAGTAGTGATACATTTTCCATCCAAAATCGGTACAAAATTCACACACGGAGAAATGTTAAAAGTGTGTCCGCTAAAGTGCAAACTAGCCCTTATTTCACTTGATAATGTTTATGCAGGCTTAAAAGCTATATGTAAATTGAATAAGCCCCTCTTATCATTAGGTAACTCATACAATGAGGTTTAGTCGTTTGTATCTCTTTCTTTCGTTTCGTTGTGAACATGGATAATTACTCGAATGACCTTGTTGACCTTGAAACACGTTTTTTAAAGCCTGTGTTCCACGAAGCGGAATTTTTCGCTCCAACTCGAAATTCCGCTCGAACTTTTTCTGGGCATGCGCAGATCAAAAAAATATTTTTCACTCGAACTCTGCGCATGCCCAGAAAAAAATTCGAGTGGAATCTGGAGTTCGAGCGAAAAATTTCGCCTCGTGGAGTATACTTTGTTAGATACCAAGTGATTTGTTCAAATTTTATGTTTCACTCCTCAGTTATCATGGTACAAGATCTTCTGGTGTAATATGGTCATATGGATGGCCTCATAAATATGGTAGCGATTCATCTTCATACTGCTACAAAGGATTTCGGGCGGGGACCTCGTACAAGACCCGATTCGCTTTGATGGATGTTGATTTGCAGACTGCATTATCCCCCAATTGCAGCTCATCTGATGACTATGTCGATATCAAGGGTATGTTTTTGACTACTTACTATGTATGCCAGAACTTATTAGACAATATCTGATGACATTTCTCTAAGAGTCTGTATCTATCATTACATTTCGAATGTCAAAAGCATTTCAAGTTCATATCTGTTGAAATTGAAATTGTATATGCGTAGGTAGTGAGTTTCCTTCCTTGATTTGGGTAGTCAAGGAGTTCCATCTACAACAAAATTCGGATGTTCTGAACTATTTCCTCAGGGTGTCATGAACAGTGTTCTGATAGTTACACTCCCTTTTCTGATATTTTCCAAAATTGTTGGTTGGTCTCCAAAAACCCCAGCGTTTGTTAATTGGTGAGCTCATCATACTCTTAGTGCTACTCGTAGTAGCCTTGTGTATGTCCCATCAATGCTTGTTCGTAAGGCTTTTGTCAACACCCATATTTCATTGCCATATCCAGAGTGAGTCAAGAAATGTGTCACCTATTTGAAAAAATGTAAAACCAGGTGTGTCACAAAATTGTATCCAATATCCTGTAGATTTGTATTTGCGGATGCTAGGTAGAAATGCATACAAAAAGAAGTGTGTCACAAAATTCAATTCTCTGTTGGAAAAAAGTAAAGGAAAATCTATGCACCAAATCTTTGAAATCTTAAATACATCATCTTACAGAGGGCTCAACTAAATTTTTAGCTTTAGCTATCATAATGTTTGGTACATGACTTCCTTCTGAAGTCAGAAATGAACCAAAATCCTTATTTCTCTATTTATGCCCAAATAGAGCCCAAACTTGGGTTGTTCACTATCCTGTAGATTTGTACTTTTCAAGACCTAGCATTGCTCGGACTGAATAATTGCATTTCAACTTTTTGCATCATTAAGAAGCAATGCTTAACCTAAGAAAGATATCATTTTCCCACTTTTATGGTTGACAAGTGGATTAAAGGGAACCGTCTCTTGGATTTTTAGACAAAATCAATGAAAGCTAGTTTTCGAGAATTCTTCATTTGAGGTTTAGATAGTGTGTTGCAAATTATAAATAAACGCTCAAAATTAAGCAAAGCTTTCAGTCAGGAAATGCAGCTCTAACTTTTCAAATCGGTTATATAGCTTTTTTCATGCGATTTTTGAAACAGGCAATAATTTTTTTTGTCTCAATTGGTATAGAAACCATTTAAATCTTGGTATTTTTCTCAAGTTTTTAGGTAGATTTGAAGCAAAACTTTCTATTTGGTCCCAAGCATTTGATGTCGACCAAATATATCTTTCAATAGTTTCCATTCCATTAGAGAAACATCCTGAGATAGAGAAACAGCCTTTTGCTATTCTTAAAATCGATCAGATATATTCTTTAGCCAAAGCCGATTAAGAAAAATTTCAGGAATTCTTTATTTGAGATCAACATATTGCTTTATAAACAATGTAACAATTCTGAAAAGTTTGGTTAATAAAGTTAATACTTCAGTCAGCGACTTGTGTTGGAATTGGTCCAATCAGTTGAGCAATGTATCCAGTATAATTTTGTAATCAGGGGATACATTTTTTGACACATCCAATAGTAATACTGATTCTACTTGTGCAGCAAATACTCTTATATTAAGTGAGTTCTGTTCTATAGTGTGGATTTCCAGATTTTATTTAATGCATTGCAAGCTGTTCACGCTTGTGCCCTTCTTTTAATTTTCGTCTCTCTCTGAATTGTCTATCAAGAAAATAAGGTATGTTTTTAAGATTTATGGTTGGATTGTGAACCATACTATTTCGAAAGCCTACCTGCAACCCATTCATCATTGTGACGTCTGAAAGAAAATTACTGCTTTAGAAAGTAAGTTTAGAAATCCCTAATCTAGGCACCAGGAAACAGATAAATTACATTAAGAAATTGATTATGATAGTAACAGTGCTGTTCTACAATGAATACCGTGAATGCGAGATGAACAGCCAACAGTACTTAAAGTGAAAGAGATGAGCATGATACTCCAGCTTAACGTTTTCACACCCCACCTTCCAGTACCTCAGAGCATTCCCTGTTCGTAGAAAGAAATCTGTTGCGATGGGACATTCACCGGGTGAATAAGATAACCATGGAATTTTCAGGTCGGTGGTGTCAGTACTTCGGAGTCTGTTCAGTAATTCTTATAGGAAACCTATATAGTGCTGTCTTTATCCTTCCGCAAGTACTGAATACCATCGAATGTAGTGAGCACCCTCCACACTGCACATACATTCTCTGGGGTGGTAGTTTAATGGGTGGCACTCGTAAACTAAGATTTATCATCAACATCATTATCATCATCACAATCATCATCATCGTCATCATCATCATTCATCATCATCGTCATCGTCATCGCCATAATAATAATAATAATAATAATAATAATAATAATAATAATAATAATAATAATAATAATAATAATAAATCATCATCATCATCATCATCATCATCATCATCATCATCATCATCATCATCATCATCATCATCATCATCATCATCATCATCATCATCATCATCATCATCATCATCATCATCATCATCATCATCATCATCATCATCATCATCATCATCATCATCATCATCATCATCATCATCATCATCATCATCATCATCATCATCATCATCATCATCATCATCATCATCATCATCATCATCATCATCATCATCATCATCATCATCATCATCATCATCATCATCATCATCATCATCATCATCATCATCATCATCATCATCATCATCATCATCATCATCATCATCATCATCATCATCATCATCATCATCATCATCATCATCATCATCATCATCATCATCATCATCATCATCATCATCATCATCATCATCATCATCATCATCATCATCATCATCATCATCATCATCATCATCATCATCATCATCATCATCATCATCATCATCATCATCATCATCATCATCATCATCATCATCATCATCATCATCATCATCATCATCATCATCATCATCATCATCATCATCATCATCATCATCATCATCATCATCATCATCATCATCATCATCATCATCATCATCATCATCATCATCATCATCATCATCATCATCATCATCATCATCATCATCATCATCATCATCATCATCATCATCATCATCATCATCATCATCATCATCATCATCATCATCATCATCATCATCATCATCATCATCATCATCATCATCATCATCATCATCATCATCATCATCATCATCATCATCATCATCATCATCATCATCATCATCATCATCATCATCATCATCATCATCATCATCATCATCATCATCATCATCATCATCATCATCATCATCATCATCATCATCATCATCATCATCATCATCATCATCATCATCATTTCATTGATCTATTCTAAGTAAGCTAAACTTAAAGATAGCTAAGTTAGAGCTAATCAAGGCCTACTAAATTTGCACTCATATTTTACAACTGTTAGAGTAATACATACCAACAAGCAGTTCTATGGTATTAAAGTTTCCAATGCTTCATTCTGTTGCATCGATGAGGTTGAAGACCATTTCATTCACGCCATACACTGAGTTCTTTTTGCTGTTTTATTTCCAGAATCCTCCCAACTGTACGATACAGAATATTCCATAAGAAACTACACACACTCTGTCAGCGGAAAATTGTGTGGCTCATATACACCAAGGACATTCATTGTTACAAAGAGTTATGCATATTTGTACTTCAAACATCCTAAAGGAGTGACGTATTCGAAACGTGGCTTTGCAGTTGGCCATTTGAGCTACAGTAAGTTCAATATTCAATCAAACGTTGAACGAACGAACGAACGAACGAACGAACGAACGAACGACCGAACGACCGAACGACCGAACGACCGAACGACCGAACGACCGAGCGACCGAACGTTGAATCAAACGTTGCTGGGATTTTCTGTAAATTCACAACAATCTCCCTACCTACCTACATACATACATACATACATACCTATTTTGTTTTTCTGGCACTTTTACGGTAGCTTTGTTCTCTTGTATAAAGACTGTCAGTAATCAATCAGTAAACAAAATCACGAAAATGAGTCCCTGATAGTATAGTATCCGGAACAATATCGCGATGTTTTGTCTCTTCTCCTTTTCAAGGCGAAACAAAATGATGAATATATCGATGGAAAGAACTAAAGAAGTATGGAGCTGCACGAACTACTACTGCTACCACTGTTTTACTTGTATTAGTATTCCAGGATTCCAGTATTTCAGTATTCTCGTATCCCGTTCCGTTCCAATGCTCCATATTAGAGTGACCGAATTGACAATACGGCTTGTCCGAGGGAACTTATATGTCCCCCTGTGCAGTAGGTTAACCCTATCTTGACCGGGCTTTTTTGAGCATCCTCAGGCCGAGGGGGGGGGGGGGGCTAAATTAGCCCCTCCTCAGAACTCCAAATTGACAAGGGATAAAAAGATGAAATTTGGTCATAATATGTAACTTTATGTGAAACGTCCAAATCTCTAATTTATTTTCATCTAATTGTTGTATTTTAGATGACGTCTTCAATTTTCTTTGTTTTAGGCAAAAAACCGTACTCTTACAGATTTAACTGTAAAAACTTTCTTACGAGAAATATTATGCTTCTTATAACTTTAATTAACAGATAAAATATCAAAGTTTCTGAAAAACATATAATTTTTTGAAAAAATTGTGAATTTTATAAATTTATATTTATTACCTAATTTCAGTAGATATATGACGTCATGAATTGTGTAATGCAAAAGAAAAACCAAAAATTTTTAAAATTTCCTTATTGTCTTATTGATTTATGGTTGCTCTGGAAATTTCATCCATTTATCTCACTTCTGTCAAGAATTAGTTTGGAGTTATAAAGGGTTTGACCAAGGGCGCCTACCTTGTAGGAAGTGTGTTTATTCCCAGTACTGTAGAGTAATGGGTGTCCTGTGACCCAGTACAGAGAGTGTCCTAAAACCGTACCTTGACCCAGAAGTACACAGAGTCTCAGTCCTCTCAAGGTCAAGATGACGTATGAATAACTTTGTGGTTTCAAATTCCGGTGTTATGAAACACGATATCAACTGTTATATGATCTGGCCACAGGGAATCAGACAGCGTGATTTTTGATTGGTCAACTCTAATAGACGTTAGAATTTGAAAATCCCAGTAACAAGAAAAACTTAGGGGTATGCAACTTTTCCTAACTCCATTGTTCACTTTTCTCACAAGCGCGTTACACGTTGCTGTGGTCAGAGCCCGTTGCTATGGCCAGTAAACAAAACTTTCGGTAAATTGAGCTGGGGGTTGGCACTGCTAAGAAATTGTTCAGCTGGTTGTTCGCTTATTGTCACGCAGTGTCTGTGGTCGTCTGACTTGACTTGGGATATATTTGGTTTTATTTTCGCGGAAGAGACTTGGGGCAGAGGTATATATTTTGGTTTTATTTTCGCGGAAGAGACTTGGGGCAAGTCCAAACTGAGGTAAGTTGTTGTTGAAATATTGATTTTGCAAGTACTTTTCTTCATTCAAAGAAGCATAACATAAAGGAAGAATTGGTTCAACAGCATGCAAGCGTTTAATAAGTTTAAATTCTCAATTAGGCTAAGGATTTGCCTTCTGCATGGAAGGAAACTGTAGAATTTGAATGAAGAATGCATTTGAAAAACATTTATTAACTTGGAACTTGACCTCTTCTATTTATCATGGTTTCTTAAATTTCTGGAGGTGCAGGTAAACTTTCTTGAAAGCCGTTGCTTATAAAAACGTGTATTGATTGTTATTCTCAGGTACTACGATTTCGTCCTCCAATAATCTTGAGGATTGACGGAATTTTCACGCGACCCCCTAGTTTGCACATCCGGTGTCACTTTTCACATCTGGTTGAACAAAGGCTTATGTAAACAATTTTGCTTGATTCCTTGGAGAAACCACAACGGATAGAACGCGCTTGTGATAATCTTCTCTTGAGATCCTGTAAAAAACTCGCTGATTGGTTTATCTGCAAAAAATGTGTGCAAAAATGAGTGAAAATAAAAGAGAAATGCCATGGATTTCCTTGATAAAAGGAAAAGAGTTTCTTGAATAATTTGGCCAAGTATTGAAGTTTGTTCATTATTGTTATCGAAGAGTCGAGGTTCTATCGTTTCTTATTAAAAAATGTGTGCTTGAAACTATTTCACTTTCAAGGGCATTACGGATACAGTATATGTATCATAACTTTTACGTTGCTTTGTTGACAAACAGTCTTTCGTTTGTTAAAGATTTATGTTTTGTGCTAACATGTCAATTATTTCCTTCAATGTCTGCAGAGCGGGTAAAGACAGAAAGGGTTTTAATTAAGATTCTCATCGCAGCAAGGGCTATGACACAATCATTCATACCACTCAGTAAAAGTGACATGGGCTACACGTATTTTTTTTATAAGAAACTAAAAATTTGGGCCAGTACTGAAAGTTTCTTAAAATTATCAGATTTTGAGTACTCAGAGTTTCTTACGAGTTTCTTAGAGGTTCCATAACAATCTTCATATTCACTACATGTGCCCTCGTGAACATTTCAAAACAAGGTTTTTTAAGCCTTTCCAATGTTTAGACATTACTCAAGTACCTTACGAGTAATAATATGATACAGGAAACAAGTGAAAGTAAAGTAAAACATGTCGAGGATTTCCTTTATCAAAATAAATAGTTACTTAGCTTATATTTTCCCAGTACTGGATTTTTTTAATTTTTGGCGATCTGAGAGTTGAGTTTCTTATAAGCAGTTTCTTATAAGAAAAAATACGTGTATTATTTCAAATTCTGTCCGAATGGTCCGAATAACCTGTAAGATAATCTTAACTTATATAGAATTGCAGATCTTGACTTACACTTGCTTTTTTCATAAGAAACAGCTTATAAGAGATGTGAGGCGACTTTTTGAAGCCGATAAACCATCCTACCTGGATTGAAAATGCAAAGAAACTTTTGTAATTTGCAGCTTTAATTAAATGTTTCCATTGACAGTCTTCATGTTCACTACTTGTGCCCTCAAAAGGAGGTGTTTTTAAAAGTCTTGGCAACGTTTAGACATTTAGCTCAAGTACCTTTAAGTAATGTGATACAGAAAACAAAGAATATGTGTGTTTTTAATTGAGGAATTGGGTAGATCAACCATTTATTCACGAGCCTGATACAAAGAAAATACAGCGAAAAAGATCAAACCACACAGATTCTCCAAGGAATTCTTAAAAAGCCCAATTCAGTATGAATCTTGATTTCGGGATCTAGAATTAGTGTGAATCTTGAATTCCGGATCTAGAATTAGTGTGAATCTTGATTTCGGGATCTAGAATTAGTGTGAATCTTGAATTCCGGATCATCTAGAATTAGTGTGAATCTTGAATTCCGGATCTAGAATTAGTGTGAATCTTGAATTCCGGATTAGAATTAGTGTGAATCTTATTCCGGATCTAGAATTAGTGTGAATCTTGAATTCCAGAACTTGAATCTTATCTTGAATCTTGAATTAGTGACTCCCCCAATAATCTTGAGGATTGACATTTTCACGCGACCCCCTAGTTTGCACACGGTGTCACTTTTCACATCTGGTTGAACAAAGGCTTATGTAAACAATTTTGCTTGACTGAAACCACAACGGATAGAACGCGCTTGTGATAATCTTCTCTTGAGATCCTGCTCGCTGATTGGTTTATCTGCAGAAGTTGCATACCCCTCAGTTTATTATGATATGCAAAGATTAACAGGACTGGGACATAGGACACCGCGTAAAGTACCGTGAATAAACACACTTCCTACAAGGTAGGCGCCCTTGGTTTGACCGTAAAACAAACTGGATAGTAAAACTACTCTCTGAAAAAATTTTTATATTTCCAAAAATACATGACATATCTTGAAGAAATTTTCGTGAAAGATGCGAAAAGGATAGTTAGGAAAAGTCACGAAAAATAATTTGCCTAGAAATTATCATGAAAAAGATACCCAGGCAAAACTGGTAGGGGGGGGGGGGGGCTATTTTAGCCCCCCCCCGGTCCAGATAGGGTTAATGTGCATGCGCCCGTCAGAGTTCCAACCCAAAACGCTACTGCGCATGAGCATTACCTTACTGCACGGGGGTATACATACGTTTCCTCGGACAAACCTTATGTCGTCTCCCCAACAATGTCAATGACTAAACCGACTTTCAGTTTGAACTTGAGTGAAATAATTTGTTTTCAAGTCTATTATTTGACACCAGTGTCGTTGCGTTGGTCAAGATGTTTTAATGTTGGTCGTATTGACGATTTCATACTTTACAGGGAACCATACATTCTGTATATCTTCAACACAATATGCAACGACAGCTCTAAAGTCCTTTTCGCATCTCAACTATGGGAACGACGAAGATTGTACGTTTGATTTCAGGCCAAGTTTGGGTTACTCCAGTGGATACTTTTTGGAAATAAAATGGATGAAATTCAACATCGAAGGAAAGATGCCAAGCTGTATTCATGATAGTGTGGAAGTTTTCCTAACAAGGTAAGATTTAATTTGGCCGTCCTTCAGTAAACATAGTGCAAGAAAAGATTAGAGCCCATTGGAGGGGGGGGGGGGGGGGACTTGGTAGTTTGAGGTGATTGATTCAATTTTCAGTTTTCCAGACAAGAATGGAAAACTAACGAACTTTGTGGCCCCCCCGGCCCCCCGGCAACGACGCCACTGTATAAATCCATAGATAATCCTGCAATCCCCTCTGTCAGTAAATGTGCTAATGTTGCGCTCGTTAGCCTGAGAACAATTAGTAGGGGAGACGCTAGTTGTAACACTTTTCAGAACAATGCAATTTTCTCCTTTTGAGCAAAACGCAGACCTGTCTTTATACCACCATGTGTTGTGTTTGGCCATTGGCTATTGAACCAAATATGGCGCTTTTAAATTTTTGGCAAATTGCAAATGAAAATCAAGATCGGAGTGTTAGCAAGCTGTAACAAGGACCCGGCCCGGGGGGACCACTTGGTACCTGATGTGTTATCATGCTCGTACAAAAAAGTGCGGGAAAGGGTGCCTTTCTTGAAGTAGGCACGGGCCCCGCTGGTCCGTGTTTAGGGGTGCCAATTCAACCATGATTTAAAAAAAGGGTGCACTTTTCTCCATTTGATAAATTCAAGCTCCTTTACAATGATTTCTTAATCAAAACTTATGAAATAGAATTCGTAACAACAAAGAACTTAGAAGACCAGCACAAGATGGGGTAGGAATTTGGGAGCAGTTTCCTCCTCTTCAAATCACACCGGCAATATTAGCAATTGCTGCTACCTCCTTCCAAATATAGGCATGTCACATGACCTATGAGCTCTATTGTTCAAAATGTTTTCCATCAAAATATAGGTAATAGATAACTAGTAAAGTCATAGAGGTTGGGGGGACATAGCTGATGTTGTTTAACAACGTGGCAAGTAAAACCTCGAGGCAGGGTAGAAAACCCCCCATATGGATAAGGGTTAAATAAAGCTCTCTTTTTCTAGGTCCAGCAAAAGTATTGGAAAGTATTGCTCGGACAACATTGGATCAAACCTCCCATTCAACATGTATTCTCATGATGGCTACGCAAAGATACGACTCAAGTCTGATGCTAGCATAACCCGATCTGGTTTTAGTATCACCTATCGGTTGAGAAGGACATCAACAAACTACATTTCAACGACTAGCAGTGCACTCTGCCTGTAAGTGCATTCAATTTCAGATTTTTCGTCATAATTTAACTGTCTGTCTCAAGTATTGTCGAATGTTTTTGCTTCGTAGAAGTTTAGTTGTGTCAAAATGCACCCTTTCAACAAAACGGTGCATGATGGGTAATCAGGATCGAAATCTCGCACGCGTTGTATTCTTTCTTCTGTGCTCGCCTATTATCTTGCTCTTGGAAGTTGTTTCTCCAACGTTTCTGACGATTTTTCTCAATCAAACGAGGTAAGAAACATCTCCCGTACATCGTGATTGTCCACATTTTTAGGTATTTTTTGTTGATTTTTTGATAATATTTCACTGTGAAATATGATACAGGGCATTGTTGATTGCAGGCGCAGCGGACTTTAGGCCTGCAGTCCCTGTACTCTCCAGTAGCAAACAAAACAGCATACTGTCGCTGCAATATTACATTCACACATTCACACTTTTATATTAAAAAATCCCTTGAAAAGTTCTTACATTAGCTAACTAGTCTAGTACATCAATGCAAGCAAAAGGACACGAAAATGCCTTTCCTTTTGAGCTTATTTTGCTTTGTGATAAATTTGTGCGAGCTGACTTGAGGCTGACCAGCCTATTCACTTTCTATTGCGAACAAGAAGCTGCCTTTTGAGTTAACAATTCTTTGGATTTCAAAAACGTATTAGTTAGTCAACGACAGTAAGAGCTTTTCAAGAGTATTGTCAATGTAAAAAGTAATGTGTGAAAATAATATTGCAGCGACGATATGTTGTTTATGAAAAATTAACAAAAAGTACCTAAAAATGTGGAAAATATACCGGAGAAATTTCTTACCTTATTTGATAGAGTCAAATCGCCATAAAACGTTCAACAAACAACTTCCAAGAGCGAGATGATAGGCGAGCACAGTAGAAACAAAACAACGCGTGCGAAATTTCGATCCTGATTACCCATCATGCACCGTTTTTTGATAGGGCGTATAATGCAACATCTATCAAGCATTGTTACAGTAAAGGAATTGAGTCGATATGAATTTGCTGACAAACTGCTTGAAGCTTATTTGCATATGGGCTTATCATATTCATTTTAAACACTTTCCAAAAGTAATTCTTAACCAAACTAATGGGCCTAAATTTTGGCTCAATGAATCAGCGCCTACAGTCCTTTACAAAATATATTGAGACCAACATAACATAAAAATCCCAAAATATTTCGTACTCTTTTGTCCCTACCTTACATCGTTTTTCTTGCTCATGTAACCTCCCCTCCCCCTCAGTCAATGTTGTTATTAAAAGAAATGTTTTAATGCAATTTACATGCAGTAACACCAAGATCACATCAATCAACACTGACTGAGGGGCAAGGGGATGCAGTCTCACAAATAAATATGATACCTACCTACCTACCTAACTACAATTTTTGCGAAGGATTGCAGGCCCGAGCGATTCGTTACAAATGATTTTTTGAAGAGGCTTGCTCGTTATGACAAGCTTGAAGGAGAATGTTGCGGTATTCTCTTTTTCTCCTGATTCGTTTCGTTGGTTACGTTGGTTCGTTGGTTTCGTTCCGTTTCGTTTCGTTAAAGATAATAAGTCTGCTTGCGTAGGAAGAGGGGCAGGGAGGCTAGAGCCCCTTACTCAGGCAAAATTTATCACATTTCAGGCTTCATTCTGGCAGTTTTAACTATTATTTTATGTCACTTGATAATGTTTATGCAATCTTGAGAGCTATCGGTAAATTGAATAAGCCCCTCTTATCATTAGGTAACTCATACAACGAGGGTTAGTCGTTTGTATCTCTTTGTTTCGCTTCGTTGTGAACATGGATAATTACTCAAATGACCTTGTTGACCTCGAAACACGTTTTCTAAAGCCTGTGTTCCACGAGGCGGAATTTTTCGTTCGAACTCCAGATTACGCTCGAACTTTTTTCTGGGCATGCGCAGATCAAAAAAAATTTTTTCACTCGAACTCTGCGCATGCCCAGAAAAAAATTCGAGCGGAATTTGGAGTTCGAGCGAAAAATTCTGCCTCGTGAAGTACACTTTGTTAGATACCAAGTGATTTGTTCAAATTTTATGTTTCACTCCTCAGTTATTCTGGTACAACATCTTCTGGTGTAATCTGCTCATATGGATGGCCATATAAATATGGTAGCAATTCAGATTCCTACTGCCACAGAGGATTGTTGGCAGGGACCTCGTACAACACCCGATTCGCTTTGATGGATGTTGATTTGCAGACTACATCATCCCCCACTTGCAGCTCATCTGATGACTATGTCGATATCAAGCGTATGTTTTTGACTTCTTACTACGTATGCCAGAACTTACTAGACAATATTTGATGACATTTCTCTAAGAGTCTGTATCTATCATTACATTTCGAATGCCAAGAGCACTTCAAGTTCATATCTGTTGAAATTGAAATTGTATATGCGTAGGTAGTGAGTTTCCTTCCTTGATTTGGGTAGTCAAGGAGTTCCATCTACAACAAAATTCGCATGTTCTGAACTATTTCCTCAGGGTGTCATGAACAGTGTTCTGATAGTTAGACTCCCTTTTCTGATATTTTCCGAAACTGTTGGTAGGTCTCCAAAAACCCCAGCGTTTGTTAATTGGTGAACTCATCATACTCTCAGTGCTACTCGTAGTAGCCTGATGTATGTCCCATCAGTGCTTGTTCGTAAGGCTTTTGTCAATACCCATATTTCATTGCCATATCCAGAGTGAGTCAAGAAATGTATCACCTATTTGAAAAAATGTAAAACCAGGTGTGTCACAAAATTGTATCCACTATCCTGTAGATTTGTATTTGCGGATGCTAGGTAGAAATGCATACAAAAAGAAGTGTGTCACAAAATTCAATTCACTGTTGGAAAAAAGTAAAGGAAAATCTATGCACCAAATCTTTGAAATCTTCAATACATCATCTTACAGAGGGCTCAACTAAATTTTTAGCTTTAGCTATCATAATGTTTGGTACATTACTTCCTTCTGAAGTCAGAAATGAGCCAAAATCCCTTTCTCTATTTATGCCCAAATAGAGCCCAAACTTGGGTTGTTCACTATCCTGTAGATTTGTACTTTTCAAGACCTAGCATTGCTCGGACTGAATAATTGCATTTCAACTTTTTGCATCATTGAGAAGTAATGCGCAACCTAAGAAAGATATAATTTTCCCACTTTTATGGTTGACAGCTCACAAGTGGATTAAAGGGAACCATCTTTTGGATTTTTAGCCAAAATCAATGAAAGGAAGTTTTCGAGAATTCTTCATTTGAGGTCATTGCAAATTATAAACAAACTCTGAAAATTAATTCTTTCAGTCAGGAAATGCAGCTCTAACTTTTCAAATCGGTTATATAGCTTTTGTCGTGCGATTTTTTTTAAACAATTGATAATTTTTTTGTCTCAATTGGTATAAAATCCATTTAATTCTTGGAATTTTTCTCAAGTTTTGTAATGGCTATGTCCCTCAGATATTACTATTTATAACTTTCCTCGATTAGCCCAAAAAACGGGCAAATAGTGCGGCTTAACTTGATATGGGTAGATATGAAGCAAAACTTTCTATTTGGTCCCAAGCATTTATTGTCGAGCAAATATATCTTTCAATAGTTTCCCTTCCTTTAGAGAAACATCCTGAGACAGCGAAACAGCCTTTTGCTATTCTTCAAATCGATCAGATATATCCTTTAACCATGGCCGAGGAAAGGGGGGTCAGGGGTTCAAAAACCTGGAGCCCATAGCCATAAGGGCCCATGAATAATAACTCAATTTTTCAAAATATGGCTCAAATTCGGGTCTCAAGGCCAGAGCCAATTTGATCAAAAAGGCCCATCAATAATTTTTCAGTTTGTTGCCCATGCCGGAGCGCGCGAGAGCGCACGAAGCAAGGGCTTCTAATTGGCTGCGGGCAGGAGATTTCAGTAGGAGCTTGATTTAGTTTTCGAATGATGAGTCAGCAGAATTCGTCAACAAAAATGGCGGCGATTTGGAGATCTGGGTCGCAAGAAGGCTGGTGCTGAAAAATCTTCTGTTCTCAAGCATACTGCGTTTTGTTGTCACGCATTGTTGAAAATAAACTTTCATTTACGCTAGGGTAGGGTGGGGTAATGTCGGTCTAAAATGAGCAAAATCTCAAAATGGGTAGCTGGTAAAACGAGACTAAAATGCAAAACATTTCAAAAGTTTCGTTTAATTAACATTCAGTGCTTCTTGTTTCTTGGGAAGAAATTTCAGCTCTGACAAAGGCAATTAAATATTTTTAAAAAATTTTATCTTATGGCAACTAAAATAGGCCCACTTTTTCCGACGAGCTGGAAAAGTGAGTCTATTTTCAAAACTTGTACAATATCGGAATACGAAAGGATAAATGATTAAAAAAATTAATGGATTTACCTTTCTCAACTATTCTCCATTCAATAAAATTACAAGCTTTGCCTTTTATCGCAAGCAATGCCGTTCCCGCGAAGAAACTAAAACTACGGTCATTATGCTGTGATCCACCATCTTTGCGACTTGCAAGTCAGTGATCGAATTTGATAATAACAGTCAAATAAAATTGTTTGCAGTATGTTTACTCCAATTCTTTGGTTACAAGACAGCAACTGCGGTAATAGGAAACCCATTTTCGCATTTTAGAAAGAAAACAACGTGGCAAGATGAATATAAGTGCGAAAATTTAAGCAATTCAAGGCTTCGTTGAATTTGAATTATGGCTGAATTCTCAGTATGCCCACATTACCCCACCTGGTAAAAAAATAAATATAAAAAGAACAATCGCGTCAATGACTTTGAAATAAACGTCATTTCATTTGTAAATGACCAAACTCTCACCTCATGGTCATTAGATTGACCAGAAAAGCAAAACAACAGTGGCAGGAGAAAGTTTTCCTGGGCTTTGAGATTCTTGCACAATAGGCCGTTCAGTAAAGTTATTTTATAAAACGAGTCGAGATACATCTAAGACGAATGTTTTATGTAAAAAGGCAGTTTAGTATGTAGACATTAAAAGAAAAATAGCCAACCTTTCTTCCATGTAACGAGAAAGGATATTTTAGCAAAAAGCTCAGTAGACCCACTTTACCCCGTAGACCCAACTTACCCCACCCTACCCTATCTTTGATAGTTTCACACACAATACCGATTTGTTGATTTGTTCAGTTTATGGAAGGGATGGGGGATGGATTGATAGTGCATCATTCAATAAGCAATGAAGAAATTAAATCCAAAGAAATATTGTTGAGTCAAGAGACCACATGGAGATTACAGATCCATACATTTAACCCTATTCCGCCTGGAGGGGGGCCACTATGGCCCCCCACCAAATATTGATATACAGCTCTTTAACGACATGAGACAGAATGCTGGTACCAACTGACTTTTTCTAAAATTTAATGCTCTACAAGATTCTACAAATTTCGTTTTAATTATATGAGTCATGTGACCACTGAACGCCCTTATTTGGAGAGATGTCACAAAAGAAAACACTAAATTGCTTATATTTTAGTCAATCCATGTTTGATTTTGTTGTATTTAGTGTCATTGGATTGCTCTCATTGAAGGCTTTTATATGATATATAGTTTGTTAATTTTCATTCATGTTTAGAGTTTTTTAGACATATGACGTCACATATATTTATGACGTCATTGTTCGAAAAGGTGTGAAAAAAATTAAAAATTAATATGTTATTTTGCGAGAAAATATGATGTTGTACAAGATTGTTAACAGTTTATAAGAACAAACTTTGTTTTCTCTAAAATATAGGACATTATTGTAGTTTCCATACATAAGCTTATTGCAGACTGGCCACAACATATCTAGTTGCCTAGCAACAAGTCACGTGACTAATTAAACGTTCATTACTTAATTAGAATCACAAAAGATTGTTGATACTGTGTACAAAGTTACAACTTCATAACTCTATTGGTTTTGGAAATAATTAGGGGGGGCCATAATGCCCCCCCCCCCCCAGGTGAGGAGTGAATAAAAAGAGCCCAGGTGGAATAGGGTTAAGCCATCTAAACATTTGGTTCAATCTAATGATGAGAAAAATACACATACTAACAAAAGATGTAAAACACAATTGAAATTGGCAAAAGAAAGTAAAGATGCAGGTGCAGAAAAACGAAAGAATTATGAGGAACAAATACAAGTAGAAAGTTTAAAGGAACTCGAACATGAATACATGGCTGAGATGGAAAAAATGATGCTTGCAAAAGAGAATAGAAAATATTTCAACGATGCAAGAATGAAAAAAGTCGGAAGAGAAATACACAAACTTGAACTTAAACTTCGCAATAACAATTTTAAGACTAAAAAAGCCTCTTGTAATTATGTACCTAACTCTAGAATCAGCAGCAATACAATTAAAATAAACAAACCTAAAGAGGAGAATATAAATAACAAACTCAAATCGCAAATTCCTATACCAATTAAAAAGAAAAACAAGGTTAAATACAAACTAATATTTGACATCAAATAGAATGAAATATCTTACGTCATATGAATAGACGGACTTTATAAAAATTAAGAGCTGCAGTAAAAGTATATCATTTAGCCTGAAGAGTCTGCATGAACAGACGAAACTAGTTGCAAAAGAAACGAGTTGTCTTTTCAACCGAAAAACTGACGAAAATTGGCAAATTTATACCTTCTTAACCAGAAAAATTCTATTTAATCAACCACTCAACTGATTTTCTCCAAATTTGTTTCAAATAGTAGGAAACATGCTATAGTTTAAAAATACATACTTTGCAAAATTTTTTAGTTTCTATTTGTAGCACAATTAGCCTTAAATTAGCCTTTTGTTGCATGCATTTACTTTAATCGCAGGTTTTTGCCAGTCCTGCCCTTTTATCTGGTAAATATAGACTCAAAATGAATCAAATTAATAAGATGAAGCAAATTAGACCAAAAAAATTTATATTTGACACTTCTTTATTAGGTAAATGACGTCATAAATGTGAATGACGTCATAGATATTAAATTTTGCTGACATCAGCAAATATGAAAAATTTATATATCAAATGAAAGTACTCATCAAATGCAATCGAATGGTGCATGTTTGAGATCGATCAAGCAAACGAGACAAAAACTACGGACATTTTAAGCTTTGTTAACGCCTTCTTCTTCGTTTTAACTTATATATATAAGTTAAAACCCCAGGTTCGATCCCAGGCAGGGGCACATTTCAATTCTCCAATTGTGGTAGCCCACTCATGAGAAATATATATATTTATTTTTGATTTTGTCATCATCATCATCATTTCATTGATCTATTCTAAGCTAAACTTAAAGATATCTAAGTTAGAGCTAGTAAAGGCCTAATAAATTAGCACTAATCTTTTACAGCTGTTAGAGTGACACATACCAACAAGCTGTTCTATGGTATTAAAGTTTTCAATGCTTCATTCTGTTGCATCGACGAGGTTGAAGACCATTTCATACACGCCATACACTGAATTCTTTTTGCTGGGTTTCGTTACCAGACAGTGATCAACGGGCATCTCTTCGTTCAGAAAAGTGTTTATTTGAGGATTAGATCATTGATAGATTTTTAATAATATGGCAAGCCTTAGTTTGGCAGTGGAAGTGGAATCTTTAAGTAGCCTGGAACGTTTTTGCTGCGTGATTTTTATGCAGTGAATACATATTTTCTTGCTCACCCGGTACTTTAAGAACAGGTTTTTGGTCTCTCGTTCCAGCAAAGACATCAAAGACAGCTCTAGACAACTAAAAAACAAAAACAATGCTTCAAGGCCTTTTTTACCATCATAAGCTGATCGTCCTCTGTGGAGAAAATTTATGAATTCATGTTTTCTGTTTTATTTCCAGAATCCTCCGTACAGTACAGTACAGAATATTCCATAAGAAGCTACACATTCTCTGTCAGCGGAAAATTGTGTGGCTCATATACACCAAGGACATTCAATGTTACAAAGAGTAATGCATATTTGTACTTCAAACATCCTCAAGGAGTGACGTATTCGAAACGTGGCTTTATTGTTGGCCATTTGAGCTACAGTAAGTTCAATATTCAATCAAACGTTGAAGGATTGTTGGAATACCCTGTAAATTGACCCCAATCTACCTACATACATACATACCTATTTTGTTGTTCTGACACTTTTACGGTAACTTCGTTCTCGTGATCAATCAATTTCGTATGTACGAAAACATGTGAAAGAGTCAAGTCAGGTCTAATCACTGTGATTAGGTATAGAGGCCACAGAAAGATTGAACGATAACAAGTTTAAAACTTCAAAATAGTTAATTGTAATACCTTTGTGTCTTATTTCTTACACTTCTCTATGGATTTATTGTGTTTCCTTTGTTGACTTCTGTACTGCATACGTAATTGTTCGAATACGAGAGTTCGATGTGAAGTAACACTAACACAGCCTATATAATATTACAACGAGTGAAACTCTTCTTCAAGTCAAATTCAATGAACTGTTTTGTCTTCGCTCGCACTCCGCCATGCAAAGACTAAATTCGTATGGTAACATATCAAAATATTCCTCATTCATCGAACTATGCTTTCCAATACTTTGTTTCTTCATCTGCAATGTTTAAAATGCAAACATTTGCCACTTTCTCGATGCAGTCTAGTCAAATTCACTTTCTGCCTAGGCTTCACGCATCGAATGGTAGCAGAGTTATTGAATTTCGAATGTTTTTGTCGACTAGCATTGCATTGCTTTTCACAAGGACCTCCCTTTTCTCAGTTGGTGAACCAAAGCCGAAGCATTGCATGCTGTAGCCTGACAGGGGACCCTTCGATGCAATGCGATGCTAGTCGACGAAAACATTTGAAATTCGATCGCTCTGTTACCTTTCGATTGTGCAAGCATTGGGAGAAAGTGAATTTGACTGGACTTGCATCGAAAAGGTGGCAGATTTTTGCATTTTAAACATTGCAGATAAAGAAACAAAGTATTGGATAGCATAGTTCGATGATTGAAGAACAGTTTGATATGTAGCCTTACGAATAGTAAAACTGAGTGCCTATGGACTTAATATGGACGCCCTTCAGCTCATAAGAAGCTATCTATCAACGAGACAACATAGAGTAAAGATCAACCGCTCTTTTAATGATTGGAAAGAAATTAAAGTTGGAGTACCGCAAGGGTCGGTTCTGGGGCCTTTGCTATTTGATATCTTTATAAATGATATATTCTTTTTTGCAAATCACACAAAGATATGTAACTATGCTGATGATACCACAATCTTGGCATGCCATCCGGATCTTGATACTATTGTTAGACAATTAGAAGAAGACAGCTCTGTGATAGTAAAATGGTTTTCTGACAACTTTTTGAAGCAAAATAATGATGAGTGCCACCTGATGATATTTGGTGATAAAAGCACCGAAACAACTGTCATTATTGGAAATTCAAGAATTAAGGAAAGTAATTATGAAAAGCTGCTAGGTGTGACTTTTGATAAGAAATTAAGTTTCAAAAACATGTTGAAGATCTGTATAAAAAGACCAACCAAAAGCTTCAAGCGCTGGCTCGCTTGTCTAATTACATTGATCCTGTCAAATCAGAAATTTTAATGATTTCTTTCATCAGGGCACAATTCAATTATTGTCCACTTGTATGGATGTTTAATGAAAGGGCAACTAATTCAAAATTAAATCGCATTCACGAAAGAGCACTGCGATTGGTATGCAAAGATAGTGTATCAGAGCTAGAAAAGTTGAAGAAGAAATACGTTACCATTCTGGATCTTGAATTAGGGACTTTCAGTTTGAAACTTGAATTCCGGATCTGAATTGAGGTGTTTCATTCTGGATCTTGAATTCTGGATCTTTGGATCCTGAATCTGGAATTAGAGACTCCAATTCAAATCAGATGCGCGGATATCAGAAGGGTGTCTTAGTGCCTGTTTATATGAGGAAAGTCATCCCACCTTCCAGTCTGTGAACTGAGAGATGAGAACCCACCCTTCTATACGCTCCCTTGTAATTTTCGTCTTTCGTTTATATGGAAAATGAGCCAGCCCGGCTAGGTGAGATCCCATTCCACGAGAGGTGGGGTCTCATTGAAGTGGGATGAAAATTTTCCATTTAAGGTTGGATGAAAAGCTGGAATGAAATCGTCTGTTTTGCGCACGCGTCAATATGAAAACAAAAGGAAACTTAATCGCTGGTAGCGCCAAACACCAATTACCATCGTTATTGCCTGAAATATGGGCTAGGAGGTGGAATGAAAATGCTGGAAGGTGAGATTAAATTGTACATACAAACACACACAGATTTCATCCCACCTGGCAGCTGATAGCCTGGAAGGTGGGGTGAATTTCCTCATATAAACATGTCCTTAAAATGATGATGTTTTCCTTCTAATCTGCAGGAGTGACGCCGGGATCAGGATCGGGATCAGGATCGGGATCAGGATCGGGATCAGGATCGGGATCAGGATCGGGATCGGGATCGGGATCGGGATCGGGATCGGGATCGGGATCGGGAAGTGGGTCAACCGGAAGTACCAATGCAACTACTGTCGGCGGTACAATTTCTGGGATAGTTCTCATGGTATTTCTCATCATAATGATAGCGTATTATTACAAACGCAGGCACAGGCACCGCCCAAAAATTGTCGTTTGTACAGTCCCTGAACCATCGACAATCATTATTGCCAATATATCAGACATGACTTCAGAGATGACAACAAGCAATACACAACAACACCCTGCCCAAGCAGCTCCTCCTCCACAACCATATGGTCAACCACCACCAGCTTATTACCCAGCGCAGCAGATGCCATATCCTCCGCAGAAGATGCCATATCCTCCGCAGCAGCAATATCCTCCGCAGCAGCAGTATCCACCTCAGGAGCCTTATCCACAAGAACTCCAGTTTCAGCCAGAGCATCCGGTAAATAATCCTTAATGACTGGATCAGATGCCTTTTTGAAGTAAAACCAGCTTATCATAGGAAATCAGCGCTGCATAAAGTTGATAAATTGTGCACTGCACGGAAGTATTTCCAGTTCATTTGATGTTTGTCTACGTCATCATCGTAGCTTCTGGGTGAGGCAACCCTTCTTGCAGCAGCGCTCAGCAATGGCATTTGCATTTGCATTTGTTTCCATATCTGGGCAGCAACCAAACTCAGATCTGAATCCATCGAAAAACTTAATTTTAGATTTAAAATGCAAGAATGCTGCGTTTTTGTAAGTATATCCTACCGGGTTAGTAAATAAAAAGAATCCCCGTGTTAAAGGCCACGGCTCCCTGGATACCAAGACGATGATATCGGCAAATGTATAATTTAATGGTAGACATGTTCAAATCCATTTTGAAATTTACCTCACTAACATCGGCCACTCCGTTCTGAAATTATGAGGGATTTTTAGACCGATTAAAAGTTCGTAGTTATTGCTATTGATAGACTGATGTACTCTATAACTACGACTCATGGGCTTTCACATTGAAAATTGGGACGAAATTGTTTCCGTGACGTCACGTCCGATATGGAAACCATAGCAACACTGTACGAAAAGCCGAGTCCTCCAGGCAATGGCAGATGGGCCTAACTTGTCGGCTCAATCCTCAGATAATAAAACGCGTCAAAATTCAAGTTTTGAGTGACGTTCGCAATGAACAAAAGCCACAAATATCCAGATGAATGTTTCCTCAATCCAAGAATCAACAAACCTTTCAGTTTCAATCAGAATTTCCTCATTTAAAGCCTCTTCAAGAAATCTTCAAAACGTGCACAAAATCAGGAACAAATTTCCCTAACATTTCTGCATTACACGGGCCTTACAGCAATGACTTCTGCACGCTTTAACACGTGCTGTCCTCTTGCGAGGGGGTTGCGAGGATGAACAAGTGTCCCCCCTAGTATGAATAACCTATTCAGGGGGATTCCATTCTCCCAAGAGGACAAAATGCATGAATACATGTGAGTGTCATCATTAAAGCCGGGTAAACTACTGAACCTAATGGCAATAACACAGAACAGTTTCAATATTATTGCTTTGATATTCAGGAAGCAGTGGCCTTTGAAACGGGAATTCTTTTTTTGTACTCACCAGGTAGCATTGTAATATAGTTGTCTTGCAGTAATAGGAACAAATCACATCTCGGTCTAAAGTCCGCTGTAAATGACACGGGTAGACCCAAGGGTGTTAGGACACGGATGTTTTGATTACGTATGTCGTATTTATTTACCCTGTTTTGATCTTTGTCTTGTTTTCTTGTCTTGTTTTCTTCTCTGTTTCCTCTTCGACTGATGTGTGCAACTGAACAGTTTAGGCCTAGATGCCTCGTGTTATTTGAATATATCTTCCTTGTATTCCTGTGTCTTAGTGCGCCTTCGCAGAAGAAAGGTCTCAATCTGCGAAGGCGCGCTAAGACACAGGAATACAAGAATGATATATTCAAATAACACGAAGCATTTGGGTCTAAACCGTTCAGTTGCACACATCAGT
Organism: Aurelia coerulea; assembly: GCA_039566865.1. Lineage (NCBI taxonomy): Eukaryota > Metazoa > Cnidaria > Scyphozoa > Semaeostomeae > Ulmaridae > Aurelia > Aurelia coerulea. Next base: position 23,805,375 of record CM076946.1, read on the forward strand.
TGAAGAGGAAACAGAGAAGAAAAAATACAAGAAAATAAAACAAAGATCAAAACAAGGTAAATAAATATGTAATCAAAACATCCGTGTCCTAACACCCTTGGATAGACAAGTGTACATTCTTGCCTAAAATTTTTAAGTACCGGGTGTCCCAAAATGATGTTTTATCGTTTGACTGCTTACATCAAATTCAAGTCTTGGATGGCATGAGAAAGAAACAGCCTACTTTTCCAGTCAACATTTTAGATGTGATACAAAAGCACAGCTCGTATTCATATTCTCTGAATTCAGTATCAACTTATTTCGTATTCTCTGAACGACATGTAAGTTCAGCCTTTTGTATCACATCTAAAATGTTGACTGGAAAAGTAGGCCATTACTTTTTCATGCCGTTTCTTTTTCATGCCATCTAAAACCCGAATTTGACCAGGTTTATCGATCTTCTTTTCGACTTGAAAACTTCGGTCTAAAAGCACAGCCAACAACCTTGAATACAATTTAGCCTTTCGGCAATCGGATACATAGAGTTATTGAAAATCGGTTCATTGATTATCGACATATATTAAGCAATCAAACGATAATACATCATTTTGGACACCTAGTACATTGCAATGTATTTTGAGACACATCCACAGTATATCTAAGAGGTCCTTTACATGAAAAAAGTCAACCCGGGTGGAGTTTCACCCCGGGTTGAGTTTTGCTGAATGTTGCAAATTTGGCATGCGTTTACATGAGATTTTTCAACCCGGGGCGACTTTCAACTTTCATTGTTGTTGTTAATGCTATGGTGCCAACTCAACACACCATCGTTCTAACGTTTATTTTAAAGTTTATGCCCACAACGAACTCTCAGCGTTGCATTGCAAATTAATTTCATGATGTTGCTTCAAATCATGACTCAACAAGCATCAAGCTTTGAAGCAGGAGATTTCACTTGTCATAGAGGAAAAGAATCGTGCGTTAAAAAGATATAACTAACTTCACAGATTCTATTCTTGAGCAGAAGAGTTCTTCCACCGCCAAGTTTGAGTAAAGGCTAATTTCCAGTCAGTGGAATTTCCCGAACGAGCGGAATTTTAGACAATAAAAGGTCGCTCAGCCGTAACTTTCTATTCAATTCCAGAGCGACATTTTTTCTCGCATACAATAGAAATTCCACCCGCTCGGAAAATTCCACTGACTGGAAATCAGCCTTTACTAAAGGTTTCTTTGGCGCTAAAACACGCAAAACCTTGATTTTCAATATTAAAGTTCTCTTCGAATTCATCCACTCGCCCCGGGTTGAGAACAATTTGCGTTTACATGCGATTTTCACCCCGGGGCGAAAATTCCACCCGGGTTGAGAAAGCGAGTTGAACTCGCCCCGGGTTGAAAGTTTCTCATGTAAACGATTTTACAAATAACAAAGGTTTTTCCAGCGTCCGAGTTGAAATTCAACCCGGGGTGAAACTCCACCCGGGTTGACTTTCCTTATGTAAAGGGCCTCTAAGAGATAATTTGTCTTTTTGTCTTCAGGTGGTGATTTTAATTAGTGCACATTGAGAGGCTTTAGGCTGTAGTTGTTTTTCCTTTTCATATTTTGCAATTGAATGAATTTGTTCTGGGTGAGACGAAATTATTTATCAAACCATGAAAAAATCACATTTTAACATTTCATGAAATAGTGGCAATATTTCAAATCTATATTGTGATTTGTGCCATATTTCTTAGATTTTGATTTTATTACTTTCTCTTTGAATTATCTGATGTTTATTTCCTTGTGAGTCCTTAAAATTGTCAAATTGAATTTTCAGTTTGCACATTCATATGGTTGTATCTTCATCTGACACTGCTTACAGTAAATAGTCAGTTGAGATGCTAACAAGTTCTATGCCACGAGACAGCTGTTCAATTTGACGTAAAGTTAGTCTTGCTGAAAGATCACCATTTCAGCAAGAATTTGATGACAGAGCCCCTTTAAACGACTGGACTGAGCACATACTATCAGACGGAAGAAACAGGAAATCAGACAGAAATAACAACGATGCATGATGCCCCCATTGAGACCTATGAAATACAGTGAGGTACAAAAGTACCCCACTCCTGTAACAATTGCTTATCTGGACTAGAGCATTACAATAAGCATATTTTGAAATTTGCAGGAAGTTGTAAGTTAATGCAACATCGTTAATTATGCGAGAGATAAATAAAAGCAAATCTTCACGAAAACAAACAGTAAAAATTTGAAGTCGAAAAATAAACACAGTCGACGGTTTACTTGGCAGACAAATACGGCTATGAACTATCAAAAGGTTCTTCTCTATGTCCTTCCACAAAGGAGTAAACAAATTATCTTATCATTTATCCGAAGTTTTCAAATTATTCGATTTCGATTTGGCTGCCGCCTGTATCTACCATGCCCATTTAATGCTCACTGCCGAGTTGGGTTGACTAGACGAGCATTTGCAATGATCTGGCGCCGTATGTGTGAAACAATCATCGTGCAAAGACATGTGGAAAGACCATCAAACAAGCTAGCTTTATCATAAGATGATCGTATCGTTATGATGGAACACCAACAAAATCTAACAGCCAGCTCTATTTTGCCATCTTTGGACATGGTTTTGGGACTCAAAAAGTGCGACATGAATTTTCTATAAAAGACTGGAAATGGACCGAATACTATCGCATGGACTGCATGTCGAGAGCCAAATAAACTAAAATCAAGAAATTTTGGACGGCAACGCTTTCGGACCACTTCTGTCTGATATTTTTATGCGACTTACCTTCCGAAAGTTTCCGAAAATCTTTGTTCTACATATGTTTTCCTCATAATACCGCTATGTTCAACTATTTGGTGCTAATATCGTTAAATTGGATAAATTCCATGCGAATACAACCCAGTCCAAGTGTAGGGTGTGATCAATCATTCAGAAATTAAAGGCCCCCATTAGCCATGTTTGAAGAATGAGATCATGCACATAGCTTGCCTCAAAGTAGTAGAATATCTATTTGCAATTGCAATGCACGATTTAGTTCATATCGAAATGGCTGTAGCCTGATAACGAAAACACTTGATGAAGCAGACCAGATTTCTTGATATGCATCAGAACTATTAAATTAAATGTAGCAAGAGTCCAAAGACGTAGGGAACCGGATACACTCGTGGAACGTGCCCCCAAGATTTTGCTACAAACCAAAAGGTGCCCTTTTTGTCTCAGGGTGTGCCCCTTTTAAAGACCAATGCGGACAGAACGTAGTTTAATTATGATATTATTTACTTCGTGATGTAGTTATGTTTACTTCTCAGTTTGTTTCATTGTGAAGGAAATCGGATATCTATCAGCACTCATACTATCTTCTTCTATATATCACATTTTTCCCTTCAAACATCTGTTGTATATTACAGTGCCATTTTTACGAGAAAAGTGCCTTTAAATTGCCTTGCCCCTCCAAGTTTAAGGTACTTCCTACTGCTCAGAGTAAAACTGAAGGATGGCCGACAATACTGACAATTTTTACCTTATCCTGACAAGAGTTGCCACTATAGCAGTGTCACATTTGTTTCTTGGTAGTATCATATGGGTTCGTTGGTTCCCATGGCAACAGTTATCCATATGGAAGATTTCAAACAGTAAGGGCAGTGTGCCAGGTCAAAGAGGTCAAATTTTGAAAATTGCCTTGTAATGAGTTGGCAGCTGGATTAATGTTAGGAACAAGTAGTAATTAACCTTAATGAGGAAATGTGAATTGGCAACTTCGCCAAAATTGATTGTTGGCCCAAATATATCAGAATGGTTTTGATTGTATACATTAACAATGCCTATAAATATCTCACATGCTTCGCTGATTGTTTCGATTGTGTGCAATAAATAATGCCCATTGTTACAACATTCCTGATTCCTATGTACCTATATGTCTACATGTCTATATAGGTGTATTCCTTTCGGTTGGAGCAAAAGCCCCTGCATAATGTTTTCATTCTTCAAACATAACCAGTTGTCCCATCGCCTGGACGCAGTTTCAGACGACTGAGGCGACTGGGGCGATCAAAACGATCATATGGAAACCGGTCTTAAGTTATCTGTGAGTTGAGTTTCTTATAAGCAGTTTTTCCCTTGACAACATTCGTTCATACTGAAGATTTCAAGCAGTAAGGGAAGCCTGCCAGGTCAAAGAGGTCAAACTTTGAACATTGCTTTGTAATGACTTGGCAGCTCTGTTGATGAATTCATTAACAGTAAAATATTGCTAGGAGCATCAAGTAATTACCGATAATGGGAAGAGATCGATTGGCGACTCGTCAAAATTCGATAGAAACTCTTAATTTCGCTCGATTGTTTTTGATTGTATACTTTAATAATACCTATAGATATCTCAAATTCTTCATTGATTGTTTCAATTATCTTCATAAATAATGCCTATTGTTACAACATTCCTGATTCCTTGGTACCTAGGTAGGTAGGTGTATTCCTTCCGGTTGGAGCAAAAGCCCCTGCATAATGTTTTCATTCTTCAAACATAATTAAAGGCCCCCATTAGCCATGTTTGAAGAATGAGATCATGCACATAGTTTGCCTCAAAGTAATAGAATATTTATTTGCAATTGCAATGCACGATTTAGTTTATATCGAAATGGCTGTAGCTTAATAACGAGCCCACTTGATGAAGCAGACCAAATTTCTTGATATGCATCAGAACTATTACATTAGATAAAGCCAGTGTCGAGAAACGTAGGAACCGGGGGGCAGTAGGGGCGCGTGCCGCCAAAGTATTATCAATAAACCAAAAAGTGCCCTTTTGCCTCAGGATGTGCCCCTTTTGAAGACCGATGCGGACAGAAAGTCGCTTTAACATTGCTTATATTTACTGTGTGATCAAGTTATGTATACTTCTCATTTTGTTTCATTGTGAAGAGGGGCCCGGGCCCGACCGGCCCCAATAGGTGCTACGGGCCTGCTATAACAGTGCCACAATTGTTTCTTGATAGTATGATATGGGTTGGTAGGTTCCCTTGTTAACAGTTATCGATATTGAAGATTTTTCAAACAGTAAGGGCAGTGTGCCAGGTCAAAGAGGTCAAATTTTGAAGATTGCCTTCTAATGAGTTGGCAGCTCCATTAATTTTGGGAGCAAGTAGTAATTAGTCTTAATGAGGAAATGTGAATTTGCAACTTCGCCAAAGTTCATTGTTGGTCCAAATATATCAGAATTGCTTTGATTGTATGCATTAACAATGCCTATAAATATCTCAGATGCTTCGCTGATTGTTTCGATTGTGTGCATAAATAATGCCCATTGTTACAACATTCCTGATTCCTATGTACCTATATGTCTATATGTCTATATGTCTATATGTCTATATGTCTAGGTCTATTCCTTCCGGTTGGAGCAAAAGCCCCTGCATAATGTTTTCATTCTTCAAACATAAAAACGAAGTTCATCACAAAAATCGTTGTCCGAAACATTTTATTGGCAGCTGTTCGTCCAAAACTTTCCGTCGGAAGCAGTTGGGTGCTGATGGCTGATAGAAGCTTTTTTGCACCATGGTCCGTTTTCCACACGTCGCAAAGTTAAATTAGACAAATCACTGTAATATAATTGGTGATAAACATGTAACCAAACATAAAATACGATGAATGACGGTCTCGTAATTCACATGCAACACAAGAGCCGACCTCCACTGCAGCAGTTTTCGTTGGCGACGAGCGCTCTTGCCTAGTGCGCATGCTCTGTAGCAACAGAGCATGCGCTCTTAGCAAGCGCGAGGCCAATAGTCAAAATATGAAAGTTAAGTTTTTTAACTTCGGTCATCAAGGTCGCAAAGCTACGCTTCAAATTATCTTCTAATCAGATATCTAAATATCGGCGGGATATAAGCAGATGAGAAGAATTCTGGCTATAGTTTTATCAAATTGCACATTACTCAGTGCAATTAGCAATTTTGCAGCGTTCTCGCTAGCAATTATAACGTTGACGCAAACAGGACAACGCAGCCTTGAGGCTGGCCGTATTAGTTTGTTTTTGTAACAAATAAATGCGATAAGATATGTGACTCACGAAACGATCATCCATTTTAAACAAAACATCGAAACAATTTAACGTATAGACTATAACATTTTTAGTGGCAACGGTTTGGCACTGTGATAGAGAATTTTATTTTCATTTTTATTTCATTTTCAATTATTTAAGGGGTTACACCCCCAACATCTAGCCAAAAATTCGTCTTTTTTACAAAATCTTGAAAATGTCTTAAATGAAGGTTTGAAGTATGCCCTTTCAAGTGTTCTGTCTCACTTATACAAAAAACACCTAAAACCCCCTTATTTTGGGGTTGAAAAATTTCAAGTATCGCAAAATTTCCCTAGCAACGTCTTAGCAACGCAAAAAAATTGAAAACTTTGCCCCTAAACCTACTGAAATAGCCCCCAAACGATGGAAGTTGCTTCTGGGGTTGAGTTGAATTGTTGGTAGATGTGGAGGAGACATTTGAAAGCATATAACATGAAGTACTTGCAAGGTATACTCGAACTGCTTCTGTTCATCGAAGATTGCAAACACTGCCGCAAAATTTTACGAATTTAGACTAGAAACGATGGGAAATCCAAGAAATAAAGCACACAAACCTTCAAGGAAAAGAAAGGCAATACAAGGTCATGGCGTAGATGAAAAAGTAGCAAAGATTGCTGATGAATGAACACAACAAAGTGATGCTCAAGTTAGGCCCAAAAATCGATGAATGCTGATGAAACACCACTGGGCACTGACAACAAAGAACACGGAAATAACATCAAGTTCATCGAAAAAGCTTCCAAAACAAATTGAAGTAGATTATGCTGAAGATTTCAAGCAAGTAGAAGGGGATGGTTTTGTATTGCAGTTAGTATGAGAGACATATTCTCAATCAGTTGTTTGTTGCACAGCAGGATAGGTAGGATGCAAGCAAGAAGGAGTTGAGTTGGAGGAAATTTTTGAGAGAAAACAAGGTGTTGCAGTCGGGCAGAGGCATTATGCAGAATTACTATGGTCTTGCTATGAGACAAAATAAGCACAACCTCCAGAGTATGACCAATGGTGTAAAAGCTGGTCTCTATCATCTGTCCTCATCAGAAGAAAGTCCTCAGCACCATCGGTGTTCTAAAGGCAGCAACTCATGGTGTAGATGGCAAAGAGATGTGGAAAACAAAACCACTACATTCAGTGCTAAACAGGGTCTTCCTCCTGCAATTGTAAAAGTAATAGAGCCTGTCTATGAAGCATTGTCTGAGGAAAGTTTTCGTCCCGGTCCCGGTCAACAACCTTATTTGGAAAAGATGCCTCAAAACGATTTACCAAGCAAGGGAAAAAGGTTGTTCAGTTATGCACTGCAAGTGCTGTAGCACAGTTTGATAATGATGCATCATCAATTGCAGCAGTTCTGAAGCGGATGGGAATCGTTCCTGGTAAACACACAATGGCCGCCATTTTGAAAACGGGTCAAAAGCGTTTGAATAAAGCGAATCAAAAGTCAAATGAACGTGTGAAGATGAGGAGGAAAAGACTTAGAGCCATAAAAAAGGGAGTTTGGGATTTTAATAAAGAAAAAGGCACTGTCTATGAATCTGGTGCATCTCATAGTGGGACTTCAGATGATAGTACCTTCGTTTTGGTGTTTGTTGAGCCTTTCCATCGCTTTCCGGAAAACGACATTTTTGCAAACTTGTAACAACATATTTTTGCCCCTGCTTGACCAATTTACCTGAAATTTTCAGGATTTATTCATTGACCATAGCTTTAGTGATTGAGAGTATTTGGACTTTGATAGGACCTTTGAAAAAAAAATTATAGTTATCCAAATCCCATAACGCATTGGCTTTTTTCACCATTTGGTATATATTTTATTTTTTTAGAGCCAATCTCCTATGTATCAAGATGAAAAACCCCCCAAGCACAAGATTTATCTTTATTTACTTCATAGAAAAAGTTGTAGCACTCAGTGTAAATCAGGAGGGAAAATATTTTGTCACAAGCTTGCACCACTTTTTTGACATTGTTATTGCCGCCATTTTGCCTAATTAACATATTTTACTAAATTGATTATTTTTTTGCAAAAAGAGTGTTTAACTACAAATACTTGCAAATTTATACCAGAATATCTATTAAATTGAGCAGGTTTCCTCAGTTGGGGGTGTAACCCCTTAAAGACGGATAGCTCCATCACTTCATCGTACTGCTTGGTGAGCTATTCAAACACAACGGGCAACAAGCAATGTAAGTACAGACCAGGACCCCTCAAATGCAAAATAAAACTTCCAGACAGCTTCTACAACTGTTAAATTGTTTTTAACGTTCGTTTTGCGAACAGGCCTCAATGATTCTGCAGCATTATTGAATAAGGGGTTTTCAACCGATCAACGGTAAGTGAACTAGGAGGTATTGGCAAAAGCTCAAGTTTACTGGCCGCAAATTCTTCATTAGCAATTGTAATGAGCAAAACAACAAAAATATCTCGTTGAAATCAAGGCTGGCTACGCACCATAAATAAAGCACAGCCAAATGAACACTGTTGTGTCTGTGTGCATTCATTCGTCAACTTTATAGACAAACCATTTACATTTGCTTGTTCCCTTCAAGTCAAAATAAACTCTTATCACAACAAATCTGAGCATGATGACACATAACCACGATATCTGCAAGCACAGTGCCTGCTGGCTCAGACAAAAGTGTATTTAAGTTGCCACTATTTGATTTTCGCAAAAATAAATTTAATGGGACAACAAGGGCAATGTAACTAAACGCGTCAACCGAACTAATTCTTAATGAAGCGAGGAATAATGACTAAGTAAAGTGCGAGATGACGAGTGAATGATAGAAGTAGAGTAGTAGAGACAAAGAGAGTCATTGTCATTCAGGGTTTTTTGGCCGGCACACTGTAATTTCAGATTGACTGAAAATCAAATCTGGCCTTAACAGAAACCGTAGAGCCACAATGTTGTTCTGACAGAACAGTTCAACTAAATTAAAATTTGTATCTCTTCAACAACCATGGTTTCTGATTAGACGAAATTTGATTTTCAGACAGTAAGAAATTTCAGTGTGCCCGCAAAGGACCCTGGGTGACAATGGCTCTTTATGTGACTAGCAGTGTACGGATCGTCGCCGATTATGACCATCTTACTTGCTTATGTTTGCTTCATTTTCAATGCAATGCTTCAAAAAGTGAACCCTCTAAAACAGATTTTACAGATAAAAGCAAAAGCTATGGGTTATCTGGCTAGATATTTCTAAATAGGGAAGGTTGAACGATGAAGAAGCAAGTGGTCACAATGGGAGACAGCCCGTGTACAGCGATATTATACCAGCTGGTATAAGAAAAGTTGCTTTAGACTGCCTGGTTCGCGAGTTTTGAGACGCTATGTAGGATCTCAAAAATCATAAAAATATCGTTCGATTCAGTTTCTTTTTGGAATAACTAAAAGGTCGATTCATGAGTGCGCAACTTCTGCTGGTTTCCGATCATTTACTCTATGAAAATGTGATATTCGAATCGAAAACTATTGACTGATTACCGACCAACTTGCCACGGTTTTAAATTTGTCTGTAGTTTGGAAAGGCAATAAAAATTATAAAATCCAAAAAGGGAATGAAACAAACAGCGGAGGGGGCAAAAAGAGTTGACAGTTTTTGCTCGTGATCCGTACGAATATCTCAAAATACGCGAATCAGGCTTCAATGAAACTCAGGGTCTCAAAATCGATGTCTGGTAAACAACAAACCACTTTGCGCTAGTTATTTCGCTTTATTGAAGATCTCTCTTCTCACCTGACATCAACTTTGAGAAAGGTTTTAGTTCTTAGCTGCTAAAGATAGTGTCTACTCGATTTAACCAAATTACGACCGCAAGGACTACAACTCATTAAATGCATCAGAGAAATGCATTTAGTCAAAGAGCAGTGTGCATAGCTATGCTGTACGATTTTGAATTGAAGCAACCTACTTCTTGATTGCAAATATAAACTAATGACTAAATCTAAACCCATTCCATCAGTAGTAACTATTGCGTCCACCTGGAAAATGCCATGTAGCTTGCTCATGCTAGTTTGCGCGAACATGCTTTTTGATAGTGAAGGTGGCAACAATAACGTGGCTTCATGTAGTAAGTCTACATTATACCTACAAACGATTGCTCTTAGAGCGTAACAAATCTCATAAGTCCCTTATCAAATCACCAAGTTTAGCGAGAAGACCTTATCGGATTGAGAAAAGCTTCCATTAAACCTTGCACTAACATCTTAATCTGCTTTTGAAGCAACTAAATAAGTGATTGCCTTCGGAAAATGCTATAAATGTTAGAAAGCACTTTTGAACTCAAAACTTTATCCTTAGAGTGAAGGTTGGAACCATTTTTCTTACGTCACGCAAAATTAGCTCGAATTTTCTGGCACATGTGCTTCATTTTGGCAACGAGACTCATTTTGGCAACGAGACTCTTACAGGGTATCTAGCTTGATAGTAACTCTGTAGTGACTTCTCGCAAGTTAGCAGTATCCATATGAGGTGTTGAGTCCCTTTACATCAAATTTGCTTTCATCTAGATAGAAGTTTAGAAGCGTATCCATAAGACACAATTTAAAGGGCATTACAAATGACATATCAACAAGTTGATCTCAGATTCGGAGTTCCGTTGTGGTCACTGATTTCTTTACATGGACATAGTAAAATCGAAAATCCTATTTTGTCAACGAAATCTAGAAAGGCTTCTCGCTGAAACAAACTATTTCTACTTGTTTCTAAAATTTGTTATGTGTTATTAGCGGCCACAAACAAGACACTAGGGTTGTCGCGGCAATTTACGTATAGAAAGCAATCATTATCGTACAGCAAAATCTAATACCCGACCGATCAGATACAAAGACACATATCTATAAATTCTATATAAGGCGGTTCAAAAATCTGAATCATTCAGATCTTACTGTTAAACAGCCTATAATATTTTACTAAGATACCACAAGAGAAATCCAAAGCACATTCTTCTCTTAAAGATACTGTCCTTGTTGGGAATACAAAGCGAGTTAATCACCTGGTTTTGCTCCTCCTAAGCCATATGAGGTATGTATTATCAGGTCCTATGATTAAACATAACAGGAGGACTACTGCATTTTCTGTTAACCGGTCTTGCTTGGCATTCCCAACAACTTATGATCATAATTTAACAGCTACACTAATTCAGATAGCAGTATGCCTTGGGTATATTACAATAGTACAAAGAGGTCTTCACAGCTCTGAATCATTCCAGATCCTCTCAACTGAATAGCTTAAATTTGTATCGAAAGCTCCATCATTTTCTATAGAAGTTCTGTAGGTTGGTGTACCATACATAAACAGGTTTCTATCCGTATCACAGAGAACATAAACATCAACGTAAACATACCTGTGAAAGGGCAATAGAGGGCTTGAACCAACATTGTATAGTACCCGCGAATACATCTTTGGGTCTGCAGCTCCTGACAAGGAATCTTCACCCCTGTCCAGACACGACCTCTCCGCACTATTGTTGCATTACGTAAGGACAGAGCCATCTGATGGCCTTACTGACAATATCAATAAGGTTTAGTTTACGATACATTACACGATTCCACCTCGCACATGAAACAAGCTCCATATCCCCCGCATATGATGAACATAAACCTCTAACTATAGACTAATAATGCAAAGGAACATTCTATTTGTTCTGAGGGCTGTAATACCTTAACTGGGCGTTCATACTTTAATCGTCACAGCTCAGTTATCAAACCAATCATTGGAAGCATTGGCACGCACGTTCGGTGCTCCTCCCCGATTAACATGCTGATTCTGCTGGGAATGCTGGACAAAACTGTTGAAGCCAGGGCCTCCTCCGCCATAATTGTTGAAGCCACGGTTTCCACCAAATCCTGGGTTGTGGTCATGGCCACCTCTGAAGCCACCAGTGTTTTGGTTTCCACGGTTCTGGTATTGCCTGTAATCTCTGCTCCCAAAACTGCTGCCACCTCCTCCATATCTGAGAGCGTAAACAGTAAAAAAAAAGTCGAAATTGCATTGCAGTACACTAGGAATAGAAATCTAAAGATCGTAGGTAAATAAGCAAACTTATTCACAGCAGTCAAACACTGCCTCCATCAGTTACTTTACTGACAAATCCTACAAGTTTTGAGCAATCAAATCTTTAGTTTAATCTTTATATTTATACAGCTCAAACACTTAATGGCACGAAAATTAGACAAACTTACAAACAAATTATAAACTGATTTCAAATTCCAGGAACGGAAAAATTTCAGAAAGCAAAGCTTGTATAACTGAATAATTGTGTCTCTGCAAGATGTAACCAACGAAAAAGGCGTCAGTTTTCTTATTCACCAAGCAGATGAACAGGTAACCGGTTGAACAGGTAAAAAAAGTATCACATCGCTTGTCTTATCTGCTTTAATTTATATACTCTACAATGCACAGAGGTGGAAAAATATATTTTTCTAAATAAAACAAATTTGTGTGCCTCCCCCCAATAACAGACTACCGTATTCTTCAAATAAACACAATGTGTTGCTTCTAGGCCTTGTTGCTTCTATGGTTCAAATTTTACGTACGCTTGAAGTTAGGCAGAAATGTACATTTGATTACAAGCATTGTGCTCGGAGACAATAGGCATAAATCTGGCACATTATTCTGCATCCTTTTAGCCATAAACCAGATATGTGTGACAACTTTTGGAAAGATATGTGAATTTGTAAAAAAAAACAGGACCCTCAACCCACGGTGAATAGCTAAAAATATAGGAACCATAAGCAACAGCAACAAATTACTTCAATAAGGACTGTAGGGATAATAGAGGGGCTTGTTTATTGCAGCTGCATACCTTGATCTTTGCTGTGCCTTCTTTGCAGCAAGATGTTGTTGTGCTTGGTATGCCATGGAGTCAAGCCAATTTGGAACTTCTTGTTTTGCTTCAATCAACAGATCCATAAGATCACGAGCAACGTTGCGGTTCTTCTCGTTAAAGAAAGACGTCGCAAGACCTATGATCGAGGATACAATAATGTGTCCATGTGACAAACATTGTGACAAATATCAAGAAAAACGTGACCTTTATCCAACCACAAACTCTGTGATTAAAAGTATGACGAAGATTAGCACCCATTCACATAACTAAAATCTTCCCAATGCCCCCAACAATGTCTGTTGCTCTATGTTGGTGTTCGTGATACAGTTAAATATCGGTATGATAAACTCTGATGGGAACCACAAAAGGTATGTATTTTTGGGGGAGTTTGTTAAACTGAGGGAATATAAAGAGAATGTAGAATAATTTGTTTACAAGTAAGCAGAAATTTACAGTAAGCAAACATTATGCCAGGAAATTTGCAATACCGGGTATTTGCTATTACTCGGTTCAACTATATTCAATACCATGCAAAATGTGTCGTGGATCATTGCTTTATTAACCAAACTAGCTTCTGAGGAAAGACAAGAAACGGATAGCCTATCAACTCTTAATCACAATGTTTCAATATAAGCATCTGCTCTAACTCTTGTCACAGACCACACCCCTTTTGAGTTCCCTTCAAAATTTAGTAGTTAGCATAAATGTAATGGTAGAAGCATTCAGTATCTTGAAACATTGACAGATGCATCAAGCAATTAGTAAAAATTTAAATACTGCTTACTATTTTATGTCAATGACTTATCTCTTTGCTTTTGCTTTGAGATTCACTCTTTAAATTTTAGTTAGTAGGTTAGTTACCTTTTGTAGAGTTTAGCTAGGGTAATAAAATGATGACTGCATTGACGAGTACTAAATAAGTCAACGTCACTTCGAAATCATGATTTACCTGTGTGTCCAACTCTGCCAGTTCTTCCAATTCTATGAACATACTCCTCAATATCCGTTGGCATATCAAAGTTGATCACATGCTTCACATTGGGAATATCAAGACCTCTTGCAGCAACCTACAATATGAAATACTTCATCTATCGGGTGTCCCAAAATGATAGATTCTTGTTTGATTGCTTACATGTCCATAACCAATGAACAAATTTTCAAACACTTTGTTTTATTTGATTGCATAAAGGCCAGTCCTGGTAATATTAGGCGTGCGATCGCACGGGCACGCCTCCACACACGCCTGAAATGTCCAAGGCGTGCGTTTTATCGCACGCCCAAAGATACTTTTCCTCGTTGGACTTTCATAGTTTCTATGTGGTTCTTGATGAATAATGATATGTTTTTTTTCTTTGGTTTGTTTTCCTTCATGGGCCTTCTCTCGGAGATCTTTCCCGAAAGTTTCTAAAATTTTGTAGCGTTTTTTAATCGTCACGTCATTCCATTGGTCCATACTGCCGAAATTACACAGCGGAGCAGACCGGAGAGGTCAAGGAGTTAGGAGATCTACTTTTCCTGTTGTCCGACTTGATGAAGTGTGAAGATCAATTCAAAGTGAATAAAGATTCCATAAAGTCATTAGCAGATTAAAGAAGGGGATTAGAGCAAAGAACTCTAAGCACTTAAAGGTAATGTGTCCATGTAAGTACAGCGACTTTGCTATTTTCACGTGATATTTCATGTGATCACTTTACCGTAGATTTAGAAAGATAGCCAGGTCTGATATAAGCAGACTGATGACTTACTTGCAGCTGCGATTCCAGAGCTGAGCCCGAAGTCTCACAGCAGGCAGCCTCGTTGTGAAATTTAAATTCTAGTTTTGCATGTGTTCAGTTAAATTCTACCAATCACCGTAAGCTCCTCGGGCTCTTCGTCAGCATCGTGTCAGCACATTTTGTCAAGAGTGTATACGCTGCTGTACTTACATGGACACATTACCTTTAAAAGAAAACAACCAAACTTTTCCATGTTATGTCAGTAAAACTACTCGTTGGCCTACACTCATGAAGCGTTTAGAAACTATCGTAGCAAAAATGTGAGTATCGTGAGTTTCGTTTCATTTGTCTAAAATCTAAACACATGATCATGAAGACAGAATGGGAAAGATAATTATTTACGCTGACAGAATGATTGTGTTCCCCCTCACTTTCAGCAATTCTTTTGCACGGTTTCTTGCTGGGATCATTGTGCTAAGATATCAAGTTGTCAGGTTTCCTTTGGTATTCTTGCATCTTGAATGCCTTGCCAAACTTAAAACGTTTACCATGTAGTCATCAAATGATGGTTAAACTAACCGATGGTGATTTCACTCTTTTGAAACAGCATGCAAGATTTTTCGGAAAAAAGGATGTTGATTGGTTTTTCTTGAAACAAATGGGCTTTGCCCAAGGTGTATGAGATTTTTGGAAGCGAAATACCCCTCGAGACAAACAGTTTCAAGTTGTAAATTGATCAACAGTTCTGGCCTTTGGGCACCGTTGCCGTTACGGTGCATCATAATAGTGATTTTATCTTGGGGCAGGGGCAATCTACCTTTTCTGGAGGGTGATCAACAACTCATCAAAAATTTTGCGACAGCTTTTTCAAGAACAAGATTCCATGCTCAACCAGGACGAAATGTCATGGAAAAGCACGAAGGAAATTATATACAGTTTGAAAGCGAAATAACAAGCCCCCAATATAATGTTATGTGGTTCCCTTTGGAGTGAATTGCTCCAAGATTGAACTGTATTGAGCTTTAGGCAAGAGGGTGCATAGACCGTAGGAATACATTACGCTTGGTATTCTCGATTTATTTCTAATTCAATTCAAAGAATTATGTAATCATTTTCGTTAAATTTGAGAATGTCTGTATTCTCTCACTTACTCTGTTTTGATATCGATGAGCTGTTCCAGCATTATACGACATTTAAAAGGTTATGAAGTGTCCTAAACAGCGATAAAAAACACTTTTTTGGATCGCACGCCATCGCACGCCTAACATTTTCAAGGCGTGCGAATGGCCACACGCCACCAAATTTCATATTACCAGGACCGATAAAGGCTAAATTGTATTGTAAGATGTTGGTTGTCGTCTTACCAGTTTTGGAAAATTTGTTGCTCGGTTATGGACACATAAGCAATCAAACGATAATACATAATTTTGGGACACCCGGTATTTCCAAATAGAAAAAATCAGCGATTGTCGTTTATGCCAACTTCATGTTAAATGACCACCTATTTGAGAAATCAGCTCTTGATACAGTTTTCCACATAACGCTTTTCTTGCTATGAAGTTCTTAACTTGTATGGTAGAAAGTTTCATTGAGAGTGCAATCTCGTCATATGAAGTGAGTTTCAAGAAAGTAAGTTGAACTTGTTTATTGATTGGATTTGAATCATGTAAGGAATTCTTCCAACCTGGGAATTATGTAGCAGGTCTTCGCATTAAAAAGTCCTAATCTACACGCTTGTTTGAAATATTGTTTAATTCCCTACATGCACGAACTATAGTAGCTAGCAAGTATCCTTTCAAAGGAGTGATAAAAAACTGAAAGTCTTTACATTGATAAAAGTGATACTAATGTTGTGCAATCATTAAACGACTGCTTGTGCGACATGATCCATTCTAAATTCCCTAGTCACTTCGAGGAGCATTTTCTTTACTCTGCCAAATTCAGTCATTAAACAATTTGGTCACTGTTTTTCGATCGTGTTGGGCAGTCCGCAGCCAAAAAAAATATTCAACAAATCGTAAATATATCAATAAGCTGTAGGCATCCGAAAAATCGAGAAAACATAACCGAGAATAATATAGGATATCGCCAAAAGATTGAATCAAACAAATTTGAAATTGGTCCAGTGTATAATTTATCCTGGCCTGTCAAAAGTGGGAACTTTTTCTGGCTCACCTGGTATTGGTCTGTGTCAATCTATGAAAACTTTTGATTCGTGTTCTAAATACAATACCAAACATGCTTAGCGTGCCTCTTGTTTGCTTATTTTGAAGCATAGCTGGGTTATTACATATGTCGGTTTACATCTCGTAGGGTCTCAGAAAAAAGCTCAGTCTGGCCATCGTATCGCTTTTCAAAGGAAGTCTAAACTTTTTACATCCAGCCCAATTTTTTCAATTCCGATATAACAAAAATGGGTACCTACTCTCATTACATAATTTAGCAAATTGTAATCATACTGCTCTAACAAGCAGTCATAATCAAAAGAGGTGAAGTAAAGTAAGGTGGAGCATAATGGGCTACTGAAAACGTCAAGGATTTTAAGCAATTGTATATTTTGGCTGGAGAAAATTGGTTTTTATCATGAACAAAGAACAATTCAGTGAAAAAAGCTACAAATTTAGAAGCAAAGATTGTATGACCCACACAGCATCCTAGTCCACATATAATTCTGCTTAAAAATTTATAAAATACCAGGAACAATCATGTAGTATCTTAGACTGATTACGATGAGCCCCAGTAATCACTATTCGAAACGAGACTATTGCACCAAACTGAGACCGTTTTTACTGGGACTTATAATATCATGGCATTTTTTTGGACTGACTTTTTCACTTTTGAACGCCCTTTGGAACGAAGCTGCTATACACAGTCATGTACAAGGTACACAATAAAATACAATGCCACAAGAATTTGAGCAAATTCGAATTGCAAATTTGATTGATTGATGTTGACCAATGGAAACTGGAAGCTCAAAGCAGAGTTTCAAGTCATTTGGCTTGACAGAACAAGGTCTTACGAACAAGAGTACCACGAGAACAGTTGGTGACAACATTTATGTTTGTACGTAAGTACTATTATGTTGCTTTCCCTAAGCATTAACTGATTTACTGCTAAGTTTTCAACTCAAAGTGTGTCATTCACTGATTTCATTAAAAAGATACAGGTGTTGCCTAGGCCCTTATCAAAACGAGGCAACAATTGTCATTTCAAAATAATGGCGGTTGATTATGAGTTGTAGTTAGGAGGGTCCGGCAGCCATTCAGTAGCGATAACTACAGCCATATAATCAGTCTAATAACATCTGACAAAAGGAAAAATAAAAGAAAAACAAGTAACATACTGCAGTGGCAACAAGAATTGGAGTTTGACCACTCCTGAATGATGATAAAGAATGCTCTCTTTCATATTGTGATTTATCACCATGGATTGATGCAGCATTGTATTCTTCACGGTACAGATAATCTTCAAGGGCATCAGCACCACGCTTTGTTTCCACAAATACCAAAGTCAAAGAGTCAGGACCTATTGATCAAAAGGAAATACTGTATAATCTCCATTTCGAGAGGTTGTAAGCTTTCTATTGAATGTTCATTAGCGAGGGCTTTGAATTAAAAGACATAGAATTCTCTTCCAAATCAAATATATCTGAGGTATTTTCATTTTGCACCGGCACCCATATATCAAGTGAAGTGCATGTCACAGGAAGCTAATTTGTTTAGAAGGTAGAAAAGAGAGGAAAGGGAGACAGCGGAAAGGAAGGAGTGAAATAAACGATGAAGGGAAAAAGAAGAAGTGAACGAACAAAGAAAAGAAAAAGAAGGAAGGATGAATGGATGGACAAAAATAGGATGAAAGAGAAAACAAAGATTGAAAACATAAAGAGGAAAGGAAGGAATAAACTATAGGAAAGAAAAAGGAAAGCAATGTTTGGATTATGCTCTCTTCATTTACAGTTGTGTGATCCAATGAAGCTATCAAGATTAATTCCAGTTCTTAAGATTATCACCCACGCTGCACACAATATTGCAATTTATATCAATAAATTGATTGTAGTAATTGATTGCCATGAAAAAAGTAAATCCATATAATTTGTAAGACGTGAAGCTTAATAACATGTCAAACATGTAAACTAAACCACCATCTGGCATAAACAGAAAATAAAATATAAAAACACAACAATTTGTTTTCAAACGTTTCAATGTTAAAATCTTCTTCAGTTCCTGAACATGTAAAGCAATAAACTCGTTTGCTTCCTACAACATGATTATTCCGAAGGATTCTAAACAAGCCCTAACAAAACTGAAATGTGTGTTGTGCTGAATGCGAGTTCAACAGAAATCTGGCACAAGAGAAAATCGATAAAACAATGGAAGGAAGAATTTTACTTTAGTATTGCTTCGCAGGAAGGCAACTATTTTTCCACCACTGTGAAGTGTCCAAAAGAACTGTCTTGCATTTGATTTTGTTACTTTCGTAAACTTACCTATTAATAAACTTTTCTGAAAGGTTCATGAAATCTACTTATTTCTTATGGAATGTTGTATGTTTCAGAAAAAAAGCTCTGAAGTTATAAGCAACATTTGAAAGCTTCTCTACTTTGAGTAAATATAACCATCAACTCTGCTTTCATCATAAACAACCATTTGAACGTGAACTTGTAATAATTTCAACATACATAAAGTTTGAAGACGAGGGAGTTTGACACATTTTTAACATTTTTAAGATGTGATATTCAAAACAGTTCCAGTCTTTGGAATACCAATATGAAGACTTGGAATATGATTGCATGCCTTTGAAATGTCTTTTGAATACGCATTTTAATATCCTCAAGAGAAAATGGTAAAGATGACAATTAGCAGAATAGGAGACAGAGAGGTGGTGACGATACACTTGTGCACAAAATAAACTAAAAAGTACACACGGTATAACATGAGCAAACTGGACACAACACAATTTATATGTGAGGATATCTTCAGTATATCATGGGATGTATTTTTTCATGTCAACCACTACTCGCCATGCTCTACATATCACATTCAGATTTACACAACCTTACATACATTGACAAAACTGAAAAGTAGTTGCACTGTGAAAATTATCTCACCTGAAGCATTAAGGAGATCAAGGAGGAATGATCGTTTGTCATTCTCTTCTACCCAGACAACTTTTTGGGTAATATTCTCACTGGTTGACCCAACACGACCAACTGCCAGAAAGATATAGTTATCCAGGAAATCACGAGCAAGCATCTAAAATTAAAAGTTTCTCTGGAATAGCTATTTTGACGAAATTGGCACTGCTCGACATGAAATGCAATAAAAATGACACAATTTGAATGAAAATCCATGGATAAAATATGGTTTTCTAGAACATGGTCAATAAAATTCCTGTGTCATGCAATCACTAGAAATAAAATGAGAATGCACCAAGAACTGATCTTGGAGTGTCCTTTGAATCATGAAATCGGTAGCTTAAAATCTAAGAATGCAGCAGTTTGTTGTAAAATTTTTCTCCAGCTATGTTCTACCATCAATCAAGACTGCAACACTGAAATTATGTGACATATTTCGCAACACTCTGTGTTTTCTGAGATTAATAAAATGGTACTGTTTCCAAATAATACAAAACTTTGTGATATCAAAACAACGAGGTCTAGTGATGCTGCTAATTCTAACACCTAAAAAATTTGGGAGCATGCACCATAAACAAGACAGAGTGCTAAAATGTATCACGTTTTCTAAGTTGTCTGAACTGTAATGCTCTGGAAGGTATTTTGACTGTGTAATGAATTGTTCGAATTGTTCTAGAATATAATTTATCCCCACCATCTGTCTATTTAAGGCGCAACTGCAAATTAGGGTGGCTTTATTTGCACCAATAAAAACTACATACCTGGATTTCTTTTGGGAATGTTGCACTGAACATGTGTGTTTCTCTCTTTCCTGACGGAGGCATGTCACATTTCTCCACAATTTCACGAATTTGTGGCTCAAATCCCATATCAAGCATACGATCTGCTTCATCAAGGACTAAAAATCTAATGAAATTATGGAGCAATTATCATTCAATAATAATAATAATAATAAGATCTAATTAAGAATGTTAAAATCCACCCATAGGTAAACAATACTATGAGGATAATATGACAAATGACAAGTTGTAGGGCTGTTTGTACAAGGATAGCGTAAAGCAACTTCAACACAAATCCTTGAGTCCATGGGCAGATATTTCCTCTACTCTCACTGTTAAAAGCATTGTCTTTGGAGCACCTTTTTTCAAAATAAAATAGTTAAGTAATCATTTATTGGTAAAATGAGGCAGTTTCATAACTGATGGTGTATTGATCAAAAGCACTCAACTGCTATCTGCAACCATCTTTCTGATCTCAGAACAAAGCGTTTTCTTAAGATGCATGGTTTGAGATTTAGAATCTTGATGACATGACACTAAAACAAGTGTTTGAAAAAGTATGCATTCATGATGGAGGAAAATTCAAAATCTATCTGTGCCAAGCCACTGCACAAGAGATTAACAGCTTTCTTATAGGTATCCTGGGCCATACACTCTTCTATGTAGCAACTATCTCGTTTTCATTCTGGTATGACAGCTTCTGTAAGTTTTAAAATTCTCAACATCCATCAAAATAAACATACTTGATTGACTCTAATCCGATTTTGCCTCTCTGGATCATATCAACAAGGCGACCAGGGGTTGCAACAAGGATGTGACATCCACGGTCCAGTTCTCTCATCTGAGCACCAACGTCTGCTCCGCCATAAACAACACATGGTCGTACCATTGAGCGGTAGGCAAACTAAAAAGAAATTAGCACTTTCCTATCAAACACCAGTTCTCATTTAATCACCGAAGTTAAGCATAGTTTGGTCAGATCATTACCTGGATGAGTGACCTCCTGGAAAGACCCAATATCATAGGTACAATACCTCACCATCACCTCACCAAGGTGTAAAATTGGTACCCGAGTGATGAAGGCATCAAAACTCTCAAGCACCGACTGTATGGCTGGATGAGTCAATAATATCCTCAGGGAGCATAGAAAGAATAATCAGAAAAAGAAATGCCTGAGCTGAGGGGGTAATGGAATTGTAAAGCGCTCCTGAATATATTTACCTATAGAATGGGGCGCTATATAGAAAAAATTACGTTACTTCTACTTTATTTACTTTACTGCCAGATTTGAGGCTTGGAATATACAGCTATATCTGGTAAATCTTCTTATTTCAAGTTTAAAAAACTGAAACCAAACTTATTCTCATTTTTGCCAGAAAAAATCAATAATCTGAATTTTGTTTTCTACTTGGCAAAAAGGTCTACTGGAATACTTTCTGTTTATAAAAATCAAATTTGAAGAAATTAAATGGAGCAGATGCAAGATATTCTCAAATAAAGATTACTTTGGATTCTCTTTATTCAAAAGTTACAAAACTTCACCTTGACAATACACCTTTTACATCTTTAAACCCAATTACACATGAATGTATCCATTTTTAACCAGTAACTTGCTTGACATCATTTTTCATTATATTTCTCATTTGCCAACTTGAGAAGTACATAGGCATTGATGATTGATGATGATTGATGATTAAAAAGAAAAACAAAATCATGGGTCCGTAAAAACATACCTTCCTTGCTTCATCAAAAATTTGTGAGGCAAGTTCTCTTGTTGGAGCAAGAATTAAACAAAATGGGAACTGCTTGCGTCTCCCAGGGCGACCACCAGCCTGAAATAAATTTCATGTTATAGCTTGATTATAAATTGTACAGTACCCAGTATTACTGCAAAAAGACACAAGCTATTGCAACGACATTAACACAAAAACATGTATATAAAATGAGAATCTACTATTTCAATTACTTTCTGCCCTTAAACTTGCAATTTTACTTAATTCAATCATACATTCAACTTTGAAAGTAGTTTTTGTCCTTTTTAGAGCCTTAGGGGCATTCTTGTTCAAATGTGAATAAAGTTTGTGAGGTATGAAATGACTTGAAACAAGGTCCCCTTGCTTAAAAGATTATAGCAACAAAGGCATCTGCTGTCTTTCAATTAGGCAATATTAGTCCATTTCTACCAGCAGCCTATGTGCAGACTCACTGATTTCTTTTCAAGGAGGTTTCTCATCCAGTAGAGTCTGCACATCTTTGTCCTACCGGGTGTCTCAAAAAAAGTACCCCCTTTTGATTGGAAAAAGGAACCAAACAATAAGATATCAGTAGTCAAATTAACATTAATGCCATTAGGGCTGAAATAGACTTGTTTGTCAATTTCCCATCAACACAAAAGAAGAGGATGATAAGCAGCACTTACACCACCATATTGCTGGTCATATGGTCCTTCTTCATAAATTCTGCTCATGATTGGAAGCAAGAATGCTGCTGTCTTTCCAGACCCTGATCAGCAAGAAAATTCAGAAATAACACTACAGTATGGCTAGTGTTTTGGAAAATAATACAGTGCTTCTTTGTAAATCTAATTAAAAAAATTATACTAAATCCTCATTTATGAAATTAATAAAATTCTAGCCAGTAACTGTTCTAAAAATGATTCTAACAATGTTCTAACAATAATACTGCATGTATAGACATTTTAGTACAGTGTTGAAATATATGTTACTTTTCCATTTATTGGTTGTAAAAGCCTTGTAGTGTAAATACAACAACACGTATTCCCAAATTAGTCGCAGTTTAGAAATAAAAGCACAACTGAAGATAACCTTTAATCCTGTAATCATTATTCACAGAAATCATAATTCTATCCCCTGAAAGACTATTTGTCTAAAAGTTTTTTCAGATTGCAGAGCAGATTGCAGGGTGAATTTTTACCCAACTGTGCCGTGATATGGGTCAATCACAATCTATGTTTGATTAAAAAAACTTTTAAACATCAACCAAAGCAGTGCAAAACAAGTGTATGTTAGCAGTGGAGTGAAATATTTGAAGACAAAGGCAAGAAAGGCAACAAACTTTTACAAAAACATTTAGAACATGGGACAAGGAGCAAACAGCAATTTCTGGATGTACAGTAAATCACCTAATGGCACATTGGCTGGCTTAGCAGCTACTACTGTATTTGTTCATCAGTAAAAGGTGCCTTGAAGAAAACTGACACACCTTCTGATGCCTTCTACGTATGCCTAAACTGTATGACAACTTCAAAATTATCTTTTCTTTGTTGCAAAAACCCTATAGTAGGAGAGCCTTTCTGAAGGGATTTCTTTAGCATATTAGTGTGACAAAAAACATATTTGCTTAATTTGAGAAACCATGAAGGCTGACATGTACTGTAGCACCTTTACTTATTTTAATGCATCATCAGTGGATGTAATTTCATCAGACCGGGTCATAAGATTTTTAGCAGGGGGTCGGTAAATTGATCTCCTAGTAACATTCAGGTGAGCTGTTTGTACATGAATGAATAGAAAACAAAGGAGAAATAGATTCCAAAAAGACCAATTTACTTTTTCAAACATTTTCAGGAGAGCAATCTACAGCTCCCCTCAAGCATTTGAGGAAACCTGGAGGGTAGTGAGAGCTATGGCTCTACTCAAAAAATGGCCCTAGGCCCGTGTCTTACAGACATGTGAAGGAGAATTTACCTGTCTGTGCACATGCCATCAAATCTCTCTTGGCTCTAATAATGCCAACAGCATACTTCTGGACAGGTGTTGGTTTAGAATAGCCACTATGCTAAAATTCAAAATACAGTAGTGATGTTAGTTATAGTAGCTGCAGTCATTGAGACTCTGAAAGAAAGCCATCATGGTAACATCAACTGCATCATTTTCACGTTGATAAATATTTATTCTGAACCAAAGCAGCAATAACATGAATAACTATAGCCATTGCAACCCACCTGCCCGTGGACATTACAAACAGGCAAAGTATCTCTCAAAACATCATTCACATAAAACAAATCCAATTCTAGTTGTGACATGCTACTACAAGAATAACAAACTAAACCTGGTACTGAACGAAAATCTTCTAATATTTCAATTGCCCCTGACTGCAACCCCTCTTAAGCAGGGATGAGGCCGTCCCTAGGTCATGTTGTTAAACAATCACAAATGTTCACCTTGGGAGCAAAAATATGAGAAAGCTTTAGCGACTGTTAATGCAAAGTACTTCAGTGATTGCTAATGCCTGATTTTTGTTTGTACAGTGGTATTCTTATGGGAGCATTTTGTTGGGTCACAAAGTACGACCTCCCTGCACATCTATAGAAAATGCACAAGTCAGATATCCTTCTATCTAAATTATATGCCTGTGCACATTATAAATTGATTTCATATTATCTTCACATGTAGAATCTTCAAAGTAATACCTTGATATTTTCCATTATGATCTCTCCCAAGATACATTCTTCAAACTAAAAAGGACAGAATAATGCAAGCTCTATCATATTTCATTGTGTAGTATTTCAGAGTTATCATTATGATATCTACCTTGCCTCCACTATATAAGGTCTAATGGACACAGTTATACACTTAATTCTCAATAAAGTAAAGTGGTATGTTCCCAAGTGCAATGGGCCCATACATTATGCAGGAATTTGCAACAAATGACTGCTTGCTTCATGAATCTAACTGCTTGATGGCGTGACATTTTTAACATTAACCATTGATTGAAGCTAAATTCACATTGCTGGAGTCAACCAAATCCGTATACATTTTTTGGACACACGGTAGTTACGAACAATTGAATGAAACAAAAACAATCAAATGAAAATAAGTTGACAAACAAAAATGTTAATACTTACAGATTCAATGTGTGGGGGACAGTCATTTCCTGAGGCTTCAACTGGGATATCTTCATACTTGTCAAAGTTGATTCCAGTTGGACGATTTCCAAAGAGCTCGCTATAACACAACAATAATGTCAAATTGGAATGATCAAAAGGCCTCAAAGATTAACTTTTAATCTGAGACTCAACATTAAAAAACACTAATTTGCGGCATTCTAACTTAATGACAGCAAGGGTGAATTTTGTAAAACAAAGGATACAGCTCTGCTTAAGACAAAGAGATTTGGCAACCACAAGAATAGATCT
This sequence comes from Aurelia coerulea, assembly GCA_039566865.1. Lineage (NCBI taxonomy): Eukaryota > Metazoa > Cnidaria > Scyphozoa > Semaeostomeae > Ulmaridae > Aurelia > Aurelia coerulea. The sequence continues at coordinate 23,831,035 of CM076946.1, forward strand.
CACACCTTCTGCGTAGCTGACGATGTTTTGCTCTCTATGTTCATTTTGACTTGACCGAGTGCATTTAGAGGCGTGGAATCTATTCTTCAGGAAGAAAATTCATTTTGACTTTTCAAAACCTGAATCTTCTGTTTTACAAAATTTGTCCCTGCTACTTAGAACAGACATAAACCCTTAAGGTTCCTACTGTATGGTACTGAAAGGATGTAATCAAACTGTTTCAGTTTGATGGAAGATTGCTGGACTTGATCAGCTTTTTTCCTTCACATCATGTTGAGATCAAATGCAGAATGTCTCAAAACATTATCATGAAAGCTATATACTTGCAAATGCTTTTTTTTTATATAAAACTCTAAAGAAATGACAAACCTTTCAGCTCTTTCATTTCTTGGCTGAAGTTTTGACCAATCTGCACTTCCTACATTGACAAATATTGAAATGAAGCAATTTTAAGAAAAGAGGCAGCTATAGAAAATATTTTTCTTTCTAACATGAAAGCAAAGAGGCCAAAGCAAAATAAACAGTTGACTCTATCAGCAGAAGGTTATTTGTGTGTGCACTTTTGATTTGTTCACAATGCACCATCTTTGTAAAAGTTATCAACTATTTTTTGCTAGACATATCAACACCATGTCTGTGTTTTGCAATAAACGCAATAAACGCAATAAACTTTGGCTAAAATGTTTTCGTACACATGTTTGGTATTTCAGACAAATAAAATTTTTGGAAAAAATTTTGACTAGTCTTTTAATTGCCCCACACCGAAGTGGGGCTTTATAGCCCACCGCGCGCATACGAGGCTGCACTGGCTAGCGCTTCGAATCTCAAATCCTCGCATATTTGGAATTTTTCGTCGTAATACAGGATTGACAAGGTTTTACGCAAGCTTGTTTGAGAATGGTGGAATGTGATTGGTTTTCTGTCAAAACAGGTTTAATCGGGTTCGCAAGGCATAGATTTACTGCACTCGTTGTAGTTTGTATTTTACTGAGCTGGATTATAAAGGAGAATAGAATAATGATGATATCACGCCATATGGTGCTTAACATATTACGTAACGTAATATGCATTCTCTCAGCATACTCTTGTATCTGAAACAAAGGGCCTTCAACAGAGGAGGAAATTCTCTTTCTTTCCATGCCAAAAAGGCTCCGGGGTGTCCATAGTAACTGTTTGAGATAACAACAACAAAACAAAACAAACAAATGGTTTTTGGCAAAGCTAGTAGTGGGCAATTTTTGACGGTAAAAAGAAGGAGACCAGCAGAGCATGCCAGAGCAGGGGAACAGCATTGGCCCCTAACTACCTCAACAAAGCCTTGATGCAAACAAGGCCTAAGATAAGGCTCAAATCCTTACTGGTTGCCAGAGCATGCGGAAATCATCCAATTTCATGCTTGTCAGCCAATGAGATCACCGCTTTCTAGCCCCTGGAGACAAAATCGGTCGTTTGAGGTAAATTTTCTAGTACCCTCACTAAAACTGAAATGGATGCTAGAATACTTCAGTTATTCGCAATTTTTTTTTGATAAATCAGTTGTGGGGATGTCCGTCCAGAGTTGTTTACATGTTTAGGCACATAGCTTGTTTGGGGCCGGAGCTGCGTTCATTTTCCGGTCGAAGAATATTGACCTTCGTTGAAATATCTATAGAAATTGCTACAAATGAGATATACAGATAAGAATTTCAGCAATTATGCATACTGACCTCAGCAATAACCCAAACTCCTTTACTGCTATCATATCTCAAAATTGGAGGCAATTTCTAATGATTTCTGGTAGAGATATCATTTGGGCCTAAGCTTGTCCTCGCTTAAAACTCATTCCATTGCACTTAAAAAGTAATGGTAAAATTCTAGAGCTGAATAATGCACTTACCCATGACTCAGGCACCAGTTTGACTTCGTTTGCCTTTTTTACATTAGCAAATTTTCATAAGAAACGACCAGTTGTGGGTGAATTGCAAAAACTTTCCTCGGTCCATATTTTTATCTGCACAGTCTATCCGCTTCAAACAACAAACAGTGAACTTTGTATCATAAAAGTCTTGCATCACAAAACATTCCTATAGAACGATTCCATGCGCCTTAGCGAGGCACTCGTGAATTGTTTGCACGCATTTGGTTCAATCAGTCAATGCAAACAAACAAAAGTGCAAAACCGGGTATCTTTTTTAGCGAACCCAAAGCAATGTTTTGTTCTTTTTATGTTTTGCATTTATTGAAATAAGAACGAAAAGAACGAAATGCGTGAATACAGTTCACGAGTGCCTCGCTAAAGCGCATGGAATCGTTCAAAAGGAATGTTCTGTGATGCAAGACTTTTATGATACAATGTCAAAGTTCACTGTTTGTTGTTTGAAGCGGAGAAGCTGTGTAGAGAAAAATATGGACCGAGGAAAGTTTTTGCAATTCGCCCACAACTGGTTGTTTCTTACAAAAATTTGCCATATTAAAGAAGGCAAACGAAGTCAAACTGGTGTCTGAGTCATGGGTAAGCGCATTATCTAGCTCAAGAACTTTACCATTACTTTTTAAGTGCAATGGAATGAGTCTTAAGCGAGGACAAGCTTAGGCCCAAATGATGTCTCTACCAGAAATCGTTAGAAATTGCCTCCAATTTTGAGATCTGATAGCAGTGAAAGAGTTTCAGTTATTGCTGAGGTCAGTATGCATAATCGCTGAAATTCTTATCTGTATATCTCATTTGTAGCGATTTCTATAGATATTTCAACGAAGGTCAATATTCTTCGACCGGAAAATGAACGCAGCTCCGGCCCCAAACGAGCTGTGTGCCTAAACATGTAAACAACTCTGGACGGACATCCCCACAACTGATTTATTAAAAAAAATTGCAAATAACTGAAGTATTTTAGCATCCATTTCAGTTTTAGTGAGGGTACTAGAAAATTTACCTCAAACGACCGATTTTGTCTCCAGGGGCTAGAAAGCGGTGATCTCATTGGCTGACAAGCATGAAATTGGATGATTTCCGCATGCTGTGACAACCAGTAAGGATTTGAGCCTTATCTTACAAGGCCTAGGCCAGTTAGTTAATTTTGCATGACCGATTTTTTAAGAACATCTCGTATATTTTTATGAACTGCTATCATTTAGAGTAACCGACGATACTTTTGTAACAATTCTAATTCACTAAATTAGCAGATTTAATTTGGTTTTTGATGCTTTTGAGGCATTTTCTTCTCTTGTTATGGACTGATTCTTATGCTCTTCTTTCTTCGTTTGGCAATAATGCAATGAAAAGTCGGCTTTGAAGAATCTAATGCCAGAAGGCAAACTTCAATCTTTTCTCTTTATTTTTTCAAGATTATTTTTTGTTATCGCACAGTCAATCAGTTAACTTGATAACGGGCTATGCTCGAAACGTCGTGCTTATTTCAATTCGCATCAAAGTGCTTATATTTTGCTTTATTTACTTGTTTAGTCAATCAGTTATATGCCAAACACTAATGGTTAATGAGTTATGTTGCAAAGATTCGAGCCCTATGCTTTCTGTGAATACATGCTGTGGCAGATTTTATGCACAAGTGTCAAATGTTTGGCCTGTACAGAATAGATATGGGAATCACTATGTGAAAACTGCAACACTGATCTACCTTTTTAGTGTTTACCATACCTGCTAGAGATATCTGGTGTGGGGCACCTAGTAGTAACTATTGCTAGTATAAAAAATGTTTTAGCGTCATGGCTGTTGACCTCCCCCCCCCCCCCCCCCCACCCATAAACGTCCAAATGATGCTAAGCGAGGACGGAATCGATATATGACTGACCCCTAAAAACAAGTGAAATGCAGTCACATATAACCAAAAAGGCTCTTCTTGTTAAATCAAGTAATCATTTGGGGGAAATCGTTCAGATATTCTGTAATCTAAATACAGTATGAGGTCTTCGTATAAACAGACTTGATTGCATGAGTGAAATATCGATCACATCACATCATTTGAAAAAGCCCCTATCCTCTGTAATGAATAAGGTTAAAAAGCTTGTCAACACATTCTGCTTGCAAGGAATTTGGCATTGATTGAAGTGAATCACAATATTCCGCACATAAACTTTCACTTACAGCACTTACTCTAGTCAGGAAGGTAATATTCACCATAGATACGCAATCTAAAGGTAACATAATTATTTTACCAAGAGCAAAACAAGTCACAAGGAACTTACCTCCATTGTAGGCAGGTCTATCACTTTCTCCATGACCCCCATAGCCTTGTGTGTTATAACCACCCGGTCCCTTGTTGTAGCCCCTGTTCCAGTTAGAACCACCACCTCCATAGCCACCACCTCGTCCTCCTGAACGGTAGTTATCTTGCCTACCACCACCGTATCCACCAAATCCTCTGTTAGGTGGCCCACCGGAGAAGTCTGGCAAACAATATGCATAAAGTCAATTCATAATACACAGGGTGGGCAAAACGGGTTGCATCATACAGTAGTTACTTATGAAGTGGCAATTGAAATCTTTTCTTGAAACGGGTTATGCAATTCTAAAATCTATAGTAAGTGATTTTGCTTTAAACTGTTTCAAAAACCACTTCAAAAGGATGACAAACACAGCATGGTTTTGATTCACAAAATTGGTTAAAAATAGTCCAAAGTACAGGATTGATGTAAAAAACAACATCTTCTAAGTAAACTCTCAGCATACTTTTTCAATATGATAGGTTTATCGCCATCATACAAATACACAAATTTGTCAAGCTCCTTATATAACCTACTTATATATCCAATATCTTAACTGTCAGATGGTCAATGGACTCAGTCTAAAGAAATTCTGAAAGAAAACTAATTTTGATTTGAATGTTAAAGGGAATCTAAGCATATATCAGCGTTTGATAAAAATAGCTATCCAAAGATAATAGGCTGTGACACGTGCCGCACCTTATTTGGGTAACTTAACAATGTCAACAGGAAATACCGATATGTGATTGGCTAGACTGTGACCGCAAGTGGCTGGAGCCACTTTTATATGCTTACATTCCCTTTAAGTTCCAAAATAGAGAAGTCCCCGATGAAAAATATAGAGACTGTTCACAGAGACTGATAAAAATAAATACCTCTATAAGCGTTTTGAGGTGGCCCTCCGTGAGACTGTTGAAAATTGTCAGCTCGCCTGTCACCTCCCACTCTCAAATGAGGAGGAACGTATTTTCCACCTGGAAAAAAATTAAATTTTGACACCATAGAAATGGAAAGCAGATAAGGTCCTACAGTATTTAAATTTCAGCAAACTTCTGTTTTCAAACTCTGATATGCCAGCCTCTTCAATATGGGATGGAATAAACTGATCTTTACATATATATATCTTTCAACAATTTTACCAAAAAGATCCATGGTAAAAAGTCTGACTTGAATGTCCTGACTTGAATGATTGTTTTTAAATTCAATCACTGTAATTTGACAAAAGAAGTTCAAATAGAGGGATTTTAATAACCTTCAAGGAAAATTCAAATTAAGATCAAAATGATAACTGAAGAGAGGAAATGGAGAAGTCATATGATACGGTACCTGGCTGATGTGAAAATGGGCCGTCTCCCTGAGGCGGGCCCCTTTGGATGTTCAAGTCCAGACCAGCAACCTAAGAAAAACCAATCTCATATTAACCTGTTTTTAGGTAGACACTCTAATTACTGATTAGCAGACACGCTGCAATGAGGAGGATTAGGGGGGGGGGGGTGTCTTGATATGCCGCGTTTCTTTGGTTTTTTAATTTAAAATGTCATAAAAATTCCTTGGTATACTTATTGCCCTCCCCAACTATGAAATTTAATATCTACAGTATTCTACCTACTTGTTCAACTCTTGCAAATCATTGATGATTATTACAATAAACCTTTGTCTCGTTTGTGATTACAACAACCTCTTCCGCCTACTGCTCAACAAGGATTCATCTACAAACTGTTTGAAAGCAAAAAGCGTGAAATGTGGGACCAGAAAGTGTTGCTAAGGAAGTGCAGCAGAATTAGCCTGTGAGCAAACTCAATGATTTGCTTTAAAAGAGGTTTCTCCTCGACAGTAGGGTCTGTCTAAAGTCATGCGCGGTTCCCAGGTTCTAGAAACCAAGACTCATGGGATGGAAATAGACAGGGAATTTCCTATACCTATCTAGCAACCTGCCTAACCTTTGATTTTATGCTTGATTTGTACTAAATTGATCATGGGGGATTCAAATTAGACTTGGGTACATTTTCAGTTTTAACGGGAAGTGCCATTTTTGATGACGTCAATAACTGTCAATTTTAAAACTAATGTCGCTATAACTGTACGAGTGTAAGTTGAATCTGTTCGAAAATACATCAGTCAGACAGCATTTGACGAGACCTTTCAATTGATATGTACATTTTTTTATTTTGACCAAATATGAAAATGTTCATGACGTCATCGATCTGATGACATCAGGATTCAACTTTTTTAGAATCACTTTATCTCAACATTTCCCTTGGTTTGTAGCTAAATCACCGGTGTAGATTCTGAATTTGCAGTCGATAAACAGTTATTGTGTACTGAAATAGTGTTTAGACCTTCTCATGGTTCCTGTTATTTGGAGGATGAGCAATACAATGGGAAATGACATGGTCTACAGCATTATTTTTAGGCATAGAAACTGTTCATCGTTTGCAGATTCAAAATCTCCATGCTCAATGTAGCTAAAATCAATATAAAAATTTGCAATAAAATGTTTCAAAACAAGCTCAATTATGATGTCATTGGATTGATGACGTCATGCAAATTTGTCAAATTTTGTCAAAATCAAAACATTTATATATCAACAGAAAGGTCTTGTTAAATGCAAAGGAATTCCTGTAATTATTCTCCTTGAATTAGATTCAATGGGGCATCTTAGAACTAGGATTATACATAAGGTACTGGTAAACAAAACACCCCCACACAATAGGCTTTCTTTGGCTAGATTTGTTTATGCCCATGCTGATATAAGGAGACTCATTTTGAGTCATTGATGCGCAGACTCTCCTGGAGGAGAACAGACTCTCCTGGAGGAGAAACTTCTTTGAAAAGAAATCAGTTGAGTCTGCACAAACCTTCCTTGTAATCAACAATCCTTGATGACATTGAGAAATCTGCAAACAAGCTCAAAGTAATTCTGTGGTTAATGGTCCAAGATCTGTGTTGAAGAAAGTGTCAATCCCAGGTGGACAAGGGGTTGTGGACACGATTACTGTTGGTCTTCTCTATTTCTGAGATCCCAGGACTCAACGCTAAAAACCACAGCTTCACCATCACTTCACCTTCCATGCCTCACTGGGAATGACACATCCATGATAGGTGATAATTGGTCCAACTCTATTCCAAGAAATTTAGAATCAATGAATATAACGATACCATTGACATGAATTGTTGACAGTTGATCGGATCGTTGTCTGAAGTTTGTTTTAAGCAAATGCCACTCACTCAAATGCTGCCCGCCAAAATTTAAGCAGACCAAGCGGCGGTAGTATGAGTTATTCAATTCTGTCGTGAAGAACTTTGTTATAACATTTGGCATAGAGTACCAGAGGAAATTGATGTTTCTTGATATGAGTTTGGACCTCTGAAGAATTGGATGAGGGTGCAGTAAGGCGTTCCGGGCAATCCTTGTGTTCCTTTGGCATTCAAAACAAAACATTTGGAGCATTGTTTAATTTTGAAGCAATTAGAACAAGCTGATTGAATTTGAGTGTAGTCTTTTGAGCATTTGAAAATTTGAGCATTGTTTAATTTTGAAGCAATTAGAACAAGCTGATTGAATTTGAGTGTAGTCATTACTGTTTTCATTGCCAAGGAACGCTGAAGGTATAGATACCTTTCAAATTACCCATTGCAGTGTGCAGTTTTGTTCGCTGCGGAGGCAGTGATAGAAATCCCAGAATGTGCTATTTGACGGATCTATCATGCTGCTTCGCAGGGCGCTACGCGCAATTATGGAAATTTAGTAGCCATATTTCAATTCTTGTGAGGGTCCCAAAAATTTTCTTTGAAAGACTGATTTGGTATCAAGGGCTTAGAAAGGAGCGCTTTGATTGGCAAAACTGGATGATGTTTGCGTGCTTCAACAACCAGTAAGATCAGGGGTATGGGAAGTTGTGTTCTGCGTTGGAAATATCAAAGGAAAAGTTGGAAAAGTTGAATAGATGCTTCAGAAACTCTATAGTCTGGGCTGAGCTTCAGTGAGACAAAAGTGTAGATGGGGGAAGCAGGAGGAGTCAACAAAAGCGCAGTGTGGCCTATGTATGCACTACAAGTGAAGAAGGGGAAAAGGAGGTGATCATCTTTGGATGATTCACATGCTCTTTATTGAATCTATTACCACTAGTAACTGGAGCAAAGAGCTTTAATTCTTTACATCAGATTCCATTCTCAATTTCAGGTTCTTATTGTAACCATAGACAAAAATGGAGCGATTTGAGTTGAGTGATTTTTATTGTGCTCAATATGCAAAGGGCAGAGAGTCTTCTACGGTGGCCCACAACTGCCACGGCAAAATCAATTGTTCACGGCACAATTTCATTTCCACAGCCACCAGCAAACCAATGTTCACGGCAAAAATACAATTCTCACAAAACAAAATGACTTTCACCCTTTCACTTTCTCACGGCACAAACACTTTCTCACGGCACAAACACTTCTTCACGGCACAAACACTTTCACACGGCACAAACACTTTCTCACGGTACAAACACTTTCTCACAGCACAAACACTTTCTCACAGCACAAACACTTCTTCACAGCACAAACACTTTTTCATGGCTCAAACACTTTTTCACGGCACAAGTACTTTTTACGACAAAATGACAAGCCAAGCTTTAATGCAATGATCATGAAAGAATGGATGTTCAAGGTCAACATGAGAACGAACTGATAACGTATTATTTTACCAGGGGATTTGAGTATGATGAGATGGTTATGCTAATGTTTAGAGAGCATGGCGTGAGGATGTCAGTGCTGACCCTCGTCATGAGACGTTTAACCCTATTTTAACCGGGTAAAAAAAAGTGATTTTCTACCGGGGGCGGGCGTTTTTCGCCCCCCCTGTTTTTCTCCTCAAGTATAACAGCTATGACAATGAAACTTGCACTGTGTCATAATTGAACAAAGGAGAACCTAAAAATAGCATCAATCAATCAATAGTCACGTGATTGGTTGCTAGGCAACCAAAATCAATGCAGATTTTGAGAAAATCGAGCTATTTGCAGAAAAGGGCCCATAATTAGCAAATAGCTTGATAAAATTGGCAAAAAACCATCCAAATACCTGCTTGACACCATTAATTTGTAGTTTTATATGGTTTCATACGGATATTTGTGGTTTCTAATAAATAATCTAACTAAATAATGAAAATTTGATTCAATGCAAAATTGTTAGCTCAATAAATATGATTTAAAACCATTAATTTCGCATATTATTGGTGAAATCAAGTCCCTTCATCAATATTTGAGGTAATTACATCAGTTTCGCATGAAAAATACTCATTCATTAGGAATATGACGTCATAAAGATTGATGACGTCATAGAAATAATAAACTGCTAATGTCAGCAAATATGAATAAACTATATATCAAATGAAAGTACCCATCGAGACGAATCGAATGGTATATATATTGTTGAGATTTAGTAACAAAGAAAGAAATTAGAACCGTTTTAAATCATTTCTTTGTGACCACTCTCCAAATATGGGCAAACCCCTTTTCCTCCTCTTTTGAGCCATTGTTCGCCGCCATCACTCACGGTTAAAATAGGGTTTAAGCATTCTTTGGGGGGGGGGGGGGGGGGTTCTTGGCCAAATTTGGGTAGGGATCTGCAGCGAGCATATTCAAAATGGTACCGTTGGCTAGACCAATTTTTACGAAAATGGTACCCTTGGCTAGACCAATTTGACCATTGTCTGGACCAATTTTTACGAGAATGGTACCCTTGGCTAGACCAAATTTGGCCATTTCCTGTGCCAATATTGTCAGATTTGTACCAATTATGATATCATGACCGTTCGCTAGATCAATGTTGTCAAAAATGATACCCTTGGCTAGACAGTTGTAGGCAAAAATTGCAAAAAGGTTACCCTTGGTTAAACTAGAAGTTTGAAAAAGTAATACCCTTGCTCCCGTCACATCCCCAGGTACCTTTACTATGGAAGAACCTCCCCCCCCCCGTGCCATCACCAAACGCATCCACGTCAAGGGTTAAAGGTTATGAGACGAGAGGACAAAAGCAACACAAACTCTTTAATTAGGGTATTGGAATTCGATTGAAATTGACTCCTCGAGAAAGTATTTGTGCTGTGAGAAAGTGTTTGTGCCGTGAGAAAGTGTTTGTGCCGTGAGAAAGTGTTTGTGCCGTGGAGAAGTATTTGTGCCGTAGAGAAGTGTTTGTGCCGTGAGAAAGTGTTTGTGCAGTGAGAAAGTGTTTGTGCCGTGAAGAAGTGTTTGTGCCGTGAGAAAGTGAAAGAGTGAAAGTGATTTTGTGTTGTGAGAATTATATTTTTGCCGTGAAAATTGGTTTGATGTGGCTGTGGAGATTGAAATTGTGCCGTGAACAATTAATTTTGCCGTGGCAGTTGTGGGCCACCGTAGTCTTCCCTTTGTGCATTTGCAATTAAAAGCCAACAAATTGAAAACTCTCAACTCCCAGAGGTACAATCATTAAACAAGATGTTAAATTCCATTTCTTTAGATTTGTTGTCTAACTTTATGGAAAATGTACAGCATTTCTCTATCATTCTGCTTGCCTTCCCAAATTGTCCTTCATCTGCACTTTAGTCACACTGAATCCCAGACTACTAGAGTTTCGGAAACATCCAGGGATACAGCAGGTCTTCCATAAATCTAGTGGATTTTCCAATTCTTTTTCAATAGTTCCAGCACAAAACATACATTGCCATACATTCCATATAGGTCATAGACTAGAAATAACAATAGTCTTTGAGTGTGGCGTTTTTGGCATTGAAAACAAACTGAACCTACACATATGGAATAAAGGATGATAACAGGCCTTTTTGTCAACCTGCTGGCATTACAAAATCCGAAGATCATCAATGTCTCTCTTACAACCACTGCTTCTTGCAGTCAGATTTTGCTTACATCAAACAAAAATGCCTGTCTGCCCCGCCTTGAGAACCATTGAAAGCCGTTTTGCGACGATAATTGAAAGAGACTGATCAAGGCCGGCTTATTGTTACATCTGCGCTTGACGTTCCATGATTTCTTGGTCACAATACAATGTGTAAAGCAAAAATATCTGAACCCTGCAGCAGCTGAACCTACTTCTGCATTCACAATGAAGTTGCATGGCAGCAGCGGTAGACTTGTCATGGAATCAAGATTTTTCATTTGTTCCTTCCTTCAACAAACATCTCAAATTTTTTAATACAAGAGGAACTCTTAGAATAGCAATTTCTTAAGATTAAAGAGCACTTTAAATTCAAAGGACAAGTCCAAGGGTAGGTATGATTGATGATAAAATACAAGATCATATCGTTTTGATTGACATATCATACATTTTCCAACATTTTTCACCTTTCCCTTGCAAATCACATATTCAAATAAGAGACTAAAAAATTTGTAGTTATCACACTGAAGGTGAAGTTGTGGTTTTTAGCGCCAAGCGTTGGGATCGCAGAAGTAGAATAGTCCTAATCAAGTCCACTACCCCTCATCATGACACTCAAGTGGTGGGGCTCTACCTGGGATCGAGCTCGAGCCTATCCACCTGACTGTTCTCGCTGCAATGTCGGCGGATTACATCACTGCGCCACAACACATTTTGATACTTCTATCAGAAATAGCCAGAAATTTGTGCAATGTCACTTAGCACAAATTGTGTATTTGAATATGAGAAGAGAAAAAGGTGAGAACTGGTTGAAAAAGTATTACACGCCATTCACTATTATAGTATAATCTTGTACCATGGCATTGTCCTTTAACTTTTAAGGCCAAGCCAAGGAATAGGAAACTTTGGAGATAAAATATGCCACTTTAAAACACTTGGGGGCATGAGTCCCAGTTACTTTGTCCTTCGCATCGAGATCGACCGTCGACAACGGCAGAAAAATCTGATTTTACAGTCAGTGTGAGAAAGCAAAATACCATTCATTGAATCTACTGATCTGTGCTAATCATCACTCGTTGAGAGTTCTGCTTAAATTTAAGAAGTAATACAAACGTTCGCTATTGGTATAGGTCCTCAGGGCCCACCGCGTCAACACTAAGCGGAGAGCACCATTTCCTCGACATTGACTTCGCCTTCAGATTCGCGCGACAAAACTGTTCATATAGGAATACGATGACTTCACTTAGTTAATGTTCAAATATCAGCGATTCAGATAAATTTTACTTGCCACACCCTATCATACTGGGAATCTACTAGTTATAATCCAGCATCAATATGACTGAAAAATGAGCGACGGCATGTAAAAGAATCAAAGATGAATCAGAACGTGTCTTCAACAAATTTACAAATCGTTGTTGGCCTACCTGCTGCTCTAGACTTCGAACATCTCGATGGATTGCATGGCTCATAACTGTACTAATCGGTGGTGATGTCCACTAAAAGCTCCTCTAAATTGCTAAAGAGAATCTTAACTTCTTTTTTACTTGTTGAAAGTGCAGTAAAGGCTGAGAATATTGAGAAATTCTTGAGTTTATCAAGCTCCAGTTCTGTCGGCAAAAGACATTAGCCTGTGGCAACACAGGAAAGAACTTAGCAGGCCTGACTTCAAGCACTAACCTCGTTTCCGTTTCTTGATTGAGAGGAAGCCGATCACTAGCTCCCAGTCTCCCTAAAACAATCCCTGCGCAGGAACATGAAGCTCTACTTACTTTTCGAGTAGGGTAGGGTGGGGGTAATGTGGGGGTCTACTGAGCTTTTTGCTAGAAATATCCTTCCTCGTTAAATGAAAGAAAGGTTGGCTATTTTTCTTATAATGTCTACATAATAAACTGCCTTTTACAAAAAACATTCGTCTTAGATGTATCTCCACTCGTTTTATAAAATAACTTTGCTGAACGGCTTACTGTGCAAGAATCTCAGCCCAAGAAACTCTCTCCTGCCACTGTTGTTTTGCTTTTCTGACCATGAGGTGAGAGTTTGGTCTTTTAAAAATGAAATAACGTTTATTTCGAAATCATTGACGCGATTGTTCTTTTTATGTTTATTACCAGGTGGGGTAATGTGGGCCTACTGAGAATTCAGCCATAATTCAAATTCAACGAAGCCTTGAAGTGCTTACAATTTTCGCACTTATTCATCTTGCCACGCTGTTTTCGGTCAAAAATGCGAAAACGGGTTTCCTATTAACGCAGTTGCTGTCTTGTAACCAGTAAATTGGAGTAAACATACTACAGGCATTTTTATTTGACTGTTGCTATCAAATTTGATTACTGACTTGCAAGTCGCAACGTTGGTGGATGGGTGGATCACAGTATAATGACCGCAGTTTTATTTTCGTCGCGGGAGTGGGATTGCTTGCGATAAAAGGCAAAGATTGTGATTTTATTGAATAAAGAATAGTTGGGACCAAGGCACCTTGAGTTGGGACAAGTGCTTTCATTATTTTTTTTTAATTATTTATCCTTTCATATTCTGATATTGGACAAGTTTTAAAATAGACTTATTTTTTTCCCACTCGTCGGAAAAAGTGGGCCTATTTTAGTTGCCAAAAAGAGAAAATGTTTTAAAAGTAACTTTTTACCTGCCTTTTTAACTGCCTTTGTCAGAGCTGAGATTTTTTGCCAAGCAAGAAGCACTGAATATCAATCAAACGAAACTTTCGGAATTTTTTGCATTTTATTGTCGTTTTACCAGCAATCCAGTTTGAGATTTTGCTCATTTTAGACCCACTTTGCCCCCACCCTACCCTAGAGAATAAACGTGGAACGTGGAATGAAAATAATCGGGGGGGGGAGGGAGTGGAAATGGCTCGCTATAATATGAATCGGGGGGGCTGGAAAATAGTCATTTTCTTCACGTATAGTTTATGATACTCAATGTCAAATGATACATGGTCATCTAAACTACGAACTACACTAGTCAGAGAAAAACTAAACGGTAATACAAAATATGGTACTAAATGTGGTACTAAATATGGTACTAAATATGAAACTAAATATGGTACTAAATATGAAACTAAATATGGTACTAAATATGAAACTAAATATGGTACTAAATACGGTACTAAATAATAATGATCTTTGCTTTAACTTTCCTTTTTTATGAATTTCTTGGATGGGTGAGAATTTGCTCTATTTCTTGGCATTGTTATCTTGACGTTTCCTCGGACTTTTCTGGTAGATAGTACTCACGAACTTCGAAACAAAGATAGAAGGTTTGCATCTTTCGTTAGTTGAAAGAAAAATCATCTTTTGATTATCAGTAGGGATGCTGGAAAAATTAGCGTAAAGCACTTCTATGGATTAAAAAAAAAAAAAAAATTTCGTTTGCTACTGAAAGATGGGCATGATAAAATGAAGTGTGTTTATCGTCAATCTTACATGGGAATTTCTTGCAAAAACGCCTATCTCTTGGGGTTTGTGGTTTTGTGTGCGGCAGCCAGTTTCTATAGCAAGGCAACGGTCACTTAGTCGCAGTTTCCTAATATTTCTACTATCGTACTTATTTAGAATCATGGAAAGTTACTGCTCTCCAGGCAATTCCAGGCGATTGGCGACTGCGGCCAGATTACCCGAAGATCTATGAACAAGCTGAATTGAATCAACATTTTGGAAAGAGTGATAGCTCAGTTCAGTCAGTTTCATGATTTAGAATTCCACTACATGACACAAGGACATAATGGTCTCTCCTTCCTAGGACCTAAAATCTGGAACAGCCTACACTCTGACCTAATATCTATTAAGAGTGTCAACAGCTTCATGCAAAATATCAAAGGCAAATTCTTTAAAGACCACCAAAATCAAGAAAACAGCCCCTATATATATTATTAAAATTCCAAAAGCTGCAACAAAACTGTCTATCAACAATCTTGAAAATACAGCATTACTGTCAAAATTGAGACATAGATATTGTTTTTCTTTTCTTTTGTGAACATTTTCTTTCCAATGGCACCTCTGGAGGGACCATTATTGAAACAAGGTCGCGCTGCCCTTTTAATGCTATCCCTGCCACCATAAACTGGGGCTGTTTTAGATTAAATTTTATAGCTTTTATATTCATATCATATTGTACACCTGTAGTCAGACTTATTTTTTCCTAAATTTATGTTATATCTAATTTTTAATTTCATATGGCTAAACTTTACATAGATTCATACATACATACATATATTCAAACATGGGACACTGGATACCCAGTAGATAAAATGATTTCATGTTGATGTTGCTTTTGAGGGGGCCAAGGCATCAGGACAAGTCCGGGGTTGGTATGATTGATGATAAAATAAAAGATAATACTGCTATGAATGATGTATGACTTTTCCACTTTTTTCCACTATTTTTTGCCTTCTCCTTGTGAAATTGCGTATTCAAATGAGCCATTTGAGCGAAGTGAAAACGAGGCTTCGTGATTGTTTTTCGCCTCTTTATCGTAGCAAGCCTCTTTATCGAGTTCTTGTGCCATTTCCAATGCATAAGTATACGATAAAGAGGCTAGCAGCGATTAAGAGGCAAAAAACAATCGCACAGCCTCGTTTCGTTTGTGCGATATGACGTCACTTCGCTCAAATGGCTTATTTGAATACGTAATTTCACAAGGAGAAGGTGAAAACTAGTGGAAAAAAGTATCATACATCATTCATAGCAGTATTATCTTGTATTTTATCATCAATCATCCCAACCCCGGACTTGTCCTTTAAACAACAGGGAGCACCTTGTCGTCAACATAATCAAACAAGGAAACGTGTAAACAAATTCAAGAATAAAACTTGACTCTTGTAGGTAGTGGCCTGAAACTGCAGAATGTCACAGAAAAACAACATATTCTTCCACCCAGTTGCTGACATTACTTTTAAATCACCCAAACACCAAAGTACGTATCTATAACTACTTTATTATGCAACAGAATCTTGATCATATCGTTGCATATTTTACATGTTGTTAAATATTATATACTATAACCATATCCCATCCTTATTCTTGCAGTTAAGCTACTTGAAAAACTGCTATAAACCAAATTGCATAAGTACTTAAATTGTCCAGAAACAGAGACTTAATAATATTACATTGCTGCTATTTCGAAATTCACATTATGATAAAAAACAATATAACATTGTCATTTTGCAGTTGCGTTATTAAAAAAACTCTGTATAATCAACAAGGGAAATTTTTGTAACGATATCATCAACTACTTTCAATTGAGACACAAGTACAAAGCAGTTAGCAATTGCAAACAAGAACTTCTGTGACAAACTGCCGGGTGACCAAAAAAAGGAAAATGTTTAAAAATGTATATCATTGTGAAAGTTTTATCAGTAACGAGCTACGTTAACCAATTGTTTTTGTGTGTTTTTAAATCTTTTTAGTTGGTAGTGAACAGCATAGGTTCCAAATCTTTAACTCAGCGTAAAAAGGTGGGTGTAAAATTCAATGACCTATTTCTTCTGATTGAATGGCTCGAAAGAAACTTTAGATTTTTATCTATAATTCTACCGTTGGACTTTCCAGAAATTTTGAATATTTTCCAAATTACAGCATCTCTTACATTTCAACTCATTTCAGGATGTGACGTCATCAAATTTCTAAATCATAAACCAGATGAGTGACAGTCTTGTGCTTGATACCATATTGTAGGCATTCATAAACTCTGGTTTGCTTCAAAAATATTACATGTTGCGTCAAACAGTTTAGAAATTACGATGGTTTTAAGTTTTTTTGAAAAGCTTTCTTGAATTCTTGAAAAAGAAGAAAAACACTCTAATTCTGAAAATATTAAAGATTTCAGAAAAGTCCAACGGTAGAATGATAGAGAACTAGCTAAGGTTTCTTTGAAATCATTCAGTTAAAAGAAATAGGTCACTGAATTTTACACCGGCCTTTTTAAAGATTTGGAACCTATGCTGTAGTGAACCACCTTATCACTGTTAATCTCTAAACAGCGATATCGTGGTTCACTACCAAGTAAAAATAATTTGAAAATGCACGAAAAACAATTGGTTAAGGTAGCTCGCCCACTGAAAACTTTCACAATGATACACACTCTTGGTGCCATATCGCTTATAATGATAGTAACATTCAATTTTTTTTGCTTAGTTGCATCAAGAACAAAATAAATTGTTGATCGTTGATGTACTTTTTTGTGAGACAGTTTGAGTTCGAGATAAGTTAGGAGCCATTTCAATGATGTAGGATACCAGTTTGAATGGTGGAAATGATGGTGCGAGATTCTATTTCTCCTATTGTATAGTCTTATCCTCTCTAAACTGTAAGGGTGTTTGGTTGGTAATTCGAAGCCTACTAAATTCTGAAAATGGTACATCTACGTAATTCTTTAATATTCAATCAAGCGTCGAGCAAGCTCTGTAGGACACTCTGTATCTAAATAGATCAAAGAATACAATAGATTAACGATTTATGCCCAGGGGGGCTACTCATTGACTTTCAATACGGGTGGGTCCGTGCCAATATTTGGGGTCCGAAATCTACGTTAAATCAATATTTGGGGTCTGTGAATTGCCACATGCACGAAAATTGAATATTTGGCGTCCACAAATCTGAAGAAAGGAAGAATCGTGCAATTTGGTCCTGAAGTTGCGAATCATGAAATAAATGTTTTGGTATCATTCAAAAGCTGAGAAAGATCAAGAAGCTCAAATTGAAATCATTCAAAACATTCTAGAGGCCCCAGAAATAGATAACAATATTTGGGGTCCCAAAACGTTAGGCTTAAAATTTAGGGGTCAGCAAAAAAAAATGGCATGGACCCCCCTCCCCGTATTGAAAGTTAGGGAGTACCCCTCTGGGGATTTACGTAAAATAAATACTGGGTGAGCCAAAACGAATAAAATATTTGGCGAACTGTGGAATAAAGTGGCCGATATTGTTAATCTATCAGTCAAAAGCTAACTTAAATATTAAATTTTTGTGGCAAAAACACCTATTTTGTAGATCCATAAATAAGAAAATTTGCTTAAGGAGGGTTTGAGTGGAATGAGAAATCCACATTCTATTCTGGTCCATAATATATTTGCCATTAACATCCACAGTTCATTTCTGAAGTACACAATTTATCATTCAATTGCACCTAAATCATGGACTTGAATCGATAGTGGAATTCTCGTTCCCATACAAACCCTTGACCAGCATTTTCCTAATTCCTGGGTTTAAATGATGAATGGTTATACCTAAAAAATTTCCACAAATAAATTAGTCTTTAACTAATAGATTAGTTATTCTGCAGCCATCCAAACGTGTTAACTTTAATTATTACTCAACCGATACAACAATCTATATGCAATACACCTCCATTAAACACAAAAGAAATGCATTCATATAGCCTGTTAATCATTACAATTGACAGAAGTTTCAAGAGAAATAATTTTGCAAGAG
This sequence comes from Aurelia coerulea, assembly GCA_039566865.1. Classification (NCBI taxonomy): domain Eukaryota; kingdom Metazoa; phylum Cnidaria; class Scyphozoa; order Semaeostomeae; family Ulmaridae; genus Aurelia; species Aurelia coerulea. The sequence goes on from CM076946.1 coordinate 23,849,538, forward strand.
CAGGTGATTGCCGAAAAAGCTCCATAAATCTCTGAGCCAAAATTCTAAATGAGCCCCCTCTCTATTAAGCCTCCCCCCCAGTCATATCAAATTCCAATGATTACCAAAGATTTCCGATTTATTGAGCTAGATAAGTTTGCATGTTAATTTTGATATGGTTAGAGATAAAGCTGTGTAAAATTTATGTATTAGACTCGTAAAATTGTATGTTGAATGCGCAAAATATGGTGTAAAAGAACTAAAAAGCTATCATCTGTAACCCCGGCACCCGCACTTTAGTTATTTTTTTGACCTCATGCTTGTCCATTATTTCTCTGAGAAAGGGGTAAAGATTCAAATCCTATCTAGGACATAGAATTCAAAAATAGGGGTCATATTTTAGAAAATTAATCAGAGATTCCCAGGAATAGGCTACCAAATTTATCACAAATCATTTTATCACTAAGAAGGTAAATTTTAAGCATAACTCAACTTTAATAGTGTACCGGAATGATTTTCAACATGCAGAAATCGAATTTAGATCACTCATTATCAGGACAGATCTATGTATTGTAACGTACTGTATTGAAACAGTAATGATACTAGTTCCTATTCAGTTCATGATCATTTATTCATATTCCCTCATCTCATCTACTGACTAATGTCAGGGTGCTCAGCTTTAGTATTAAATTTGGAATGTGTCGCAAAATCACCATTTCTGGGATGTCAGTAATTGTATGAAAAGGGTGATATTTTCCCATAGAGTCGGAGAAAAGGGGTTAATTTGAAAGGTTCCGTCAGAGATAGGGGGTATCAAGTAGATTCTATGGACAAGCATGATATACACCAGTTAATAGGAGCGCAGGTGCCGAGTCTGTAACCTTGTCATTTGATTTTGTGAATAAGCAACCCGTTCTAATGAGCCCCCTCTCTGGAGTGCCGAAACTAAATAAGCCCCCCCCCCCCAAGGCTTAATAGAGCTTTTAGGGTATCACGAGCAAGTTTCCCTAATATGTTAACTTTATATCAATGACTTGAGCATGCTTTACGTGCTCTCCTCTTAGGGGAATATGAAAAAGTCTTTTGCCTTAATATGAATAACTTATCTGGGGAGATTCCATTCTCACAAGAAGACAAAATATATGAATACATGCAAGTGTTATTATTCTCAGGAGGGAAATTCAAGGAAATTTTACTTGCCTTTTTCACTCATTTTTGTAGGTTTTCTAGAAGGGGTTTTCTGCAGAAAATCTCCCATATCGACGGAAGGAGTTGCCGATTATAGCTGGGTAAATTATTGAACCGAATTGGACATATTGAGACTCAAACAAGACACAACATGTTATTGCTTTCATATTCAGGGAACAGCATTTTTTCAAACGCCGGACCTCTTTACTGACTCACCCTGTAGTAATCAATTTATTTTTAGTTGGCGTTGCATAGCTATGGACAGTACTACAATGAGAATTATACTGCACTAGCTAATGCAAGCCTTCTGCTAAAACTGACATAATCTCGATTACAAAGCATAATTACAATGCATCACAAATCATTATTAAATAAATATGAAGTCAAATCATAATACATGAATTTATCCATTAGATGAAAAACAGTCATACAGCTAACATGATACAATCAATCGCAATGTCTTAGTAAATCATTTGTTATATAATGCTTCAACTTATTTTTTTGCATGCTTTTCATATATTTTGGATGTTTCAAATCTCTCAATCAGTTACCAAACAATTTTTCTGCAATGTCAAAACATTCAAAAATTTGCAGTACCATCTGATATGAATTTTCACAGAAGAAATGATTTTTTGTCCTAAGAGAATTTTACCATTTATATGTGTTCTTGTTATTATAAAACAGTATCTGATGCAAGAAACAGTCTCTCCCTATCATGGCAGTTGGAAAGCGCATTTACGCACATCCTTTTTTAACTAAAGGAAAGTGAAACCAATTTTTAGGAAATTCTGATCTGAGAGCGAAATTTTGCAGTGCAAGTTATAGAGAAATTAAAAAAATTATGTTAAAGCCTTAATCGAGCAATATTTCATAAATATCTTTATATATCGATATATATCTTTGCAATATGATTTTCAAACTGTGGATAAAATTTGACTTAGCCGCTACCTTAATTTCTTGCAAATTTAATTTCCCACCGGGTGTTCCAAAAAAGTACTCCCGTTTGAAAAATCACCAAAATTTGATTACACAGCGGATCTTCGATTTTTTTTTGTCAAGTAGATCAAGGACCAAATTATTATCCAATGTATAGTTATTATTGTAATCATTTTCAAAATTAGCGAATTTAGCTCTTTTTAGGGCTACCTGGTTTGGAATCATACTGCAAAAAAGCATTGATGATTGCCAGATCAATTTCTTTGTGCATGTAAAGCTTCTATTTTGGTCATGAATTACAGAAAGAAATGCGCACTATCATTGGAGACTTCAATAATGATAAAAAATCTGAAAATTTTGACTCTTACGCAAGGTTAAGTATTTTGCTTAAACACTATAGCTCAAAATAAGGTTTTTAAAGGCATAATTTATCTTCCTTGCTGTTTCAAAAGCAAACATTTTATCATAAATCAATATTTTTGGATCTTTGATAAAACAACTCAAACAACATTTTTCAGCATAGGTTTGATAATCAGTTTTTGGTGATTTTTCCAACAGGAATACTTTTTTATGGGACACCTGGTATGATAATGCAATGAATGGTCCCCAATGGACTTGTCCAGGTGTCACTTTCCTCCTGCAGCGCTTTTTTGGTTTTCTTTTCATCACCATTTTCATTGCATATTTCAATTGACTGGGAAAAGAAAGTGAAACTTAGACAATTCCAGGTCCAAATGTTGCAAAAATTATGCAAAAGGAATGAGAAAACCCAAATTTTCAATTTTCTGACCCTATAACTTTATGATGTAAATTTTGGGACAAACTACCGGGTGTCCCAAAATGATGTATTATCGTTTGATTGCTTATATGTACATAGCCAATGAACCGATTTCCAAAAACTTTATTTTATCCGATTGCCGAAAGGTTATATCGTATTCGAGAATATTGCTTGTGGTTTTATGCCGTTGTTTTCAGATGTTTTCATGTCGAAAGAAGATCGATAAGCCTTCAAATTCAAGCCTTAGATGGCAAGAAAAATTAACGGCCTACCCTTCCAGTCAACATTTTATTTCTCATAGTTAATACGAGTTCATCCTTTTGTATGACATCTAAAATGTTGACTGGAAAAATAGGTCGTTTCTGTCTCATGCCATCTAAGGCTGGAATTTTAGCAGGTTTATCCATCTTCTTTTCGACATGAAAACATCGTCGTAAAACCACAACCAACATCTTTAAATACAATTTAGTCTTTAGGCAATCAAGTAAAACAAAGAATTTGGAAATCGGTTCATTGGTTATGGATATGTAAGCAATCAAACGATAATACATCATTTTGGGACACCCGGTATAAGTAAATGATGGCCAAAACTTCATAGGACTGATGAATATTCAGAAGCTTTGGACTCCTTGATTGATGAATGAGCAGGGGTGGTCATGGTATTGCTCTGTCTTGGGACATTACTCTCATTTTCTTCTGGGACAATCACTCCAGTGTGATAATAATAAAGCCTGCGGATCTCCCTTCTGAATGATGAGCCAGTAATGCAGTAAAGTATCCAGTTGATTGATGAGTTGATAACAATGCCAAGTTTTGCAATAGCAAATGACTTGTCAATGACACTCCAGTTTGCTTGGTCGGACTTGCCAAGCATCCACAAACACTGGGTGACGCATTGCCAACCAAGCAAGACCAGAAAGGAGAAGGTAACGGTGAGCAGAAGCTTTGTGATTTGGCGTTGCTCCTTTGTGCGTTCTTGGCGTTTCATATCCGTAGCAGCGAAGACGCTTGCAGATTCCGTTACTCTCTTCTTCAGTGACCAAATAATGCTTCCGTTAGAAAAAAAGATAATACCCCAAGGTAGCAAAACGAGAAACATGCAATGAACCCAAAACTCGTAGCTGACAGCACCTCCGCTTTTTGCATACTCTGTATCGGCAATGGTAAAGGTACCTGTGGTAAAATTTGAATCAAACTATCACTAAGTTCATAAAATATGCCAAGCTAAATTCACAATTTAAAGCTTTCTTTATCAATGCATAGAATAGAGTGGGGGTAAAGTGGGCAAGTTTTACGAGGTGCTTTTGCAGGGTAAATAGACTTTCCAGCTACTTTTCAAAAAGATTTTGGAATGACTGATATTTCGGAAACAACAATGAGAATGAAGAAGATTTCAGCCTTGTATACACAAATGATCGAATACAACAGATTGTAGGAGAACAACCACTCAAAAACCACATCAACTGACAGTAACTCAATTACATTGGACATATCTGCAGAGGTGAGAACACTGCGTTGACAAAGAAAATGATGTTTGCAAAGGCAACCAAAGGATATTGCAGAGACCCATGGATAAAGATATCATCCCTACTAGGCGTGTCAATTGAACAGTCAAAGAGAGCCACACGATCGGAGGAAAGAGTTTGCCGAGTTAGTGCAGATATGCATTACCTCGTCTCCGTGAAGGTGAAGACCAAGAAGGAGGAATCTACAGGTACAGGTAATCACTCTCACGATGTTCCTTGATAGTTAACTTGAACATAGATACCTTGTTTGCTGCTACTGGTGCTTTGAGAGCAGAAATATCAATCTTCAAAGCTCAAAATTGCGTCCAACTGCAAACCAGAGCTTTGGTCTTTTGGCCCAAGCAACTTTGTAAAGCACATCAAAATTAAAAACTGAAATTAATCAAAATTAATAAACTGCCCAATTGGTGACTGGGGGGGGGGGGGAGGGGGAGGGTGACTTCTGAAAAACAGACTAATGCAAGATCTAATATCTTTCAAATCTTCTCAAGGCTATCATTAATTTATGCGCTGTGCCTAAATTAAGAATTTGCTTAACCCTATTTGTACTGGGCGATTTTTTAGGTATTTTGTACTGGGGGGGGGGGGCGTTTTTCGCCCCCCCCCCCTCTTTTTCTCCAAAACTACAAAATATATAAAATTAATAAGACTTACCCCTATTGTTCTTTAGACAATTGGCTATTCAAATATAACAATGACAATTAATAAGTCACGTGATTCGTTGCTAGGCAACCGAAAAACTGACGAAAATTGGCAAATTTATACCTTCTTCACCAGAAAATTCTATTTAATCAACCACTCAACCGATTTTCTCCAAATTTGTTTCAAATAGTAGGAAACATGTTATAGTTTAAAAATATATACTTTTCAAAAATTTTTTAGTTTCTATTTTTAGCACAATTAGCCTTAAATGAGCCTTTTGTTGCATGCATTTACTTTCATCGCAGGTTTTTACCAGTCCTGTCCTTGTATCTGGTAAATATAGACTCAAAATGAATCAAATAAATAAGATGAAGCAAATTAGACTAAAAAAATTTATATCTTACACTTCTTTATTAGAGAAATGACGTCATAAATGTGAATGATGTCATATATATTAAATTTTGCTGACATAAGCAAATATGAAAAATTTATATATCAAATGAAAGTACTCATCAAATGCAATCGATTGGTGCATGTTTGAGATCGATCAGGCAAACGATACGAAAACTGCGAGCATTTTAAGCTTTTTCTTTGTTGACTACTCTCCAAATATGGTATTACTGTGGTCACATGATCAGAGGTAGAACAATGAAATGTTTAGAATTTAATTGCCTATGAAATTTGAGTAAAAGTCACCAATTAGGCCAAAAGGCTACAACTCTGGTTGACAGGAGGAGGCAATTTTGAGCTTTGAAGATTAACATGTCTGCTCTCAAAGCACCAATACCAACGGGCGAGGTACCTATGCTCAAGTTAACTATCCAGGAATACTTTTAGAGTGATTAGACATAGATTGAAGCTACATTCACATCGTTGGAGTCAACAAAATCCGTATAAATTTTCTTTGGACACCCAGTATATAAAGATAGATTTTAGATGTTTTAGATGCAAAAACGGAAACTTTTTCAGCACAATAACCCCTTTCAATCTTATGTTATCATAAGAGTGTGATGCTCTGAGTGTGACACTATGAGCATGTATCTTCATGTGATTCTTCCAGTATTTACGTTCAAGTACAAATTTTTACCAATGGTATCGTTCGATCCGGGTTCCTTTTAGAATAGCTAAATGGTCCATTAGATATATTTGGTTATCTGTTCAAAATAATCCTCGTACTGCATTATGCTCCACTGTGTTACAGCAAGTGAGCATAAGAGAATTCTTTTCTTGTGTGCAAGATGGCTTTGTGCTGATTATATTTTCAGTTGGTATCAGCAAATGTACAGTGTGATGGTAGACATGTTTAAATCTACTTTAAAGTTGACCCGTCTGGAATCGGCCATTTTGTCCTGAAGTTATGAAGGATTTTCTCGAGAAAGCCAGTGAAAAGAATCCTTCAAAGGTTCCCAAAATCCCAATCAAAGTTTCCTAACATTTCTGCCTTACATGGGCCTAAGTAACTCTTAGTGCTCTCTCTTGAATTTCATCAATTTTGGAATGAATTTTACGGCTGTGGAACATCCACGCAAAGGGGAAATATTTGGTAACAGGTTCGTCACGAGAGGCACCTAATGTTAAAACATTGCATTTATCTTCATTTGGCTTGAAGTAGGTGTCAGATAACCATTTTATTACTTTTGAAGAGACATTTCCAGCCTCTCTACTGCATTTTGTAGATCTTGGTCACGTGTATAAAGAGTGGTGTAATCAGAATAATTATATATCTCTATATCATTAAAAGAAAGTAGCATATCGTTCAACTAGATGTTAAAAAGTAGAGGTCCTAAAACCGATCCCTGTGGAACACCCAAATTCAGTTTCTGCTTTGAACTAAACGAATCATGCTTTTCACTTAAATAACTATACCAAAAGTGAATGCATCATGGTTGAAACCGTAGGCATGCAGTGAAGAAATACCAAGGAAGCTTTGCGCGTCGTTTTCACTAGTTTTTGCAGGATTTTTAGAAGGGCTTTCTCCAGAAAATCTCCCATATCCATGGGAAGGAATGGCCAATTAAAGCCGGGTAAATTACTGAACCTATTTGTGCATATTGGTAATAAAAAAAGGCAGTTTTCAATATTATAACTTCAGTGGCCTTTCAAACTGGGAGAGTTTTTTACTCACCCGGTAAATTAACGAATATATTTTCAGTGATTTTTGAAAATGTTCACGTTTTATTAGGTCACCCACCGTATCTAATATATAGTTACCGTTGATGGCCTTTGGTTCAAAGTTGAAGAAATGAGGCACGTTGATCACTAAGCTGCAACAGAAGATGTAAACAATAGACTTGATGGTACGATCCACACTGCACAGATGCTTGGCTCTCAATGGGTACTTGACCATGATGAAACGGCTGATTGTGACACCAACTAACAACCAAATGCTTGAAACGATGAAGAAATACAGCAAAGGGAAACCAATGTAGGAAAAGAACGCAGCATAAGCATAGCTGTTGATAACCGCAGGAATCCCAGAGGGAATTGAATTTGTCAAGATGAAGAAGAATAGCAATAGAGCATCGACCACGCCAAGAGTTATCAGGTAAATGGTGGTGGATGAAATGCGCTCAATTTTCTTTTTCAATATTCTTTGCCAAATGTACACAGACAGTCCATTGCCAAATATCCCAGTGAGACAGATTGATAGGCCCAAAGGAACACTTGATATCCAGTGCATCACTGCTGCGGACGCCTGCAAAAAAAGCAAAAAAATTAATTAGTTCAGATCATGTTGCGTGAGGATCTGTAGGGGACCCAGAATTGATCCTTGGGGCACTCCTGTTTAAATATCTTGCTTGTTAGACAAACAACCGCCATTGCTAACAACCACTGATCGATGAAAAAGACTATATGCAAACCATCCAAGATCTTCATCACAAATTCTGAGATTATGTATGTAGCTGGTTCGAGTGACTGATGGTATCAAATGCCTTACTTAACCCTAATCCTACCGGGGGGGGGGGGGTGTTTTCCATCCCACCCCTGTTAGTTTTTTTGCAGAGCATTCTTTAACGACAAAAGCTATGACCCTCAAACTCTCTGACAATTACTAATTATCTATTAGCTACATTTTGACAGTTACATTTTTGAACAATAGGTGTCACGTGACAGGTGACACCACTATATTTGGAGCAAGGTATTGGAAAAACTAATAATTTTGATATTTTTACTTCCAGAATTAGTTCCAAATGTTGACTATTGTACTTTAAAAAAGTCGGCAAACAAATGGCTTTCTATTGTTATCAATAACAATGGAATTTGCTGACGTCAGCATTCTTAAATGATGACGTCACTTGGGCTGCCATTTTGGGTCATTTTGGCAAATGTTTCAGTTTTTTCCAACAGATCTCGTTAAAAATGCAAAGAATTGCGTTATGCAATACTTTAAAAGCATTTTGAACCAATTACTATCGATTTTTGGCGGAAAAACACAGTTTCTAGTTATGACGTCATCAATTTTTGTCATTTCTTCCAAAATAACAGTCTAAAAACACCTCTATGCATCATATTTGAATTGGAAATGAATAATAAGAAAAATAAGCATGAAGAAAGTCATTCACATTACCTTTATTCCGTTTTTAGAACAAATAAGCCGGAAAACCATATATTTTGACATTTTCCAGGATTATGACGTCATAGTGACGTCACCTAATGAAGTGGTCACGCCCAAAACTACCAATCGGCTAAGAATAGTTAGTACTACGCCCTTGCCAAGTTTCAATGATTTCCCATTAGTCTACGGCTATTTATAGAGGGGTCAATAAACGTTCCCGGTCTGATTAGGGCTAAGTCTATGAACGTTGCACCAACTACTTTCCCTTCATCTACATGTTGCCGAATAAGTTGCAAATCAAGTTGAAGCCTCAGTAAGATGATGAAATCAAAATTGTGCACATTGGTTGCATGGCTTTTCCTGTACGATTTTCAAAAGGTGGATTCATTTTTCTGACTCACCCGGTACATCTGTATGGAGCATATATATATATATAAATATATATTGGCAGAAAGTTGTACGAGTAAACTGTATAAAAGAAGTTCGGATGCAAAAATGACAAGAAATTTAGCACACTGAGGCCTTTCTGACTTGTGCCTTTGTCAGAGTGTGACCTACAAAACCTAAACTGATTCAAAAGTTACGTTATGGGTATACATATACTGTGATTAAATTAACAGATGGGGACAATTTCCTGAAAAAATATTTTCTTAGTTCTAACTAATTAGGTGTTGCAAGTCCGGCATTTATCAAATTTTCTTCTTGGGAAAGTAACTGTCTAGGGTCTTTTAACTGTATGGAACAAATTTAGGTCCGTTAGAATTATTAGGGAGAGGCATAATCGAATGCGAGCGACGCGAGCCAAATTAGGCGTTCAACACCTTGCTATTCTGCTATTTAGATTGTCGGAAATGCGCCTTTCGTGAAAAATTCACTATTATATGGTAAAAAGGATTGCTGTTGAGAAATTCTCCATAGGAAATTTTTAAAAAAGTGCTTCAAACTGTGCAGAAATGTTTTCATGTTATCTTCCAGATGTTTATGATTCCTGGAAGATAACTAAATTTCGAAAAGTTGCACTTTGATTCTAGGGCATCAATCATGTTATAAAGACATTGCCGATAAAGCATGTTGCTAGCGATTTTCTTGTAGCTAGATAGTTGAAATAAACACAGCAAGGAAAATTTAAAAGTATTCATATTTGTGAACTTTCCCAATGGTCTGCGTGGATAAATTTTTGAAATAACAACTTTCGATTGATCTACGAAAAGAAATTTATGGAAAAAACATGAAAATCCAAATCACATACAACTGATTAATTTGGTGTCCGAAAACCACCGCAATGAACTTTTAAGACTATTTGATAGGGCATTCGCTGCCCTCCCTTCGGTAAAACTATTTTAGGTCTTTGGTATAATCCTATGTGTTTTTCACATGCTAGACATCCAATTTCTTTGATTTTTTAAGATTTTTGCTTCATTCGGCAACAGACGAAAGAGATTTCAAGTGTCCGATTACTACCGCCGTCCGATTACCACCGCCGACACCCTACTAGATTCAAATCTGTTTTTTTCTGCCCATATCATATCAGCTATCTCCAAATCAAGAAAGGGTATCGGACGGGAACATGGAGAGGAACATCACGAGAAAAGCTGTACACAGGACTTGGCTGGGAATCACTAAGCTGCCGAAGATGGAGCAGACGCCTTAATTTTGTTCTGCAAGATCATTAATAATCTAACTCCAGTTTATTCTAACAATCCAATCCCACCACTTCAACAGTTACATTACACTCTTCGCAACCAGGATGTCATTGGGCGAATAAAGGCCACAAATCATGCTAAAGTGTGCAGAAGTCATTGCTGTAAGACCCGTGTAAGGCAGAAATGTAATGTTAGGAAAATCTGTTCGTGATTTTGGGCACATTTTGAAGGTTTCTGGAAGAATCTTTCTCGAGAAAATCCCTCATAATTTCAGAACGGAGTCGCCGATTTCAGTTCGGTCAATTTTAAAATGGATTTGAACATATCTATCACTGAATTATATATTTGCTGATATCATCGTCTTGATATCCAGGGAGCCGTGGCCTTTCCAACAGGGATTCTTTTTATTGACTCACCCGGTAGATTCTGCTGATATATTTTCAATTACTAAAGAGATTGAACCTTTAACCCTATAGTGGTTGGGCTATCTGACACGTCCTATTTTGGTTGGGGGGGGGCAAAAAAGCCCCCCCTACCTAACTCTTGACTGGAAATAGATAGAGCAACCAGATTTGGTGTACTAATAGCCCCAGGCATGTACTTTACGAAAATATAAAAATTAACCTAAATTTAGCCGTCATTATTGCTTGCGTCAGCATTTTTCTTTGTGTGGTCAAGAAAAGTGGCAAAATCGGTCAAAATCAGGAAAAATGCGATAAAATTTAATTTGGAGCACAATTTCCTTCCAAACATGACAATTATGATAGAATACATCAAATAGCACTACCCTGCAAAACATCTTTGCAAAATTTTGCAATTTTGCTACTTTTTTCGCGAAAATTAACATTTGAGAAATGGCGATTTTGACAGAGTCAGTTCCAGAAAATTGTCTCCCTCCCCCTCATTTGTCAAAATATTTTTATGAAACGTCTTCAGTCATTGCACAATAAGTATAAGCAAAAAGTCAGAAAGTTTCAGGGTCATAATTGTTATCCTGACAGATTTATAACAATAAGTCTACTAGGGGGGGGCAAATTTGCCCCCCCCAACCAAAATAGGGTTAAGGACATGTTTTTTTTTTAGTGATAGAGAACTGCCATTTCTTACTTCCTAAACTGAATTTGATATGTGAAATCGTAGTTACTTTCGTAGAAAACATTGAATTTCTAGAGTAGCATCGCCCACTATGGCCGGTCGCCCATTATGGCCGGCTAGCAAGAGAAATTAAATTTCAGGGGACTGACGACTAGTAATAAAATTGCAATTGCGCGGAAAATCTTCGCTGACATCTGTTTTATCATGATTGACCTTCACTGAAGTTTCAGTTCTTTTGCATTGAAACCCGATGAGATGGTTTGAGAATATCTCCAATTGATTCTTTCAAGTATTGCAAATTTCATGACTCTATTTACATTCCGTCCTTCTTTTTTGTTCGCTCGGCACCTTGCGGATTGACATTTTTGAAATATGTTTTGATTTTTCAGAAGTCCTGTCTCTAGAGAGAAAATCTACAATGAAACCAAAGCAAAGTGATTCCTTCTTCTTCTGATTCGTGTTGAGATTTAAGGCAAAATAAGCAATGAAGTCTCAGTGCTGCTAATTGCTATTTTCGTCGTCCATTATGCCCATCAGTTTACCAGAGAAGTTTCCAATCGCTTCAAAATATCAAAATGCAACATTTATAAAAAAAACACCAATTTGGGTTAAAATCTTACTTACTGACTTGGAAAATCATCGAAACCCAAAAAGCGTGGCATTATATTAAGTCTATTTGCATTTTAGAAACATATGCTAGAACTCGTCCATCCATGCACAAGAGGATTTAGAACAACTCGAGGCATGTATTTCAATTGCCAAAACTCGAAGTTTAGGTTAATTCTTATGGATATTTTTCTGTTTAAAGTACCCAATGATAAACAAATAACAGTAATTAAAACTGTTTTTCTTATTAAAACTTTTTACCGGAGGGTAGTGTTACTTGTTTCTCCTGCGGCCATAATGGGCGACGCTAGAAGAAAACGACGTTTTTACCCCCTTCTTCAAAATCTTCCAAAATCAGTATAAAGAGTTTACGTAAGAAATCAATACTCTGTGATCTTTTTCTCCATTAGTTGGTGATATAATCTGGCTATTTGGTTTTTTCATTAATTGCTCTTTTTGGATCTAACTCAGAACTTCGCGACGACATGGGCATAATGGGCGACACCACTCTAGGTACTTTTTTTTCCATGATTCTATGATGCGTTGTTCTTGAGCTACCAGACAGTCCAAGTTAGGAGTAGTTGTTGAGCCATTGAATCCTTGGATTGAATGAGCTAAAAAGTCTTCAAGCAACCAATTAATCTTAACTTGCTATGATGTCTGCAAGACACCAAACCGTTCAATGAAATGGATAATTCGGTAACAGTTCATCAGAGGAACCTGCAGTTGCTCATGGTAGAGATCTACAAAACAAAATATGATCTAAATCCCAGCTTTATGAAGCAAATTTTTGAGGAAAAAGAAATGCCTTACAACCTAAGGTGTTCTGATAACCTACAACTGCCAAAGGCGAAAACAACTTGCCTTGGAATCGATACAGTCAGATTTATGGGGAAAAAAGTTTGGGAGACACTACCACCAGAACTGAAAAATTCAGATTCTCTTCAGATTTTCAAAAGGCTTATCAAAGCCCATCAATGCCGAGCCTGCAACTGCAGATTATGTAAAATATTTTATCCCAATTTAGGTTTTTTATTGTAAATTATATGTTCACTTGTAATATTATATGTATTTTTTCAAAATTTTTTATAAATAGTTGGCCTTAATTAGCAATTGTAGCTATATCTTTTAGCCAACTTTAAATGAAAGAATTAATAATGATAATAATAAAAGACATTGCAGGCTGACTGAAGACTGCATTGTTGGTGCTATTGCATTGTGAGATGTTAAAAAAAAGAGCACTAAGTGAGCACAATAGTCCTTGAAATGTAAAATTATCAGACCTCCTCCTGGGTCGACCTTTACCTACTCATTAATATCATCAACAGCAAATCATTGCTAGGACTATCTTCCAGCTTCAGAGAATCTTAGGATCTCATTTAATAAGAGGAACAGTACTTCAAGAGCACAGAGTCCTTATATAAAAACAAGGATTTCTCATCAACATAAACCTTAGACGAAATGCTTAAGTGCCAGAATTAATCAATATTTCCATGAAATGAGTGTTTTACAAAGCTAGTTACGGTGGAGATGGATCAAAAGAATGGATATTGAGAGTAGACTTCAACAATGAGCAGTTCTAGAGGATATTCCTATTTTGCTTTAAACACATCGAGTGCATGATAACTGTTCGCTCATCTTCTAATCTAATTTATTTTGAAGTTTATTTTTCTTGACAGTTTCATTTCTACTTGTAACTTTTGGAAACTTTTGAAGGATATTATCCAGATTAGGGGGACACAAAGTGCCCCCTAGTGATTTTTTCAACACAGCTCGTTGAGTATATCCAGAATAGTTTAGTTTTTGTGTGACTTTTAGTTTCTATCTAGGAAACATCCTTTCATGTCAATCTCAAAACTTTTGACAATGATTCAGGGGGTCAACACATAGCATTAAATCGAGTGCTCCGCAAAGTAAATCCCTTTCAAGTCATACCTTTTGAACCACTGGTACTATGACAATGAGACAAACACTGCTGAGCTTGTTTTGAAACAAGCTTTCATTTGATATATAGTTTATTGATTTTTTATGACGTCATCATTAATTGGTTGTTGCGCATGCGTACTGATGAAAAACCATGTTAGGCTTCACATTTGGAAAAATGAGCAACGTTATATGATGCAGCAGGTCTCTTTATGCATATTTAGCATCTTTTGCTATTTCTAAGGCAATTGGTAATCAATTTTATCCTTTGAAACTTCAGCTATGTTCTTGGCAACCACCAAGTCCCTTTACGTGAATGTTCTTTGTTTTCCTTGTAAATTCTGTTTGATATTAGATGTCATGCATCTTATGCATCTCAATTTCAAACGAGCCGCACTCGTGAAATTTTTGAGTTCTCCCCAACCTTGACACGACATCTAATATCAGACAGAATCTAGTATATTATATCCTTTATCCATTAGTTTTCTAATCGTTCGTAGTGTACAGTTAGTTGCATGTAGGTTAACGTTATATGTCTTTATGTTTTGGCCATGGGGTAGTCATTGTTTTTCGCTCCCCCTGGTATCGTTCCCGTAGTGTTGTATAGTAATTAGATAAGTATTGTAGATTGTAGAACTCATTGTAAACTTTTTAAATGAATGATACAAAACAAAAATCAGTTTTAGGCAAAAATCGCTCTTTTTGCGTACAAATTGAATAAATGCTGACATCAGCAAAAACATTGATGTTACAAAGCAAACATTGTAAAATAAGAATTACAAGAATATAATCCCTCTAATATTCAAATCTCATATCAATATGTTTTACCGATTTTAAGATACAAAGCGACAAAGTCCATGTGGTTTTACACCCAAATTAGCAACATTTGCTGACGTCAGCCCTTAACCACGTGACATAAACAAAAACAAATTACGTCTTCTTGTTTGCCTTCTCGTGTTTGCTAATTGTGCCAAGTTTCAAATCTCTAGCTCTTTTGGTTCTGAGAATAAAGAGGGGGCAGTAAATGTTTTTATTGATTAGCTTTAGGAATTAATTTGTAAATTTTGTAAATTCTGTAAAGTAGACCTAAATTAGCTGTAATTTAGCTATTCTTTTTATCTTATTTAGCCTACGTTAAATAAATTAATGATGATTATGATGATGATGGTGCCCCCTAGTCTCCCCAGAGTTTTAAAAAGCCTAGTCTGGATAGGGTTAAATGATACCTTTTTTGTAGGACACGTTTAAAGCTCTCTGCAAAATTTTGAGCTAAGAGCTACTTCAAATACTGGAAGACTTTGAAGCTCTTTAGCTACTCTTTATTTGAAATATGTTTGTTGGACTCCTAATTTCTAAGAGGAGCACAGGCAATTTTTGTGACACATCTAACTGGTCTTAAATATTCTTGAAGACGTTAATAAGTTATTGTGTTTTAAAGACTACTTGCTCTTGGGCTACTCCCCTTTGGTCACTTAGACAAATGAGAAACAATTCACAAAACTGTTGTGGGTACAGTAATTTGTGCTACTCTCAAAATTTATCTTAGAATTTTCTTGTATATTCTTGGCAAATCAGATGCTCCCAGACTGCTCATTTCTAACTAAAACTACTCTTCGGGGCCTTCAGGGTTAACGAAGATATCATGTTAAGTATTGAAGTAGGTCTTACTAATCCTTGCTTGAGAAAGAGTACCTTGTGAGCGAAAGGCTAAAATGACTCATTTCTCACAAAGTACTTTAAAAGCGCAATCCCACCTACTTTCATTTGGTTAAATTTGTTAAAATGAATATTTGGCCAAAGTCTCATGCAAGTTCATTACGTGTTGCTCCTCTGGTGCTCATTTTTTGATTTTTTGACTTTCAAATGGCCGATTTTCTGCCAGTCACAAAAAACATGTCCTTAAAAGAACCGTGCATACCATAATGACTTTTCAAGTTTTTGCCTTGCAGTCTTTCGTCAGTCCTCAACGAAATCACCAGCTGTATCCTCAACGCAATCACCAGCCGTACTCTGAGATGTGATTCATGGGATGATGTGATGCGATGCGATGCGATGCGATGCGATGCGATGCGATGCGATGCGATGCGATGCGATGCGATGCGATTCATTTTTCATTCTTTTTTTCATTTTAAATTATCTATACACGAAATCCCTTCAGCTCTTATACTACATAAATAAAAGTTTTACAAAATTAATACCATACACATATGAAAAAGACTTAAAAGGACAAGTCCGGAGCCGGTACGACCGACGACAAAACACAAGACAAAACCGCCACGAATGACGCATGACACATCCCCCCCCCCTCTGCCCACCCTCTCCCCGCGAAATCACTCACCCAAATAAGCAGCGCCTCACTTGGCCCCCTCCCTCGCCCCTAAATCCGCCACTGGCCGACTTCAGTAGTCCGATAACTCCAAGGAATGTGTAACACCTGCATACTAGACAGACATCTCATTACAGTATTGCTTTTATTCTTGAGTAAGGAGTTGAAAGAACAGTACAATAAATCCGAAATTTTGCTGGAATTGATGATGTGAATAAAGAAAAGCTGAGGAATGTAAATTCTTCACTTGCTAATGAGGCTAAAACGCAGAAAGGAATACTACCGAAGAGATAAAATGAGAGGAAATGGATAACAGATGTTTTCTAATTCAGAATATTCAATAGACCTTTTAGCTATTCTGAAAAGTACCAGAATCGAAAGATATTTTGCTACATTTTGTAGAATTCTCGCATGTGTACAATCGTGATAGAAGCTCTAACGGCACTTGATCGAACCTCGAGTATTAGAATGTATAAAAATAACGCTCCTTCCCCGGGGGTCCATCCAGGCTCTTTCGTAGAATAGGTAAAAGGTCTCTTGCTAAAAAAATAGAAATAACAGCACAATTAGTCTTAAATTTAATTCCAATTGATGCGGATTATAAGAAAAGACAAGAACAACCAAAACATAGCCTCATTCAAAAAAATTATCAAAACGTGGAACGGGGACAAATGCAATTGTACTATATGTAAATAATTTGTTATATAGTGAACGAAGAGAAAAAAGAGAGACAACATCTTCAGAGAGCAGGCATCGACTTGATCTTTTGCGCTATTCATTTTCTATTCAGTTATCTGCTAACTAGTTTCGGCCACCCAGGCCATCATCAGAGCAACTCAATAACTTGTTAGATTTAGTTTTGTAGTTAAATAGTTGGTTTTAATTAGTTACTCTTGCCTTTAGATAAAACTATTTGTATTATTAACCAACTTTAAAGAAATTCATTATTATTATTATTATTATTATTATTATTATAGAAATACATTTTCTTCATTCGCTTCACGAGGCGAAAAAGCACAATATGATACAGAACAAAACATACTACGAGTGTACGATAGAAAAAATGATAGCATATAAGAACTGTACATACCATGATGACTTTTCAAGCTTTTTGACTTGCAGTCTTTCGTCAGTCTTCAACGAAATCACCAGCTATATTCTGAGATGTGATGTGATGGGGATGTGATGTGAGATTAGAAGTCAAAACTGAATACACCTTCAATGGAACTGCTCTTGATTCATGCTCAGATCGGAGTGACCGTACGCATTGATTCACAGCTGATTTTATTCGCTCGTCATTCGCTCATTATGCGCCATCTGGCTTGCATGCACACCCACGTGATCTTTAAAGCGAGGTGAAAGGGTACTTTCGACGGATATGAGCTGCAGCTGACTTGTTTGTAAAAAACCCGATGGATCAACCTGTCAATATCACGCTCACAGTGTCAGAGTTTCGTAATCTCACTTAACTCACAAGAAATCCATTCTCGATGTCTAATTTAGACAGACAAAAAACTTTATGTTTCGGACTTTCAGAGAAGATGACAAATAGAACCTTGAAAGACGTACGAATAATAATCCCTGTGAAGGCATTGAGCTGTCTTTGCACCACATCAGCTGACAGCTGTGCAGCAGTAAAAAGCTTCTTTGAGTCAATCAATCATAGGAGCAATTATTTCAATCTACGAGAATCACTTTGGTCGCTTGAGAGAGATATAAATTGCAAAGAATGACCCAACAAATGACCAAAGGCAGACTCATAGGGCAAAGCTGCAATTGACCGGTGCCGGAAGAATATACCTGGCACAAATGAATTACATTTTTTCCATAGAGAAGGAAGCGTTGCAAGAGACTTGGTTCAAAACCAATCACAGTTAAGGGCAAAAAACCAGGTCTCAAAACTATTCTACACAACATGGTCGTATCGTTTCTTTGCACTGAAAAAATGAGATGTGCATAATATGGTCTCTGGTACCCAGGGTAATAAGATATTAAGGCCATGTAGAAATTGAGGAACAATTCATTTTTATTCAAATCTTATTCTTTGATTTGTACTCAACTCGCTTTCCTCTCCTTCAGCACTCATATGAATTGTTGCTCGAGGGCAGTCTTACAAGGAAGGAGCGAATCTATAAGCCAACCATACAATTTTCTTTATATTCAAATTTCTTCGATGACTCTGCATGCATGCTAGATATCTCATGTTTAAAGTAAATGAACGGAGATATTGCGACAGGAACGCCGGAGAGGGGGGGCGCGGGGGGTCAAGCGCCCCTCCTGCCTTTTCCTAAGGTGGGCAAGGGGGGCAAAGGTGCCCTTTCAATGAAAAACATTAATTTACTTTGAAACTTGATAGAAGAGCCGCCATAGCTTCGTTCCCATATCAGAATCACCAGTAACGAAAAATGACTCGCAATTGCAACTTTAAAATAAACAATATGCGATTTTATGTGATTCGGAATGAGGACATGTGGAGAAATAGCCGAAAACAATTCGTGAAAGAACATGATTAATGTTCGTTAAAACATTTTTGATAGCATTTTAAGCCAATCTAAAGGGCGTGGCCACAAAAATTTTCCCGGGGGAGTACCCCCGGACCCCCCAATTTTTCGGCTCGCTTCGCTCGCCTTCGGTCTCGATTGCCCTTACGTTCCTAGTCGCCCCCCTTGCCCTACCATCGCTCCGGCGTCCCTGTATTGCGACATAACCTAAACATAGCACAAAAGAACAGCAGGCGCCACTAATCTTCCTTCTGTTTTCATCGATCAAGAACATCAAATACAATAGGTTATATTTGGATGAACCCAGTCCCGCTAGCTAAGTTGCTTTTAACCCCGTTGATTTACTTTAATCATTTTATCTTATTTTCATTTACTTTTTGTAATCAGACGCGCTATAACCCTGTTACCAAGTGCCCGCGGCAACGTTAATTTGATGCAGTGTCGTTAGTTCGAAAGACAAAGAGCTGAAACTTTGCGACTTTTTCTAAAATGTAATAGACTAATTAAAATTGGACGTTTTATTTCAAAATGGTAGACATTGATCACGTGACCAACCTCTTTTCAACACGTGGTCAGCTTGAAAATTAAAGAAATTAGTCTAATTTTTGCCAGGATGACCCAAGAGCATTGCCAATACCACAATTCGATAGCTCTCGGTGAGAGTTTTTAGATGAAACACAATTCCATCCATTTTTGATGACGTCAGCAATTTTAACGTTCATGACGTCATCAAAGTTTATGACGCCATATAAGCAATGACAAATCTATTAGATCACCTTAAATGGCCAAAATTGGTTCTTCTAATCGTTATGAATAATTGCAAGGCATTTTAGAGAATTTGTATCTGTAATTGGGGGTTTAAACGAAACAATGGCAAACTGATGTAAATAAATGATGAATAAATGATATAAAAAATGAGCTTAAATGGATATTAGATTGCATATTTTTACTCATTGATGCTTTGTGATATATTCTAGTAGCAGTATGAAAGAAATTATTAAATAAAAACTTAAATATTGCCAATATTGCTAATAGTAAGCAAATACTGCAATTTTCTTCAACTATGACGTCATAGTGACGTCATGGATGTGATGAAGGATGAAAAAGGTAGCCTATTGTGTAGATATTGTTTCTCTAAACCATTGTACTAAGTTTCATCCTCATATCTGCAATATTGACGAAGTTACGGAGGGGGGGGGGGGCACTTTCCCCGGTACTACAAGGGTCCAAAAAGCCTGGTAGCAATAAAGCAAAGGGGGCCCAAAGAGGCTGGGGGTTTCAGCCCCAATTGGCATCATCAAATATGGAGTTTGCTCTTTTTTACTGAAAAGAAAAGTGAGAGGACAGTGAAAGGCAGGCTTTTGAAGACTTGAGGTTTTCAGAAGTTTCATGGTTTCATACAACTATAAACAAACCTCTCCGCAGAAGCTAGGAATGTCGAAGCGCGAGCGAAGCGAGCGCTTAACTTCCTAGTGGACACAATTTGATCCCATTGAAGCCTAACCTATTTTGAGAGTGTACACGTATTATTCATGCGAAATTTCTTATATGAAACTCAGCCCTCATATCGCAAACAATTGTGAAACTCCAGTGAATACTCGGCAAATGTAACTTCGAAGAAACTAATAATTTTAGTAAAGGAAATCCTTTGCACAGTCATTGGTACTCTATTTTCTCTTGTTTCGTGTATTGTATTTCTCAGAAGGCACTTGAGTAATGCCTGAATATTGCAAAAGAGGGAAAGGCGAGGGGCATTTCATTCCCAAAAAATCTCTTACACCTTTGGCCAAAATCCTTTTCCTTTCAAAATATTCCACAAAAATCCATGAAACAGCCTTTTGCTTGCGACATGCCCCTCTGTGAGGGCTCCCAGCAGCTTTTTGTTTTGTGGTGTTGTTAAGAAATGGTTAGAAGAGGACAGTAATTAAAAATGAAGACTGTATGGAGCCTTTAACAGACTCGTAAGAAACTTTCAGTACTGGTTCACATTTTTCTATAAACTGGCCCAAATTTCTCTATCCTAGAAACAAATGCCAGTATTGACATTATGGAAATTGGCATATGCACCGGCTGAGAAAATGCGTGCATTGGTATCTTGTTATCATACTTATAGTTCAGTTCAGTTCAGTTCAGTTCAGTTCATATGTAGATACATGTATCTGTCAATAAGTTTAGAGCATCAAAAGCCTGATTCCCATTGATCTGGCTCTGGTCGAGGAGCCAATGGACGGTTCTGAGGAATACCCCCTTCAAGAAAATCTTGCCGCGCGACAGAGAAACAGGTAGAAACCCCCCAATATGACCAATTTCTAACCTGGATAAGCATTGAAGCTAATTTCAATCTAAAATTGATTATTGACCAAAAGTATGAAAATTTGTCATACAAAATGGTAGCTAGTTGCCATGGCAACAAGAAAATACCTTGCGGAATTGCAAAAAGTGCTAAACTGGGGGAAAGGATACTGCAAGAACCACTTGCAATATTAGATTCATTTTTTCAGCAATGGATAAGGGATGCCTACTGTGTGATTTAAACCCTTAACATCATCAGTTCAACCTTTTATGTAGTTTTTGATTAACTTCCAAGAAAACGCTATTTTTTTGGGTTCATTTCATTTCCTTGAACCTTCATGAAAAGGAAGAAGGTCTAAATGGAATCAATTTTAAAGGTTTAAATCATAGTATGAACCCCAGACAAGGCACCTAGCAAATTTCAGGTCAATATCTCAAGCAGTTCCTGAGATATGTTTTCCCCCATTACGTCACTACTTCAAAAACGCAATTTTGAGAAATTCAAGGTTAAAGATTTACGTCTTGATTAACAAGAAGTTTCAACAGATGACACTTGAATTTTTGTTTCCTATAGGTCCTTCTGATTCTTCTTGATCAGAATTGTCCTTTGCCATAAGTAACTCCCTCTTTCTCAATACCATTGTCTTCTTTTATTGTTCTTTTTGCCTTATGATACCTTGCGGCAATGTTTTGCGTCCTTTTGCTTTTGTTGCTTGCATGGTGTCTTCTATTAAAGGATTATCCTGATGACCATGAAACCGTCATAATATTGCCTTGGGTCTGAACCTCTAATGCTTCATAAACTTCAACTTGGTTTCCTTCCATTGTTGAAATGTGGAACTGCATCATAAACACCAAACTGCAGTTGGTCATATTCAACATAAGCTGTTTTAAGAATACGCTCCCCCAAATCACAAAGCACTCATCATCATTCAGACATCATTCTTCTAATTTTGAGTCTTGGCTTTTTTGCCATGAAAGCATTTATCAGTGAGCTGTACTCAAATCATTGTAAGTTGAATTATTCTTTGCACCAATATTCACTTTCCTGTTGCTTTGTCTCGCTTTTTTTCGTACACCAACTCTTTTCTGGTTTAGGCCCATCTGACAAGGCGAGTTGAAAAGGGCCTAGGCCAAGATGATGGCAAAACTTCTTCAAGTTCAATACCTTTTGAAGGTTCATCTCCCTGTAGATTGGCATCGTGACAAGATTTATGCCTTGTAAAGGCATCTGCAAACGGATTTCCAACGAATTCACCACGCTTCACATACTTTGTACTCTGTTTTGCTTTCCCATGTTTTCAAATCATAGTGCATTTTCTGTGAATCTTCAAATATTTGTGATTGTGATGGTCGAGATGGAGGATGATATCTAACACATCAGAGCCTCACTTGTGAAACGATTTGCATCATTGGGAGGCACCAAAAAATTGCACTTCAAGATGAAAGGGGCAGGGTTTAGGGGAGAGACTCTGCACTCTTTACCGTTGCTATGTGGTTGCTAAGGACAAAAAAGCTAACTACTCATATTAAAACATGAATTTTGAAGAAAATGAGGAAATGAACTGTGAAAGAAACTTCAGTAGCTTATTCTTCAATACTTAGTATGCAATTTAAAAAGAAAATATTTTTTTGCAAAATTTCGAAAATTATTGGGGGGTTTCCACCTTAAGATATAACCCTTTTTTAACCGGGGGCGTTTATCATCCCTAATTTTCTCCGCAAGTGTCACATAGCTATGACAATGAAGCTTGCACTGTGTCATAACTGAGCAAAGAAGAATCCAAAAGTAGCATCAATTTAGTTTTAGTTTACGTGATAAGCTGCTAGGCAACCACGCACAATGTAGATTCTGACCAAATCGAGCTATTTGCAAAAAGGCTCTATTTTTAATAAATAACTGCATAAGATAGATAAAATACTATCCAAACACATGCGTGATAGCCTTACCTTGCTGTCATTATTGTTTCTTAACCCTATTTGGACCGGGGGGTGCCCCCCCCCACCAAATTTTCTCAAATTTCTCCACCGCTATTGCAGATATGGTGCTGCAACTCCCTGACTTGTACTAAAATTTAATTGGTCATCAAATTTAACAATTGTTTGGTCCATTGTTTTACCATGTGACCTCCAGGGGCCTTATTTGGAGACTAGTCAAAAAGAAAATCTTAAAATCTTCGCTAAATTCTTGCAAATAGTGCTATTGATAAAGTTATAGTTATATACGCAGTTCGATTGGTCTTGACGAGTAATTTTTTTCAAGTAATTTATTTTGAGTGGGCAGGAAGCATTTCTAGCTACTTAAAGCTAATTTACGCCCACTATGCATGCTGCATCCAGACATGGAACCCCAAGCTTAACGTCCCTTCCGAAGGACGGCGATGTGAGTTGGAAGGTCAAGCCTCCGAGGTCACCCATCCCGAGTTTGACCTCATTCGACCGAGCTTAACTTCATTCCCCTGACGGAAACTGTGTAAGCTGCTCGGCCACTCATTTGATATATACAGGGTGTCCCAAAATAATTGTTCGATGTTTGATTAAATATATGAAAATAACGAAATAATGACGGGCCCCATGGTAAGATAACCATGTTGCTGACATTTGAAAATAAATTTAAACACCAGAAGCTAGCAAATCGGCCAAATATTCACGGAGTTACGATGTTTAGAAGTTGAAACGCTGAGACCAGACGCTCCGAAAATTGCATATTTTGTGAAAATAAAATCTCGTTTATTCAAAGCACAAAAGGAATTTAAGAAGCGCTTTCGATAAACTAGCTTTCTCTAACATTTAATCAAGGTTATGGATGCTTGGAAGAAATCCTGTTGAGCACAGTTTGGAATGTTCCCGTCTCTCATCGATTAAGTTTTCATTCCATGTTTTGGATACTTGCATTCTTCAGTAAAATTTTGCAACGGTTACAGAAATTAAAATAATTTTGAAGTCGTATTTGGTTTGCTTGATATCAACAAGATTAGCCAGAGCAGTTTTCTTTTACCTCGATTTTGGGACGTCTTTTTGAAAAACAAGTCAGTTAGGGGCGTCTGGTTTCAGTTTTCCGCACAAACTGGAACTTCAAAAGCTTATAACTCCGTGAATTTATAGCGGATTTGCGAGATGCTAATTGCTCTTAATTAGCAAGCTTCGCAACTTAAATTGGATTCTTTTTGTGTAGATATCTTCCTTTACTCTTATTTGCTACTTCTGGCTACAATTCTGGCTGTTATCTTTTGTTGACCTGGACAAATTTTATTTTTAAAGTCAGCAGATCAATTTGACCATTTTCACATTGTTTTTGTTGCCTAGCAGGTCAAATTGGTCGCTCGGGTCGTTGCTAGGCCCTAGCAACGACCCGAGTGACCAATTTCACCGCTATTGTTTGTTTTGTAGAGGTGGTTTTCTAAAGAACAATTTGCGTAAGTTTTATTGTTTTATCTCTTGTAGTTCTGGAGAAAAAGAGGGGAGTGGTGAAAACGCCCCCCCCCCCCCCGTGTCAAAAATATCAATATTTCTACGCAGTCCAAATAGGGTAAAGGAAATTGGTGGTTCCTAATTAATTCATTAATTCACTAATTAATTAGGGGCAATTATATTCAATGCAAAATTGTTTGCTCAATAATCAGCAAATATGAAGAAATTATTTCAAATGAAAGTACTCATCGAGACAAATCAAATTTTATATATATCTATTGTTAAGATTCAGTATCAAAGAAATAAATTAGTGTAAAATAAAATACATTATATTCATTGAATTGACAAATAAGTATTCGATAACCTGGTCTAATTTAAACTCCTTTAACTTGCAATTGCTAGCCTGCGTGCAGCCTCAACTCCTCCTCAAAGGAAAAGTACTTGCAGACAGAGTATTTTGCGGACAGAGTATTTTGTATTCGTTAACTTTGACATGTGCCATTTCATTGTATAGCGAAGGAAACAATGGATGTGTAGGCGTTCTTTTTACCTATTCATAGCGGCTACACGAACAAGAGATATCGATTCCCTTATGCTGTGATGACACTCTGTGCCATAAGGATGCTTTAGTATTCCAGGTGATATCATCATAATAACACTCTTCAAAGTCAATGAAATTAAAGATCATTCATTCTTATGTTTCATAACTTTTAAGACATGGTGCAATCAGATGGTGAAAAATCTCCTTGCGGCAATCATATTTTCTAGAAGTGATGGTCATACACGAGAGCAAAACATTTAATCGGAAGGTTAGGCTTCTTATATTTCGAAAAACAGTTGAAGAGAAGGATTCTCTTTCTTTCTTACTGCCTTTGAAGGAAGACCGTCAGGTTAAGGTTTCATTAATCTGAGATCTTTGCAGAAGGCAGACTCTGCATTAGTTTATACTCTTTCTTATGAAATATCTCCGGCACCATATTTGCTGTATCTTCACAGCTGCTGTTAGAAAAGCCTGTGACCAAGCAGCAAATGATGCTGGCCAGTGGGCAAATTAACGGTGCCTCTGACTACAAAGAGTAGATACCAGGTGACCCAAACAAACTAAAATTCACGAGCTAAGGGAGCTGTCATAAAGTATGGAACAGACCGGGGCGGAAGGGATTTCAAACTCCACTTTCAAGTTATGTAGCCCAATGCAAGAAAGGAAAAAAATTTCATGGCCCAACTGCACATTCTAAAAAAAATTGATAGCCCCTGAAAAGTTTAACAGAAAATAAAACAGTGCCATTACACAATGCTTTCAGAAGGCAGCAATGAAAATGTCAGAAGATACCACTATGGTAGAAATTGAAGAGAGTGGTGACAGTGATACTAACAGTAGTGATTGAAAATTGATAGTGACTGAATTTTCTTTTGAATATTTCAAATGAATAATTTCATGGCCCATGTTTAATGTTTGAAATAATTTGTTAGCCCAACATTTTCCCCTCAAAAGTTTTGGTGACCCTGTTGAATCCCTTCCGCCCCGATCTGTTCTATACTTTATTATATGGCGTTCGAAAATACGGCTCCTCGGACCGGCAACGCAGCAATTCGATTGGTTCTTGATCGGTCCGTAAAAGCCGTATTTTTCGTTCGAAGCCGTATTGGACCGGGCGTTGCCTTAAAAATCAACAACAAGGGAGGAGCTTCTTGCGTAGGCTTAGGCTGCAAGAAGTGTCAGCCAAAGTTTAGCTTATTCATCGAAGATTTCTTTTTGTAAACTTTGAAGACGAACTTGAAATTATACACGAAGAAAATGCCAATGTAGTTAACGTCGCAACGAGCAA
The DNA here is from genome assembly GCA_039566865.1 of Aurelia coerulea. NCBI lineage: Eukaryota > Metazoa > Cnidaria > Scyphozoa > Semaeostomeae > Ulmaridae > Aurelia > Aurelia coerulea. The sequence goes on from CM076946.1 coordinate 23,875,769, forward strand.
CTACAGTGATGCACAGGATCAAAGACACAACAGAAAAGTACAATACTATAAACAACGTTCTCAAAAGGTTCTGCCATATAATAAAGCCTTTATTATTAAACGATTACTCGATCCATGCTGGAGAATATTTGGACCTTAGTTCATTGTACGGACCTCACTGCGTTCGGTCCGTACGTCAAACTGCGATCCAAATATTTTCCAGCATAGACCTCGTAATCCTTTAATAACCGCATATTATGACATCTCCCTAAATCGTACATATTTTCCTGAAAGCAAATTTGATGGACACAAACAAGGTATCAGCATGTAGCTGAAAGGCTTAAACATCTTTGGAGACGTTGCTTTGTCAGTTTGCGTTAAGTCTACCGTCAAAAAATTATGTTTGCAAAACATGTGAAAAAAAAACTGAATTCCAAATTTGTTTTGGAGGATGAAATTTGAATGAGCAACAGAGGTCAGCAATGTTGCAAACAACAAATTTCTCCAGACGACTTCCAATCTATCGTAACGTTGAGTTTTGACCAAATGTTGACTGGAAAATGATAGCGGTTATTTCACTCAAAATGTCGAATCTGGTATTCGATATTTTCTTTCGAATCTGATTATTTGAATGGTAATCAATAATCGTTCAAAGTAGTTGGCAATAACTCTTGATTTCAGGCAGCTGATGGGAGATGGGAGCTAGATGATCGGCCGTGATCTAGCTCGTGAAATTTTATTTGGGAAACCGGTACATCTATATTACTTTTAATGCTCTGCTGTGCATTAAAATCATGCTTTACCCTATTTTTACTGGGAAATCTATATACATATTCGTTGCTGTCAGATGTGGCGTCATTCCCTTTGTCCCTCGCCTCGAAGGTCCTTTTCTCCAGACAGTTAGATTGGCAAACGCGAAACCCTGGGGAAGTCAAACCTCATTTGAAAACGTCGCCCAACATTCCGTTACTGCTCAAAACGTCCCCTTTTTCAGGACAAGACTGTGGTTGAGGGGTTATTCGCGAATTTCCTCACCTCGCTTTTGGCTTGCCGTGCCCTTTGTTTCCCATTGTGCTAAGCTCGAAATCCTTTGTCTTCCCATTGTTCTCTCGTGGCTCTTGACGTCAGAAAATGGGTGTCCTTCAAAACTCCTTTCAGAGGTCTTCTGATTTTTTAAAAATTGCGGCGCGATCTCTATTTGCATAATATGCATTAAGACCCATTTGGAGAGGGATTCAGGTCTTGTCATTTCATAGGCGTTTGAGGGGGTCAGGTGGAAATTGCAAATTATTCCCCACCCTTCAAAGGCCATTTTTGTTCATTATATTTGCCAAATATTGTCTTTTGACAGCCTTGCTACATTTAGGGAGTTTCTACCTCACAGTATGAGTTATTAGGAGAGGGGTTGGTTCTCCAGAGTGCCAAAATTGCAACATTCTTTGAATTTGCAATGCCTTTTTAGCCCTTTCTCAGGGACTCCCTTTTCTCTCAGGATCCCCGTTTATATTTTCAATAACAGCTGAGTCGTCATGCAAAGGGTTTTCACACTGTGCACTGTGCAGCATGGACAACAGCTTTTATACTGGGTGCGCCAAAATAAACTATGCACGTTTGGCAGGCCACAATAAATCTTACACTGGACCGATTTTGAAGATTTATGATTTAATCTTTAGCAGAAAGCCTCGATTAGATTCCAGGACTTTTGCAAATTTTTCCGTTTTCAGTTTTTAGAGCTGGAAGCGAGTTTCTTAAAATTTTCGTTTTCGAAAACATTGAACACGATCAATAAACGTCGATCAAATTTTAAAAGATTCAACATAAATGAACAAAGAGAAAAGGTTTTCAGGGGGATTTGGGGGTGCAGGACGAACTATCGTACGGCAGATTACAATTGGTCAATTTCTAAATCGCAACTCACCACGAACAAGTTCTCTGTTTGTCCATTCATGTCGATTCTTTAGAAAACTTGATCGATGTTTTTTGATCGTTTTCAGTGTTATCGAAAACTATAATTTTAGGAAACTCGCTTCTAGCTCTAAACAATGACAATGAAAAATTTTTCAAAAAATCTCAGTATCTAATTCAGGCTTTCTGCTATCGATTAAGTCATAAAATCGGTCCAGTGTACGATTAATTGTGGCCTGCCAAACGTGCATAGTTTTTTTGGCGCACCCGGTACTGCTGTCGATAGTTTTTTAGATTTAAATACAGGGTGTCCCAAAAAATTTTTTGGACATTTGAATAAATATTGAACAATACGAAATACTGAACGGGCTTCATGGTAAGGTAACCATATTGCTGAGATATTAAATTTATTTTAGACGCCAGAAGCTAGTAAATCGGCTAAATATTCACGGAGCTGCGAGCTTTCGAAGATCAAGTTTGTGCGAACGCTGAAACCAGACGCACCTAAATTGCATAGTTTGTGAAAGTAGAATCTCGTTTATTCAAAGCAAATCAAATGGAATTTCAAAAGCACTTCCGATAAACCAGCTTTTTATCACATTGAGTCAAAGTTATGGATGCTTGGAGGAAACCTATTGAGCACAATTTGGAACGGCCCCATCTCTCATTGATTAAGTTTTCATTCCATGTTTTTAGATACTTGCATTCTTATGTAAATTTTGGCAACGGTTACAAGAATTAAATAACTTTGGAAGTCCTATTTGGTTTGCTCTGATATCGACGAGAGATAAAACATCGGTCAGTCTTCTTTTACCTTGATTTTAGGACGTCTTTCAGGAAAACAAGTCAGTTAGGGGCGTCTGGTTTCAGCTTTCGCACAAACTTGAACTTCAAAAGCTCGTAACTCCGTGAATTCTTAGTGGATTCGCAAGATTCTTAGCGTCAAAACTTAATTTAAAATCTTAGGAACAGGGTTATCTAACCAGGAGCATGTGCATGTTATCGTTATTTTCTAACATTTAATCAAACGTCGAACAATTTTTCTGGGACACCCTGTAGTAGAGCCCCATCGCCCTGTTCCGATCACTAGCTGCTGTGAGCGCTTTTCGTGTACAATCTCTTCATATTTGTTTACAAGGGGAATGGGTCCTGTAATTAAAATGCGTGCGAAAAAATGCTTTGCTGTTTCCACGAACTTAAAGTTCAGATGTGGTTTACTTTTTCTGGCGTGTGAATCCAGCGATATGGGAAGCTTAAAGAGGCCTTCCTGCGATGTAATCGTAAGTAGTCGCCATTTTTCCATTAGTGATTCCTTGCAGCAATTATATTTTCTCTTGTTTCTCTTCTACTGTTCACTAGAGCCGCAGTCAAAACATTTCAACTTTTACTCTAACTCTCTCAACGGATATTTACAAAAAAAATCCTGATCATAATATCTCCTGCTTCCCAACTGTAGTGAGATAGGCTATAGATCACCCTCTTCCGATCACGAGGAGTGAATGGATTCTCTCTCGATGAAGAGACGGCGCAGGGGCGGATCCAGGGGGGTGCAACGGGTGCGCAAGCACCTGTCAAAGTTGCAAGGAAATCATTTACTTTGGGAAAGGGAAACTTCCAACAATCTTCTGTTGTGAAATATTAGTGAGATATCACTTGTTAAAATCGTTAAATGATGAATTGCCATGAAATCACCGTATTCTCGTTTCTTAGCTCGCCCCCCCCCCCCCCACCCCTTGAGCCCCTTTCATTGACAATAAATTTATCGCAGGGCATCCTCCCGCAGCTTTCATCATCGCAAAGAAACAGTCTTTATTCATAAGGGGAATCTCCTCGTTTCATTGCCCAAATCCTCTTGCGGAGGGAGGCAGGCACAGTGCAACTCGCGTAAGGAAGGCGCCTTGGTGCAAACCAATCAGAGAGCTGCATGAGGGTTGCTTGAAATTGGCGGGAGCACCCGTAGTTTGAAACTGACGGGTGCAAGCCAATAGGAAAGAACCTTGAGGGGTGCAAGCCAATAGGAGAACGTCTGATAGAAATGACTAGACCAATAGCCAATCACCAGATGAAGAACAAAATGCTTACGAAATAGAATGCCGCGCAAAAACATGGCGGCCGATGTTCTCAAAGACGACGACCAGAGGCTATCCTTTCTACGAGGGAAAGAAGTTTCGATTTGGAAGACTCAAGATATATCAACGAATCCAAGAATGTTTCGAAGCTTCAGTAAATACCAGAAGTTATAAAGGAAAAGCTCAGCGACCCTGAGGCAATCTCGTTAGGCCCTTCATTTTGTGTATGCAGTGCAGCTAGTGGCTAGGCCCTGTTATTTTACTTGGGCAAAACTTTTGATTTATGTTTGCTTTGGAAACAATAAATGGGTAGTAATCAAAATAAGTTAGAAATTGTTAGCTGTTGCTGCGAGTTGTTGTTGGGTAGAGGTTATCATATTTGTATGGAATATCGGTTGGACAAAAGGGGCTTTGTAGCAGTAAATTGTCTTATGAATAATAGCTGTAATCACGAATTCCCAAACATATTTGGTTTGAATTAATTGCTTTTTCCCTTTTGTGATTTGAAGAATGCACCATTCATTACCTTATTGGAACGAAATCCAACACCTTTCTTCAAATGAGACATGTTTTCATCGTGAAAGTACTGTGGAGTTTGCCATGTCCAACAGTAGTTTTTGCAGTTTGTCCTATACTTTCATTGAAATAAAAAGTTCACACTGTCCATTTTCTGAACAGTCTTACAGAAATTGTCATTGATTTTCAAAATGAGAATTCAAACTTTCAAGCAAAATATAGGGCGTGGTCACGTCTTAAGCCAAAGTAAAGGGCGTGGCCCCAAAAATTTTCCCGGGGGGCTTCGCCCCCGGACCCCCATGCTACATCCCTGCGGCACCTGTCAGATTTGGACCTGGATCCGCCCCTGCGGCGTGGAAGGTGAAATGAACAAAGAAACCTCACCAGGAGGTTCCATTGCTTTTGGATGCGCGCGAGGTAGGGTTTGAATTAATGCCAGGGGCATTGAAATATGGGAGGGGGGTTATGCTAGAATGTTGCCAGTAATCTTGTGAAAGCCTGTAACTTTCAGTTGTAAATTGCTTACGGTGTTATTACAAGAACAAAGAGGCAAAATATCACTTATCAAACGATAACATGAGCTAAACATGTTCTGTTATGTGTATGGCATCCATTTCAATTGGAAACTGCGCTTTCTTGAGCTAGCCTGTTAACGGGGCCTTCTTTTTTCAAAAAAGAAAAACAAAATTGTTTTTCATTGCTTTTTTGCCTTTTTTGCCTGATCATAGGCTATCTTGAGCCTTCTGCAGTGTTGCTGCTCAAAATTCATGCGCGATGAACTTGTGTGATCGGAACGGGACGATGGAATGAAGATATCGCGATTTTATTGCTGTGTTTTTCGACAACGATTCTACGGGAGACTTCTATCAGAGCCTTAAATCTCACAAGAAGTCACTGCAGTCGTTCTTCTACTGCACTGTATGGAAGAGGCACTGACATCTACCAAAATTTTATTATAATTCAAAGATTCTGCGCGTACTTACTTGAAAGTGAACTTGAGAGGCATAGAAAATCCAATGGTATCAGATTTTTAGTCTAGCCTATGATATGTTCTTGTTGAGGCTATTATTATTATTACTAAATTATTTACAGTTGGTATTTACAATAGCTTAAAATACACCAGCTAATTCAAACCAACTATCTACAAAGGAAAAATTTACAATAATATAAAGAAAATAAATATATTTACAGATGATTACCGTTTTCGGAGAGATTTCCATAGATATTGTTGCTACAAGCAATTTTTGCATGTGCAGTTTTCACCCTTCCATTCTTTTATCGATTTTTTGAAGCATACAACAGATGGCGAGCTTTTTATAGAGTCAGGTAGGCTGTTCCAGAGGATGCTACCTCTAAAGGTCAATGAACTGGTCCCATATGTTGTAGTTTTCGCTTGTGGTAGCATTAATATTGAACCTGATCTTAGATTGTATGTAAGGTCCTTTCGCTGGAAAATATTCCACAGAAAGGATAGATTTTCGCACGATAGGCACTTATATATCTCTATCATCAAGTTACGTAGATTGTTTACATGGACCCTAGTCTCATCTATCTTTTGGAGAAGCTCATCGAAGCTCGATGCATAGTCTTCAAGAAGTATTCGCAAAGCTCTTTTGTGAACTCTGTCCATTTCTTTGTTTTGCGTTTTACCACAAAACATCCAGATAAGTGGACGATAATTGAAATTTGACTTTATAAATGTGTGGTAAAGGATCTTCCCTTTCTTTTCATCGATGTAAGGTGCAACCCTTGAGAATGCACTGACTTTTCTGCTAACTTTTTGACAGTGTTTTCACATGCTTGTCAAATTTCAGCTCATCGTCAACAGGTTATTAGCTGTTGCCCCTAATAAGCTTGGGACCCAAATTCGAAATGCTTGATCATTCATCACATGTTTGCTTCGTTAGTACTGGGGAGATTTGAATGTTGTCCGGGGACAGATGTTGCTTCATCTCTTCACCAGTGAAATCATTGGGGTAGAAAGTGTTGGGGCACTTAGATGGGGGTGTACTATTCATCCTTTATTTGCTTTGTTGGTGCAGACAAGTTAGATGCTAGTGGGAAACAGTTGGAAACAGGGACAAGATAATGATGATAATAATAATACATTTATTTATAGTTGGCTTAGGGAACAGTTCTTTGGTTGTCTCCATTGCCATGACACCGCATGGACTTCTTTGGTATCCAGAAGGAATTGGCCATAAGGATTGAGGAAAATTCTTATTGCGAACTTAGTTGTATTTGGATCACAACAGGAGCATGCGAATTTCATAGAATGAGCGATGAATTGAATTATAGACCAAAAACTGCACTCGATTGATATTGAATGGACTAATAGACCAAAAACTGCATTTAAATAATACTGAATTGAATTATAGACCAAAAACTGTTCGACTAATTCTGAGCACACGTGACTACTTGTAAATTGAATTACAGACAAAAAATGATTTAACCCTATCAAGCCTAGGTGGGGGGGGGCTGAATCAGCCCCCCCCCCTAGCGGCTTTTCTTCTCTGGATTTTACCAAGTGCACTTACAACGCTAAAACTTTCTGACTTTTAGTTTTTATCCTTCTTATAATCAAAAATGAACTTTTTAGTTAAATTCATTCCAGGGGTTAAACGCGATCAATATTTGAGAGATGTCTATGAAAAATTTCAATAAATGCTAATAAAATCTACAGCAAATGCAGGAAAACAATGCAACTGCAGGAATATATGCTACTTTTGATCCTCTATCCAACCGCATAATTTGTTTGTAATTTAAACGTATGATTATGCGTATTTTGGCTGTACGCATGTGCACATTCTTCGAATTCCTGTGTGATGACATTATCACTTTTTATAAATTTTTCTTTGCAAAGCAAAAGCTATTCAACCATGAAATACACTAAAATTGGACCCATGTCCTTATTGCCTTTCATTTTCTTACAATCAATGAATTAATAATTTTAGTACTGAACCCTATTGACTTTGAAAATTCTATATTGTGACGTCATGAGAACGTCACGTAACATAACTAAAATTAGATTTCATTTTTGGGTTCTGCTCATGATGTACTATGCACATGCCAAGTTTCAAGGCTCTACATCGTTCAGAACGGAAATAAAACAGGGGGGCTGAATCAGCCCCCCCCCACCCTAGTCTTCCTAGAGCATCAAATACCCTAGGCCTGATAGGGTTAATGATGAAATAAATCCCAAATCACCACGAACAAGTTTTCTCTTTGTCTATTCATGTCGATTCTTTAGAAAATTTGATCTACGTTTTTTTATTGTTGTCAGTGTTTTTGAAAACAAAACTTTTAAGAACCTCACGTCTAGCTCTAAAAACTGAATACAGAAACATTCGCAAAAAATCCTAGAATCTAATTCAAAGGTTTAGCTAAAGATTAAGTCATGAATCTTCAAGATAGGTCCATTGTACGATTTATTGTGGCCTCCAAAACTGCATAGTTTATTTTGGTGCACCCTGTATACTTGTTGTACTACAATTAACGTGACAAATGCACAACATGCCACATATACACCTAGAGTACAGTTCAAATAGACAAATTGTGATCAATCTTTATGTGGCCATTCACAGCTACCCACGGTGGTACCCCGGGGGGGGGGGGGGTACTTGACTTAAATTTGTACAGGGGTGTGCCCACGAAAAAAATTTTTTTTACCGTGCTCCAGAATTTTTCGCTCAAAATGATAACCTGTTCTAGAAGAAATTGATGAAAAGTATACTCAAAAACATGAAATTTGACCGAAAAACGACCCGATTTAGCAGAATATTCCCCTTTGACATGTTTTGACAACCCGCTCTAGAAAAATTGCCTCATTTTGATACCCTGTGCTAAAAAAATTGGTGAAAACGATACCCTTAAAAACGGCACATCCCCGTCGGACAAATATACTAAGTACCCCCCCGGGGGTGGTACATAAAATTTTGAGAGTACAGGTAATTGTCCCACCCACATGGGTGGGTTTTTTGGGCTCAAAATTTCCTAAACAATGGTCCTACTTTGGAAGCTTTCCTTAAACATGGGTGAGTTTAGATGAAGTCAACATAAAATGGTTAAAAATGGGTAATTTTTGGCCAAAATGTATCATAAAAGCTGGTTAGGAAGGTGAGTTTTAGAAATTCGAAGAGGGTCGCTTCTGAAAACCAGCCGGCAGACCCCTGCTCATCCACAAGTCACATACCCATCAGGGAGCTACCCACTTGCAACATAATATCAATGAAGGTGTTACATTTGAACCCATGTGAACACTATTGTAATCTCAAACATTATCACCTGTCTTGAAAAAATTCTCCTTTTTGGATGTGGATTTGTACTGTATATCATTGGCTATCTTGAGCAGGGTAATTTCAAACAGGTTTTGCCTTCAAACAAATTTCATTGCTATACATCTCAAACAAAGTTGCTGTAAATCTTAAACTTTTTGATGTCATAAAAATTTTTCTTTTTCAGTTGTATGGAATATTTCACATGATTGAAGCCTCTTGAATATACATTTGAACAGTAAATCATCAGATGATGTTGAAATAATGTCTCGTTCAATTCTTACCCTGACCATCCCCCGGGACACCCCCGGGCATTTGCACAACAAATTTTCCCGGCCCCCGGGCATTTGACCGTACATTTTTCCCCGGCTCCCGGGTATTTTGAGCAGCATTTGGCAAGAACGAGAGCTTTTGCTTATACAGTGACTGAGACTATGGCATTTTTTCAGTGCCCGGCCCCCAGGCATTTGACCATCAATTTTTCGCCGGCCCCCGGGCATTTGAGCAAGGAATTTTTGTTGACCCCCGGGCTGCCCGGGGGGGGGGTGGTCAGGGTAGGAATTGAACGAGACATAATCACAGGGAAATCATGACTCTCTTTTCCTTGGTATAGTTGATACCTATACCAACAGAATAATAGCATGAAGCAGCAAATTATGAAGAAAATAAAGGCATTCACTCAATTATTTTTTAGACACCTTTTTTGACTTAAGCCATTCTTTAATTCCCTTTTTCTTATTAGGTGAACCAGCTAAGCTTTCTACTAAAATGACACCTTTCTTGTCAAATTTTGACCCTGCTACTATCTTGGTGATATCAGGATTAGGCACAATTCCCAATGGATTTTTTGTGGAATGATCAACATACCAGAGAGACACTTGACTTGTTACAAGACGAAAAAACTGCCTGTACATCCCCTCTTGCAATGGCAGTGCTTCATGAGGGGTCCTGTCAGTAAACCAGTACAAATTGTTCTTTTCCAGCACTTCTCCCTGTGGCAAAAACTCTCTAAGATGCTCTATGTCCCCAAGCTCGCCAATTAGATCATCATTCATGATTTCACAATTGTACAGTTTACATGAGTCACTAGCATTTGAGGCCATATAAATACCACCCTCCATTCTTGCTTCCTCCATTATGTATTCACCATGCCCCCATCTTCTGTTACTAAGTCTCATAACAGACTCTCCATTTCTAGCTACTCTTAGAACCTTTGTAGAGTCATTTGTTATACTTGAAATGTCATCTTGATCCCCTTGTTTCATTTGAAGCTTGACCATACCAGGCCGCTCTGTGTGGATACCTGGTCGTCTTTGTGTTTCACCTTTATTGACACAACTTTCATGGATAGTTAAAAAGCCAATTTTTCCAAATTCATAATTTCCAAATTGCAATGGGCAATATCTTATAATATTCTGCCAGTAGCTTTTCAAATATTGTGGTAGATGACAACTTTTAAAATTTGACACATCCATTATAAAAGGCATCATATTTATATTGATTCCTGTTGGTTTGGGGAACTTGACTCCACCAAATCCGCCACGATAATGCTGCTGCCAACCTTGCTGGCGGACTAGCCACAAATCCCCTTCTGGTATGTCTGACTGTGGAACATAAAATGGAAACTTAGGACTAAATCCACTAAGATTTAAATACGAGGCACCCCGTTTGCAATTTTGCATTTTATCTGATTCAGTTTTATATGGAATTAGCACTTCTGTAACTTTGATGTTATCTTTATAAAAGGCAATCATGAATCTCCAAATATGGCGCAAGATGTGCCACATTCCTCTCAACCTGGCCAGTTCACTACCTTCATCATAAATACCTTCCAGCAAAGCCTTTGCAATCGGATTCAGCCTTTTTATGTCACCTGCTGCTCCTCGCTGCTCATTTTCAAAACTTGCAACAGTTTCAGTGGGGTTTTCGTGATATGCTTCAGCCATTCCTGTTCAGGTACAGATTCAAAATGTCAACTCAGCTGATTTGCTTCAGTTCGCCTTCAAGAAGAGCAGAGAGTTGACGATTTCCAATCGGGAGGCCTTGAGGACTAATTCTTTGCACCCCAGTAGAGTATGTAAGCAGCTTAACGAGGTATTATTTAACAAAAGTTGTCATCTTCTTCTCCTATACCTGTTCAATATCAATGTTTCCAATCCTCTCCGATCCTTCATCAATTCAATTCAGAACATCTATCGAAGCGGAAGCTACCATATAGACCTATCTCCTTGTTTCCCTGTGTACCAACAAGACTGAAATATGTTTTTGCCGCTGACCGACAGCACCTTGCGCCCCCGCATTTAGTTGGAATCTGTGAATCTGGAAAGCTGCCAGGAAAAACAAACAATAGATTTTCGAAGATTCCCGACCCCTGGGAATTGGCCTATTGTCTTTGGTACTTGGCTAAATGCACAGGTTGGAAGTTGAAGATTACTTGGACGAGAGCTGAAGTTAATCAAACATTTTAAAAGGCTGCAAACACGTGGAATAGATATCGTGGTGATTGCCACAAAAGACGAAGAATTCAAGGATTTAATGTTTTGTAAAATACTCCAAAACTGGCCGCAGCCTTTTCACCATCATCTCTGAAATCCTTCTCCAAGATCTGAGCAACATTTTGAGCCAGGTGAGCTATTCGGGAAAATAGGGGATCATACTTCAATTTTTTATCGAAGTACCGGTGATCTTCACATGGTTATCGGCCTAAGTATTTTGGTCTGCCAAAGTAAACCCTCCTAGTGTTCAAAATCCTTGAAATAAACAAGCAGTAAAATTATTTTTGAAGAGGTAGATACTTTGTTGTTTATTTCATTGAATTGCAAGCCTATTTGACTCTTCTGAGCCTCACAAGCCAAGAAATTTCAAGGTTACTAGATTTTGGTTCAAAAATAGTGAGGAAAAATTGATCGAATTTCTATGTAATTTGCAAAAAATCTGGCCGCAGCCTTTTCAGGAAACTTTTTGTATTGATCGAAATTTTATTTGGCTGTCAGAAAATCGTATCGGTACCGCCGGGAAAATAGGGGATGACATTGTAAAAATTAGATATCTACGTGTTGGTTTTATGCTGATTTCCCAGCCAGCCATCTTTGTTTGTTTACAATCTAGCAGCCGCAAACAATGGAGAGCAACGACAACAGCTCAAGGTGAAGTCAAAATTATACCCCCGTCCGTAGCCTATGTTAGTATTGATTACTTGATGTTTGGTTTGATGTACCAGGGGGTCAGTTTATGATAGATTAGACCAAAATTCTCGTTGTTTTGAAGTATATCGCAAATTTCTTGTGACATTGATTTCATGTTTGTATTCCCTTTATGGCAAATTGGTCGTTGAGCAAAGCTAATTTTTTACATTTTACAGAACAATTTTTACTGCAAGGTAAGCATGACTGCATTCAGAAAATATTACTCGCTCATCGATGTTACTCGCAGTGACGCACGTCGGGCGGGAAGTTTTAGTCCATCGAAGGGTTAGTTGAGAGAGCAGAACCTCCAGGCTTTGCAAGAGATTTTTATTGCCCAGAATCAAATAGTTTCATTTCTTTACAAAACTGGCTTGCGATTAATGAACTGGGTAAAACTCCGCGGGTTACTTGTGTGTATAACTGTCTTGTTTTTGTTTTGGGATGTTCTCCGTATTTCAGGTATTTCAGTTTAAGCTCTTTCCATGTGACCTTCACCTATGCTCGTTGTTGTTGCTGTTATGGTTTCAGCTGTGGTCAGTTCTAGAATTGAGGAAAGGAACAGGAGGGAAAATTGCATTTGCCATGCGCGAAGAGCGCACAGGGGATCAATGATTACAAGACTGATTTAACGCGACGCGAGTGGAGTGGCCATTGGCCTAACTTTCTTCATTCATGTGAAGTGTTGTGAAACTTAATTTAAACACAGTTTGCCTCGATAATTATTCGGTTACTTTGTTATCAATCGTCGGAAAGAGCTGTGGATGCAGGCTGGCACAGAAACAGATTGGATGTTATTGTTTAAATTGAGCTCTTATTTGATCATTATTAGACTAGACGACTACTCCGTTTGGGTTCGTTGCTTTTTATCCTGCCAGCAAAGGAGGAGCGTGAAAGAAGACTGAGCTTTTCGACCAACTCTTGCAAGAACTTGTAATATTAAAGCGACCACCTATTAATAGTAATGGCCTGATTAACACTAACAGATAGTCTACATGATACGATGAGTGAAGTTGCGATGACACGTGCTTTTTTCTGCAATAATGGTTTGAAGTAGAAGTTCAAACTTTGATCTAACATCAAACAGCAGCATGGCCTAAAAAGGAACCTTGGCTTGGAGAATGAACAACACTGAATATGATGTTAGATTTAATCTTATATTGCTAGTAGTATAGTAACTGCAATAAAGAGAATGTTCAGTTTTCTGGTGCCATAAATAATCATGGAATTGTTTCAAAAGTTATATGAAGATCCACATAGATCCCACAGTAAAACAGAATAAATGGTGTGCCAAAAAAAGATTAGAAACAATGCTGGAACTATCAGAGATGAGATATCTAACGGTACCATACTGGACATTCATTCATTGCAAGCATAGGGAAACCTCAGTTACAACGTTCAGGTCTTCATGGATCGTGTGCGTGCACTATCTATGTCATCATATTATCAATGTTATAACGGTGAAACGTTATGAGTCAACAAACAATTGTTGCCACAGTTAATGGAATTGTGCCATTAACAGCTAAATCCCCATCCCCCACTTTAACAGACCACTGGATTTGCCATCAAATTTTTCTTTGTTATGGGCCTTCTACCACCTCTCATTATATAGGCTGATTTGTGTGTCTTGGGTCAGAGCCTAAGGTGACTTCATCATCTATATTGTGATGTTAAAATTACGCAGTTCACTACCCAAAAATTAACGGCTCTAAGATTTCTTCAGAAATTGATTATGAATATCACCTGTTTCAATTTTCATTATAAAATAACAATTTTCATCACAAAATAACAATTTTGAACAGATTTGAGCTGCACCCTCATTAATGGCCCAATTCCATTCACCATGGCAAAAATTGTTTTTCAATTACGCTTTATGCCAGCAAGCCCATTTTACACATCTGAACTCAGCATTATTTCATACAGAGCTATGTTAACTGTTAAAAAATTTGTTTACACTGGACTTTTACAGTATCTTTCTTTAAAGGTTTTTAGGTGATTGACCTGATTTTTACAAACCATCTTATTTCATCTTACTTGTTGCAATTATTTTTCATTATTTGCTGTCTCTTCAATATAGTCCAGACTGAAAAATGGTCACTATGGTCAAAAATGAGAAAAATTCTGAAAGCTTTCAGTGCTGGATAAATTTCTTAAAGGCTGATTTCCAGTCAGTGGAGTTTTCCGAGCGGGTAGAATTTTAGACAATAAAAGGTCACTCAGCCGTAACTTTCTTTTCAATTTCAGAGCGACATTTTCTCTTGCATACAATAGAAATTCTGCCCGCTCTGAAAATTCCAGTGATTGGAAATCAGCCTTAACGTTTAAAAATTTATAACAAATATTATCCCAAGAACAGTATGCCCCATTTGAATTTTCTAATTCTTCCAAGTGCAACATCATACAATGATGTCAAAGTTTCAGCATAGGTTTTAGACAGAATAAGTACAAGACCATGTTATGATCAATACCATTCTTCAATGAGTAAATTACAGTCAATTGAATTATAAAAGAAGGTTGACAGATACTGTCATTTAAGTGTTTCTAAATTTGGCATACTGAATGTCCTTGTTTAGGTAGTTCTTCTTCAATTAATATTGCTTAATAGCATATACACCATTCTGTTCTACCACCCATCTTATCAAATCATTGAATTTTGTATGGTGAGAGCCTCTTGTCTCCATCCAATTTGTAATTGTCCTTTTTTCTATGATAAAAATATGAGATTTCTCAATGATATATAAATTACTAAGTTCTTTAAAATACTTTTATAAGTGTTTATAAATATTTTAAACAAGGCATATTTTACCCTATGTGTAACACCTGTCATTAGGTACTTGAAGATATCAGAATATTGCACCCCTACTTTTCTCCAATTGCAATGGTCTCTACAAAGTGTCCCAAAAAAATTGTGCCTGAAGATTGCGACAAAATGGCAAAAGGTTCTCGCCAAACTTTTATATGATGTTGCTCTTCAGATGTTCAAATAAAGTTTGCTGCCATCCCCGTAAAAATCCGTTGAAAAATGATGGAGCTATGACCTTCAAAAGACCAAATGTTCCTGATGACTGAAACCAGCGGTCAGCCATTTTGTCTTACTATTTTCAGTGATAAATAGCTTCATGTGCTGCGAGAAATAGTTTTTGTGAGGTATGAAATGGTTGAACTCTCTGATGATGATTGGAATTCTCACGAGAGCTATGAAATTGGAGGCTGCTGTTTCATTTAATCCATGAAGCTATTGTCATCGCTGTAAAATAGTAAGACAAAATGGCCGACCGCTGGTTTCAGTCATCCGGCAAATTTGGTCTCCTAAAGGTCATAGCTCCATCATTTTACAACGGATTTTTACAGGGTTGGTAGCAAACTTTAATTGAATATCTGAAGCGCACCATCAAGCAAAATTTTGTCAAAAATCTTTTGCCGTTTTGTGGCAATCTTCAGGCAAACGGGGCACAATTTTTTGGGACACCCTGTACATATAGGAATATAGAGAAATGGGCACATTGCAAGCAGCTAAAAACCCCAACGGGAATTTCAAGGGGAACTAGCCATCATGGATGAAGTGTTAGTCATTGTGTCTAGTTTATCACCCAATATAGTTTGTTCTGCGGCACAACTTGTATTAGGAGGAAATTGCACCCCTAATTTTCTCTAATTGCAATAGTCTCTACATATAAGAATATAGAGAAACAGGTACACTTCAAGGGGCGAAAACCCCTAACGGGAATTTTAAGAGGAACTTTCCATTATGGCTGAAGTATCTATAAGTGCGTCTAGTTTATCACCCAACATAGTTTGTTCTGCGGCACAACCTCTATTAGGAGGAAATTGCACCCCTATTTTTCTCTAATTGCAATAGTCTCTACATATAGGAATATAGAGAAACAGGTACATTTCAAGGGGCGAAAACCCCCAACGGGAATTTTAAGAGGAACTTTCCATTATGGCTGAAGTATCTATTGGTGGGTCTAGTTTATCACCCAACATAGTTTGTTCTGCGGCACAACCTCTATTAGGAGGAAATTGCACCCCTATTTTTCTCTAATTGCAATAGTCTCTACATATAGGAATATAGAGAAACAGGTACATTTCAAGGGGCGAAAACCCCCAACGGGAATTTTAAGAGGAACTTTCCATTATGGCTGAAGTATCTATTAGTGGGTCTAGTTTATCACCCAACATAGTTTGTTCTGCGGCACAACCTGTATTAAGAGGAAATTGCACCCCTATTTTTCTCTAATTGCAATAGTCTCTACATATAGGAATATAGAGAAACAGGTACATTTCAAGGGGCGAAAACCCCCAACGGGAATTTTAAGAGGAACTTTCCATTATGGCTGAAGTATCTATTAGTGGGTCTAGTTTATCACCCAACATAGTTTGTTCTGCGGCACAACCTGTATTAAGAGGAAATGGCACCCCTATTTTTCTCTAATTGCAATAGTCTCTACATATAAGAATATAGAGAAACAGGTACACTTCAAGGGGCGAAAACCCCCAACGGGAATTATAAGAGGAACTTTCCATTATGGCTGAAGTATCTATTAGTGGGTCTAGTTTATCACCCCACATAGTTTGTTCTGCGGCACAACCTGTATTAAGAGGAAATGGCACCCCTATTTTTTTCTAATTGCAATTGTCTCTACATATAAGAATATAGAGAAACAGGTACATTTCAAGGGGCGAAAACCCCCAACGGGAATTTTAAGAGGAACTTTCCATTATGGCTGAAGTATCTATTAGTGGGTCTAGTTTATCACCCAACATAGTTTGTTCTGCGGCACAACCTGTATTAAGAGGAAATTGCACCCCTATTTTTCTCTAATTGCAATAGTCTCTACATATAGGAATATAGAGAAACAGGTACACTTCAAGGGGCGAAAACCCCCAACGGGAATTTTAAGAGGAACTTTCCATTATGGCTGAAGTATCTATTAGTGGGTCTAGTTTATCACCCAACATAGTTTGTTCTGCGGCACAACCTGTATTAGGAGGAAATTGCACCCCTATTTTTCTCTAATTGCAATAGTCTCTACATATAGGAATATAGAGAAACAGGTACATTTCAAGGGGCGAAAACCCCCAACGGGAATTTTAAGAGGAACTTTCCATTATGGCTGAAGTATCTATTAGTGGGTCTAGTTTATCACCCAACATAGTTTGTTCTGCGGCACAACCTGTATTAGGAGGAAATGGCACCCCTATTTTTCTCTAATTGCAATAGTCTCTACATATAGGAATATAGAGAAACAGGTACATTTCAAGGGGCGAAAACCCCCAACGGGAATTTTAAGAGGAACTTTCCATTATGGCTGAAGTATCTATTAGTGGGTCTAGTTTATCACCCAACATAGTTTGTTCTGCGGCACAACCTCTATTAGGAGGAAATTGCACCCCTATTTTTCTCTAATTGCAATAGTCTCTACATATAGGAATATAGAGAAACAGGTACATTTCAAGGGGCTAAAACCTCCAACGGGAATTTTAAGAGGAACTTTCCATTATGGCTGAAGTATCTATTGGTGGGTCTAGTTTATGACCCAACATAGTTTGTTCTGCGGCACAACCTCAATTAGGAGGAAATGGCACCCCTATTTTTCTCTAATTGCAATAGTCTCTACATATAGGAATATAGAGAAACAGGTACATTTCAAGGGGCTAAAACCCCCAACGGGAATTTTAAGAGGAACTTTCCATTATGGCTGAAGTATCTATTAGTGGGTCTAGTTTATCACCCAACATAGTTTGTTCTGCGGCACAACCTGTATTAAGAGGAAATGGCACCCCTATTTTTCTCTAATTGCAATAGTCTCTACATATAGGAATATAGAGAAACAGGTACATTTCAAGGGGCGAAAACCCCCAACGGGAATTTTAAGAGGAACTTTCCATTATGGCTGAAGTATCTATTGGTGGGTCTAGTTTATCACCCAACATAGTTTGTTCTGCGGCACAACCTGTAGTAGGAGAAAAAAGCACCCTTTTTAAAGACTTCTCTAAATACTATACAGAGAAAAAGGAAAACTTGGGACATTTTAGAGTGTGCAAAAGCCTAACGGGAATTTTTGCAGCATATTTTCATGATGGCAGTTGTGTTAATTAGTATGTCTAGTAAGCAGTGCAATATACTTTGTTCTGCGGCACAACCTGTATATGGAGAAACATTACCCCCTTTTACATTCACTTTCTTTGACAGTTGACACCAGCAGCCATCCATACAGAAGTTCTGATTGTTTCAGTAGTTATCTGGGTTTTTCAACATCATACAATTCATGTAGCATGAGTAATGAGGCTGTACTAGTTTTGGTTGCATATTATTGTTGTGATCTATCACAGTTACCAAGAGGCAAGGATTAGATTTGAAAGAATGCAATCAAATTTATCTGAGTCTTCATGATTTTAGGCCCGTTTCAGGCTGTTTGTTGTGAATCTCGGCCTAGACTAAGCAAAATTTGTTTGAATACAAAATTATGAAGAAACCAGGATAAAAATCAAACTTACCTCCTTCTCTGTTCCTACTCTATCGATGGCCGAGACGAGGATATCGTATATTAATCAACTTTCCTTGTTCGGACAACCAACATTTTTCCGCGCGCTTTCTCCACTGGAACAAAACTTGCGAGCATGGGAAGGAGGCGCCCGCGTCACCAGTCCGCCATGGTCAGCGGCAGACAATTTACGCTCCTGTTAACGACAGCAAAGTCAGATCATAAATGGCTCCATTCAAAAATGGCCTCTATTGAATGGCTAATTTCACAAAATCAATGGGGTGTATGGGGCAAGTGAGGAGTTTAAGAGGGGTAATGGACCACGGCGCATCTGAATTTTGGTGTTTCAGGAAATGTTGGGGTTATTATGACGTCATAACAGGGTGTTGAAAAATAAATGTTGCGATTTTCCGATCCGAGGTTACGTTGGGAGTCGATGCTGCATGGTTACTTCAAAACGGAAAGAAGTTTTTAAGAGACCATTCGTCTGCAAGTCTAATAACGTAATTTGGGATTCAATATTGCCCCCAGAAGCGGAGCGCGCGCCCCCCAAAATTGGGGAATAATTTCGGCCTACCCCATTTTACGCCGTAACTCCGCTTTGCGAGGAGTAAACGGCCGCGGCATGTCAAAAATCGACGGAAAACTGTATTGTTTCACTAAAACACTTTTAATTTCCAATCTATCTCTAAAATTCGCCGAATAACGAGCCATTCTATTTTCAAAGCTGTGGGGGAAATCCTCGAAAATTTCAACTTAGGCCCTTTTTCCACCCAAATGGATCGTGCTCGTTTTCCTACTAAATGCACTTGCTAACCCCGGATTAATGATTAAATACCTTAAAAAGGGCTAAAATAGGGTCCTTAAAGTGTTTGTTTTTAATTTCTCAATTTATATACTTCAGAATTAGCGCTAGAGCAACGACCATTTTTCGTCGATTGTCGTTGCCTAGCAAACTGCAAATCCATAATGGGGCGAATCTTGCCTTATTTTGGCAAGATTGATGCCAAGTGTACCAGGGTGTTCATTCGGTTTCGTGACCAGCGTATGACGTCAGAACACCCTGGGAACGAGGTTGATTCCGAATGTCATCAAAGGTCAATTTAGACTCCACCCTACTCGCTCATCGTAATCAGTCTGAGGTCAATTTCGATCGGAAACGCTAATGGTTGCACCCCCTTTGTAAATTAGTTACCTCTTTATATTATGCTCGTTTAGTTTTATTACTCTTCTCAAACTTTGTTGGTAGGTTTTTACTTTCATGTACATGGTGGCATACAGCTCAAATCCTTACTTTATTTAATTTTAACAATTATGGTATTTCAATTTTGTATATCTATTTTATCTGCTATTTTACTACTTTTGACTACCCATATATGTATATTTATGTATATTGTAATTTTTAGTTGGCCTAAATTAGCTTTAGTATATAGCTACTGTATTTATTAGCCAACTTTTAAAGACATTTATACTAATAATATTAAAAAGTTTTCATGTTTCGGCCTGCGTTTACTCAGGACATAAGTAAAAACACAGTTACAATATCTTAAGGATTTCCCTTCTTAAAATAGAAAGTTTCTTGCCTTATGCTTTCTTAATTGTTTAGCTATCTGCGAGCTGAGTTTCTCTTGGAGCCCGTGGGCACTACAAATATTTTTGGTACGGGGACGTGCCATCGGAAAGGGTATCGATTTTCGCGATTTTGGTATAAGGAACGGTATCTATATACACTAATTTTTTTCTTACAAGAAACTAAGGTCCGGTGATGGTAGGCAGTTTCTTCAATTTTCGGGCCATTTGCTTGCAAAAGTTTCTTATGTGTTTCTTATGCTGTTAATGCTGGAAGTGTAGAGTTCGTTTTTTCTTGTCTAAAGGACTCCCAAATTACTTAGTAAGATCTTAAAACGAGTAAATAACATAATTCGCATTCAAAACGATGTCCAAACAGTTGCTATAACTTTACACTGTCAAAACATTTTTGATTGCGATAGGAAAATTGAAATTCTGAATTACAAAAGTTTCTTAGCTCTTTCAATTCAGGTATTCTTAACTTTCGAAAAATTGAGCCTACCGTTTCTTATAAGCGGTTTCTTATAAAAAAAAGTGAGTGTACTTTCTCTGAAAATTGGTCTAAGGAACGGATATGTTTTGAAGCTTCGATTGCAAGCCCCCGACAAAAACCTGGTCAAGTACCCCCCCCCCCGGGTCTCGGGAGTTTTTTTCAGCTGTTTATTTAGGGCCTCCGACGAGGGGGGGGGGGGCGGGGGGCCATGGCCCCCCACTTCTTTGCAAATCCTGCCGTTCTGAAAGGCAGCTCATCACGTTGTGTTGTGGTAATTGTTTGTATCAAGTTTAGCCTCCCCACTGTTCTGATCTCGTCGGGGGCCTTGTATATTCTGCCTTTTACCAAGTGTTCTTCGTAAATGAAATTTGAGCCCTATTCTCATTGCGCAGTTACATAACTTCATCATCCTGATACTTGTGATACTGGAGACATCATAAATTACCATTTGCGGTCTAAACTAAAGCTATACCCAAACTGGTGAGAACTATGATGGGAATCCACTTCCTGTGCTTTTTGTTCCATCAATGATGCATTGACACTAGAACTGCGTGACAGTACAGTAGCACGAAGAAAGAGGACGCATTCTGCAAAACGACAGTAGCACACGAAGAGGAAGCATTCTGCAATACAAATCGATCTAACAAAACGAAAACTAGTGTCAAAATGGTGAGTTTCTTGAGATTACATTCATGCAAAATGGATTGACCGTTGTACACACTATCTGACTGACTTTTCAGCATCGAGGCTGACAGTAAACGCTCAAAAAAGCCACATTCACACATAAACAACGATACAATTTTGCAGGGCGGTGAGAATCTTATATCAAGTCTAGGCGTTTCATGAAAGCTAGTCTATGTGTATCAACAAAATAAATTAAATTCAACATTCCCACACTAGAATCACTTGTTTCGTGTTGAAAAGGCTCCAAATCAATGTTTGAAATGAATGTTTGACTTACTACAAGTCTTCGTTTGCCTTCTATTCGTATCGTTTCATTTCATTTTATCAATATTTATACACGAAAAAACCTTTCAGCGTATTTACAAATTATCTCAAAGAAAAAATTTAAAGAAAAAATTGTAAATAATTTAAATATGCTGCTCTACCAAGGGGTCGTGTTTGGGTTTTGTAGGTTCAAAAGATACTTTCTAAAACCTGTTTTAAAACGAGCGATTGATTCTTGTTCTCGAATGTTGTACGGGATATCATTCCAATTTTTGACACCAGAGAAGTAGAAACTTCGCTTTGCATATTCTAACCTAACTTTGGGAATTTGCAGATCTCCATGATTTCTGGTTCTATGCTCTGAAATCATGGATCTTTCAGTGAACTTATGGCGAAGATTTTCGGGACAAAGGCCATGCAGAATTTTATATGTCATGACTCCTTTGTCAAATGAGAGCAAAGACTTTACATTGAGCCATTTACAGTTCCAACCGTCCTTATACTTGGCGTTCAGTATTAGCTTCTTTGCCCTTGTCTGTAATCGTTGCAGTTGGGATAGTTTGGTGTTGGAAAGAGTACACCAAACAATGTCGCCATAGCGAAGGTGGCTTTCAAAGAGAGCTTTGTAGACCTGGTCAAGTTTCCTTTGCGGAAGGATGTCTTTCAGCTTTCTCAGGGAGCTCAAGCCCCCTTTCAGCTTGTTTTTGATAGTTTTGTACTGCTCTTTCCAAGTAAGGCTCTCATCAATGTTGATTCCTAAATATTTTGTCTTGTCAACCCTTTTGATAACTTCATTATTGAGGACAAGATCTGGCAAATCATCACCTACCCTATTCAATTGTCGCCTATGGCTTATAACCATATATTCACTTTTGCTGGCATTCAAACTAAGTTTATTGATCCTCATCCAGTTCGATATATTTTCTAGCTCGTTTTTCAAATCTGTTAGAAGTTCATTCAGGTTTTCCGACGCGATATTCACACATGTATCATCGGCATACATATTTGGGTTCATGCTTTCCAGACAGTTCTCAAAATCATTAATGTATAGTATGAAAAGCAAGGGTCCCAAACACGAGCCCTGCGGAATACCACACTTTATGCTGCTTGTGCTGGAGCTAGCTCCATCAAAATAACAGAACTGCTCCCTATTGGTCAGATAAGAAGTGAACCAGTCGTGGGAAGTACCGTCGGCACCATACTCTCGTAGCTTTGACAATAAGATTTCATGGTCAACGGTATCGAATGCTTTTTTAAGATCAAGAAATATACTCAAGTTTATTTTACCCTCATCAGAGTTCTTGAACCATGGGTCTATAACATTCAATAGACATGTCAGTGTACTGTGCAGTTTTTGAAATGCAAATTGGCTCAAACAAAGTTTGTTTTGCTCTTTCAGATACTCCATTAATTGGTCGTGTGCAATTTTTTCTAATATCCTCGACACAACTGATAGTACTGAAATAGGCCGGTAATTGTTTACATCTGCTTTAGCGCCCGCCTTATAAATTGGTGTTACTCTGGCTAATTTCCAGGTATGGGGGAAAATACCCCTTTCTAAAGATGCATTGTATATTAGTGTTAGTATTAGTGTATATTAGTGTCGTCATGG
Source organism: Aurelia coerulea (assembly GCA_039566865.1). Classification (NCBI taxonomy): domain Eukaryota; kingdom Metazoa; phylum Cnidaria; class Scyphozoa; order Semaeostomeae; family Ulmaridae; genus Aurelia; species Aurelia coerulea. The sequence continues at coordinate 23,898,804 of CM076946.1, forward strand.
TGTAAAGTTCATGCCGCGCTGGAGGCGAACGAGGGCTCATTTAGAACCCTCTCATCTGAGGCATTGCACTCTCTGAGATTTTTACTGAGACTTGTAGCAAGTCAAAATGAATGTCGAAGAAGATCGCTTGATGAGATAGTGGGTGTAGCATGGGTAGCATATATGGTTTTTAAGGGTGAAGTCTGAACAAAACCTACGGTAGGCCTTTTCATTGACTCGCTCACTCGCGTCTTTTTTACAATTTCAGAGACACCTATTTGATATGATGTACGGCATATGTATATGTATATGTATATGTATATGTATATGTATAAAATGGATACTATAAGTGCGGATGAAGAACGAACGAGAAATAGACAAAAATTTGATGTTTTTTAGCACACTAAGGCCTTTCAAGTCATTACTATCATCAGAGTGTGACTGACAAACTGAATTATGTAACACACTCTGATGATAGTAATGACTTGAAAGGCCTTAGTGTGCTAAAAAACATCAAATTTTTGTCTATTTCTCGTTCGTTCTTCATCCGCACTTATAGTATCCATTATATGTATATGTATAAGCATATGTATATTCTCATAAGCTCCTACTCAATATGTAATAAAATAGATATATAGACTCAAGAAAAAACACATTCGTTAAACGTTTCGGCGCTAGCCTTCATCAGTAATATATGCATATGTATATGTATATGGGCCCAAACCTGGTTGGGGCCCTTTACGATATAACTTACAACTAGATATAACATCAGTCAGCGAGTGCTGCCGATTAGTATTTGTACCAAATGTGACTGTAGCGAGGTCAATTTTATAGAAATTAATTGAACGATTATCGCTAAGGAAACGTGTATTATATTTGAATTTACAGTTGGGTAATGGTTCAAAGGTAAATGATTTAGAATATTGAGTTACTCTCCTCCGCCGGTGTCTAGTTCCCGAGTTCAAGGCTCTTGGTTCCGTAGTTCTGTAGTCCATGGTTCCATGGTCCGTAATATTGAGTTCTGCATTTTCAGAAGTAAACCTTTGTCGTCTATTGAGATTGTCGTCCATTTGTTGTGCCACCAGATTCAGTCGTAGCCAAACAATTTGATATCAGCTAAACATATCAGCTGACAAAGTCAAAGATTGAGGAATGTGCCCAAGACAGCAAGAAATTCTTTAAAGTTGTAAACCAATTAACAAACAATACAAAGATGAATCCCCTCCCCCCAGGAAGTAAAGAAGAGGTTGCAGAGTCCTTTTCAACATATTTTGTTGGGAAGATTGAAAAAATCAGGAGAGAACTTGATGGCTGTGATGAATTTGAGCCGGAAATGAGGGAAGTTGTGCCTTTTGAGAGTTTTAAAGAGATCTCTTCAGATCAATTGAAAAGATTCATAATGGATTCAAAAACAACCGACTGTTGTCTTGATCCTTTTCCAACTAAACTGATAAAGCAATTCATTGATATACTACTTCCTGTCATCTTGAAAATAGTTAATCTGTCCTTGTCCAATGGATATTTTCCAACTAACTGGAAAGAAGCCTTAATAATACCTTTGCTGAAAAAATATGGACTTGAGCTAGTAAACAAAAGTTTCAGGCCAGTCAGTAACCTGCAATTTGTGTCCAAAATAACTGAAAAAGCTGCCTTATCTGGCCTAAAATTACACTTGAATGAAAATCAACTGCTCCCTGGATATCAGTCTGCATATAGAGAAGATTTTAGCACTGAGATGGCTCTTACTAAAGTACATAATGACCTTCTCCTGGCAATGGACAACCAAAAAGTATCATTTTTTGTAGCCTTGGATTTATCAGCTGCCTTTGACACAGTAGATCATAATATTTTGAAGAAGGTTCTTGAAAGGCAATTTGGATTAACTGGGTTAGCACATAGATGGTTTGGTTCGTACCTTGAATCCAGATCACAAAGAGTTAAGGTAGATAACACTTTCTCTGGTAGCGTGGAGTTGAAATATGGGGTACCTCAAGGTTCATGTGCTGGTCCTGTGCTCTACAATATTTATGCGAGTACCCTAAGTGAAGTTTTCAAAAAGTTTGATATAGCAGTAATGGGTTATGCAGACGACCATGCTTTGTATTCATCATCTTGTGTAGACAAAGAAAACATATCATCAACAATTGCAAACATTGAGGTTTGCCTTAAAGAAGTGAAAAAATGGATGGGCAGAAATCGGTTAATGATGAATGAACAAAAAACTGAGTTTGTGGCTTTTGGGAGACGTAATGTGTTGGCTAATTTGTCTTTTGGATCAATTAGTGTTGGAGATGAGCCAGTGGATATTTCTTCAGCTGTGAAATACCTAGGTGTTTGGCTAGACAACACTCTTGATATGAAAAAGTTTATTTCAGATAGATGTCGCATTGCATCTCTGAAGCTGTACAACATCAGGAAAATTAAAAAGTATCTGAGTCGTGAATCACTTGTAAGACTTATCAATGCCTTAGTACTATCGCATCTAGATTATAGCAATGCTTTGCTGTTTGGACTTCCAGACTCAACCATAAGACCGATGCAAAACATTCAGAATTCTGCTGCTAGGCTAATACTTGGTCTATCTAAATTTGAGCATATCACTCCAGCTCTACAGCAGCTACACTGGTTACCAATCAGATATCGCATTCAATTCAAGCTCATGACTATTGTTTATAAAGCAGTTCGTAATGAGGCTCCAGAATATATACGTGATTTGATTGAGTTGAAACAGTCAAATTATTCACTACGCTCTGTCAATGGTACCAATCTGAGCATACGACGATCTCACCTGAAGTCTTGCGGTGACAGAGCCTTTTCAGTGTGTGCACCTAAACTTTGGAACTCTCTCCCATCAGAAGTCAGGACTTCGGAAACTGTTCATCTTTTTAAAAAGCGTCTTAAAACATTTTACTTTAAACTTGCTTTTAATATCTTATAGAATATTGTAGATACTTACGTATACACGGGACAATGGACATATATTGTAAAGCGCCAAAGATAAATAAACTTTTTATTTGGTTTCGCGCTATATAAATTTTAATGTATTATTATTATTATTATTATTGCAGCGCAGCGGTAGCGAAGCTGCCATTTAGACGAGATTTATCTCGAAAATGCGTGTCCCTATGTGAACAGAGGAACGATAGCCATGACTCTTAAGGCCTTTGTTTACGGTTGCCTATTTGTCTTTGTGAATAAAGGAACAGAGGAACGATAGCCATGACTTTTAAGGCCTTTGTTCTGCACGCCTCCACAAAAAGAATGGCCATGACTCTTGCTCGTTGCGTTGGAAGCTGGCCACACTGCATTGCATGTCGAGAAGAAGGGATTTCAGAGACTTTGGTACGTATCAAAATTTACCTCTATATCATTATTGCAAATATGAGAGACTTTCTTTTTATCCTCTCTGTTTCTCTGTTGTTTTTTTACCATTCTTCATAGAATCGGTTGTCCAGCTGAAATGTTTCAGAGAAGGGAAGCTGTCGCGGGCGTCGGCCTAAGCGTTGTTGACATTGCTCGTCCTTGCACAAACAAAATATGCTGAGTACTACAACCGGCAGGGGTTGAATAAAGGAACAATGTTCAAAATTGAGACGAAGAATCTCAAGAAATGGTTAGGTTAGGCCATATAACATCTATGTTTACAGTAAAACCTTATTCAATTTCTGTTTTTGTTGCAGGACCAAAGAATTGCCTGTTCAACTTCCTGTGATGCAGGGATTGGATCTGCATTCATGCAAAGTAAAACACAGTAGGGAGTCATTATATAAAACAATCTATTGCAGGATGGACAATTGAACAGTTGTCAAGACTAAAGATTGCCTACGAATACAAAGCATGTTTTTCGACATTTTTGGAATTCAACATTGAACAGTTTGTTGTGATGATACAGCTGTTTCATCATTCTTGTTAATGCAGTACAATGAACAATAAGTGAAAGTTAATTACAAGAAAATGATCAAAACCAGTGAAGCAGATATGCTTGAAATGGCGGAATGTTCTTACGACCCAGCGAACCCCGGATCATACGACCATAGGATCCTACAACCCAAGTTTCATTATTTAGCTGACAACATTTTATCATTATTTATAATAACTATTTATTTTATTTATATTGGATCATTTAGAATTTATTTGCTGTGATAGAGATCCATCAAGCTATTTGTGTGATCAGTTTTTAAAACGTAAACATTTTACATAACTGCTCGTCAGTAACCTTTGTCATGCGAACAATTTGACTAGTTTCCAGTCAGTGAAGCTATATTGTAAACGAGAGAAAATGTTGCTCTGAGACTAAATTAGAAGGCTGAGCTGAACAACCCTTACATTGTATAAAATTCAGCCCGCTTGGAAAATTCCACTTATTTTTATGGCTTTAAAACTTACACATGCATAACTTTGCTTTCTTTTGTTTGAATCAAGCAAGGAAGCCTATAGTTCTGGATATTGAACAGAGATATTCAGGGAAAAAGGAAGCATCTTTAACTTGGAGGGGCATGGCACTTCAAAGGCACTTTTTCATAAGAAGGGCACTTTAATATAGATCGGATTTTAATGATAAGAATGTGATACATGGCAGAAAATAATACCACAAGATTACTTGAGATTCCTTACTGATAATTACCTAATTTTTAGAATTGTCCTTTAACTCAAATCTTCCCTTGCAAAATTCGCCCTTATGGGGGGGGGGGCAGATAACTGCTCGTGAATGGTAATGAGTAATCGCCCCCCTCTAACGTTGGCAGACTATTCTTCTGAGCTGCACTCACTTAACTCCGTTAACAGCTAGTTAGCCCGCGAACCGCAGCCGTGAGTTGGCCCGTCTACAAAGTCTGACGGCAGACAGACAGCAGGCAGACAGACAGCTGGCAGGCAGACAGACATCAGGCAGGCTAATTTCGCTCCCTGAGTGACAAAAAATAATTTGGCTGCCTTCGGCAGCAAAAATTTGTATCTTAGTACTCAATACCCTGTTAGCATGTATGGACAAGGCCACCAGATTCAGTCGTAGCCAAACAATTTGATATCAGGTAAACACTTTGATAGTATAAGATGATTTTCTTGGGGTCTAAAACCCTTAGGACAGCAACATTTGCTGCCATTAGGCAAAAGGCAACAACGCGCTCTTGCGACATGTGGACCTTAGTTGACTCTTGAACCGGCAGCATGGAGAAACTTCTTTCACTGGAAGAAACTCTGCATGGTAAAGTGCGGCCATTGCATTGAGCAACAATCTAAGTGCGGTTATTGCAATTGGGAAGTTGCAGCTTCATCTCCTTTCACAATTTTCTCTAAAAGCATAGTCACTATGCTAAAAGAGATAATCTGAAAAAGGCTTTTGTGTTTTATGGCGTTGTCGTCTCTTCAATTTCTTTCTTTTTTGTGGCCTTCGGTTTCAGCATCAACGAGATTCCTCCTTTTATTGAAGAACTTTTCGAGAGGCATTGTACCTTACCTACCAAAGGATGTATGTATGTATGTATGTATGTATGATTTTGCCATCAAATTAATAACAATATAAGATTAAGAAAAAGAAATGATCTAATTGCAGCTATATGAAAATTACAGGCAAAAACTAAATGTGTAATCTAAAAACACCCCAGTTAAAAATTTGCAGGATAGCATTGAAAAAGTCAATACGACCTTGTTTCCATGATGGTTTCTAGAGGTGTTATCAAAACGAAATAGTCTGTGTTCAGGAAAAAAAAATTTGTGTTAAAAAACTGGGAAAACTCTTTCGGAAAAATGTTAACCAAACCTTTTTTGCCTGATTTTGGGTTTTCAATAATATATTTAGGGGCTATCATCTTGACTTTAAAAATCTTTAAATAATTTATCTTTGGTCATAAGTTTGAAACTGTTGATGTTATTTGCAGATTTAGTTCTGATGGTAGATTGTTCCATATCTTAGGTCGGAGATATGAGAGACAAATTTGCCCTGCGTTACTCTTTCGGAAATGTTGATTCAATTTGTTTTTAGATTTTCGAGTTAGTCGGCTCTGGCCAAATGGTAAGAACATCTCTGACATGTAGGATGGGGCTGAATTATCAAATATATAACACCTTTGCAATAATACATTGTTCAAATCTCTCTTTCGTGGAGAGCTAATTTATGTTTTTAAATTCTTTGATTCCTATATGTGCTCTGTTATTCAGATTCAAACAAAACCTGATACATTTATTTTGAGCTGTCTGAATTCTTTTGGGTAATCTTTTATTGAGTAATGGAAACCATACACTGCTTGCATGTTCAAACAGGGCTGAATTATTGCGTTTGCTAGCAATCTACGAAGGGAGAAGGCGAGAAAATGTTGCTTTCTGTAAAGAAATCTGAGTCGACCGTTGATTTTACCTAGGCAAGGATTCTGGTAGCCATTGATTCGCTAGACTGGTCCTCGATAAGAATACAGCCTAGATAGTGCAGACGTCACTGAAGTGTATTGTTTAATCTTGAAGTCACTGGCCTGCGTGCAGACTTTACCCTTTCTACTGCGAAAGAGAGCCGTTGAGGAACTTGTACAAGATCCTCATAAGCTCTCCCTTGTAGTGGAAAGTAAAGTCTGCGCGCAGGCTATGGTGTCACCTCTTCTGATGTTCGGCTTTTTCTATAGGTATGTTTATTTTTTTTTTACCAAAAAGTATCGATTTTGTTTTGCCCTTTCCGAAATAAATACTTAGTTTGTTATCAACAGCCAATCGCAAAGAGGATTGAAATTTCTATTCAGTTGTTTTCTATTTCATTGACGTTATTGTCTCCAATCACAAGACAGGAGTCATCTGCATACAGAAGTAAGTCAGAAGTAAGTCATCCAGGGATAGACTTTTATCAGAGAATGAATTTTATCTAAGGATGAATTTATTCTAATTGACTCAATTTAATTTTAAATTTAAATCAATTTATCAACTGGCTGCAGAATGTGGGTGATCCGGGTGATTCGGGTGAACCAGATATTTTAGTACTGAAGAGAGATGGAAAGAGTCACTGAGAAAAAACAAATTTGTCGACTGGCTGCAGAAAGTGGGTGATCAGGGTGATTCGGGTGAACCAGGCATTTTAGTACTGAAGAAACATGGAAAGAGTCACTGAGAAAAAATAAATTTGTCGACTGGCTGCAGAAAGTGGGTGATCCGGGTGATTCGGGTGAACAAGGCATTTTAGTACTGAAGAGACACAGAAAGCTCGCAAATAAGAACTTAAGTTTGCAGTCCTGATCGATCTAATTTTTGTCAAATTTCCTGAAATTTCGCATGGACGTATTTCCTTTATAAGAAACTAATAATTTCAGCCAGTACTTGAAGTTTCTTAAAATTATCACACTTTTCCGTTTAGTACACGTATTTTTTATAAGAAACTAAGAATTTGGGCCAGTACTGGAGGTCTCTTAAAATTATCAGACTTTTCCTTTTAGTACACGTATTTTTTATAAGAAACTAAGAATTTGGGCCAGTACTGGGGGTCTCTTAAAATTATCAGATTTTGAGTACTCAGAGTTTCTTACGAGTTTCTTAGAGGTTCCATAACAATCTTCATGTTCACTACCTGTGCCCTCGTGAACATTTCAAAACAAGGTTTTTATAAGCTTTTCCAATGTTTAAACATTACTCAAGTACCTTATGAGTAGAATGATACAGGAAAAAAATGAAAGTAAAGTAAAAATATGTCGAAGATTTCCTTTATCAAAATGAATAGTTTCTTAGTTGATATTTTCCCAGTACTGGAGTTTCTTAATTTTTTGGCAATCTGAGAGTTGAGTTTCTTATAAAGAAAATACGTGTACTCGGAGTTTCTTACGAGTTTCTTAAAAGATCCATAACAATCTTCATGTTCAACACCTGCCCCCCCCCCCCGTGATATGGTAAAGTGCGAGTTGCGAGTTGCTGTTGCGAGTTTCGAGTTACACTTATTTTGCGAGTTGCGAGTTGCGAGTTGCATTTATTATGCGAGTTACGAGTTGCGAGTTGCACTTAAGTTGTGAGTTGCAAACTCAAAAGTGCGAGTTGGAAACTCAAAAGTGCGAGTTGGAATCTCAAAAGTGCGAGTTGAAACTAAAATTACGAGTTGCCTGTTTTCTTTTGAATGAATGCATTTTTCGCCAAATAAAGCGGTTTTTTGAAGTTGCAATTGAATTTGGAACTATTTTATGGATTTCCCTTTATCCAAGCGTTTTCAGGCCGTTGTAATTTTCTTTATAAGAAGCTACGGGGGCCTATTACAATTTGCAGCTTTCATTCTCCCCAAGTTGTTCACGAATGTTACTGTAATGCAGTAAATTGGGGACTTGCCTTAGTTGTCTTAAAAGAATCACGATCTGACTTTTTTCTTTTATAAGAAACTTGGGTAAGCCCACAGTACTAAAAGTTTCTTAACTTCACGTGAAATAAAGAGATAAAGCTTGCTATGGCTGCCCAATTAATTATTCTCTGTTCAAATAATGTTCAAAAATCTGTTCAAAAAATGTCTGAAACGCGTCTCAACAAAGGCTGCATAAATTAAGTTCCAGAACTCTGGAACTGTAGTAGCAAGCTTTTGCTCATTATTGTTTCGTAAACTTTTTCTTCTTTTGAAATAATGGGTTTACGCGTAGGCTATAGAAGCGATGGGAGGTCAATTGGAAGTTAAGAAACTTTTCAATCTTTAAGAAACTTTTCGATCAATACAGCCTATTACCAACTCAAGAAATACCAAAGAGAATAATATTTCTTCCCTTTCGACTAATTAACCGAGCTCAAAGCAAATCCTTTATTAGCGGCTCTCTGTGAATTAAAAAAACAGTTCTTTATACTCCCCTAATCTTGACAAAGGCTCTCCAAAAAATCACAATGTTTTAGCTGCAAAAGTTGGAAAAATTCGGAAAATCTGAGGTTTTTTTTTACCGAACTCGCAACTCGCATTTTAAATGTACCAACTCGCACTTTTCACTATTAACTCGCAACTCGCAAGTCGCAGAAAGCACCAACTCGCAGCTCGCAACTCGTAACTCGCAACTCTGGAAATAGCAACACTTTACCAATCCACCCCCCCCCCCCACTCCCTGAACGTTTCAAAACAGAGCCGTTGAAGCCTTTCCAATGTACCATAAAGTTTGTCCAGCCTCAACATTCTTAAGAAATTTTGTTTTGAGCATTGAAACATTCTTAAAGTATTCCAATTTTTCCAGTTCTGATATGGTTTCAGGGAAACATAAAGAAATCAGTGGTGGGGTGGCAGGGGGGCCATGGCCCCCCTGAATGGGAGCGCCAATAGAGATCAGGGGGCGCCAATGTTGCCTGTTTGTATTATTTGGCTGGGAACATCAAAACTGATCTTACGTGACACTTAAGACAGAACTGTTACTGAATGTGAAAAAGAAGTTTTGACGTCTTTGCAAGATCATCTGAATGAAGAAAGGCTTCATTATGATTTCAGTCAGTGGTGTGGCCACACGTGGGGATGGGGGGAATTTGCCTCAACTTATATCAAAACATGGTTTTGAGATTCTTCAAAAAACAAAAGAGAAAGTAATTGGGAAGGGTAGAAGAATCTTTCGGAGAAATAGTGGATAGTGACTGGGAGAGTCGTTTTAAGCCAAAGCAAAGGTTGACTTTTCAAACAATTTTCCCAGACTAGCCACCACAGAGTTGTTCTGTGAGAATCATTCAGAATTGCGAGAATCGCCCTAAGACCAGATAAAATGTGTTCGCACAAAGGTAGAAAAGCATTCTAAGCCTAAGAAACTTGTGTTTGCTCTAAAATTTTCTAGATATGCTCATGTGTATAAACAACTGTTCAACTGTTACAAAAAATGCTTAAATTCTATTGTAGGACCGCTAACATTGGATTGCTAGAAGCGTTCTAAGCCAAAGTGGAGGGCGTGTCCTCAAAAATTTCTCAAGCTTCGCCCCCAAACTTTCTCCTTTTCCTACCCTCCTGCTTGACTCGACCTGGCCACGCCGCTGATTTCAATTAGGTTTCTTTGAGACTTTACTTTACAGGGAAAAAAAGAAGTAAGACGAATTTTTACCATTAATTGCTCCCATTTTCAGTCAAAACATAATCATTAAATTTTAAACTTATGTTGCAAAAACTTCTTTTCATTGGCCTTTACAACAGTTATAGAAACGCATAAGCGTACGAGGCGGGGGGGGGGGGGCCGGGGGCTCCCCAACTTTAGAAAAGTTATCGAAAATGAGCCCCAATCGGGCAAAAAAATGCCCTCAGTCAGGCAAAAATTATGCTAAACAATGGACTTTGTGTTGGGCAGCCCCCCTAGATTTTTTCTTCCCGTACGCTTATGTAGAAACGCGTGTATTTATGGAAACATGTTACATAGGAGGGGCGCCAAAATTGATCTGGCCACCCCAATAAAACCATAGCCACCCCGCCACTGAAAGAAATGTCTGTGTCATTACGAGAAAATGGACGAACGAAAGAATATAGCAATACGAATGTTTTTGACAATCATAAAGTTGTAAACATGCTTTTCGAACAAATGAGATACATCAGTCATGAGATTCTCTGTTTTGAACATGGCAAAACAGGCAGCTGCTGAAAAATAAGAAGACACGAACATGGTGAGCTGAGCCTAAACAATATTCTGATGATATTCTTTAAAAATATTGGATGGTTCTGAGCCTGAGTATTCTTATAAACAATATTTTTACATAAAAGAGTCTAACTTTCCAGTCGCATGAAATAGGAAACGAGTGAAATAAGGTAAAAGATGTTAACATGTTAAGGACCCCCTTTTTCAAAATAAATAGCTTCTGAAGTTATATTTTCCCAGTGCTGGGGTTTCTTATTTTTTTACCATCTGAGAGTTGAGTATCTTATGGACAGTTTCTTATAAACAAATAGGTGTACCTCTCATATTTAGTGATAAAAATGAATGGCCGTATTTGATCATATAAACATAATCGTCAAAAAGCTAAACAACTATCTTGTTACAGGACTTGGGGGAGGGGGCTAAAGCTTCCCTAAGCTATCCAGCTCTACAGTCCCTATTTATGACCTCTCAAATATTCAGCAGATTGTCATTCGACATACCCCCAAACAAAATGATGATAGGATGATTATCCCGTCGGTAGCGAATATCTGGCGCATTGCGGCAATGAAATTAGGAGGTACGTCTTGTAGTTGAAATTGGAAAGCAGTATTGTCCTTACGTGCTACCGTACAGGATGCTGTACGAAAGGTTTAATGCTATTCATTACATATAACTCCTTGCACCTGCGATATGGTGCTAGCAAATCCGGGATGGTGGGAATCTAGAAAAGGTACCGACGTTGCAATATGCTACAACCTAGAACACGTAAAAAGGAAAACACGACGAAAAGACAACTGGGATGAATGAATGAATTTATGAAACCACTGTCAAATTTATGAAAACCATGTTTCCACCGAAACATTAATGAAGGCAATATATACAGTGCAAAATAAATTACACTTACATATTACACAATATCTCTGAAAAGGAAGTCTGTAAAAAGTTACTGCAGAACTTTTAAAGAAATTTTGGAATTCTGAAGTATCCCTTGCCTGTCTAAAATCTAATCGTAATGGTAAACTGCGAACTTATAGCACATTTAAATATAACTTTAACTGGGAAATCTTTCTGACTGAAGACCTAACTTACGAATAAGCAAAACTATTGTGCGAATTTCACTTTTCACAATATGCCCAGCGTTTGATAATTCATAAGCTGGTCTACTATTAGCTAAGAATTTCCAACTATTAGACCAAAAGACACAATTTTCCAATAATATGAGTACATTGTGAAAACCCTCTGATAAGAAGCTAGTGGATTAAAGATTGAAACAGTGTTTGGGTCTGCAAGTAGAGAGACTGTGTTTCAATGTCATAAATTTTTCAGAACGAGATTCGAAAGTTCTAACTTTACAACAAAGGGTAAGACGAAGGACGGGGGGGGGGGGGGGGGGGGGGGTTGGTCAACATGATTCGACCTGAATCTGAACTTTGAGAAAAGTTCACCCAACAAAAGAAAATTTATTTTTCCCAATGACTCTCTTTATGTCTCGTCAGTACTAAAATACCTGGTTCACCCGAATCACCCAGATCACCCACTTTCTCCAGCCAGTCGACAAATTTATTTTTTCTCAGTGACTCTCTCTGTGTCTCTTCAGTACTAAAATACCTGGTTCACCCGAATCACCCAGATCACCCACTTTCTCCAGCCAGTCGACAAATTTATTTTTTCTCAGTGACTCTCTCTGTGTCTCTTCAGTACTAAAATCCCTGGTTCACCCGAATCACCCAGATCACCCACTTTCTCCAGCCGGTCGATGAATTTATTTTTTCCCAGTGACTCTCTTCCTGTGTCTTCAGTACTAAAATACCTGGTTCACCCGAATCACCCAGATCACCTACTTTCTCCAGCCAGTCGACAAAGTTATTTTTTCTCAATGACTCTCTCTCTGTCTCTTCAGTACTAAAATACCTGGTTCACCCGAATCACCCGGATCACCCACTGTCTGCAGCCGTCGATAAATTCATTTTTTCTCAGTGACTCTCTCTCTGTCTCTTCAGTACTAAAATACCTGGTTCACCCGAATCACCCAGATCACCCACTTTCTCCAGCCAGTCGACAAATTTATTTTTCCTCAGTGACTCTCTCTGTGTCTCTTCAGTACTAAAATCCCTGGTCCACCCGAATCACCCAGATCACCCACTTTCTCCAGCCAGTCGATAAATTTATTTTTTCTCAGTGACTCTCTTTCTGTCTCTTCAGTACTAAAATACCTGGTTCACCCGAATCACCCAGATCACCCACTTTCTCCAGCCAGTTGACAAATTTATTTTTTCTCAGTGACTCTCTCTGTGTCTCTTCAGTACTAAAATCCCTGGTTCACCCGAATCACCCAGATCACCCACTTTCTCCAGCCAGTCGACAAATTTATTTTTCCTCAGTGACTCTCTCTGTGTCTCTTCAGTACTAAAATCCCTGGTTCACCCGAATCACCCAGATCACCCACTTTCTCCAGCCAGTCGATAAATTTATTTTTTCTCAGTGACTCTCTTTCTGTCTCTTCAGTACTAAAATACCTGGTTCACCCGAATCACCCAGATCACCCACTTTCTCCAGCCAGTTGACAAATTTATTTTTTCTCAGTGACTCTCTCTGTGTCTCTTCAGTACTAAAATCCCTGGTTCACCCGAATCACCCAGATCACCCACTTTCTCCAGCCAGTCGACAAATTTATTTTTCCTCAGTGACTCTCTCTGTGTCTCTTCAGTACTAAAATCCCTGGTTCACCCGAATCACCCAGATCACCCACTTTCTCCAGCCAGTCGACAAATTTATTTTTTCTCAGTGACTCTCTCTGTGTCTCTTCAGTACTAAAATCCCTGGTTAACCCGAACAGTACTAAAATCCCTGGTTCACCCGAATCACCCAGATCACCCACTTTCTCCAGCCAGTCGATAAATTTATTTTTTCTCAGTGACTCTCTCTGTGTGTCTTCAGTACTAAAATACCTGGTTCACCCGAATCACCCAGATCACCCACTTTCTGCAGCCAGTCGACAAATTTACTAGAATATAAAATTAAATTGAGTCAATAAAATTCATCTTTAGATAAAATTCATTCTTTGATAAAAGTCTGTTCTTGGATGAAATTCATTCTCTGATACATCTAGGGATAGCCGCCTGTGGCGTGTCATTTACATGAACGAGAAAAATGAGTGGGCCAAGAATAGAGCCTTGTGGAACACCACACGATTATTCACCAGGTGATGGGGAGAAATATTTTCCTATGTTTACGAGGAAAGTTCGGTTTGTTAGGTATGATCGAAACCAAAATATGACTGAATGTGCTTCATTTTTTCGAGGAAAATTTCATGGTCGATTGTTTCAAACGCTTTTTGCAGATCTATTGATATAGAATCTTTACCTCCTGGCATTGCATCAATCGTTGCGCAAATAACACAAAAGTGTGGGACACTGGAGTCACGTGCCCCCAAGATTTCGCAATTTATAACAAAAGAGTGCCCCTTTTGTTCAAGGAGAAAATGGACCTGTTGTATATTCTTCCGAGTTGACATAAGTTCTGGATGCGAGTAAAACGGTCAGCTCAAATTCAAACCTTTTGGTGCTTATAAAGGGCCAAGTGCTTTGTCTACGAACCAAACAAGGACAGATTTTGTAAGACAATAGCATGAGTTGCTTTTGATTGACACCGCTATTCAAAGCGATTATCGATCGCAGACAAAAAAAAGCCGCAAAAGTTTCTCTGAAACCCAGGTAGCTAGCACGCTCGTTTTGCATTCCAAAAATTGTTTTTAAGAGCAAACATGAGCAGAGATCGAAAGAAGAAGGATGTATCTACATATCTGCCACGGGCATTTCATATGTTTGGTTCAAAAGCCGATTGGGAGGCGATTCAATTCTCTTCTTTTTTGAGTGCAATTAAAACACTTACTGCTCCGCTTCTGAACCAAAGAAATGAAATGCCCGAGGTAGATGTGTAGATATATCCTTCTTCTCTCGATGCCGAATGATTCTATATACGTATGCATGGCTCTGATGAAGGCTTAATGCCGAAACACGAAAAAAAAAACAAAAAATGGCTTCTGTCGTGGTGTAAGACCCGGGGATCTGAATGACTTCAGATTTCTCCAACATTTCATTGCGCTCGAGTGGCGCAGTGGAATGTTGGAGAAACTTTTGACACGAAGACCCCGGGTTCGATCCTAGGCAGGGGCACATTTTAATTCTCGAATTGTGGTAGCCCACTCATGATAAATATATTTCACCGTGTCAGCTGATGCCGAATGATTCTATATACGTATGCATGGCTCTGATGAAGGCTTAATGCCGAAACACGAAAAACAAACAAAAAATGGCTTCTGTCGTGGTGTAAGACCCGGGGATCTGAATGACTTCAGATTTCTCCAACATTTCATTGCGCTTGAGTGGCGCAGTGGAATGTTGGAGAAACTTTTGACACGAAGACCCCGGGTTCGATCCCAGGAAGGGGCACATTTTAATTCTCGAATTGTGGTAGCCCACTCATGATAAATATACTTCTTCTCTCGATATATGACCATGTTTGCTCTTAAAAAATTTTTTGGAATGCACAACGAGCGCGCTAGCTACCTTGGTTTCAGAGCAACTGTGGTGGCTTTGTTTGTTTTGAATTTATGGTTGAGAGAATTTCCTTTGTTTGCAGTCGTTAATCGCTTTGAATTCAGGTGTCAACAAAAGGAACTTGTGCTATTGTCTTACAAAATCTGTCCTTGTTCTACCAACCCCAAATTTTGGTGGATTAGAAAGCCACAACCAGTCGTGTCAGGTGCTGAACAGGGGCCAAGCCTACGAAGAATGCTGGGCTATGGAGGTATAAGCCACTAAAAGTCTTTGAGATTGCTGGGACCCTCCTAGAAATACCTCGTTTAAATCATTAACCTTCTTTGCATTTAACCCTATTTTTACCGGGGGGGGGGCGTTTTTCGCCCCCCTATCGGATTTTTTTTAATAGCTCCCAAACGATGCTACCTACAATGCTGAAACGCCTTGACTTTTCCTAAAATTTAGTTGGCAATCAGAAAATAGAACTTTCAAGACCTATTGTTCGACCACGTGACCACCACATGCCCATATTTGGAGAGTGGTCACAAAGAAATTCTCTAAAATGGCTCTAATTTCTTTCTTTGTTTCTAAATTTCAACAATATATATACCATTCGATTCGTCTCAGTGAGTGCTTTCATTTGATATATAATTTATTCATATTTGCTTACATCAGCAGTTTATTATTTCTATGACGTCATCAATCTTTATGACGTCATATTCCTAATGAATGAGTAATTTTTGCATGCAAAACTGATGGAATTACCTCAAATATCGATTGAAGGCATCAATGATATGTGCAATTAATGGTTTTAAATCATAATTATTGAGCAAACAATTTAGCATTGAATCAAAATTTCATTATTTAGTTAGTTAATTTATTAGAATCCAAAAATATTTACATGAAATCATATGAAACTACAAATTAATGGTGTCAAGCAGGTATTTGGATGGTTTTTTGCCAATTTTATCAAGCTATTTGCTAATAATGGGCCCTTTTTTGCAAATAGCTCAATTTTCACAAAATTTGCATTGCTTTTTGTTGCCAAGCAACCAATCACGTGACTACTGATTGATTGATGCTATTTTTAGATTCTCCTTTGTTCAATTATGACACAGTGCAAGTTTCATTGTCATAGCTGTTATACTTGCGTAGAAAAACAGGGGGGGCGAAAAACGCCCCCCCGGTAGAAAATCACTTTTTTTTACCCGGTTAAAATAGGGTTAAACCCTACTCAAGCGTGGGAGCTGAATAAGCCCCCCCCCCACCTAGCGGCTTTTCTTCTGTGGATTTTTACCAAGTGCGCTTACAACGTTGAAATTATCTGACTTTTTGTTTTTATCCTTCTTACAATCAAAAATTAATTTTCTTAGAAAAATTAAATTCGACCCAGGGGGTAAACACGATTAATTTCTGAGAGATGGCTCTGCAGAATTTCGAATAAATGCCAATAAAATCTACAGCAAATACAGTAAAACAATGAAAATTAAGGAATATATGCTACTTTTAATCCTCTATCCAACTACAAAAATTTGTGGTAATTTTAACTTATGATTATGCATATTTCGGCTAGTATTGCTTTTCGCATGCGCAAATTCTTTGAATTCCTGTGTGACGACGTGATCACTTTTGACTAATTTTTCTTTTCAAAGCAAAAGCTACTCAACCAATGACTTGGAATTACTGCTTTCCGTTTTCTTACAATCAACGATTTAAGATTTCTAGTACTGAACTTTATTGACTTTGAAAACTCTACATTGTGACGTCATGAGCATGCCATATGACATAACTAAAAAAAATCATTTTCGGGTTCAGCTCATGATGCACTATACACATGCCAAGTTTCAAGGTCCTACGTTGTCCAGAACAGAAATAAAAAGGCTGAATCATTCTTCCTAGAGCATCAAATACCCTATAGGCCTGATAGGGTTACGCCCTTATTTTGCTGAAAGTATTTCTCTTCACTTCATGCTTTATTAGAATAAATATTACTTACTACTCTTGTTCATGATAAAAAACATAATAGTGTCCTTTCGTAGGATGCATACAGACATCAATCATTGTGTTATAAACAGAGTTCAAAAACTTTCCTGTAACTGTATATGGGTGATATTCCGGCAGAAAAGTTGTTGAGCTCTGTTTAAATCACTGAATGATGTCTTTATGCACTTCCTTGTTCCATTGTCATGTACACTTTTGTGTTTCTGTAGCCATTTCGATGCAGCATTTGTGTCACCCCATGAATGTACATGAGGTTCTGGTTGCTGTGAACTGAATTGTGTACGAACAGAAATGAAATAGTAGCCTGTGAACATGTGACCAGGATCTCTTCTTTGAAAAATGTAACTTTACCTTGTTCTGCTATTTTGTTCATGATAAATAGATAAAGAAAATTAAAATTTCTTTAGAATAACCAGCCCCCCCCCCTCTTTACCTTGTTCTGCTATTTTGTTCATAATAAATAGATAAAGAAAATCAAAATTTCTTTAGAATAACTAGCCCCCCCCCCCTCGCAAAATAATTACCGAGAAATACACTCATATTTTGTAGGCTCGATTTTTCGAAAGTTAAGAAACAACCCTACCTGAATTGACAAAGCTAAGAAACTTTTGTAATTTACAATTATTATTTTCCTTTCGCACTCAAAAATGTTTTGACAGTGTACAGTTGTAGCAACTGTTTGGACATCATTTTGAGTGTGAATGATATTATTTACTTGCTTTGAGATCTTACTTAGTAATTCGGGAGCCCGTTAAAACAAAACAAAATTAACTCTACACTTCCAGCATTAAAAGTATAAGAAACACATGAGAAACTTTTGCTGGGAAAATGACCCAAAAATTTAACAAACTGCCTACCAGCACCGGACCTTAGTTTCTTATAAGAAAAATGAGTGTAACGAAGTTGGTTCCCTTGAGCCTCCCAGCTCACATCACTTGCACAATCTATAGATTTGTGGGCATGTTACAACATGTTGGCCATATCATGAAAATTAAATTCCAAGTTTTATTTATTTGATTTAATTTTGCTCAGTTGTACAGAACGACATTGCTTTGTGTTCACCGTACCGAATGGTCAAGTATTTGTTTTGATTGCATGCACGCCCGCAAAGGCTCTGTCTTGCACAGGCAACTTTAATGCATTGATACTAAAGCTGGGTGACAGGACAGGAGCACGAAAAGGAAGTCTTCTGCAAAATAAATCTATCTAACAACAGGAAAAGTAGTGTCAAAATGGTGAGTTTCTGGAGATTACATGTTCATGCAGGAAGCATTGACCGTTGTAGACACTTTAATCTGGCTCAGGTTTTCAGTATCGAGGCTGACAGTAAAAGGTTCAAAAAGCCACATTCACAGTTAGCACCATTCAGTAAAGGGAAACCACGATAGCATTTTGCGAGGCGGTGAAAATCTTATATCTAGTCTAGGCGTGTCATGAAATTGTCTTAATCCACATAATAAATTAAATTCAAAATTCACCCACTAGAATCACTTGCTTCGTGTTGAAAAGGCACCAAATCATTGCTCAAAATGTCGAAAAAAATCGCATTAAATAATGGGTGTAGCATGTTTTGTTTGTAAGGGTGAACTCTGACTGAAGACCTGCGATAAGCTTCCTTTCCATTGATTCGCATCTTTTTGCTATTTCGGTTTAAAGAGAGTTCAGTTTCATTGAGAGATAGTTATAGGTATGATGTATGACAATGGTCGCAAGGACAGTGTAATTTAAGCTGAAAATGAAACTGTACCTCCATTGTATTGCACCACCCATTGATATTTTGTAAACACCACAATAACGCGGATGCTGCTTGCTTATTTAAAGGCAGTCTACCACGCATCTGATTGGGTGATAATGACAACATAAAGGATAGGAGAATTGATTGGCTGCTGATCCTACTGACTACCTACGACCGTAGAAAGCGAGAACGATTAGCCCTCCTTTGTTCCAAATGCATAGGATATCCGTTGCCTCGAGCTCTCATTTTAAAGCAGCCAATCAAATACGTGATAGACTGCTTTTACGCCACCTACAGAAACGTTTAGTCACGGAGTGTACCATTGTGCTGTGGTCTGTCTAGGGAAAAGAGTGTTTCCGGCCAGCCCCCTGTTTCATATTTATATCTCCTTCTATCCAGCATACCCGTAAAATGTTTTCTTTTATCCAAGGCACCCGTGGGGCTCTGACTCACGTCCTGATTAGAACACTTTTTATCCTATGAATGACCAATCAGGTGCCTCGTTGTGTTCACTTCCGCGTTTCGCAGCAAAATTTAGGCTATTTTCGGCCGTTTTGACCACTATCCCCGAAAAAATCATTGCACGGTCGCATAGATGGATTTTCATCAAAATTTAAATTTGAGACGATTCTCCATGCTTTGGACCATAAGTTTTTTCGGTATGGCTTTGCGATCACTGAAAATGGCAGAATTGTGGCATTTTCAAGCTCAATGCAGTCATTCATCGGTTGCAAATTCTATAATTAGCAAAAAGAAGAGTACAAAACTGAACACCCGAAGAAGAACTAATGCATACACATACATCAGATGGTTTTGATAACAAACTCCCACTTTTTCTGCCATGATCGACAGCCAGTTTCACCAGCAAACAACACAATCAACAAAAGTCCTCGAACAACAACAACATTCGATTCCAATTAACAGAAATATGAATAAATCAACTTTGAATAACGAATAAATGAACTTGCCACGCTGAAGATTATGGGAAGAGCTGTGCGTCCAAATTGGCCCAGAAAGAAAAATTTCGTGAAGTCTTTTTCGATAAATAGTGCCACCATTTCTTTATCCAACTGCGGCTATCGTTGCCAGGTGGAAACCGGCAATAACATTAGTCAAAAAAACGTGCGAATTTATCAGTTACATCCATCTTTTATTGCAAGAAACATTCTTATGGTGTAGCAGCTTCATGAAACAGAACTGAAATGTTCTTACGAATACGAATAACAAGAAGAAATGTACATTTATTTTCATGACGAGTAGAATAGAGTAGCGTCGCCCATTATGGCCGGTTGCCCATTATGGCTGGCTCGCAAGAGAAATTAAATTTCAGGGGACTGACGACTAGTAATGAAATTGAAATTGCGCGGAAAATCTTCGCTGACACCTGTTTTATAATGATTTGACCCTCACTGAATTTTCAGTTCATTTGCAATGAAACCCGGCGAGATGGTTTGTGCATATCTCTAATTGATTCTTTCAAGTATTTGCAAATTTCGTTATTCTATTTACATTCCTTCCTTCTTTCCGTTCACTCGGCGCCTTGCGGTTTGAAATTTTTGAAATGTGCTTTGATTCTTCAGAAGTCCTGTCTCTTGAGAGGAAATCTACAATGAAACCAAAGCAAAGCGACTTCTGATTCAGATTTAAGGTTATGAAGTCTCAGTGCTGCAAATTGCTATTTTCGTCGCCCATTATACCCATCAGTTTACCTGAGAAGTTTCCAATCGCTTCAAAATATCAAAATGCAAAATTTATTTAAGAAAACACCAATTTGGGTTAAAATCTTACTTACTGACTTGGAAAATCATCGAAACCCAAAAAATGCAGCATCATATTAAGTCTATTTGCATTTTAGAAACTTATGCCAAAACTCATCCGTCCATGTACAAGAGATAAGGCAGGATCTAGTACAACTCGAAGCATGTATTTCAATTGCTAAAACTCGAAGTTTAGGTTAATTCTTATTGATATGTTTGTGTCTAAAGTACCAAAAGATAAACAAAGAACAATAATTAATACTGTTTTTCCTATTAAAACCTTTTACCGGAGAGTAGTGTTCATTGTTTCTCCTGCGGCCATAATGGGCGACACTAGATGAAGACGACGTTTTTACCCCCTTCTCTAAAATCTTCTAAAGTTAGTTAGCAAACTCGTTGCCCATTCATGGAAGCACGACCCTATTTTTTGTGAGATTCTACAACTTTGATCCAATCCAATAAAGAAAGCTCCTTAAAATTATCATTTTCTGAGTAAAAAATGTTCCGTAAGAGTCTCTTAAAAGTTCCTCAAATTTCTCTCGGTGGTGTAGGATCTCTGGGATCAAGTGAAAAATGAAATGATTTTTTTGTTCCAGTTTCCAAGATGTTACATTTGAAGATTTATAGCACCAAGAGTAGGGGAGACCGGGGTCAATTAAAACACTTTTTGGAAAATCAGCCATATCGTCTAAATAATCATTGATTTTGCTCTTGAAGTTAAAAGATATTTTAGTTGCATCTCTTGGAATAAAATGCCAAAAAATTAAGAAATCTCAGTACTGGGAAAACATAGATTTAGACACTGTTCAGTTTGATAAAGGGAATCCTTGACATATCTTTCATTTGTTTTCACTCATTTCCAGTCTCATTATGGTCTCATATTACTGGGAAGGTACATGAGCAAAGTCCAAATATTGGAAAGGCTTGAAAAAACTTCTGTTTTGAAATATTCAGGCGAGACAGGTAGTGAACATGAAGATTGTTATGGAACTTTTAAGAAACTCCGAGTGCTCAAAATCTGATAATTTTAAGAAACTTCCAGTACTGGCCGAAATTCTTAGTTTAATATATAAAAATATGTGTGCAGCTGAAGTATTGTCAAATACTGCTTGTCAATATTTTGTGGGAAATGTCAGTTTGTTTTTATGTTTGATGAATTTTTTGAATAGAGAAACTTGATTGGTGAGCGTATGTAGATTATTATGAGGAAAATAGCCTCGCCTACCAGCCCGAAAAAAGCCTTTCACTAGAACATACATCTTTCATCTGGACATTCTTCGAAATGAAGGATGTGAAATATGAATTGCGAACAAAGAATCTGTTGCAATTACCAAAAAGAAATGCAAGCAAATTTGGAAATAACTCACTTGTATTCAAAGGCGCTTTTTTTCCATTTTATTCATATAAAATGCTATAATACATTCTGCGATACTTTTCTAACTACCGGGTGTCCAAAAAAAACGCAACAGATTTGAAAAATTACAATGCAAAGTGTTTCATACTCGCGATCCAATAATTATTTCATTCAAATCTGTAATAAGTAGATTAAATTTTGATATATTTTTCAGTATTTTTGGTAATTTGGTTGTGGAATTTAAGAATCAGCAAACTTCGAAATTGCCCCCAGGTCAAAACCAGAGCTGCTGTATTGACAATGGTGAATCATAATGTCAAATTGTAAAACATGAATATCTCTGCAATCACAAGGCATTGCTGACAAACACACGATTTCATTAAGAAAGGAACAGACACTTTCATAAAGATTTCTGTCAAAACACAGTCGTACTTCTTAAGTGTGCATGATGGTTGCTTACTTTTCCTAACATGACTAGGCCATTATTAGATGTATCCTTTCAATTATAAATGGGCACTGAAAGCTCCCTTGAGAATGGATAACTCATGAATCAGAAAGGGATCTCTTTGTTCAGTTTCTTAATGAAGTCGTGTGCTTGTTCGTAATTATGCGAAGTTTCAAATATTGCAATGCTTTTTATTTTACAGTATACTTTGCACTAATGCTGGTAGCTCTCTCTGGTTTCGCCCTGACAGCAAATTTGAAGTTTGTTGATTTTTAACTCTTCAATCAAGTCACCAAAAATTCTGAAAAATATATTAAAATTTAATCTAATAATTGTAGATTTAGATAAAACTAATCATGTCATTATTGATCTGAAAAAGCTTGCGTCAGAATTTTTTGAATCTGTTGCATTTTTTTTTTGGGACACCCGGTACTATACGGGGACGATATACGGGGACGATACCATGAGGAGCGAAAGACAATGACTACACGTAGTTTTTTTATTAGAAACTAAGAATTTGGGCCAGTAATGAAAGTTTTTTAAAATTATCAGATTTTGAGTACTCGGAGTTTCTTACGAGTTTCTTAGGGGTTCCAAAACAATTTTCATGTTCACTACATGTTCCCACATGAACATTTCAAAACAAGGTTGTTAAGCCTTTCCAATTTTTAGACATTACTCAAGTACCTTACGAGCAATATGATATTGAAAATAAGTGAAAATAAAATAGAAATGTGTCAAGGATTTCCTTTACAAAGATAAATAGCTTCTAAACATATATTTTGCCAGTACTGGAGTTTCTTAATTTTTTGGCGATCTGAGAGTTGAATTTCTTATAGGCAATTTCTTATAAAAGAATACGTGTACCCCATAGCCAATACATAGAGCGCTCTTCTTTGGAACGTTCTATTCTACCTGATACTATAAAAATGCAAACTTAGCACCAATATTTAAAAGAATGACGAAAGAATGAAATAGGCAAATTTCCACAGATCGAGATATACAGTTACAAAAAGTAGTGGCATACATTTACTTCACCTGTCAGGTCAGGTCCGGCTTTTGCATTTAAGAGCTTCACAGAAAATAGATTGCTCGAGCCTGGACCACCGAAGAACCTCTAGGTTGTTCATGTTTCTCATCAAACGCTAAAGCGCCAATCACAATGGCGAATTGTGTGCTCTCAGGCTGTCCCTCTCTTACGACTATCATTGGAACATTTTATATTCAATTGCAAGTGCCATTCACAGTGGGAACTCGCTGACTATAAGTCCATTCCCACTATGGATGGCACGTAGTTAATTAGCCTTGTTGTTTTTGTAAATAGTTGGTTTTTTAAATGAATGAAAGAAAAAAATCTATAAAGCAAAAGCTAGTGGTTTGAAGGGGAGGGGAGCTGATCAAAAATACGTTTTCCTTCGAAGCTCGCACATTACTAAAATGACATCATGAAAAACTAAACATTTCTAAAATGAAATTTGAACAGTCATGTGAGTAAAGATATACTGAGGCTGAAAATAAAATTTTTATTGGTCCAGCGATTAGAATTTAGCTTTTATCAATAGTTACTCAATTTCAAAATATTCATCGATAGTTGACTTGAAAATAGAGACCTCATTTGTTGATATTCGTGCTTTGAAAGCTAAAAAATTAATCTTAAAAGTTCACATTTGCCTTCACGTCAAAACCAGAGCTATGGCTGTTAGGCCAAAGCAAATCCCTGAGGCATATCGAAATTCAAAAATTAAAGTTGAAAGATAAATTGACATGATGGATAACTCCTAGCAACAGAACAAAATATGATCAGATTTTTAACATTTTTTATAATTCATTGTAGTCATTGTATAAATTGCTGTAATTGGTGTTCTCTCGTCCGGGGTTCCTATCATTCGGCATCTTGCTCCCATGCTGGCCTTACATCAAATGTGAAACAGTTCCCAGTATTTATCAGTAATTAATTGTATTGTATGCGTAGCTCTTTGTAGTTGTCTTATTTAATCTTCATTGTTTACATGTCTTTATGTTAATGGCCACTGGCGTAGTAGCCATTGTCTTTTGCTGCCTGTGGTATCGTACCTGTAGTGTTGTATTGTAGTATAGTAATTAGAAAGTATAGTAGGTAACATGTAATGTAACATTTTATGAATATATATATATACATAAAAACAAAAACGAAAAACCGTGATATTCTAATTCTAACACTCAACCTTCTGCGACATAGGGCTCTGCACTGTTAATCTCAACAAGATATCGATTTGTCTCGATGAGTACTGTCATTTAATATATAATTTATTTATATTTTCTGACATCAGCAGTTAACTAATTAGTAATTTTTGCAAGCAAAACTCATGAAATGACTTCAAATATTGATGAAGGTACTTGATATCACCAATTATATGCGAAGTTAATGGTCTTTAATCATAATTTTTGAGCAAATAATTTTGCATTGAATCGAATGGTCATTAATTAATAAATCAATTAATTAGAGAAACCAAAAACATCTATATGAAGCCATATGAAACTACAAATTGATGCTATCAAGCAGGTATATGGATAGTTAGTTGCCAATTTCATCCAGCTATTTGATAATAATGGTTTTTGCAAATAGCTCAATACGTATTGTCAAAATTTACAATGTTTTTGGTTGCCTAGCAACCAATCACGTGACTATTGATTGATTGATGCTTTTTTAGATTCTTCTTTGTTCAATTATGACACAGTGCAAGTGTCATTGTCATAGCTGTTATACTTGCGGAGAAAATTAGGGTGGCGAAAAACGCCCCCCCCCTCCCCCAGTAGAAAATCATTTTTTTACCCGGTTAAAATAGGGTTGTTAAGAACTGGATTTTCCTTGTTCTAGATATTTCATGCTAGCTTTAATCATACTCTTTAGACTGGAAGAGTATCTGCATTGCATAAGACCATTTTTTCACCTGTCATATATTTGTCAAATATCAATCAATGAATCCATCAATCAATCAATCAATCAATCAATCAATCAATCCATCCATCCATCCATCCATCCATCCATCCATCAATCATATGAGCTTTAATGTTTCAAATGATGTTCAGGATCTTTGCAATGATAAAAGGCAAGAGAGGCTACTGCTTATACATAATTAATAGCTCCTTTGTTACCCGTCTAAAGTAAACGATCTAGGAATTCGCATGTTTTGTGCATTTCGTAGGCAGCCAAAGAGTTTTTCTTCATTTGAATTCTTATTTTGGTCTATAAAGGTGTTTTCGACAATGGTAAGTTAACTATACTTGATAAATTAGGCTTCATATATTAGGTATTCTCCAGTTTCTCATTTGTAATCCTTTCAAGAATCTGTAAAGTCACAATAGTGTCAATCGTGAGATCTAACGTCCCCAGTATGCATAAACGACCATGAAATACTCTTATAAATGTTACAACATTAACTTATGAATGCGATACCACGGGGAACATTAAAGTTCTTAACTATCCTGTGGCTCTACACTAAACATAATCAAGCAATTATGAAATCGAGCTGAAATCGAAATTATTTGCTTGAATATGTCAGATTGTCTTCGGACGCTCGGACATTGTCCGCAGTAAATCTTGCTTTTCCAGTGAACTCACAGCAAATCCCGACTTTTTTCTGTAGACATGCAAGAAAAAATTCTTTGGCGACATGCAAGAAAACATGTCTTGCATGTCTTTGGTAGACATGCAAGAAAAAATTAAATCTTGCTTTTCCTGCCTATCCAATTCTTAGTATACGATGCGTCCTTCACCAACAAAACAGAGAAAGTATAAGAAAAATGCAATGGCGAATGGAAACATGCCTTTGGAAAGCTTCAAAATGTATCCAAGTGGTGGCAGCATCTCTCTTCAATCGAGAGAAGTCTTATCTCATTGGATTCAAGCATGCAATATTCGTTATTTTGAACACTTGGCACTCGATCCATCGTACGATGAATCCAACCTCGTGCTTTGGGAAGATGAGAAAGGGGATTTCCCTGTGATGACAAAAGAAGGCCAGTTTGATCTCACAAAAATGAAGCATCTAAAGTTAGAAATTTACTTTCACAAGGAAGGTAAAAGGTATAACAAAATCATCTCAGTCACTTTCCATCTGACAGGAAAGAGAAATTCCGTAGTAATTTCGGGATATGCTGCACATGATTGGATTGACTTTGAGTTGCCAGTTGTCAAGGAGCTCATTGAAATGAATAAAAAGGGTGCATCATACAAAAAGATCTTCGATAAGTCAAACAAAGAACCATTCACAAGCAAGCTGGTTGTAGATCCAAAAAACAAGGGGAAACCTGTTACAATCGATCTCGAAACGAAAGAAAACGCAATTTCAAATATCACTTCTGCAACGCCTCAGGGGGCACTGTCAAAACTTGAGAATAGCCTAATTACCGAAGGAAGTACTTCCTGCGATGATGATGATATCTCAGATGATGACACCTCCGTCCAAGACAAGGAGGATAACCCCATAATGGATCTCTCACCAGATACACCATTCAATAACCAAAGGAGAGAGGGGAGGAACCCAAAGGAACCGATCGAAGATGTAAAATCTTTGCTTGTTGAAATAAAGCACTTAAAGCAGGAAAACAATGTGTTACTTGATGTGAAAAATAATCTTCAATGTCAAGTAGACCACCTAACAGCAAGACTACTTCTGCAAGAAGAATCAATCAATCTGTTTGAGTCAAAGTTGAATAAAGTGCATGAAATTAATGCAGACTCGAATAAAAACAAAGCATCAAACGAAGAGAGGAAGCAGACTTCCCAAACTCAAAACAAATCTATTCATAACATACCAGATCCTAAACCTGAGAGTTTAGAAAGTCAACAACAAAATTCCAACCAATGGGTCAATGTTTGTAAAGACTTTAATAAAGGAATTTGCTCAAGACAGAACTGCAAGTATGAGCACAAGCTAGTTAGAATGTGCAGGTTCTACAATAAGCCGACAGGATGCACGAAAGGCAACAACTGCCAATTTCTGCATGCTAAATTTAGACCTCAAAAACCAGTCAAAGATGCAGCTGACAATGATGACAAAGCACAAAGACAAAGAGATCTGGGAATACAGTCCCAGCTGCAGCAACAACAGCAGCAACAGCAACAACAGCAACAACAGCAACAGCAACAACAACAACAACAACAACAATCTGAGACGAGGCTGAACTCTTTTTTAGAAGCTCTGAGCAAAAACATAGACAAACTATTACACGCTTCAGCAAGCCAAACGGTACACACTCTTCCCTATCATACTCAGATACCTGCGCCATGGCAACCACAGCCAATGCAAGAGCAACCAAATCAGTCTCAATACCACACCCAGACCACAGCGCAGACACTTGCACCATGGCAACAATGGCAACAACAACCATTCATAGCTCCAACGCAGGGGCAACAAATTCAGCCTCAATGGCAACCGCAACAAACCACATACCCTATCCTGACATAGAGGTTCAGGATAAATCAAACTGGAAAAATAAGGTCCAGAATAATGATTTGGAGCTACAGAGTAAGATGCTCTTACAATGCTATTATACAAATGCAGACAGTCTTTTAAACAAGAAAAGAGAACTAGAATCCAGACTCTTTGCAAATAACATTGATTTATGTGCAATAACAGAGGTATTAACTAAGCAGACCTTAAGTTCCAAAATAAAAGCAAAAGACATGCCAATCAGTGGTTACAACCTCTTCTCAAATATTGATTCTACGAACCACAGAGGAGTTGCACTCTACCTCAGTAATAAAGTCAAAGCAACAGAACTGCCGCACATATGTACCGACTCATCCGTAGAGTCAGTTGTTGTTGAGTTTCAGCTAGAGAATAAAGAACGCGTTCTTTGTGCAGTAATATACAGAAGCCCAAGCGCAAATAATCATTCTGCCTTGCGAAATTTCTTGAAAGAGATTACGTCAAAAGATCAATATCAGCACATCCTTCTAATGGGTGACTTTAACTACCCAGAAATTAACTGGGAATCGCATCACGCTAATACAAGTGATATTCATCCTGCATTCCTCTTCCTGGAGGTAGTAAATGATTGTTATTTGTCACAACATATCCAAGATCCTACGAGATATAGACAAAATCAAACGTCTAATTGCCTAGACCTCATCTTTACTGACAATGAAAATTCACTTGAAAAACTTACATATGAAGATCCACTAGGTGCAAGTGATCACATAGTAATAAGCTTTAATTACGTCCTGCACTCTGAATTCGTCCAAAACAATTACGACAAATCAAACCGTTACTCCTATAACAAAGGCGACTATGGTAAATTGAGAGAGATCTTAAATGGAGTGGACTGGGACAGAGAATTCCAGGGACTAGATACAGAAGAGATGTTACTATGCCTGCATACAAAGATGATGCAGGCAGTCGAGAAATGTGTACCAAAACAAATACTGTCAAATCTTAACCAAAAATATAAAAGACCATTATGGCTGAATAAAAGGATCTTAAGGAGTATAAAGAAAAAACACAACGCATATAAAAGATGGCTCCTGACTAAACATGGTAAAGATTATGAACGGTACAAGAAAATAAGCAATTCAACAAAAAGCACCGTGCGAAAGCAGATTCGAAATTTTGAAGCAGACATTGCTAATAATTCCAAACATAATTGCAAGGTATTTTGGAGGTATGTAAATTCAAAATTAAAAACAAAGATTAAAGTTCCTGACCTAAAAACTGATCAGCACAACACAACAACAAGCGAACAAGAAAAAGCTAACTTACTAAACGATTTTTTCAAGTCCGTATTTAGCAAGGCGGATATACCCGAAGTGACAGACAGAGATGTGGAATGGCAATTCCTAGGAGTACCATTAACTGACATTCAATTCTCTGAAGAAAAAGTTCGAAATCTATTAAACGATTTGAATACATCAAAAGCAGCTGGACCTGATGATATACACCCTAGGATACTAAAGGAATTATCTAATGAAATTGCATATCCTATTCTTCTAATATTTCAATCGAGTTTTAGTTGTAGCCACGTCCCGGAATTATGGAAACTTGCAAACGTATCTCCTATTCACAAAAAGGGAGCAAAAAATGAAAAGGAAAACTACAGGCCAATTAGTCTAACATCGATTGTGTGCAGAATTATGGAGAAAATAATCAAAGAAGCAATCGTTGATCATTTTCTTACGAACAACCTATTTTCGCCAGATCAGTATGGATTTAGACAGTTCAGATCATGTTTATTACAACTACTTGAAGCGTTAGAAGACTGGACATCTTATCTCGACAAAGGTGACCACATTGACATTATTTATTTCGATTTCTCGAAAGCATTTGACTCGGTATCGCACAAACTATTATTAACAAAACTCGAAGTGTACGGTATTAGCGGAAAGCTATACGATTGGATTGCGAACTTTTTAAAAAATCGAAGACAAAGAGTCGTCCTTAACGGATGTAAATCAGATTGGGTAAAAGTTACCAGCGGAGTCCCCCAAGGTAGCGTTCTTGGACCTTTGTTGTTTTTAATTTTCGTTAATGACCTACCAAGACATACTAAACTCTGCAAAATAAAAATGTTTGCAGACGATATCAAATTATACTCCAAGGTAAAAGATAATCATGCCCGTATTCAGTACGATATATCGAAAGTATGCGACTGGTCTAAAAAGTGGCAGCTACCGTTGAATTCACAAAAATGTAAAGAATTACGACTTGGCATCAACAAAGGCAGTGCAGAGGCTTACATCTTGTCTTCTCATGACGATACGGAAACAAATATATCGAGAGTTGAAGAAATGAAAGACCTTGGAGTGGTAATGGATAGCAAGCTAAAGTTCGATAAACATATTGCAGAAATATCTAAAAAAGCCACTGGAGTGCTCGCATCAATCAAGAGAACACTGACTTACATAGACAGAAACGTGTTCATTGGTCTTTACAAGAGTCTCGTCAGACCTTTGCTAGAAACATCCGTCTCCGTATGGAACCCGTATATGGTTAAACACATAAAACAACTAGAGGCCGTTCAAAGAAGAGCAACAAAGCTTGTTCGCGGCATCAACCAATTATCATATAATGAAAGATTACAAGCTTTAAAATTACCGACTCTTCAGTATAGGAGAAAGCGCGGTGACATGATAACAACTTACAAAATATTTCATGGCCTCGTTGACACTGACCCCTCAAAGTTCTTCAAGATCAACGACAATAAGACAAGGGGTCATAAATACAAAATAGTGTTGAACAAATGCAGATTAGATGTGAGAAAGAACTTTTATTCTCAGCGAATAATAAAAGATTGGAACTGCTTACCAGCTAACATCGTCGAAGCAAAGGATGTAATAACGTTCGAAAAACTCTTTGACCGCCTACACGGGGATTCAAAATTCGAATTCAAACTAAACTAGATTAGTAGTCATAGACAATCAGGGTTTTATAGGCCTTGGCCTTCCAGCCCCTTAAACAACATTTATTATTATTATTTATTATTTATTAAGAAAACTTTGTATTTCAAATTTTTAGATAAGGTGGCAAATAGAACCTTGAAAAGCTTACAGTTAATAACATCAGTAAAGGCATTCAGCTGTCTTTGCACTACATATGCTGTGCGGCAGTGTGCAAATTTTCTTCTAGTCAATGAGTCCTAGATTCGATTATTTCAATCTATGAGAAACATTTTGGTAAAAATGCGACACAAGCTGAGGAACATGTCCTTTTGAAGAGATATAAATTGCACAGAATGGCCCAGTTGTAGCAAAGGCAAACTCTAAGGGCAAAGCTGCAATTGCAATTTCTTTGATGAATCTGCATGTGGGCTAGATATATCATCTTTGAATCTTCTTTTCGTCTGTGCATTTTTGTGATAAGGCCCCTGAAAAATGCTATGGAAGGCAAGTTGATGGAAATGGAAATGTGAAAACGAATGAAGACTCAAGGAAGTTGTCAGTTCCATTCCATACAACTAACAGTCAATCTATCTCTAAGTGATTTGAATACCTATTTTCAAATTACCCAAGAAAGCATACCGTTGGTTGTGATCTATTGCTCCTTTTCCCTAACCCTGACCCTAAATTCCTGCGGACGAACATCCTTATGACAAATATTTCCTGTCATTTCTCTATCACACAGGCCCATCTGAACGAAATTCATGCAAGGGTTCGAAACCAGAGGCGAGCGGAGCAGGTAAAAATTGGGATCCGGGGCTCCAAACGGGAAACGTTTTTGTGACCACGGCCTTTGATACTTTGGAAAATGCCCCTTTAGTGAAGATGGCCAAATCTTACTACTCTAGGGCAAACTCTCGCCTTGTACACGCAAAAGGTGGCTCCTACTGTTTTGGGCATTGATTGCGGTCTTGTTTGTTTGTTGTGTTTATTTTTTTTTTTTTTTGTTTGTTTGTTTGTTTGTTTGTTTGTTTATTTTACAGTAAACTATTGCAGGATTTGAAAAACAGCGAAATCGAACCACAGCCAATGAGATAACAGTTTCTGGAATGCACAACGAGCGTGCTAGCACCTGTGTTTCAGAGAAACTTTTGCAGCTTTGTTTGTTTTGAATTTCTGGTTGAGAGAATTTCCTTTGTCTGCGATCGCTAATCGCTTTGAATTGCGGTGTCAATCAAACGCACATATAGCTATTGTATTACAAAATCTGCCCTTGTTCCCAAATACTCATTGGCATTTTGTGTTGATTCTTTGGACGCCTACTTCCAGAGTAACAAACAATTGCTTGAAATAATTGGCTTGGAAACAGCCCTTATCGGTTGGAACACATTGATCAAATTTCGTGAATGGAGAACATGAAAAGACAAATGGAAAGCTATTACTTTTTTTCTTCACTCATTAGAATCACTGGAATCGATGGTTTATGAATTGATAAGAGTAATGCTAATATATTCCGCAAGCAAAGAGAGACTCCTCGTGCAGCTGCCCTAAGGGAAGCAGACCTTATCGGTTGGAAAATATTGATTAAAGCTCGTGAATAGGGAAGTTGAAAAGACAAATGGAAAGCTATTCCTTTTTTTATTCACTCATCAGAATCACTGGAATAGACCGTTTATGAATTGATACTGATATATTCTGCAAGCATAGAGAGACTCCTCGTGCCACTCTCCTCCGCAGAGGTTTGATGAATGAGACTAACTGACAAGCCTCTGCGGAGGAGAGACTCCTCGTGCAACTGATTATAACCAATCCACTTCTTAATCCTCAATTTCAATTTCTACGAGTTTCCCAAGTGTCTTCTCTAGCTGAGTCTTTATAAAATTTGGTCACTATGCTAATTTGGATTAAGGCTGTGTTAGTTTATCGATTATAGCCAAATAAGTAGTCAACTGAAAAGTCGAAAAATGATTGTCGAATGTAATCTGGGATTTCAGCAAGAAAGCTAAATCATGAATCATCAAAGTGGCAAAGTCTACGAATTTTCGTGGCCTGTCAAATGTCCATATTAATTTTCTTTTCTGAACACACAGCTAATTAGCTTTTCATAGCCTATAGAATTGATGACTCGATCGAAAATACAACAATTATAGTAAAATTGATATCATATTCGCACTTTT
Organism: Aurelia coerulea; assembly: GCA_039566865.1. Taxonomy (NCBI): domain Eukaryota; kingdom Metazoa; phylum Cnidaria; class Scyphozoa; order Semaeostomeae; family Ulmaridae; genus Aurelia; species Aurelia coerulea. Next base: position 23,931,672 of record CM076946.1, read on the forward strand.
CACATCAAATAACATCAGATAGCCAATTTTCTTTCTTCTAGCCTTTATGAGGAGGTCTATTTTAGTCCCCGCTCTCCCTTCCTAGCAAAATTCACAAACAGGGTTAAGCCTTCGTCGGAACCGTTCATTGTACGCATTAATGATTCAAAATATGCTGATGCGGTGAAATGATTTCTTATAATGCTCTACAAAGGGTACTGGAAACAGGGCTTTATTGGATGTCATCATAGCTTTAGTCAATCAGAAAACCAAAGCTGAAAATTAGGCAAATATTTTAACTTCCACTCCCACTCCAACCCTGAGATTGTCTTTTTGACCGTTTGCATTTTCTATGCCTCCTTCAAAGATGGCATACGTTGGCAAATTTTTGTTACATACACATCCATAAATGTTTCATTTGATGCATTCAAATCTGAGCTCAAATGTTCAATTTCTTACTGAGAAGATCATCAATGATTAACAAAACAAACAAATTATTACAAACACCTTCAAAACACAGTTTGTCTGATTTTACTCTACAAATATTAATTCTCTTGCTTAATTTCAACGTTAGAAGCAAGTCATTAGTGAAATCTTTGAGCAGATGCCATTCTTGAATCACGGTTAATGTTGGCATTAGTGACAGCATTTGCTCTTCAGCTTGGAGGTACGCTGACCACTTGAATTCCTTGTATCCCTGCTGTAACCTTCGCCAACAAGGACTCGTAATGAAACAACGAGAACGCTCACAATATTTTGTTTATTCATTACTTGAATTTTGATCGAGGATCTTGGTACCACTTTTCGGCGGAGAAATCGGGACTATGATTTTTGGATAGTACATGAAATGCATAAAAATCACGCGAAGAAGACAGTAGATCAACAAAACATAAAATCCGAAGAACACAATCCATTCTACCAGCTGAATCAAAAATATGGTTCTTGGTGCAACAATTTCATGCTTCAAATGCTGGAAGTTGCCAGGGAAATATCCAGCTAGCCCCTGCAGCAATTGCCTTCAAATTCAATCAGTTGTATCAATCGAATCATCGAATACCATTGGTCACTGCCAAGTAACAAAATCTGATTGGTTTAACGGGAAAATGTGCTAGTGCCTGAATAGGGTCAAGCTTTTCAGAGAATTGTTATTATTGTCTGTTTATCAAAGAATTTTGACATGGACAAAGCATGAATTTAGCCACGTTGTTTTCAAAATTCAATATATAGCGTCATTCCATAGTATCAACTGAAACCAACAATGATATAATTATATGCTCAAATTGCTCTATAGATTCTGCACATAAAAGGTATCACATACTTGCGCTGTCTAAGAAAGGATTGAAAATTTTAAAAACCGCGCGTTGGGCCTAAGTACCCAACGGTAATTGACGCGTTTCGCGCAAGATCATTACAAACTTCCCGTTTACCATCATAGTCCCAATTTCTCCGCCGAAAAGTGGTACCTAGCGCCAGTACAGCCTGGTCTAACAGTAGATCAACAAAACATAAAATCCGAAGAACACAATCCATTCTACCAGCTGAATCAAAAATATGGTTCTTGGTGCAACAATTTCACAAATGCTGGAAGTTACCAGGGAAATATCCAGCTAGCCCCTGCAGCGAGTTGAAAGATCATAACTGCCAAGTAACAAAATCTGATTGGTTTAACGGGAAAATGTGCTAGTGCCTGAATAGGGTCAAGCTTTTCAGAGAATTGTTATTATTGTCTGTTTATCAAAGTGACATCATGAATTTATTTTCATTTTCAATTGAAACCAACAATGATATAATTACCTGCACCATTCACAGCGAGAAAGACATAACGTCATCGATTTCCCACTGCAAATGGGGCTAACAATTATGCAAAATATCGCAAAAAATAACATTTTAATCAAAACTAAATAAAGGAAAATAAAGTAACGCAAGGGAAATTAATGAAAGAAAATGTGCCATAGCTGCAGTGTAAGTACCTATGCAGCGAAAACAAGAACCCCCCCCCACCGACAAGGGCAATGGCAGCGCCCTGACCCACTCAAAGTTAATCACCAAAGAAGGCTTTGTTGAAGGTGTTGTGGCACAGTGGTGTAATCCCCTGACATTGCAGCCAGAACAGTCAGGTGGACCAGGGTCGATCCCAGGTAGAGCCCTATCACTGCAGCGTCACGACAAGGGGTCGCGGACTTGATTAGGCCTATTCTACTTCTGCGATCTCAGCGCTTGGCGCTAAAAACCGCAACTTCTCCTTCACCTTCACCTTCACCACGGGCAAACGACTCAGAAGAGTCCCGAAAATAACTGCCATCCCCACCGAAAGCAATCCCCGAGCACATCGGCGTAGGGGGAGATAAAATTTGGGGGTTGCCAATAAAAAATCCATTGTTTTAGAAAAATTTGCCCGACTTGAGGCGGATTTCTGCCCGATTAAGGCTGATTTTTGCAAATTTTTCTGACGTTGGGGGGCTGCAGCCCCCCAGCTCCTGTCTCCTACGCATATGCCCGAGCAGGCAGCAGCTCCAGGGCCAAATTTCCGTCGCACATCAGGCACTCTGAAGGCTCATTCGACCTGTAGTCAACGCAATCAAAAAAACATGTTTATAGAAGTTAAAGAGCAGAGGGAAGCAAGGGAAGCCAAGTAATAATTCTAGCTTGGAATACCAAGACTACGATCGCACGATAACGGATATCATATTAAACCTATAAAAGCCAAAAACACTGAAATCTGTAGAAAGAAGACTGTTAACTCCTGTAAAAGAAACAATAACCAAAATAAAACTGCAACCAAGGGCCTAAGGACGATCTTCTAGTCGTTCCCACTGCAGTTAATTTCTATCGTGTGTAAAACTTACCTTTCCATGTCATTGGTTGTATTGTTCGTGAAGGATTTTCTTGGTTTTGCTTTTTAAACGACATATTATATCTAATCTTTTCTAAACCGCATGCTCCACCATCTTCCATTTTGAATTTGGAGAACTCAACTGAACGAAAGCATGAAAGTGAGGTTGATCTCACGCCAGCGTCGGAAGGGAGGAGAGGGGAGATGGGTCTGTCATGCGCTGTCTCTTATTGTTTCTTCGTATACCAAGGCTTGTAACCCAGCCACTGCCATATACAGAAGCGTGTCCTGACACCTCTCAATTTTGATTTGTTGCTGTATTGTTGCGCGGGCTTTTCAAATCGAATGAAGGTAACGAGCCTAGGACCGTCACATGACACGCTTATAGCTTTCTGATTGGATAAGAGACAGCGCATGACAGACCCATCTTCCCTCTCCTCCCTTCCGACGCTGGCGTGAGATTAACCTCACTTTCATGCTTTCGTTCAGTTGAGTTCTCCAAATTCAAAATGGAAGATGGTGGAGCATGCGGTTTAGAAAAGATTAGATATAATCAGGGACCGCGCAGCCATTGGGCTAGGGGGGGCTAAAGCCCCCCCACTTTTTTCAAAGATAGGTCTAAAATATTTCAATAATATGGAATTTTCAATATTTTCATACACGCAACTGCTGCATTTGCTGAGAAACCTTCTCAATGGCTAGCTAGATGTCTCAAAATCTGACTTCATTCAAATATGAAGCAGTCAAATTTCAACAATCTAGCGATATTGAACTTTCATAAACAACGAGCAACGCGATGTCCCTCTTGGATATTGCTGACGATGTTGTTAAAAATTAGAATGGGCATCGCAACTTTGGCACGTTTGCTTTGACAGATCTTCAGTGGTAATAGTTATGAGAAAAAACGCTTTGCTGTTAATTTTGTTGGTTGTAACAATATGTCTCTTTACATAGTAATTTAAATCATTTTTGAACCAAACTGACTGTATGTAAATATGGACGTAAATAGTCAAGTCTTTTTTTGAAAAGGGCGTTTTCCGACGTTCTCAAGGGCGTGGTCTCAAAAAATTTTCCGGGGGCAAGCCCCCGGTCCCCCATTTTAGCTCGCTTCGCTCGCCGTTTAGCCCCCCCACTTTAACACCGCTGCGCGGTCCCTGGATATAATATGTCGTTTAAAAAGCAAAACCAAGAAAATCCTTCACGAACAATACAACCAAGGACATGGAAAGGTAAGTTTTACACACGATAGAAATTAACTGCAGTGGGGACGACTAGAAGATCGTCCCTAGGCCCTTGCTGTAACAAGAGGAAAAAATTTTAAATCCCGCAAGAGAAAAACGAACTTATCTTAAAACCTGGAAGGAAAGAATTAAGTTAGTACCTCATCAGTAACTGCGATAAAGACGCTGAATTTATTGCAGTTACAGGTGAGTTGCTAACTTATTTCTTTCCTTCCAGGTTTTAGGATTAAGTCGTATTTCCCTTGCAGGATTTAACAGTTTTTCCTCTTGTTACAGGTTTATTTTGGTTGTATTTCTTTTCAAGGAGTTAACAGTCTTCTTTCAACAGATTTCGATGTTTTGATGCGTTTATGAGTTTTATATGATCAGTCCGTTATTTAAGGTTATTTTCAAATTTTGTACCACGAATCATTTGTTTACAGATCACATGATACCGGCAAAAATTAAAATAGGCAAAATACGTGACTGTACACAAACTCTTTTTCGTCTCTACTATGATAAATACATCTCTGCCTTAAGGATTTGTTGCTTCATGTCTCATAACTCTTGCTATTGGAGAAACAATCTTTATTTTTGCTGGGGCTCATTTCACTCGCTCATGTCTCCGGAGTGCCTGCTATTTTTCCGTATTAAGCAAACGAGACTTGGAGTAAGGTTACTTAAATAATCAATCACAGCATTGTATTGAGAGCGTCAAAGTACTGTTCCATTTTCATCGTTGTTGAATGTTCACAAGTCGACGCTTTCAATTTGTCCTGTTTTCAAACAGTCCATGCAATGCACTGTTTTGTCTTTTTCCTGCTGCAGTTGTTGTTGTTGTTGTTGTTGTAGATTTATTTTAAATCGATTATAAATAATCTAGTCTACTATATACAAATGTACAAGAAAACTAATCAACATCGATGGATACATTAATTAATCAAAATAAAGCCTATACATTTTATTACATGATTTATACAATATTTACAATAAAACGACAGGCATTGCAGTTGCACGTGGGGCCATCCCATTGAGAGATTAAGCTTTTGAAAGCATTAAGGTTGTCCACTGGTTTTAGCTCTTCTGGTAAGCAGCTCTAAATCTGTCGTGCTAACAACGTGAGACTGTTTGCTTATTTTTTGTTTTTTTTTTGTGTTCTATTATTAATTTATTGTTGATATTACTTAGAAAATTGTAAGTGGCATTTGTAGTGAGGACCCGGTGACCATGCGTCTTTCCTCGCTGCAAATGCCACAGTAACTTGCATTAACTTGATGTTTTAAGTTTTAGATTGATAAAAAAAAAGACTGTTTGCGCTGAAAGTAAACTGATTTGGCCTATAATGAGTAAGATTGTAAGGATTTCGCGATGGTTGCGAGTCCCTACAATTATTCGAGTTGGTGGAAGTTCTTTTGTTTACGAGAGGAAATTTAGCTGCGAAATTGAGTAGAAATTTACGGCTGAGCGGCTTTTCATTGTGGAAAATTCCACTCGCTTGGAAAATGCCACTGGCTTTGTGTCGTTTTATTGAACGCAGTTTCAGTTTTATGCCATTCTCAAATTTGTGTGAAATACTGAAAAGCTTTGAAAAGTCTGAAAAACTGTCATTGTCTTCTGGCAGATCATAAGGGTAAACAATACAATTTTTGGCCATTTTCACAAAGTTTTAGCTACAAGTATTTACCAATAGCGTAGTTTTCTCTCAGATCTACCGCGTGGAGAAAGAAGCAATCTATGTTTGGCTGGCTATTGTTCTTTGAATATTGACTGAATAATATTGGTAATGTTGACAATATCTCATTGAATAAATTTTGAATGAATAATATTGACAACATCTCAACAAGCTATTTTCACTGGATTACAAACTCCGAATAACAAAAGGGCTAAGTCCCAAGTGGCTAATCGTGCTTCACGTAGCCCTTTGCGCGTGAATTTAAGGCCCCAAGGGGATTCATCGTATTTAAGCATGAGCTGGACCACGCCTAGTGCATTCCAAGCAACAATCTCTGCGAACTGCATCTCAAAATCGAAACAGAGCGAACCGTCACTGCCACGACACAGTAAGCACAGCAGCCAGTGCAAATTTCTGATGCTGAAGTCACTGCAGTTTTATAAAATCAAGGAGAACCTGTTCAACAACCAGCAATACCAAATCCAGCAGTTGCAATTGCACCTGCCCCGAACAACGTGAGTTTTGTTTTCATTTTTTGCAGTTTCTTGCTGTTCTCATAGCTGCACGTGTGATATTTCACTGCCATTTTGGTGCATAGGCCTAGACACAGCGAGTTTTTATGAAGGTTTATTTTCACTAGCTCTTATACAGTTGCCCTTTGTTTTTTCACCGCATTCTATTTCAACACACAGTTTTTGGTTTTCTTCTATTTGTCTTTCGTTAAGACCCGTTTTTCAAAAAGTTTACTTCAGGGTGTTGCAGCAGTTCTATAGATAGGGTCACAAAAAAGGGCTAGGCCTACTCGTAAATTTCACTCAAACTGAAAAACAAGAAAAGGGTAATTTAGGTTTTAGTAAGGCACGTGCTATATGTTCACAAAACGTATTGTAGGATATTTATTCTTTCTGAGGGGTGTATCATTCTTCAAAAGCGTACGAGACCTTTATTCTATTTTTTGTTTTACTACAGGTTTTTAAGGGATATTTTAATGTTTTTTACTCGAATAGGTTGTCTTTTTGCCTAAGGCGTACGAGATTTTTTGCAGAGTGATACGCCTCTCAATTTTGCTCGTAAACCGCTAAAGCTTAACCTTCTGCGGGCCTTTTGCTTGCGGTCGTAAAAAACAAACAAACATACAAACATACAAACAAACAATTTATTATTTAACATTTGAGTAGTTATTTATTTTTATCATGGCATTGAAATCGCTTTCGTTAAAAGCTTAATTTGTTCGCTTCCGTTGAAGCTTAATTCGTTCGCTTCTGTTGAAGCTTAATTCGTGTGCGTCCATTGAAGATAGGTTCGTTCGCTTCCGTTGAAGCTTAATTCGTTCGCTTCCGATGAAGCTTAATTCGTTCGCTTCCGTTGAAGCTTAATTTTGTTCGCTTCCATTGAATGTATGTATGTATGTAAAATTTTGCCATACAAAGTAAAAATTAAAAATGTAATAAAGGAAAGAAAGGCTATTTACATGTATGAAATGGTAATAAAAACTAAAGATCTAGTATAAAAATACCCCTAGTTTAAAATGGCAGGGATAGCATGAAGCTTAATTCGTTTACGTCCATTGAAGATTGATTCGTTCGCTTCCGTTGAAGCTTAAATTGTTCGCTTCCGTTGAAGCTTAATTCGTTCGCTTCCGTTGAAGCTTAATTCGTGTGCGTCCATTGAAGATAGGTTTGTTCGCTTCCGTTGAAGCTTAATTTTGTTCGCTTCCATTGAAGCTTAATTCGTTTACGTCCATTGAAGATTGATTCGTTCGCTTCCGTTGAAGCTTAAATCGTTCGCTTCCGTTGAAGCTTAATTCGTTCGCTTCCGTTGAAGCTTAATTTGTTCGCTTCCATTGAAGCTTAATTCATTTGCGTCCATTGAAAATTGATTCGTTCGCTTCCGTTGAAGCTTAATCATTCGAGTAGGTTATCTTCTATTCCCCTTTTTGCCGTTTGAAGCTTAATCATTCGCTTGCGGCCTAAATATAGATTAGGTTACTTTTATTCTCTTTTGCCGTTAGCTTAATCATTCGCGTACGGCCTGAAAACAGATTAAGTTACTTTTATTCTCTTTTGCCGTTGCAGCTTAATCATTCGCTTACGTCCTAAATATAGATTAGGTTACTTTTATTCTCTTTTGCCGTTGAAGCTTAATCATTTCGCTTACGGCCTAAAAAATCGATTAGGTTGCTTTTATTCTCTTTTGCCGTTGAAGCTTGATCATTCGCTTACGGCCTAATTGATTAGGTTACTTTTATTCTCTTTTGCCGTTGAGCTTAATCATTCGCTTACGGCCTGAAAATTGATTAGGTTACTTTTATTCTCTTTTGCCGTTGAAGCTTAATCATTCGCTTAATGCCTAAAAATTGATTAGGTTACTTTTATTCTCTTTTGCCATTAAAGCTTAATCATTCGTTCACGGCCTAAAAATTGATTAGGTTCCTTTTATTCTCTTTTGCCGTTGAAGCTTAATCATTCGCTTACGGCCTAAAAATTGTTTAGGTTACTTTTATTCTCTTTTGCCGTTAAAGCTTAATCATTCGTTCACGGCCTAAAAATTAATTAGGTTACTTTTATTCTTTTGCTGTTGAAGCTTAATCATTCGTTCCCGGCCTAAAAATTAATTAGGTTACTTTTATTCTTTTGCTGTTGAAGCTTAATCATTCGTTCACGGCCTAAAAATTAATTAGGTTACTTTTATTCTTTTGCTGTTGAAGCTTAATCATTCGCTTACTGCCTAAAAATTGATTAGCTTACTTTTATTCTCTTTTGCCGTTGAAGCTTAATCATTCGCTTACGGCCTAAAAATTGATTAGGTTACTTTTATTCTCTTTTGCCGTTAAAGCTTAATCATTCGTTCACGGCCTAAAAATTAATTAGGTTACTTTTATTCTTTTGCTGTTGAAGCTTAATCATTCGTTCCCGGCCTAAAAATTAATTAGGTTACTTTTATTCTTTTGCTGTTGAAGCTTAATCATTCGTTCACGGCCTAAAAATTAATTAGGTTACTTTTATTCTTTTGCTGTTGAAGCTTAATCATTCGCTTACTGCCTAAAAATTGATTAGGTTACTTTTATTCTCTTTTGCCGTTGAAGCTTAATCATTCGCTTACGGCCTGAAAATTGATTAGGTTACTTTTATTCTCTTTTGCCGTTGAAGCTTAATCATTCGCTTACGGCCTGAAAATTGATTAGGTTACTTTTATTCTCTTTTGCCGTTGAAGCTTAATCATTCGCTTACGGCCTGAAAACAGATTAAGTTACTTTTATTCTCTTTGCCGTTGAAGCTTAATCATTCGCTTACGGCCTAAAATTTGATTAGGTTACTTTTTATTGCTTTTGCCGTTGAAGCTTAATCATTCGCTTACGGCCTAAAGACAGATTACAGGTTTGTTTGTTATGCTCTTTTGCCGTTAAAGCTTAATCATTCGCTTACGGCCTAAAAATGAATTTAGAAAATTAAATATAAAAAGACAGTGTTTTAGAAGGAGGCCGTTCCCCCTACACAGGGAGGCAGAAAAAACGGAAAAAATAACAAAAAATTTGTTTTGATATTAAACTTTCAACTATTTCTTGCGTTTAAATACATGCTTTCCTTTGTTCCATACAACTGCTGTTATATCTCTATTCGTTGGCTTCAATTTTGGCAGACGAAGCTGGGGGCTCTTTTCCGTCAACGTCTTCCACAAAAACTCTTGTCCACACGCTCCATCTCAGCCATTTGGGGATCTTACTAAAGATCTAATACATGGCCTCGTGCGATAGTTCTGAATGGCTGAGCTGGAGGGTACCCCCAAAAAAGGTTTTACAAAAAAGTTTTTTTTCTTAGTTCCTAATCTCTTGTTTAGTCTTCACCAAAAAACCTATCTTTCGATACAATCATGGAAGAACTGAACAGCATGGAATGTTCTCGAAGAGAAATATCTTGGTGTGACTATAAGGGGTTACCCTCTTGCTCACTCTTTCAGAATTTTCTCTACCTGATAAAAGATATAAAAGACGGTTTTCAAAAATACTCCTTGCTAGAATTGGCTTTTCAAAATCCTGATTAATTTTGTGGTTGGAGATCTTTTCAATCAATTAGATAGCAGAAAAACTGCATGAAGGAAATTATTGCAAACTGCAGAGAGGCATTGGGCAGTGGAAACAATGCTGAGACCGTAGTTATGGACCTTTCCAAAGCCATTGACTGCTTGAATCCTAATTTATTAATCACAAAATTATATCGCAATCATGAAATATAATCAATCGTTTTTAAACGACTCCCTATCCTTTCAGAGTGGTTTTAAAATAACTGCAAGAAGCTGTGACGATAAGTGCCAGTGTGTGATTTTTGGTACAAAAAGCAACGATTTATCGATAAAAATTTGAACTACAACATTCATAGAGAGTACAGAGGAAAAATTACTAGGTGTGCTGTTTTAATTACAGCTTAACATATTAATTAGATCTATTTTACTTTGTACTTAATAAAAATTTAATTCTTGTTTTAGTAGGCATCAATTAGCTGCAATTTAGCTACAACTTTTAACGCCTACTATGAAGGTATTAATGATGGGAACTTCTTTCATTTTGAAAATCAAAATCTATACATTTATAATGGTTTAAAAATTCTTCTTAGTAAAAGATATAGCAAAATTTACAATTCACAAATTAAGTATAAAAGAGCCGGTCATTCTTTTCTCTTTGTCAACGCAAAGATATGACTGCTAGCACTCAGGAGTTTAGTTAAGATTCTGTAATTCTTCAGAGTTCGAGGTGAGCTGGGTTATTCCATGGCTTGTTTCGTATACAAAATATGTAATACGTGCAACGAATCATAATGTTTGTTATACTTTTTAGCACATAATCCTTTTAGCCCTGGATCGTTCTGAGTTTGTTTAACATTGAAAAAGTATCACAACTGGTTTCAAACATTTCCAAAAGAACCCATGGATACATTGCCAAATCTAACAGCATCGTATTTTCGCGAAAGAGTTTTCGACGAGTTCTGAATACTTGTGCTTTTTCCGTAAAGCATTCTCATTCGAGTTCGATTCAAATCCCACAGTAAGTTCTATGATATACAGTGTCCGATTAAAAATAATAATAATTATGATAAAAATGATAATAATGATAAATATGATAATAATGATAATAATAATAATAGTAATACAGTAGTAGTACTAATAGTAATCGTAGTAATAGTGATAATAGTAATAATAGTAATAATAACAGTAATGATAATAATAGGAATAAAAATAATAATAATAATAATAATAATAATAATAATAATATGATAATGTATGGCAGACTATTCTCCTCAACTACCACTAACGGGGAGAAGTCCTGAAAATGTATCAACCATTGTGTTTCTGTTTTGATGTCATGCACCATTTCAAGGTTCGTTCAAAGGAAAGATTTATGATTCTGATAAATCACCCTAGCCTGTCTTTTCCTAATAACCCTAGCTGTATCAATTTTGAAGAGTTTATCTCCATGACAATTCTGGAACGCCTCCACAACGGTTCATTTTCAATCTGGGGTGAACATGGAGACTGTATTCCACCACGACTATTACAATAAAAACCAGCAAAGCCAAGAATGCGCCATGATGAGCTTTCTTCTCCTTTCATAGACGAAAATGTTTACCAGGGACTTTTTTAGACCAAATTGGACGATAAGTCAGGCTACGACCACGTAAAAATTACACAAGATAGTAGAGAATATTTTGATTTGTCTTGGAAAGGAAGGTATGTCATTTTGTAATACGTTACCTTTTGGGTGGAACCCAAGCTCCTACGTATATCAAACGATCGGCCTTGGAGCCTCCCATTTCATTCGATCGCAGGGAGTACCTTTAACGCAGTACATCGACGACAGGCACATTGGCCAGTTGCAGTCACCAAGGAATCTAACGGAGTCATGATCAAATTTAGAAGTTACTGAATCAGCCCCTTTTTATCATCACAGCGTTAACATTTGTTTCGTGTGTCTACTTTATAGGCCTTGCAGAGTCTATCCTGTAACTACAGCAACGTATTTGTGTTGTTGGGGCTAATCTCCGTGAAACATGCATTCTCAAGACAAAAAGCAGCTCTTGCGTTGTTTCGAGAGTCTATCTTGAGTTCAAAGTACATCTGCCTTCATACACTTCAGTCCTTTACATGAAAAGCAACATTATTTACTCTTGCAGTACCAGCAGTGATGCTCTACATCACATGACTATTTGGTCGGATAAAAATTGTTACTAATCACCGAACAGAGAACAATAGCCTTCCACAAATCGTTAATTACCTTCTCCAAGGAGATCTATCAATGTAGTGATGATGTTATTGTCGATTTCAATATCTATGACACTTTTGGAACAACTAGGGTGGAAAAAATATCCCACTTAACAAAAATTACCTCTTCAATCTTAGTCAAAAGCTGAACGTCACCTACTCATAAAACGATGTTTGCTCCTTGCTCTTCAATTCTTCTACTGCAGCGGAAGTGGCTGGACAGAATTTTAGAGAGAAACTGCCTTTTGCGGCTGCAAACAACTCTTTCCTTGGAGCACATATTTAACAACAGATTGTATTGTGCAAAAAAAAATTAAAAAATAAAATACAATGCCAGATGAAAAATTATCTCCTGGGCCGGGTTGTTCAAACCACGATTGGCGCTAATCTTGGATTAAAGGCATGATTCGGTAGTCATTTGTATTGTTCTAATCTGGTATTAGCCTTATATCAGTTTTAAGCATTCGGGCCCTGGTATATATTGGTGACCTACTCCTAAACCTACTCTTGAGTTATGGATAGTATATGCTAGGATCAACGTATTTATCATCATGATACTTATTGATTGTATACAAAGATCACAGTTTCACTTTGTGTGCCCGGTAAAAACAGCAATTGATGGTGCGCTCTCCATATCTTAGTCGGTTTTGGTAGCAGGGGTGCGTAATCCAGTGAAAATACGTTACTATTTTCACTGGATTACAAACTCCGAATAACAAAAGGGCTAAGTCCCAAGTGGCTAATCGTGCTTCACGTAGCCCTTTGCGCGTGAATTTAAGGCCCCAAGGGGATTCATCGTATTTAAGCATGAGCTGGACCACGCCTAGTGCATTCCAAGCAACAATCTCGGCGACAAAGCGAAAAATCGACCCATCCCTCCTCCCGCAGTGACGGTTCGCTGGTTATCAGCAACCTTGCTACCGAAAACAGCATCTCTGGTGCGCTCTCCATATCTTAGTCGGTTTTGGTAGCAGGGGTGCGTAATCCAGTGAAAATACGTTACTATTCCTTCGAGCTTGCATTTCCCTTTATTTCTAGGTCTCTTGCACACCTATTCAACATTTCTATTGCTTCAAGCGTGTTTTCACACTCATGGATAATTGCTAGGGTAACGCAAATCTTTCAAGAGGGAGATAAATATGAAAAATAAAAATATTGTTCAATTTCTGTGCTGCCTGCATATGAAGACTTTTTGAAAAACTTGTTTTTGACCAGGTGCACAATACCTGGATGAAAATGGAATTCTTTGAGCAGACCAGTCTGGTTTCGGAGCCCTCCGTTGCATCTTTGCTTGAATGTACGGATGACTGGTACAATGGGGTACACACAGGCCAGTCGACTGGACTGATCTTCGTTGATCTGAAAAAAGGTTTTGATACTGTTGATCATGAAATTCTCTGCAAAAAACTCCACCTTTATGGAGTTCAAGACAAAGAGCTTGTATGGCTCAAATTCTATCGGTCTAATAGGAAACAGTTTTCTAGAGTAAATGATCTGGATTCTAAAATTGAGGAAATTGAGATTGGAGTGCTCCAAGGTTTTTGTCTTGGCCCTCTGCTTTTCTTAGCCTTCGTCAATGTCCTTTCCCTAGCAATTAAGAACTCTAAAACATCCATGCATGCTGATGATACTGTGCCACAAGGCTCTTAAAATTGCAGAATAGTTCCAAAACAATTTTATAAAGTTGAATGAGGATAAATGCCGCCTAATAGTATTTGGAAACAAAAATAATACTGTGTCATCAATTTTCAGAAGGAAAACGAGAAAAGAGAGTACAGAGGAACAGTTGCTTGGAGTGATTTTTGCCAAAAAAATCATGCTTTAAACAGCAAGTTCATTTGCAAAAAGGCTTGTCAGAAGCTACATGCTTTCTCAAGAATTTCATACTTTCTTGATACAGATAAACTGAAACAGATAATGAAGGCATTTATCTTGTCCCAGTTCAACTACTGTCCTCTTGTTTGGATGTTTTGCGATAGAACATTGAGCAATAAAGTTATTCGTATTCACGATCGATCATTATGGATAACCTACAAAGATATGAGATCAGATTATGATACAATGTTACTCAGAGACAGTACGGTCCCAATCCACATAAAGAATTTACAGTTGTTGATGACTGAGATCTATAAAACAAAACGGGAGCTTAATCCTAGTTTCATGAAGGAGATCTTTGTTGAAAAACACAGCCCTTGTTGTTTAGGAAGCTGCCATAATATACTATTGCCGCAAGCGCGCACAACTTGCAATGGCTTGGAGAAGATATCTCTTCGTGGGTGTAGATTATGGCAGGCACTTACCAATGAGATAAAGCAGTCAGATACGCTCTCCAGCTTTGAAATCAAAATCAAAATCTGGATAGGAGAAGAATGCAATTGTAGATTATGTAGACCTCTCGTGGCCCAGGTTGGGTTCTTGAGCTGATATAAATTTGCTGCTCTGTAAATACAAAGAAAAAATTGTAAATATTTGAAACATTGTAAAAATCTGCAAATTTATGTATTTCTAGCTAATTATTCTTTATTTTATTTCTATTTTTTACAAATTTTACTTACCAAGATAGTAGGCTTGAATTAGCTCTTATCTTATAGCTATTGTATATGTGCCTACTTTAAATATATAATGTACCGTTGAAGAGGGCCTAACCATTCGAAGAAAACAGGAATCAATTTGGTCATTTGCGCTTTTAATTCTTTAATTCAGTGCTGACTAGTTTCGCCCACTAGGGCATCTTCAGAGCAACAGATTTATTCAAAGTATCAACCTCTATTTATTGTAGTTTGCCCACATCAGGTTAATAAATTTACAAGTTTAATTTATCCTTATAAAGTAGAAATGTTCTTGTCGTATTTTGTTGCTGCTGTTGGCCTCGTACTCGTTGTTTTCAATTGATTCGATGTTGTCTTCTCGTATCATGATGTTGTATTTTTGTGCTATGTCCCTTGACGTCAGATTTTCTTTCGTCCATCGTTCTACGAGCTTTGCTTTTCTAATTTTATTTTCGGTGCTTCTTTACAAGCGGCTGATTCCGTGAATCTTAAACCATCTCGTGTGTACCTTTACCCTGTTTGTTCTGTTCGGTTCGGTTCTTTTCATTGGCGTTGTTCGCAATGCGATGTTTTCGTTTTAATGTGTTGTTGTTATGAAATTTCTTATCCTATGACGTCGGTTGGGGGTCTTCGTAGTGTTGCTGTTGTTGTTGTTGCTTTTTGGTTTCGTACCATTTTGTAGTGTGTCATTCGTAGTCAGATGTTTTCCCTGTGTAGTAAGGTCAGGTGTCGATGAGTTGCAGTCCATGTTGTTGTTGTTGATGTCATATTTGTTGTAGTTGTATTCTTTTGAAGCGCCTCCTGAGTCTTTGTAGCGTCAGGTGGTCAGGGGTGCTTCTGGGTCTGCTTTGGGTCTCCTTGGTTGGTTTGGCACAGGTCGGGCATGGGGCTGGGGGTTGAGTGGATTCTTTGGTAGCCTTAAAAATTTACTTGCCTAATGCTTTTATGTACTGTATAAATTGTATACAGGGTGTCCCAAAAAACATGTACCCTGTTTGAATGCCTACTGTGAAGGAGCCATAATTCCAACTTGACCCATTTTTTAAATTTTGAATAGACAAAACTTCAACTTAGAGTTTGGTACCAAGTTTGAGCAAATCTGATAAGTGGTTGCTGATTTATTGAGACAGAAAGTCAAAATCAGTTGTTGCTTCAAAACCAGAGGATTTCATCTCCGTACTTAACCTTATAACTTGAATTTTAGCATCAAATTGACTTAAACTTTGCAGTTATGTCAGGAAACACATTTGGGCGTAATTAATGACCACATAACTGAAGGATACTGACCGTGCAGCGTGCTGAACGCAATATTCTTGGTTTAAAACGACTTTATCATTTTTGAGAAGCAAAATAACTGCTGGACGCATGTCATGGCCTGCAGCACTCGTGTTCCACATCACCATTTCTAGCAACCCTAGCTTTGTTCAATATCCTTAGTCATCATAAAATCCAATTTCATGACTATCCGTTTTGCTTGTGAACATCAGAAAACCGGGTTAGGTTTGTTTTTCTAATTAATTTCTTTGATTTTACTATAATGGAGACACAACGAATCCTCTGGTTTTGAGGCAGCCAATGATTTTGACTTTCTTGCTCCATAAATCAGCAGCTACTTGTCAGATTTATTCAAACTTGGCGTCAAACTTTAAGTTGAAGTCTCTGCTATTAAACTTTTTAAGAATGGAAAAATTAGATTTACGGCTGCTTCGCAGCAGCCATTCAAACAGCGCACATGCTTTTTGGGACACCCTGTATACTATACTTATTAGCTTTAATTTCGTTTTTTTTTTTAATAATTACGTGTTTAGGCTTTCTTTCATTAAGTATACATTTTTGTATTACTGTATTTATTGATCAAGGGCCACTTAAAAACCAGCCTTTGCTGAAGGGTGACCCTCCCTAAATGATTGAAATGAAAAAATTAAAATGAAATGAAATGTTTTCTTTAATATTTGACGCGCTCAAATTGAAGCATCGTTTGGAAAGTGCAGCTTGATGATGAACTTAATGTGAAGGGAAGTTGACGAAAATCATGAATAGGACCAGCCCAGAAAATATGTGACAAATATTACAAATTCAGTTGATTTCCAGTTGATTAAGATACAATGATTGACAGTTCCAGTTGGTTAATGAGAAAAATTCATGTTAAATAATGAATAACTTTGGCAACTAATAAAACATTGATTAATTCAGTTGACTAGGTCATATTGTAAAAGGATTGACGTGCTCAATAAATTTTCTGGAAAGGGACCCCTCCTCCCTCAAATACTTTCAAAAACAGTTCGAGATGATAATCAATCAAAATAGTCTGTTTTACTGCCTACCGGGTGAGCCAGAAAAAAGTTCAAACTCTTGAAAATTCCTAGCACCACAAGTACTTCATGGATTTGAATGACTCAAATCCCAGTTAAAACCCAAAAGATCCAGGTATTTTTATGATTTTATCGTCTTCTTACGAGCACTGCAAATAAAGGCAAATTCAACTTTACAAAATTTCATGTTTTCAAAATGATTGAAAAAGGGCCTATAACACTTCATCAAATCGTTAGGACTCTCCTCACACAGAACAATACACACGTGCGTTTCGCCTCTCTCAAGAGTAGTAAGACATAGATTCTCAAACAGATACTAAAGATTCTCAATCCCATGGCAAAAAATGTGCAGACGATGTCTCTCGCCAATGAGAAATTGCTTTTCACTGTTGTTCTGAGTGAGGAGTCGTTTATGATTTGATCATGTATTTTAGGCCTTTTTCAGTCATTTTGCAAACACAAAGTTTTCAATAATTTGAATTAAAAATTTTTCCAATGCTTGTAACAAGACGAGACAAATCACAAAAATTCTTCGATCTTTTGGCTGTCAAGCAAATATTGATTCATTACAATCCATAGTACTCTTGATGCTATGAATATTCAAAAGTGGGAACTTTTTTCTGGTTCACCCGGTAGTAGTTATGAAAATTATCTGTTTTTTTTCTCTATTTTTCTACATAGCATCCGAAGGCAGTTTTTAGGACACTGAGGGGCTTGTGTTATCCAAGCGGTGTGTTGGTCCTTCTTGTAGATGTCACCACGTCTCGTGATTTATTTTGCCTGGAATTACAGAAAGTTGATGACTTTCCTCACTCTACGTAGCAGGTTCAGCAGGGTGGGGACTCAAACAATCAACCCTCACCTCGGTAGTGAAGTAGGCTACCACTGAGCCTTCCCTACCACAATTACCTATGCTAGCACGTGTGGATAAAATTCCCTGGAATATTTTCGTGCTCCATGGAATGACATTTTAAACCACTTAAACACATGAAATTTACTCGATCAAGCTTGTTCAAGTCAAAACTTGATCTTGATTTTAGGTTGTTTTCAAAAGATTTCTTGAAGAAGGGACTGGCAAACCAAAATCTTTACGTCGCAATAATACACAACACAGACTCTTTGGAGACGCCATCTTTAGCTTCATTGTTTATTGTTACAGTATTTTGCTGCTGCGAAGCCAAATTTATTGGCCATGGGGTAGTCATTGTCTTTCGCTCCCCATGGTATCGTACCTCTAGTGTTGTATAGCAATTAGAATAGGTATAGTAGAATGTAAGATATATTGTAAAATTTTATATTTGAATAAAGAAAAATAAAAAAGAAGCCAAAGTAATCTTGCGCAGTCTCACAATTAGCATGGAGACAGAGCATAAGCTGCGCGCATGTGCGAAAATTGATAACTTTAAGCTCCCCTAGCTCCCTGTAACCATGAGCAATAGGATACATACCGATCGGGTGATTTGAATGGCCTAAGTAAGCAGCTACTCTCATGCTGTGTTTATTCAGTTTGCAGCATAGTATATTCAGTTTGCAATGGATATTAAATGACAACTTACTTGTCTTCTTCTTTGTCATTTCCTAATGTCGCAATTACTGTATTCTCCAAGCCAAATACAAACAGCACCGAAGCAAGCTTCCTCCTCTTCTGCCATTTTTCAAACCGTAATGCATGTGTCGTCGCTGCGCTCTGCATTACGGTTTGAAAAATAGCAGAAGAGGAGGAGGCTTGCTTCGGTGCTGTTTGTATTTGGCTTGGAGAATACAGTAATTGCGACATTAGGAAATGACAAAGAAGAAGACAAGTAAGTTGTCATTTAATGTTCATTGCAAACTGAATATACTACGCTGCAAACTGAATAAACACAGCGTGAGAGTAGCTGCTTACTTAGGCCATTCAAATCCCCCGATCGGTATGTATCCTATTGCTCATGCTGTAACGTATCCCATAATAAAAAAACACTTGGTGTTTTCTTCCTTAGGCCTTATGCTATATCATTTCAAAAAGCATAGATATCCAAACACTTCCTTATATCAGAAAGCTGATGACCTCTTTTTACTCAGTTTTTGCTTTCTTTCGTGGATATATCTGGAAATTCAAGTCGATGCAACAAACAATTGATAAAGAAACAGAGTAGCTGCTGTGAATAATTTCCATGTGTTTATTTGCTTTTTGTCATCAAAAAAGGTCACAATTCAACGAACCTTAAAGGGGCATTCCGCAGAAAAAAAACTGGATATCGGTGAACTGCGTCGTTTGCTTTTAAAACCAACATGCTTATCATTATAAACATTTTCCAATGTTTCTCCAACTTGAATAAAGCTCAAACCGGCCAAAAACGAAACAGGTATTTTTCAAAATAGAGACCGAAAACTCAGCCATATCCTGGAATTTGAATCCGAGACAGAAAACGAGAATTCTCGGTAAAACCGATCAATTCTCTTTCGCGTAGTCGACCCTGGACATACGAATGAACGAATACAACAGGACATTCAAACTCAATTTAACGAGCCTTGCGCAACGAGCCTATCAGAACTCGCCGATGACCAACCGACGGACAACAACGAAAATAATCTACCTTTGTTCGCCGAGAACGATGCATAAAATGGTAGGGTATTGAAATTAAAATTGGTCAAATGTTTCCTTCCATATCTCGCGTTTGAGAAGTGCGATCGAGGAAAGGAACACGATTTCCGAGGGCTGACATAATCTGTTTCTCGATCGGGATGACAAAGTGAATCTCTGCATGCATTTAATTTTCGAGGAATGCCCCTTTAACGGTGGAAACAGGGAACGAAATTTGCGGAACAAATAAGCAGCACTAATAGATTTTTGTTATCAATAGCTTAATCACTTTCTTTTATTTCAGGTTTCGGCAAAACAGTTACATTGGATATTCAGTGTGCCCGTTGGCATTACAATCAGCCTCTTTGGATTAATTGGCAATGCATTGTCAATTTTCATATGGCTCAAGATCATCAAGAAGAATTTTGGTGGCAATAAATCTACAGCAATATACCTGGTTGCATTGGCCATGGTTGACAGTGCCTTGCTGATCTTTTTCCTTACTGATGACTCATTGCCAAAACTCACACCATCCATTTCGATGAAAGATTCTTTCTGCTATTTTCATTCATATGTTGGCTTCCCTTTCTTCTTCTTCTGCATTGCCGCAAGCATTTGGCTCCTTGTGTGTGTCACTCTCAACCGTTTCATCATGGTTAGTTTTCCCGTCAAGGCCAAAACCCTCTGCTCACCTACCAGGGCTTATATCGGCATCGGTGTTACCTTGTTTTGCTGCTTTCTTGTCAACATTCCTCACTTTTTGAATTTCCGTCCTATCAATGCACCTGGAAAGTCATGCATATCAGTTACTGATTATGGCTGGAACCTAGCCCCTGATTATGAATTTTGGGTGCATTGTATATTCCTCGTGTTGGCGCCTTGGGCAGCAATCGCACTCTGCAATGGTGGCATTATCTATGCTTTGCAAAAGAGGGCGAAAAAGATGTCAAGCAAAATGTCCAAATCACATGACCGCCAATCTCAAGACCGACAGATGACAATGATGCTTTTGGTTGTGACCTTCGTTTTCCTGTTGCTCCTTGCTTGGCAATGTATCACTCAGTGTTTTTGGATGCTCAGAGTTGGCTTTGATAATAAAGTTGACAGGAGTATGTGGGTCAACATCGACAAGTCTTTCGCCCTTGCAAAGCTCGGAGTTGTGATCAATTCCTCTATCAACTTCTTGCTCTATAGTTGCACAGGATCTGTATTCCGTAAAGAGCTGATATCAATGTTCACGACAGAGCGCCGCAGAAATTACATGACAGGATCGTCCACAAGCGCTGGTACAAAGCTCACTAACCAGTCAATGACATTGAGTGTAGCAGAATCTCAGAACTAGACTATGACCAAGACATTTTAATCAGAGGTGACGGAAATATTGAACTTTCTGGATATGATATAAATATATATGTGTGTTCGATTAATGTCGGGTATAACCAATACATTTTGTTGTCATTGAAAATTCAGTCATCTAGTGGACAGAAAAATGATTCGATTCACCTTCCATTAGTCTCGAGTACCGAATACAAGGGGTGGATGAAAACAATTATGGGGGGGGGGGTTGGAAATGGTTCCATATAACAATAATCGGGGGGTTGGAGCAATGGGGGGAGGTTGGAGAAATTGAAAATGGTCGTCTTCATAGTTAAACACGTATCTGTTCTATATCTATTCAAAAATTATGCTAATTATCATTTCAATTTTTCAAGAATTAATAAAATGGGAGTTGGAATAAAATTCGAGGGGGCTGGACAATTTTTCAAAAAATTGATAAATAGGGGGGGGGGGGACGATTATTCGGTACTCAAGTGTATGAAGATAAAGGTAAAAGAATACCACAGACTTTTTCACTTGCGAAGAGAGATGCTTGGATCGCATGTCCAAATCTCGTAAATTTTTGCCTTGGAAAAAAAACAACCCCTGTTCTCAGTGAATACACTGTTATCTGTGGCATGAAGTTCCTTCGGATCACGGATAGCTTTTCAGAGAGTTGATCATCGATAAATTTACTACAAACGAGTTAGGAATGGTCCGGTTTATACCATGTGCACCTAAATGACTATCCTCATTTTAGATTATTTACACACAATATCCTTCAGCTTAAATATTGCACAAAATTTACAGTTTTATAAGTCAATATCATGCATAAATAAAAGGAAAACAGTCAAGACTAAGATCGTTGCTGTTCTTCCAGTGATTCGTGTTTAAATTGGCTTTCAGCTCATCACCTATATGTTAGTTGCTTTTTATTGGCATCAGTCATCAGATAGGAAGTTCACTTCTGCTTATAAAGATTTCATTCTAGACTTTGACCCTATCTCGCCTTGGAGTTTTGAAGCAGTCAATATCTAGGGGGTAGATTCTAACCCCCCCCCCCTTTCTTTCTCCATTTTTATAGCAGCTATATCATCTCAAAACTGGGTAAATTAGATGCAAATAGTAAAAATCACCTGATTAAATCAAATTAACTCAATCGTTCTTGTTGCTATGAGCAAGTCTGCGAAATGAATTTGCTGCTGACCAACAGCACCATGTGCCCCCGACAACAGCTCAAGGCGAGGTCAAGATTATACCGCCGTCCTTAGTCAATGTTAGCATTAATTACTTTATGTCTGGTTTGATGTTCCAAGGATTCACTCAGGGGCGCACATCATGGGGGGTGAGGGGGGTGAGACACCCCCCCCAATAATTCAGAATATTCGGTCCCAAAATTTTGAAATTCGGTCTCGCGACAAATTCAAAACCTCAGTTGTTAAAGAGGTCTTCCGGCAAGGGCAATTTTCATTTTTCGGGCCGAAATTTTGATCGAAACATCTTGCAATCAAGGCGTTATTTAGTAGTAAATAAAAGAATTTTCTTTCAAAAGCATCAAACAATTTTTGCGCGCCTTCGGCGCGCTCAATTTCCATTATGTCGTTGACGCCATCTTTGCAAGTATTCCCCCCTTCAACTTCAGGCTGCATCCGCCCCTGGGAAGCTTCGATGGCAATCCAGCATATCCAGGGACCGCGCAGCCATTGGGCTAGGGGGGGCCAAAGCCCCCTCATTTTTTTCAAAAATAGGCCTAAAAACTTTTAAAAGATCAATGACAACGAAGAAAAACAACTTGTGTCAACCATGGACAATTTTGCATAGTAATTGAAATCTTTTCTAAACCGAACTGTATATAAATATAGACGTAAAGACGCAACTCTTTTTTGAAAGGGGCGTTTTCCGTTGTTCTAAAGGGCGTGATCTCAAAAAAGTTTCGGCTCGCTGCGCTCGTCGTTCAGCCCCCCCCCCCCCCCGCTTTCATTTTTTTTCATTTTCATTTTAAATTATTTATACACAATATCCCTGCAGCATAATAAAACTACAAAAAACATACAATGCAATTAATCAATATATTTATATAAACAAAAAGAAAAACATCGAGGGCTAAAGATTATATTGCTGTTCTCCCAGGGAGTTGTGTTTCAAATTGCTTTCAGCTCATCAAATGTATTTTTAGTTGTTTTTTGAATCGGCACAAGGTAGGTAGTTCCCTGATATTTAAAGGGATTTCATTCCAGACCTTAAGAGCTGAATAGGAAAATCCTTTTTTGGCATACTCCAGATTGTACCTTGGAATCTGAAGATCTCTACAGAACCGCGTGTTATAACTGGAATATTGGGATCTTCGTTGAAATTTGTTCCAGATATTTTCCGGGCTGAGTCTGTTCATGATCTTATAGGCCATAACTGCACGATCAAACGTGACAAGTTGTCCAACCTGAAGGAAATTATTCGACCATTCATTTCTTATCCTGGACGTATCGATCATGGAAATGTCTCTGTTTTGAAGACGTTGAAGGGACTCCTTTCTTGAATTAGAGAGGCTAGGCTACCCCAGATTACATCTGCATATCGCATGTGACTTTCTACAAGAGCACGATATACATTGCTTAACTGAGATTGTGGGAGGATGTTCTTCAATTTTTTTAAAGATGCGAGACCTCCGCGAACTTTCCCTTTGACAGTTTTGAATTGTTCTTCCCAGTTAAGTCCTTCGTCTACAATGACTCCAAGTGATTTGGTTTTTTTCACTCGCTTTATTTAGTCTGAACCATTCAGTCTCAATGTATCTTGTATCTCCACTTTATTAGTTTTACGAGGGTGCCCAATTACAATATACTCTGTTTTTTGTGGATTGGCACTTAATTTATTTATCCGCATCCATTCAGAAATATGGGTCAACTCCTCTTGAGCCTTATGAACAAGTTCTTCGACATTTTTTTATGTTAAGGTCACGTGAGTATCATCAGCATACATACCGGCCTTTGAGACTTTCAAACATTTTTCAAAGTCATTGAGGTACATTATGAAGAGCAGGGGGCCAATACAGGAACCTTGGGGAATGCCACATGTAACTGTCATAGGCCTTGATTCATAACCGTTGGCGGCACAGTACTGCTTTCTGTTTTCAAGGTATGATTTAACCCAGTCTCCGGAAAGTTCTCGAATACCGTATTTCCTCAATTTTTCTAACAAAATCTTATGGTCAACAGTATCGACAGCCTTTTTGAGATCTAGGAATATTGCTAAATTAAAGTGCTTGTGGTCAATATTCTCATACCAATAGTCAGTACTATCAATCAATGATGTTATTGTTGAACAAAGTTTTTGAAAAGCTGATTGACTCATTGCCAGAACCTTGTTTGCTTTGAGATATTCGTAAACTTGGTCATGTACAATCCTTTCAAGGATTCTCGAGAACACAGAGATCACCGAGATAGGCCTATAGTTGTTAGCCTCACTTTTAGAACCTGATTTGAAAATGGGGGTGACCTTCGCCAGTTTCCAGATGTCAGGGAAAATACCCTTCCGTAAAGAAGAGTTGAAAACCATTGTCAACGGTTTACATATGAGATCCGCAGCGTCCTTTATCAGCATTGTCGGAATCTTATCAGATCCTGGGGCCTTGCCATTTTTAGTTGCTTAATGGCTCTAGGCACGTAATCCTCATCAACAGGGGTGAGTCTCATTGTGTTCCGTTCATTATCGATATTTTTAAGAGGATCATCATTTGTATTTTGTTCAATTTTACTTGCTAGTTTTGGTCCAACTGAAACAAAATGATGATTCAATGCTTCTACTATATCTCCCTCCTTAGTTAGTTTTTTGCCATCAATGTCCAAACTCGCAGGAATTGTTGACTTAGAGGATCGATCTAAGACTCTGTTTATAGTCTGCCACATTTTTTTGGGGT
Source organism: Aurelia coerulea (assembly GCA_039566865.1). Classification (NCBI taxonomy): domain Eukaryota; kingdom Metazoa; phylum Cnidaria; class Scyphozoa; order Semaeostomeae; family Ulmaridae; genus Aurelia; species Aurelia coerulea. The sequence goes on from CM076946.1 coordinate 23,956,282, forward strand.
TGTCCTTATTTTCGTTAATTAACCCGTGATAGTGTGACTGTACAGCAACCATTATTTCTTTCGTTACTTTATTTCTAAGTTGCTTATAGACACTCCATTTCTCTGGAGCTGGAGCACCACTGGAGCTGGAGCACCACTGGAGCTGGAGCACCACTATGGCTGCGCGGTCCCTGAATATCGTAGCTTGCGTCTTGGTTCAACTGTTAAAAATTCGGTCCCAAATGCATTTACAACCCCCCAATGATTTTCGGAATGTGCGCCCCTGGATTCACTTCATGAGAGGTGAAATTCTCCTTGTTTGCATGTTTGTCGTATGTTTGTGACATTGATTTACAACCTGGGGAACAAGGACAGATTTGATAAGACAATAGCACGAGCTGGTTTTGATTGACACCGCAATTCAAAGCGATTAGCGATCGCAGACAAAGCAAATTCTCTCAACCAGTAACTCAAAACAAGCAAAGTTGCGAAAGTTTCTCTAAAACCCAGGTAGCTAGGTCGCTCGTTGTGCATTCCAGAAATTGTTTTTAAGAGCAAACATGAGTAAAGATCGAAAGAAGAAGGATGTATCTACACATTTGCCTCAGGCATTTAATTTGTTTGGTTCAAAAGCCGATTGGGAAGCGATTTAATTCTCTTACTTTTATGGGCATAATTAAAAGTCTTGCTGCTCAGTTTCTGAACCAAGGAAATAAAATGCCCGAGCTGGATGTGAAGATATATCCTTTTTCTTTCGATATATGTTCATGTTTGCTCTTAAAAACAATCTGGAATGCACAACGAGCGCGCTAGCTACTTTGGTTTCAGGGAAACTTTTACGGCTGTGTTTGTTTTGTTGTTTTGAATTTATGGTTGAGAGAATTTCTTTTGTCTGCAGTCACTAATCGCTTTGAATTCAGGTGTCAACAAAAGCATCTCATTCTATCATGTTACAAAAACTGTCCTTGTCAGCCTGGGGTTTATATTTGAAGTTTTCCTCTTTTAACTTCATTTTGGGATTATTCTCTCATCCTCTGAGAAAACTAAACTTCTTGGGCTTCCCACGATTAAAGACCTACCCTTTATGGCAATAAGTTGATTGTTGAACAAAACTATTTTCTTACAGTTTACAGAATATTGTTTTACTTCAGGGTAAGCATACTTCGTCCAGAATATATCACTCGTTCGTTCCATCAAGTCACTTGAGTCACATCTTCTTGTCTAGACTTCTGACTTTTCGTCCCTTATTTCCCTGCGTTCTTTGATTTGCTGATATCACTTGGTAATAGGGACTCATTCCATTACTCTTATAAAGTGGGCCCCCTTTAGGCCCATTTGGAGTGGTTCCGTATTTACCAATCTAATTGCTAGAATCTAGTTTTCAACCAATGAGGAGGCACTATTTAGACAGTTGTTGTTGTTGCATACAAAAAACGGTTGATACAGCCTAGAATTCTCTTAGCTGCGATAGATCTATTTTGTCTCTACAGAGGAAGCTTACTGCTTGAAAGGTGTGTATTTTGCGATTAGTAGGTCAGGAAAACATTATTCTTTGTACTGAAGTTTTCTTTTCAATGTTGAAGCTCCTTAACCCAGATTTTGAAGCGATTTTGTTGATTGTGCGAGATTTCCTGCTAGTTTAGGCCATTTTGAAAAAGGGGGCCCACTTTATAAGAGTACTGGTATGAGTCCCTATTGAGCAAGTGGGTTAGTTGTAAATAGAAACTCCTGGCTTTGCACGAAATTTTCATTGCACAAAATTAAGTGGTTTGACCTCTATTCGCAACACTGGTTTGCGATTGATAAATTGGGTAAAACTCCCCAGGTTCCTGGTGTGTAGCTGTCTTGTTTTTGTTTTGGTTTGTTCTCCGTATTTCAATGTAAGCTATTTACATGTGTCCTTTACCTCTTCCCGTTGTTGTTGCTGTTATGGTTTCACTTGTAGTCAGTTCTAGAGGTGAGGCAAGGAGCGTTTGTAATGATTCTAATCTCTCCATTGTCTCAGTTTCGAAGGAAATCGGCGCGAGCATAGCAATCGTTTCGCAGACTTGCTGTTGCTATGACAATAAAAAGTATTGAAGTATGATTATCATGATTATTGGCATCACGATTATAACAATGAAATGAGGCACTTTATTGAATCTTTTCCTTCAAATTGAGCTGGATATCATTAGATACATGTTTTAGCATAATTTGGAAGATATTTGAGCTTAAGATCTGCAACAATTTCAAGAAAAGTATACAAATTTTGTTGCCTACGCAGTAAAACAATGGTTGCCATGGTTGACCTTGAAATTTTCATTATGCCCATATTAACCGGTTTCACAGCAAGAAATGAGCAAATTTCCACCAATTTCTGAATAGGGAGATTCTCACATTTCTTATTAGTTTCCGAAAGGGAAATTCACACTCACAGTTTCCTATGGATTTCCATAATGGGAAATGTACACGGGGAGTATCTGATCAGTTCCAGTTAAACGAAATTCACACTCAACATTTCTCAAGATTTCCGATGGAAGAAATTCCCCTGTACTCGTTCCCAGCTCTCTGCCTATGACGAAGGGTCTTTTGTTTAGACGTCGTTTAACATTTTGGCGCTCAAAATCATTCTTTCTGTGAAGATCAGCGACAATGGAGGGTTTCTCAAAGCAGCGTACAGACTTAACAAGCCAGTAAAGTGTATGAAATCAAGAAGTCACCGGAAAAAGGCTACAAGTCAAGCATTGACAAGTCTCTACGGAAATAATATGAGCAGGTTTGTTGAGTTTCTTATCTTGCATGCCTTACTTTTTCGAACGGATCTCTGACGGCCTAAGCCTAAGGTAGCTAAACTACTAGTCTAGCCTGGGCCTAAATTGATGGCTTCGAGAAAGTGGCGGGCGAAGTGTTGGCCTTCAAGGAGATTTTCCGTTCTAGCTTCCTTTCTGAAACTGAAAAATAGAGAGATATACTACAGGCATGAATGGGCACGACTTTCAAACAACAGACGATGACAAAATTTCATGGATTTTTGCTCCCATCATATAGCTACCAATGTTATATTTCAATTTTTAATTGCTTTTTTTTCAGAAAATGAGGGTTTTTAATTTGTTCTCTTTCATCATAGCTCCCTGGCTTGATTGCTGACATCAGGAAGAGTTAATAGGAGGAAGGAGAAAAGCGGGTAAGATCACAATTTCCAAAATAAATTTTTGTCGGTGGTTGAGACAAGGAGTGGAACGCTAGACCAGCATATTTTCAATTTCTATTCTTAGTTTTGAATATATGTGAAACAGTTCTGCATCTTCAATGCACGAACTTGTTCAAGTGGTCAGCGATCAAAGCAATTTGTTTTCAACCATGCAAGTAGTTCCTCATTTTCACTTTGGGTAAGATCATAATTTCAAACGTAAAATGTTCGTTGGTGGTTGAGACAAAGAGCGGAACGCTAGACCAGCATATTTTCAATTTCTATTCTTTGTTTTGAATATATGTGAAACAGTTCTGCGTCTTGAATGCACGAATTTGTTCAAGTGGTCAGCGATCAAAGCAAAGCAATTTGTTTTCAACCATGCAGCAGTATCTTCATGCCTCATTTTACATTTAACATTTTTGAGTTAGTTACAAATTAGCTGTTCTTTTTCCTCCTCCAAGCTCCTGCCAAGTTGTATTTGCAAAGCAAAAAGAGAAAACCGGTTAGTTCATAATTCTCTTTGATTTGTTTTTTTCCCAATGTTTGATTATCAAAACATTGAAGGACCTTATCATACGGGAGGTTCTCAAACCCACACACATTTCCTTGGAGGGTCAATGATGTCCATCAGCTTTTCCATGACTCAAATTTTGTTGTTGAAACCCTGGCTAATGTCGACATAAATCCAGTGGCGGACACTTTGCCAAATATTGGGGGGGCGAAGCCATTGTTTCAGTTAAAAAGCATTGTTTGTTTCTATTGTTTTCGAACAAAAGATCTTTGTTCTAGCCAACATTGGGGGCCATCGCAGCCCCTCGCCCCCCCCCCCCCAGGTGTCCGCCACTGCATAAATCTCCACGGACATCCATTAAAAGCCATGGGCATTCAAGTTTCTACACAGCACTAAAATTGTTCATATGGCACTAGTGCGGTGTTAGAGTGTCTAGTGAAATGAAAACAGTTTCCTTACCGTAATGTGATTTGAAACTGGCATGAAAAAATCATGATTAAGAACGTAACAACCATGGCAAACCATGGTAATGTCTGTGGCATAATACAGAGCAGGAAAAAGTGTCTGAACCTGTGAAGCATCTTCACAGGAGGCTTGTTTGCCTGGAAGGAAGATAATGGGAGCAAAGAGAGAAAGGGGAAGAGAATGAAGGGAAAGAAATGAAACAATTAAGTTTGGATGGAAGTTCTTGTTTCTTCAAAGAAAAAAGATGAAGAGGAAGAATGTAAAATGGAATGGAGAAAGGATGAGGGAGAAACAAAGATTGAAAATGTGAAGATGAGAGGAATAACTAAATGAATCAAAAAGCAGTATTTTGATTATGCTCTTTTCATTTATATGGTTGTGTGATGCAAGGAAGATATCAAGATTAAATTCAGTCCTAGTGGATTATCATCTACATTGTACCAGGCCTTACTGGGAATATTCTGGTAGGAGTGTGGCAAATCGCACTCCTAGTGCTTTCCAGGCGTGCGATGGAGTGCAGTTGAAACTTGCCATAACGTGCATCAGAAGCATGTCTTTTGGGGTTTTTACTCAACCATTTGACCATTCCAAAATTGTCCCCGTCTTTAACCATTGAAAGAGACATGTTTGATTGTTCGAAATATCGACTTGTCCGAGTTAAACAATGTTTGAGTTAACTTTAATCATATAACGATAAATCATAAGCTCTTTTCTGTCAATTAAATAAATGCAATAAAGGATTCGAAAATATAGTACTTAAATTACGTTTCGCTGCCGTTTCATCAGAAATAAACTTTACACTCTGTAATCATTTGTAATGAAGATCCTCAAACATGAAACGCTCTCTTATCAATTTCAAATTCTTTGTCTGAACTATCGAGGCTCTAAGATGCTTGATACTGCTAATCCTTCCATAGTACTATAGAGAGATCTAAGCCTTGTTCACTCTTACGGATATCTCAATATTACAATCTAGAGCTCTTTCAAAAGATTTCTAACGATTCCTAATCATTTTGTTGGGCCTATGGGGCGAACTCAAATCAAACACTCAGAATTTTAGTATTTTGGAGAATTCTGTCTCATTTCTCGAACATCTACTAATTTCTGGAACTGACCAGCAAGAAGGGGATGAAGTTTGGAAAATGCCCTGATAGCAACTAAAAATTAGCCGGTAATGATATTTGCCTGTTTCTAATGAAGAGACAAGACATCTGAAAATTTGTCATACTGATTCTTTTTGTGACAGTGGTTAAGTATTGAACCTTGATTTAAAGAAGTTGTTATGTTAATTAAATGATTCTATCAGTCCCTTGGAAAGCAAGCAAGAAAGAAACTGATCTTTCAAGAAATAGCATAAGGTCAAAGAAATAACTCTTCAACCTAAGTGATCTAAAGTGATATAACATCCTGAAGGATTATCTTTTGTAAACAATTTAATGATAACTAGCAAATCATCAAGGGTTCTGGATTTAGGACTTCCTGGTTGGTATTTGCTTCCAGAGATATACAAGATTTTAATCATCATTTGGAAAGACAAGGCGTGTGATCTATCGCACTCCTTGGGAAGAGAAGGCGTGCGCAAAGGCGTGCGAGAGCGATCGCACGCCATTCCCAGTAAGGCCTGTTGTACAGAATATTAAAATTCACATAAACAGTGGAAGGAAGAACATTAGAATGGCATTGCTTTACAGGAAGGCAACTATTTTTGCAACCACTTGACACAAAACCATTCCACAAAACCCAAGTTGTCATGGACTGGCCTATGGATATTCCATGTCAATTTCCATGGGTTTCGGTCTACTCTTTTTCGTGGAAATTTTTTATTGATCTGAATTTTCTTGAAAGCAAGTAGGACACGGAAAGGAATGAAACATGTTGAAAAGTTTGATTTGTAGACTATCCTGGATCATTTGATCTTGATAGGATATTGATCGGCCTCTGGTTCTTATTACTGACATTGCACTGGAGCTATACTCATTTTCATGTGAAGCTGAACAACAACAACCGAAAGAGTTATCTGGCTGATATGCAAAACAGTAAACAGTTTTCAGAATGCTCACAACTCTTACTTTTTTATTGGATACACAACAAAAATGAACTTTTAGAACCACCAGGAATTATTTTGATGCACTCAGCTTGCTTTTTATGCATTATAACTTGGGATGATTCTAAGTTTTAAAGTGAATAGACCATATTTATGCTTGAATTCATGAACTGCTATAAACAAAATCAACATGAGAATCCACCTCACATGGACTCCTTCGTTATCAGAACTGACAGTTTTATGTTTTAGTCTCCTGATTACATCAATGGCAACATTTCATAGATTTGCTCATTATCATCCTAGCTGCTCTATTTCTAATTTAATTGCATTTTTCAGAAAATGTGGGTTTCTAACCCAAAGGGTGAAATAGAGATGTTTCAGGAGCCGGGCAGAAGGCATTGTAATTCTCGCGTCTTTAGGGCTTAAAATGAAACGATTACAAAACAGCTCCTGTCAAAAATCAAATAAACATAATCTAAGCGACAGAGCTTTAGATTTACTCTTCTTCTTTCGCTATAAGCACATAACTTCTCTTAAAAACCATCTTTCGCTTGCACAAGGCGAAGGTTTGCCCTACTAGTTTCGGGGAAACTTTTGCGGCTTTGCTTGTTTTGAATTACTGGTTGAGAGAATTTCCTTTGTCTGCATCCACTAATCGCTTTGAATTGAGGTGTCAATCAAACGCAACTGTTGCTTTTGTATTACAAAACCTGCCCTTGTTATAGTTAAGCGTTCATCGACTTGAACATTTTGTTGATCATTTAACCTCACATGTTGCAAGGCTCTGTGTGCCCTGTTTGATGTTCACATCCAGATTCCTTCTCCTTTCCATATTTGTCGGTGATAACAACCCTGATGACATCTGTACCTGGATATTTCCAACTGCCAAAAGCATACATATCCCTCTTCGGCCCAGACAGAACAGTTGTCACATCTTGCATCTTCTCTTGACCATTCTTCCATTTTGCTGAATATTTTCCCAACAGTTGAAACACTGCTTTCCACCTGTATTCAATGTCCACTTTTGACCTCAGATAGTTGATCATGATTTCAGTGTTGGCTGGCACTTGAACTGAGACGTCTGTCTTGTCCGTTGTCGTATAGGTATTTGTCTTGCTAGCCTCCATATTGAACGTTTCTGTAGCAGTAACTTCTGTAGTAAAGGTTGACTTTGTTCCAGTGCCAAGAAATCCTGCTCCAACTTCCACAGATGCCCCAACTTTTACTGCCAAAGAGAAGCCTGAGCCAATTTTGAAGGAAGATGACGTTGATACAGCTGTTGTGAGCCATTTGTTGCACCGGTATGATATATTAAGAGCTGAGCATATGACTGGAGTGAAGCCTTTGATTGGTGCAGGTTTGGCAACATTGAGTGGGGTTTTATCTTCGATGTTGAAGCATTTTGCGTCGAGAGCCAGCATGTTAGTACGGTCTGAGAGTGATTTGCATTGGAATGTGCTGCTAGTTGCTGATTTGTCCATAGCATTCATGGTGCATTGCTTAAACTGTCCTGATGTATCTTTTACCTTGATAGAAAGATCTGGCTTTTCAATCCACGATTCTCCATTGTACTCTCCCATCTTGCAGCATTTGAACTCTTCCAAGCAGTACAGCTCTTGGCATGCACTCTTGTAAAGCCCTGCCATGAAATATCCACTTGCACACTTGCTCGAACCTCTACGGTCAAATGAAGACCATACATTGAGATTGTAGCATTGTCCCCATTGCTTCTTCTGAGACTTCGGGCGACAGCATTTTGATTCTTCAATATTGCCCGAATGTGGTCCATTGGTATTGTAGAGGCCTGTCATGTAGTAGCCATTGTTACAGGTAGACCAGCCTTTACGATCGAAACTTGACCACCAGTTGGCATTGTATTTTCATTTTTCATTTTATTCTTATTTAGACACAATACCCTATTAGCACTTCAAAGTAAATATGAATATTAATCTAAACAAAAAAAATAAAGCTGCTCTTCCAAGGGGTTGTGTTTGCGTCGCTCTACCTCAAGAACTCCCTTAATCTTACTTTAAAGGAGCTCAATGTTGCAGAGTCTCGTATATGCTTCGGGATCTCGTTCCAGGTACTTGCTCCCTGGTATCCAAAAGACTTTTTGCAGTATTCAAGACGAAGCCGAGGAATTTCGAAATCATCAAGTTTTCTTGTGTTATATCTCGAAATATTCGACCTAGGAGTGAATTTATTTTTGAGGTTCTCTGGGCAGAGTCCATTGTTAATTTTGTATGTAGTAATTAGCCTGTCATATTTTATTAGATTGCGTACATCGAGCCAATCACATACCCAGCCATCTTTGTGCCTTGCGCATTCGATTAGTCTGCGTGCCCTGTTTTGCAACCTCTGTAGGGATTCCAGTTTTGTGTTTGACAGACATCCCCAAATGACACTGCAATATCTCAGATGGCTTTCAATTAATGCTCGATAAACAGTTGCCAATTGTTTCTGGGAAAGGATGTTTTTGAGTTTAAACATCGCCCCTAAACCGTTTTTTATCTTTCGCTTTACGGTTTTGAGTTGTTCTTCCCAATTCATGCTTTCGTCTATTATGACACCTAGATATTTTGTTCTATCAATCGTCTATTATGACACCTAGATATTTTGTTGCATCTCTTGGAATGAAATAAACCTTGGTTTCAATCACGTAGAACCAATTTTGTGACAATTTTGTGATTTTGTGTAGCAATCCATGTCCTCTTTTGCAGGGTATAGATAGTTAGGTGCATCGCGGCATTCTGCATATTCGATTCGGCCTATTCTTTCATATTCACTCTTCGCGTCATGTCTCCACATTCCAGTCATATATTTGCCACTTCCACACAAAGACCATCCCGCACGCTCCATGGAAGCTTGCCAATCTGCCTGTTGGGTTTGAGGACTCGAAATTGTGACCAGCCCCTTCATGTAATTGCGATACTCCGTGTTCGTCTGCCACTCAAGACTGAGTCTCCGTAGAGCTTGCTTTGCGACATCAATATTTCCAACGACACTGACAGTGTATGCACTCGGTCCACCACAGCAGCTTTGCACTCCATGACATGTTGACCAGAATCGACATCTAGTAGTGCATTGACTGTCACTCACTTTGTGGCCTTTTGGGTAAATATTTCCACACTGACATTGGTCCCCTTTTGTAGCAGCCAATATGTAACCTTTGTCCCTGCATATTTCCTGACATTTGACATTTGAGTTATGACCTACCATCTGTTTGCGAAGGGCAGATACAAATGAAGAGAAACAGGATTTTACTGCGTAGGAGCTTGCTGATCGTTTTCTCTTGCCTACTTCGGCAGGAGCTGATATTGCCAGGGGCAAAAGCACTGTTATCAGCAACAAGGCCTTTTGAAGAAACATCTTGAATTTCTAGAAGGAATGACAAAATTTGTAAGATTACAGTTTGAAGGAGATGACAGATTTGTTTTTTGATTCAGGAGCTGTTTGTAATCTTTTCATTTAAGCCCTACTAAAAATGGGAGAATTACAATGCCTTCTGCTGGGCTTCTGAATCAAATAAACAAAATCCGGCATGTAGAATTTAGATTTAGCCTCCTTCTTTCATTTATTAGCACGTAACTTCTCTTAACCCTATTCTACCCGGGCTCCTAGGGTCAGACCACTGCCCGGGGGGGGGGGCAAAAAATGCCCCCCCTAATTATCTCCAAAACCATAAATAGTATGCCATTGTAACTTCGCACAATAGTAAGTACATCTATTAGGAGTCTAATTATAGATTTTAATGCTAATTGGTCACGTGGTTCGTTGCCAAGCGACCAAACAATGGGACCATGTCAGATATAAGCTTCAGTACTGAAAACACAAAAAGTGCTAATTAATTCCAAAAAAATGTATGAAAACCTCAATAAACTATTTAGAAATGAAGATAATATGTTTATCCATCGATTTATATCAAAATTTAAAAATTTTGTCTTTCTTTATTAGAGATATGACGTCATCAATTTGCATGACGTCATGGAATCTATAATTTGCTGATGTCAGCAAATATGAATAATGTATATATCAAACGAAAGTACTTTGCAAGGGGAATCGTTTGATACCAATCACAACTTCATCAAGGTTAAGACAAAGGATTTATGACTGTTTTTGTGATTTTCTTTGTGACTACTTTCCAAATATGGGTATCTACTGGTCACGTGACTTATATTATGACAATAGAAAGTCTAAAATTTAATTGCCAATTAAAAATTAGGAAAAGTCATGAAGGTTTCAGCTCATTTGTCTATTTTCTCTCGGTTTTATAATCAAAAGTTTGGTTGGGGGGGCATTTTTTGCCCCCCCCCCCCCCCGGTACAATAGGGTTAAAAAACCAACTTTGGATTGCAGAAGGCGAAAGCTTGCCCCTGCTAGTACTGGGGAAACTGTTGCGGCTGTGTTTGCTTTGAATTACTTGTTGAGAGAATGTTCTTTGTCTGCTGCTGCTTATCACTTTCAATTGAGGTGTCAATCAAATGCAACTGTTGCTATTGTGTTACAAAATCTGCTCTTGTTCATCAGGAAAAATTTAACACCAAAATGTTGGCAACTTTAACTCAAATTTAACTCCAAAGTTAAACGGTGATAGCATTGCTTAGAAACCAAAACACCGAAGAAACACGTCAGGGCCTGATGCTCGGTCTGACTGCTTTTTAACGCCCATGCTTAGAAACCAAAACACTGAAAGACAGCAAAAAAAGAATTTTGGCAATTTCAACTCAAACTTAACACCAAAATCTAAGCAGTAGTACTATTGCCTAGGAACCAAAACATCAAAGAGAAGTGGAATATCATTATTTGCATCTACTATAGACTTTCCCGAATTTCACATTTGCGGAAATTTCACGGACTAAACTTTCGCGAGTTTTGGCTAAATTACGAAAAACGGGAAAGTCTCTTCCTGTGGAAGTTTCTTTGCTGAAATTACATAATAAATCATGTACCAGCGTTCTTCGTACATAGCTAATAGGCCACTTCAATTTAATTGGCACTTAATTTTTTCGTTTATCATAGCGATGATTTAAGTCACATCCCCAGCAGATGCCCATATTTGGAAAGTGGTCACGAAAATCACAAAAAAATTCTCATTTCTTTGTTTTGATTTTAATTAACCCTACCCAATATGGGCTTTTCTAGAGCTACTATTTATGGTGGGTGCATTCCATCCCCCCCCTCTGAAAATTACCTTAGACACACCAGAATTCTTTGCAACTGGGCGCAGTTACAAAACAAGATTCATAGCTTGTACTTAATTTGGGTGTGCCTGCCAAAAAGATTTTGCTTGAACTTTATGCAGTTTTTGATTCAATTTGTCAACATATATGGCAATAAGATATTTTTTATTGATAATAACGATTTTGAAGTAATATTTTGGAGAAATTTGCCAATTTTTGACCGTCATTTGTGCCATTAATTCGTTCTATGTAAAAAAAGGCCAAAAGAACCTGCAAAAAGGAAACAACCTATTTCAAATATTGCAAAATGGTGGCTAAAATGACGTCATTATCAAAAATGCTGTTGTCATCAAATCCTAGAAATTACGGTATCAAATTGAAGCCCTTTGTTTGCTGATTCATTTGCAATATGATACTTAATAATTAAATCAAATCTTGCTATAGAAATCATTGAAAACAATGATGTTGATGCTGCCTCCTTCCATATATGGGCATGTCAGGTGATCTGTGAGCACTACTGGTCAAAATGTTTCCAAATTCAGGGAGGTTGGGGACATAGCTGATGTTATTTAAAACGCTGCAAATAATATCTCGAAGGGGTGGAAAACACCCCTCCCCCCATATGTGTTAGGGAAGTAATGCTTGGTATCATCTTGTTGGCACCAAACGATTGCTCTTCCAAAGTACTTTGATCAATCAATCATTTAGGGAGGGTCACCCTTCATAAAAGGCTGGTTTTCACGGGGCCCTCCATCTACAATGATAATGAAATTTTTTGAAAGCAAAGCACAGCCCTTGCAAAATGCTTTCATTTCATAAATGCATCATCTATATTTGGTGACATCAGCAAATTGTAGAATCCATGATGTCATTCGAATTGATGACGTCATATTTCTAACAAAGAAGGGCAAAAGGGAATACATATTTTTTCACTTCCAAGTAGCTTTTTGAACTCTCGAACCACTTTATCTGAAATAATTAGCATTTGTTGTTTTTTCAGCACAGGAACTGGTATGTGACATGGTCCTATTGTTTGGTCGCTTGGCAACAAACCACATGAACAATTAGAACCAGATTCCATAATTAGACTGCTAATGGATGTAATTAACATTGTACGAAGTTACAAATGCATACTAACTATGGTTTTGGAGATAACTGGGGAAATTTGTTGCCAGAGCTTTGACCCAAAGAGCCTGGATGGAATAGGATTTACGCTATAGTGGTCGGGCTATCTGACCCGTCTTATTTTGGTCGGGGTTGGGCAAAAAACCCCTCCACCGTACCAAATTCTTTTCTGGTAAGAGGTACTGTAACCAAGTTTGGTGTATATTAATAGCTCCAGGCATGTACCAACCTCCTCCCCGAGGCCTTTTGTCATATTGGGATGGAGATGAAAGGGCCCCGGGATTGACTGGTCACATGACCATCAAAACGCTAGCCTGCGTGCAGACCCAATATTCTGAAGAAGAAAGGGTCTGCGCAACAACGACCAAAAGCTTGCTACCGCACAATTCTGGGTTTCGGGGAAAATAATTTATGCAATCATGAGTTGATTAATTCATGCGTGTCGTTTTGTTGCTGTCACAATATGCTGTCACACATTTGTGTTCAGTTGTGTATTGTGTTGTTTGTTCTAGTCACTTGTATATTTTGGATTGTATTGTGGCTTTTGTTTTGAACGTATAATTGTTTATTCGTAAAAGGACCCCAAGAGGACTGGAAAAGGTGTGATTGTTAACGATGTGTTGTTTAGCGTCTTGAAAAACATGTCGTTCGCTATTATCAAATTCATAAGAGAAAAATTAAGTTTTCTCTTATGACTATGCTATAATTTATCCGTAGTCCGAGTAAAGTGAATGGCCTAAAGGGATTTGCACTGTGTAGCAAGCTTTTGGTCGTTGTTGCGCAGACCCTTTCTTCTTCGGAATATATTGTCTGCGCGCAGGCTATCAAAACGCCCTCTCTTCGTGGGTCTCACAAATTTTCGAAATCATAATGTATGCAGCCTCTTATATTTGGCCAAATCATCTGTTGTTTTGCAATGGAGTGGATGAGACAGGTAGCCCCAAGCCGCTCTGATTTCTGTCATTCTTTCAAACTTTTGTAGCTGGCTTTCGTCGTATGATCAAACATTTTCGCTATAGCGAAAGAACGTGAAGTTTTGAACTGGCTTTTAATTTAATTTAATTACATTTTCAAATACTGATACAGGTTACAGATTTCCGTAATACATAACTGTTTACAAATTGACCTTTGCAAAAGCAGGAGAGCCTAGAGTAAAGAAAATTACAATATGTACAATAGTTAGATATAGCTTATATACTATACTTTGTGATATCGAGCATAACAAAAGTAAGTAGAAAAATAAAATGTACCTCTCATATTGACTTTTTAAAGGTAGCTAGGGACGGTGCTAATTTAGTTTCCGTATTCAGCTCATTCCATGATTTTGTTCCTCGGTAAGATTAAAGAGCCCCATTAGCCATGTAGGAAGAACGCTGGTACATGAGACAGTTTAAAAACAGCTTAGGGAAGAAGCTTCCAAATAACCATTGCAATTAAAACTGTAGTTTGCGTGACCCAGTGCTAGCGAAATGTTTTCGTAACCGAAGTTGTGTGACGGTGCGGAGGCACAGCAATAAGTGAGCAGTTGGCAACTGATTTTCTTAGCTGGTTCTCGGAATGCGTTCTTGGTTACTTTATTACTACGTTACTGCAATTCACCCCTACTTGCACTCGTTTTACTTCGTACATAAAGATGGGAGTAATGAGCTTCTTTAATGGCGCGGTATTTCCGATAGTTTCATGTTTGATATTTCTATTTTTACTTGGGGAGGGTAGTCCTTCAGCATACAAGAGCTACCTTTTCAATGGGGTTCTCGCATCCGTTGTCGAAAATTCGTTCTCTGCCCTGAGGAAAACATGTTCCAGTGGATTAATGCTTGCACAGCGCGGCACAGCGGCACTGATTCAACTCTAACATTTGCCCCCAGAAAGTAAAGTTTCAAACCAGACATTCATTTACCCCATCAAATTATTGATTGAGGCCTAACTTCAACAGTCCAGTGGAGTCAAAATCAGTTGGAACATCTGCATCTGCGATCAGCAAATCTTTCATGCATTATTTCTTCTACAGGGTTACCCAAAAAAAGTGACCCAATGCAATCTGTTAGGGAAACAAATTAAGTGGCTGATTGAAATGCTTCAAACGTCATTCAATCGCTAAAAGACCAGCCTACGTTATGTGTATTTTGCGCAATATTTTTCTACACTGTAAATTTCCCAATTTAAGGATTATGAGTAAAAGGGCATGCTTGAAATCTTCAAAAAGTCGTCAATAACAGGGGATCGATTTGAAGCTTTTTTTCACTTGCTCAAAACAACGAGAAGAGTGTTTCATTTCAGGCTGGGAATAGGCAACTCAGTCTAATGTTGTCAGAGCAAGTTCATTGTCCCTAGATACCTAAACTATTCTTGTCTCAAGGGATAAGGAAACGGATACTCCTGCTTTTCTGTAAGCAATTCTTGAACATTTCAATTTGCGTGTAAAATTGAATTCCTTTGAAATTCTACAAGCTTACAAAGAATATTTATTTTCAGCTCCAAATGTTTAGGTACCTAGGGTCCTAGGGACCATAAACTTGCTCTGGAAACTTCTAACTGAGTTGCCTATTCCCAGGCTGAAATGAAACACCCTCCTCGTTGTTTTGTTTGAAGATCTGAAGTTGCTTTATATCGATCCCCTGTTTTTGACGAATTTTTGTGGATTTCAAGCTTGCCAGTTTTCTCAAAATCTTTAATTCGGGAAATTTACAGTTCTGAAAGAAATTCAAAAAATACTCATAACGTTGGCTAGTATTTTAAAGACAGAACAACGTTTGGAGCATTTCCATCAGCCACATACTTCTTTTTCTGAGGCAGATTGCGTTAGGTCACTTTTTTTTCTGGGTCACCCGGTAGAATTTTCATTTATCACATGACCAATTGAATACAATTAACTTCAATTTGTGAATTGCCCTTACTCTCTATTACGTCAAGATAAGGCTCAAATCCTTTCTGGTTGCCAGAGCATGCGGAAATCATCCAATTTCATGCTTGTCATCCAATGAGATCACCGCCTTCTAGCCCCTGGAGACAAAATCGGTCGTTTGAGGTAAATTTTCTAGTACCCTCAATAAAACTGAAATGGATGCTAAAATACTTCAGTTATTTGCAACTTTTTTTGATAAATCAGTTGTGGGGATGTCCGTCCAGAGTTGTTTACATGTTTAGGCACATGTTTGTTGTTTGAAACGGAGAGACTGTGTGGAGAAAAATATGGACCGAGGAAATTTTTGCAATTCGCCCACAACTGGTTGTTTCTTACAAAAATTTGCTAATGTAAAAAAGGCAAACGAAGTCAAACTGGTGCATGAGTCATGGGTAAGTGCACTATTTAGCTCAAGAATTTTACCACAACTTTTTAAATGCAATGGAATGAGTTTTAAGCGAGAAAAAGCTTAGGCCCAAATGATGTCTCTACCAGAAATCATTAGAAATTGCCTCCAGTTTTGAGATATGATAGCAGTGAAGGAGTTAGAGTTATTGGTCAGGTCAGTATGCAAAATCGTAGAAATTCTTATCTGTATATCTCATTTGTAGCGATTTCTATAGATATTTCAACGAAGGTCAATATCCTTCGACCGGAAAATGAACGCAGCTCCGGTCCCAAACAAGCTGTGTGCCTAAACATGTAAACAACTCTGGACGGACATCCTCACAACTGATTTATCAAAAAAAATTGCAAATAACTGAAGTATTTTAGCATCCATTTCAGTTTTAGTGAGGGTACTAGAAAATTTACCTCAAACGACCAATTTTTGTCTCCAGGGGCTAGAAAGCGGTGATCTCATTGCATGACAAACATGAAATTGGATGATGTCTGCATGCTCTGGCAACCAGTAAGGATTTGAGCCCTATCTTGATGGCCCTTAGCCCTATCCAGACTAGGGGGGGGGGGCACAAAGTGCCCCCCCCCCCCTAGTAAACTTTTCCACACAGCTCGTCGAGTACCTCTAGAATAGTCTAGCTTTTTTGTGGCTTTTAGTTTTTATCTATGAGACATCTTTTCTTGTCAATTTCAATAATTTCGACACTGATTCCGGGGGTCAACACATGACTTTAAATTGAGTGCTCCACAAAATAAATACCTTTTAACCCTATTTTAACCGGGGGGGGGCGTTTTTCGCCCCCCCTATCGGATTTTTTTTAATAGCTCCCAAACGATGTCACCTATAGTGCTGAAACTCCTTGACTTTTCCTAGAATTTAGTTGGCAATCAGAAAATAGAAATTTCAATACCTATTGTTTGATCACGTGACCACCACATGCCCATATTTGGAGAGTGGTCAGAAAGAAATTTTTAAAAACGGCTCTAATTTCTTCCTTTGTTACTAAATCTCAACAATATATATACCATTCGATTCGTCTCGATAAGTACTTTCGTTTGATATATAATTTATTCATATTTGCTGACATCTGCAGTTTATTATTTATATGACGTCATCAATCTTTATGACGTCATATTCCTAATGAATGAGTAATTTTTTCATGTAAAACTGATGGAATTACCTCAAATATCGATGAAGCTACTTGATTTCACCAATAATATGCGAAATTAATGGTTTTAAATCATAATTATTGAGCTTACAATTTTGCATTGAATCAAATTTTCATTATTTAATTAGTTAATTTATTAGAAACCGCAAATATCCATACGAAACCATATGAAACTACAAATTAATGATATCAAGCAGGTATTTGGATGGTTTTTTGCCAATTTGATCTCGCTATTTGCGAATAATGGGCCCTTTTCTGCAAATAGCTCGATTTTCTAAAAATTTGCATTGTTTTTGGTTGCCTAGCAACCAATCACGTGACTATTGATTGATTGGTGCTATTTTTAGATTTTCCTTTGTTCAGTTATGACACAGTGCAAGTTTCATTGTCATAGCTGTTATACTTGCGGAGAAAAACAGGGGGGGCGAAAAACGCCCCCCCCCGGTAGAAAATCACTTTTTTTTTACCCGGTTAAAATAGGGTTAAGTTATAGATTTGGAACCACTGGCTCTATGACAATGAGACAAACAATTTTGAACTTGTCTTGAAACAGGCTTTCATTTGATATATAGTTTATTGATTTTTGATGACGTCATCAACAATTGGTTGTTGCGCATGCGTACTGACGAAAAACCATGTTATGCTTCATTTTTAGACAAATGAGTGACATCATATGATGCAGCAGGTCTTTTTATGTATATTTAGCATTTTTTGCTATTTTTATAAGTAATTTATAATCAATTTTAGACAAAAGTCGCTATTTTTCTCGTACAAAATAAATAAATGCTGACATCAGCAAAAATATTAGACTTACAAAGCCAAAATTTCAAAATAAGAATTACAAGGATATAATTCTTCAATGTTTCAAATATCACAACGATATATTTTAGCAATTTGGAGATACAACGCGACAAAGTACATGTGGTTTTACACCCGGATTGGCAACATTTGCTGACGTCAGCACTTAATCACGTGACATAAACACAAACAAATCACACCATCTTGTTTGCCTTATTATGTTTGTTACTTGTGCCAAGTTTCAAGTCTCTAGCACTTATGATTCTCAGAAACACCAGGGGGGGGCACTTTGTGCCCCCCTAGTCTCCCCAAAGTTTCACAAAGCCTAGTCTGGATAGGGATAGAAGACAATCAAGGGCCGTGGACGTGGAGGTATAGGAGGATTCACTTGATATATGCAAAATTGGTTTAATAATAGTAAAAAGCACACACATCACAATTTACACTTTTTGAATGGGAACAGAACAAAAAAAATTAAAAAAAAGCGAATAACAGTTTGGTATGGGGGTGGAATCAATCCCCGCCCCAACAGGAGACATAGGGCTAAGTCCCCCATCTAGCTATTGCTGATACACGTATTTTTATCTAGCCATCTAAGAAAAATGATTTGGTGCAGTACTGAAAGTTCCTCAAAATATAATTTATAAGTCTGTTGATTACAAGTTTCAGTGTCCTGGCTGCCATGCCTCATACTTTGTAAAAACATCCCGTAATTTGATTACACGTTGCATTGGGAATAAACAAAGCAGGTCAGAAAATAAAAGTAAGTCCTTCCGCCATCATGGACCATATCAACCAATCAGGTCACGCCGCGTCGTTGGAAGATTTCTCTGTGTTAGACAGAGCTAACAATGACTTTGATTTACTTATCCACGAAAGTCTACTTATTTTACGTGATCGTCCTTCACTTAACTCCCAGTAGTGTTCCATACCCCTAGCTTTGTTTTAATCATTATTCCCTTGGGCTTGCCCGTTCACTTTCTTTACACGTAGGAACTGTAAACATGCACTTTTAGTTGTGTATTGTCGTTATAAGTATAAATATAGCCTCGTGCTTTTGGAACATTTAATTCTGATGATGATGCACAGAATTGCTTCGAAACTTCAAAACAAATAACAATGGACTAGTCTAACATCAATTTATTTTATTTACTTACCGGATTTGTCATACTGTACTGTAACCTGGATATGTCTCAAAATTAACTTGTCAAACTTGGAATGTCTTTCTCAATATGAACATGAGTATCGTCGCAATTCTTGTACTCCGTTTTTTTGATGAAAGTTTGTTTTCCTGCCAACACTCCGATTTAAACAAAATTCATAAGAAATTAAGTAGAGTGAGTATAAAATAGTTTTGTAACTTGATCCTACCTCTGGAGGAAATGAATGCCTTGAATCAGTGATTGCTTTGAATCAGTGGCAACTGCTCCATGCAAAATGAGGTGCACTCCTCTGGTTTTATGGCCATTATTCTGATTTGGTGCCAAACTCAACTCTTTGGCGGCTGTTGATTGTGTTTTGCCAATGAATGTTTTAGGTGTCACAGACACGTGTTTTTCAATTTTCTTGTGTTCGTCTGGTGATGAAAGTGGCCTGTTTTTATCGTTAATTTGCTCTTCGCACGAACCAAACTGAGGAGTTTGGGACTAAACACGTTTATCGAGGATTGTTTCCGAATACAGAAGGAGTTTGTTTTCACGTTGCAATTCTTCTGATTTGGCGCCAAAGGCTTTGATCTTTGGCGGCTGCTCCTTGAGTTTACCAAATGAGTGGCTGAGGTGTTACTGGCATGTGTTTTTCACATTTCTGTCGTTCGTCTTGCAATAAAAGTGGACTGTTTCTATGGTTAACTTGCATAAGACATATGAGGGCTTAACTGGGAATTTTTTAGAAAAGCTTGAATTAGGGTATAAGCGTGTTGGTATCGTTGTGAAGATAAATCAAAATATATAAGCCCACTGAACGGAAAGAGGTAGCTCTAGGAACACAATCATTAGATCAAACGAATCAAAGATTCTTCGAGACTTTAATGCTTTTCTCAAGAACGGCAAAAATAAAGCTCGTAAAAGATTAAACTGCAAAATAATTTTGCAAAATTTGCAAAATAGGGCAGAAGCTTGCTGCAATCAGAAGAAAATTTTGTGTCAACTGAGAATTACTGCTCAAAATTACAGCTGCCAGCATAGACATAGAACCGGTTCTTGTAAGAAACCAAAATGAAACAGACACAAAGCAAAGTTGTCTATGTCACTCGTGCACTTGACAGAAGCCCTGTAACTTGTAATGTAAGATACGCTGTAATTTCGAAAAATATTCAAAATTTCTGGAAAGTCCAAGGGTAGAATTTAGATAAGTATCTAAAGTTTCTTAAAGGGTCATTGAATTTTACACCCACCTTTTTACGCCTAGTTAAAGATTTGGAACCTATGCTGTAGTTATCATGACTGGAAAGCCAATAGAGAGCAAAACACGATGTTTCCTTGATAGTGGTACTGAAAATTCAGTATTCAGGAGGGCTTATGGTGGCATAAGTTTGACCAGGTTTCATGCCTTTACAGGAAATTAATTCTTGCTTCAGATGAAAATAATGTGGCCCTTCAGAGTTATGAACAATCGCAAATTAGTCAAGGAGCAAGGACCGGGGTGACTGGGTTTCGCTCAACCCAGACTACAGAAAAGGTCTGATTGGTTATTCCACAGGTGGCATCAAATATTAAAGAAATCGTAGAAATTGCTTACTCGTGTTGTATTCCTTGCTGTATTTCTGCTGTATTCTTTCCCTGTCCCTGACCATCGACCATGCTCGAACTTTGTTTTGAAAAATAGGCCCAATATGGTTTTCGGGGACTGGGACCATTGGGCCTATTTTTCAAAACAAAGTTCGAGCATGGTCGATGGTCAGGGACAGGGAAAGAATACAGCAGAAATACAACAAGGAATACAACACGAGTAAGCAATTTTTATGATTTCTTTAATATTTGATGCCACCTGTGGTTATTCTGGTAGAGAAAGTCATTGTAAATCCAAATTTGGTGGGTGTCATGCGAAAATGTGGTATCATTGGGGTTCTACGGGCTTTTTATTTTGGGGGGTCAGGGGTCTTTCTGAGAACATAAATTTTCTCATACGTATTCCTTTTGTGTTATAAAAAGCAATTTCTTTTGGGTTTATCTCATATCAAAAGACTTAAATAAACCACAGGGCTATTCTATAATTGCTTGGGGGGCTGATTTATAGTTCTAGCCCAATTAGGGGGTCTGGGCTTTCAAGAGGGGGGCTGGCCAAAATATACAATAACGAAAAAAGTATTGCTTTTTCGAAGCATATCAAATCCATAGCTTAACCAGTCCCAGCTTTAATTGTAGTTTGATTATTAAATGAACTTTCAGTCTATTCTTGGGGTGGGTGGGGGGGGGGGGGGTAGAATGCCAAGAGGCGGTGTAGCCCAAAACCATACAAATCTTCCACAAATCCTTTGAGGAGGCTGCAAGAAATAAAGTTAAGGAGATTTCCAAACGAACAGTAACAGGTTATCCAATCTGTCTCTTATAAATTCTGAGATATCATTAAATGTCGTTTTTCTTTAAAAGTACTTTAAGCGTCAGCTGTCTCATCATCCCTGCTATCTTTAACTTCAATTTGATTGTTTGGATTTTCGCATTCATCACTTGAACATGTGCAAGCTTCTGTGCAACGAAGCCCATTTACCCTACACAAGCAAGCAGCTCGTCGACAGGAGGTTTTCTTGCAAGAACAGGAAATCAGCTCAAGTAAAGTGCTGGGTGCTGGGTGCTGGATTCTTTGTCATCATTATTGGATATAGACTATCCATTTTGAGTTCCCATCCATGATTCAATGGAGATGATAGATGTTGAATAGGACTCAGCGCCTTTCTCCATATGAAGGATTGGTAATTTGCTCGTCTCATATGCTGCAACAAGCTATCAGGTGTGGGCCGAAGTCGATCACTCTGTGTATTCTTCTTACAGAATAACCAATACCTCACTTCATCAGCTGTTTTCACTACCTTTGCAATATTTGTATATTGATTAAAAATATCATCAAGCAGTAGGTTAGTGCCAAACTCCGATAGACTTTCCTGATGATCAGAGCTCTTCTTTAAAATCTCCAATGACTTCTTCTTACCAACTCCAGACAGCGAGCTCGTTGTGTCACATCCAGTAAGGGCATGGTATGCTGGGAGAGCTGCACAGACTGTCGTTCCAAGATTCTGGGCGATCAAGTGAATTGGCAAGGGTCTGACTTTATCTTTAACACCTGTGCGAAACCATAGTTCCCTGTGGCCTAGATCTTTAAAATGTGAGACACGGAGCATGGCAACATCAGTATCTGGTGACTGCACTACAATTTTCTCGCACAGAGAAGATGCATCTTTAGCATGTAGCAATAGTCTCATATCTGCCTCCTCGTGGTCATACTCTAGGGGTGGAACTGCCTTAATGCTTCCTTGTCTGACACGAATCACCTTTTTCCCGTCGTGAAACCCAGCAGCAATTGTCAAAACTGCCTCCATGCTTCCTTGTCTGACACGAATCACCTTTTTCCTGTCGTGAAACCCACCAGCAATTGTCAACTCATACCCATCTGCAACTGCTCCTGAACCATATTCAGACCACTAGTCAGACAAAAAGGCAGAAAGATTCATCTTATTCTTGGGATCTCCTACGTACTTCACACATTGTTTTGGAAGTGGTGTTCTTGCACCATTGATCTTCACTTCCAGTGCACTGTTGTCGTCTCTTCTGTTTCTTTCTGCAGATTTTATTGACCTTTCTTGATAGTGATCAAACACAACATCTACTCTCTTGCAACCAGGTTGATCAAGCTTTCCAGTTATGACCTGATAGTGCTTCTGAGCTAAATCACCAAATGTTGCAGGGTAGCTAGTCTTCATCATTTGGATAAGTGCCATTTCATCGATAATGTAGGCCGTTTTTAGATCAGGTGTGGAAGACAGTGATTGGGGGAGCGCTTCTCCGTTCTTGTCTAGTTCTGCCAAAAGGGAACTCTTGTTTGTTTTTCTCATTGTGGCGTCTGCATGGAAGAGAGCGAAAGGGACAGAGGACAGCTCGAAGGTAAACACAGATTTCAGATCAACATCTCTCTCTTTGGCTGCAACATATAACTTTCTCGTCTGCCATTTTCAGTTGTTTCTTTTTGGCCATGGTGAAGAATGTCTTGATGTTTAGTTTCCTTATAGGATCCCAAAAATTTACCTGATTGGTATTGATTCTTTGATCCACGAATAGTTTCATCTGTGCTGTTCCAATAGCTTTCTCATTAACCAGTTGTCGTGAAATCTTCTGGTGCTACAACTCCTGTTGCAAAGTTGATCAATGGCAGTGGTTTTTCGGTTGTGCCAACCCTAAACAGGTTTGTCATAATTTCTGAATCAAAAACTGCTAGTAGCTTTCGTATGTCTTCTTCGTCGCGCTTTATTCTAGGTGACGTGATTCTTCCTTGTGATTTTCAACGTGGCTAGATGCTCCAAAGCTACACATATCCTTGATACACCTTGTTATAGTAGCTTTCTCGTGGCTTGTTAGGAGCAATGAATTAGCCCTCCCCCCCCCCCCATCCTACCAGGGCACAAAGAAAGACTAAAACCTAACAAATTCAAAACTCTCTCGTATGGAACAAATCCTGAAAGAAATCATATAGTGGTTATAATGAGAATAACTGCAAAAACTCTCTAATCTCATTCTCCCTCTAATTTTGAGATAGACTTCCCCCTCCAGTATTTACCTCCCCCCCCCACTACAAATATCGATCAAAACTTCATAGAATCAAATATCATGAACAATGCAGAGCTGATTATCCTATCGACTTAAGGTAACTCTGCTTTCCGCTCTAGTGCGCAGCGAGATGCCGTTTCGCAAAACCACTCTCCTCAGAAAACAGTTAATTTCTCCAATATTATTCGGCCTATCGAAAAGCGATAAAAAGGATGTTGTTCTGTATACTCTGGGTAATCGAAAGATGTATAAATCGCAATGTTTTCGTCAACCCTGGTTTCGCAAATCCTAGTTCAAATCTTTTTGCTAATTTCAGAAAAGTGGATTTATCTCCAAAACTACTCGAAAAATGCTCGATTTTTTTTCGTTCCATCTTTAGCTAAGCTGTTGATCTACAACTTTGCCAAGTCTGATTGAAAAAGCTAGGCTAGATTTCCTGCAATCGAATTTCGCATTTCTGTTTACTTTTCGACAGCGAAAGGGAGAAACCTTGGTCAACAGATTACCATGCTATGAAGCACGCTTGCAAAAGCTCAGCCTTGAAATAACTTTCAGATGTTTTTCCATTGGCAAAAAAATGAACGTCATCTTTTGGGAATACCATACGCAGGTCTCAAAAGACATCCTTATTAGTGTGCTTGTAAAAGTATCATTTGCATCTATTGATTAGAAATTACTGATTTTTACCAGCAACTTCACGAAACCATGCTTTGGGTGTCTTTCGAGACTGTCGTAAGCATTCACATATTATCAATTTCTTTAAGAGTCCACAATGAGCATAGATCTTAGATCAAGAACTAATTTTTTTGCAAAAACATTCTACGGGCGTTCAAATCGTTCTGCATGGGCTAAACTCTTGACCAACGCTTTTCCCTTTCGATGTCGCAAAGTAAACAGAAATGTAAAATTCGATTGCATGAAATCTAGCCTAGCTTTTTCAATCAGACTTGGCAAAGTTGTAGATCAACTACTTAGCTAAAGATGGAGCGAAAAAAAATTGAAACTTTTTCGAGTAGTTTTGGAGATACATCCACTTTTCTGAAATCAGCAAATAGATTTGAGCAAGGATTTGCGAAGCCAGGGTTGACGGAAACATTGCGATTTATACATCTTTCGATTGCCCAGATTATACAGAACAACATCCTTTTTACCGCTTTTCGATAGACCGAATAATATTGGAGAAATTAACTGTTTTCTGAGGAGAGTGGTTTCTTAACATGCTTCAATAAAGCAATCGTTATTGCATATTTTGGCCAGCCCCCCTGCCGAAAGCCCAGACCCCCTAATTTGGCGAGAGCTATAAATCAGCCGCCCAAGCAAGGGGAGAATAGCCCTATGGTTTATTCAAGTATTTTGATATGAGATAAACCCAAAGGAAATTGCTTTCATAATACAAAGAGAATACGTGTGAGAAACTTGCTGTTCTCAAAATGACCCCTGACCTCCCAAAATAAAAAGCCTCGTAGAGCCCCAATGACACCACATTTTTGCATGACACCCACCAAATTTGGATTCACAATGAATTTCTCTACCAGAAAAACCAATCAGACCTTTTCTGTAGTCTGGGTTGAACGAACACGAAAATAGGATGATATATGGAAATTAGCTCCCTTTGCCAGTTGCCAAAATACCAATGGTAGTGTTCTCTCATTACAGGGGCTCAAGTTTAGGATTTCAAATGCACTGGCCAAATGTGCACTCCCGCAGCAACAGAAATAGTTGTTGGTTAGAGAGCCGGGGGTTTACCTTGGAGAAGAAACAACGGGGATGTGCCTGCGAAAGAAACTTTTATGACCCTGTCCTGGAATAAATGTTTGAAAACATAGTACATGTCCTGGATAATACAAGTATCTTTTGTAAGTTACCTTAATTTTGCACATCAAATCTGACCGGTCCTGGGAAAAAGCTGTAATGCACATACCTGTGCCGGAATAAATACACAAAAAGTATAATCCTGTCCTGGAATTTCCAACCGAAAATGGGGCCTCTTTGGCAGACACATCCCCGGGAGCTCGATGTATTAAGTAGACCCCCAGGGGTTAGAGAAAAATATTTAGATCGTTTCTCCACAAACCAGTGCACTTAATGTCCATGGCAGAGACAGAAATCCCTGTCATGAAATAATGGGTCATGGTACGATTTTAGGTTGTGGGTGGGCGGGTGAAAGAAATCGCAAAACCCAACGAAATGCCAGATCTTTACTATACTCATTACATAAGTCTCAGCATCGCTCATATTGAATTATGAGAGAAAATGAAATATCAGATTAAAAATGTTGAACGAATACAAGGAATCACGTCGTAAGTCTAGATCTTTACCACATTTTCTGCTTTGCTTTCTGCGTCCAAATGCTCAGACAATGTGTCACAATTTTGGCTTTTAAACTGAATGCGAAAGCCAAATCGAAAGGTATCCAAGCCAATTGTTTACGAAATGCATACTGCGAAAGATTGACTGCTTTGTTGGTCAACCTATTTCTACGCAGCTAGTAAAAGTAGTCTTTTGCCAACCAACCAAATGCGAGGCAGGCAGGCAGTGTTCCAAATAATTCGAAAAGTGAATAAACAATCCAAACAATCTTCTGGGAATTGACTGATACATGTTTTTTACGCACGTAACAACGAACAAATTAACGAATCACCGAGCACAAAGACAGATTGCTTTTGCTGAAAACAGTTTTCATTTGAAAAAAACACAACAAGACGCGATGCATGCAGCGGCCTAAATTATTAGAAAAGTGAATTGAAACAATCTGCTGAGAAATGAGTGATACGTGCAGTTACGCATATCATAGCCAAACGAATCGTAACAAGGTTGTGAGACACCTTTTATACACAAGCGCTCGCAGCATCTTCCGCGAATTAACTGGGATATAAAATTTCATTCTTATTCCTATTTATTATACATCAAGTTATTTTCGAGAAGGTAGAGGGGTATGATGGAAAGTGGCAGAAAAGAACTACAAAGATTTTTCGGGCATTTTATGCATTTGGATTGCTGTGTGATTTGATGCCAACAAGAGACTAGGCATTAAAACTCAGCGCCCTAGACTAGATAAGCATTGCTTTTTCTAGGGCGTACAAATCAGTAAGTATTTAGTTTTAGCTGATTTGTGCATAAATATCATCAAAAGAATACGTCTGTCTTGTGTGCTTTCTCTGTGGCTCAAAAAAGGAAGGTAAATGAGGTACGACATGACATGTTTTCTACAGATGATTACGAAAACCCAGGGGGGCACTCAGCACATGTAAATATGGGGGGGGATCAGTCCGAGAAATTTTCAGGAAACCAAACAATATCAGTTTACCTTCATTACAACCCAAAAATATCATCTCATTGTATACATTGACATAAAAGATCCTGAAAAAATGCAAACTGAAGCCAGGATTGCCTCTAAAAAAACCCAGAAATATCGTCTTTACTTTATTTGATGTGTAACGATAGGAATGGACATGATATATCGTAAGACAATAAAATGAGCCTTGGAACTATGATATCCATTACAATGATACATAAGGGACAGGGCAAAATTTATTATATTACATGGCCGGTGGAGAACAAAAATTCTTGCAAAAAAATCTGCTTGCCCTGTATGAAATTATTGCCAAAAAACCAACTGCCCCGTCACCCTTTCCTTAAAAAAATGTATTTGCCCCGTATCCATGAACAACAATGCTGTATCGTACCACCGATGAATTAGCCAAAGACCATAACATAATCAATTCTTGCCTTTACGAGACTTTGTCAACGAAGAAATCAACTTTGAAGATGAAGAGAAATGACTGATGAATCGTTCTTGCAAGTAACTGACAAGGACATTTTGCGTCTTGTTCATCATACACATCCTTCCAAGCATTTATCAACTTGCATGATCCACAATTTTGGCTTCAAAATTAGCCATTTGATATTTCAAATTTCATCTTGAGCTTATAAAAAGGTACTGCCCCGTTAATATTTGCTTTGTAAAAAAAGTGTTGACCTAGTTCTGTACAAGCTAAAAAAAGTAGTTGCCCCGTTACGTTTTGCACCGGCCATGTTATAAAATAAATTTTGCACTGTCCCTAAGAATAAACATTTGTGGCATTACTGTGGTTCACCGTTTTAGATACTAGTACATGTAGTCCAAGTTCAGTGCTGACATTGATAATATAGGCATAGCACGCCCCGGCGGGTGCATATGATATATTTTTGTATCTAGCATTCGTGTCCATGGTTTCCCCGAGAAAGGGGTGAATTTTCAATAAATATCTAGGACCTAGATTGAGAAAAAAGTGGCTTTTTTATAGAGCTTGTCAGAGAAAACTAAACTAAAAATGAAAACAATGAAAACTAAAAAACTAAAAACTAAAAATGGATATGTATTTCCCTGTCTAAATTTGCAACATTATTCATAATATTTTCTATCAAAATACCTGCCATAATAATTTTGTCTGCAGAAAATTATATACAAATAAAATATACATTTGATAATGCATATTTGCATGGAATTTTCTTCAAACTGATTATGCATATATGATATGTGCGTGTCTTCAAAAACTGCAACCTAGATATTTAAACAAAAATATTCTTAAATAATTCTATTGTGGCATTTTGTATTTAAAGATGTTGGTTGTGGTTTTATGGCGATGTTTTCATGTCGAAACCTGCTCAAATTCCAGCCTTAGATGGCACGAGAAAGAAACGGCCTATTTTCCCAGTCAGCATTTTCGATGTGATACACAAGGATGAACTCAAGTATTAACTGAATTCGTATTCTATGAACGACATATAAGTTCAGCTTTTTGTATCACATCTAAAATGTTGACTGGAAAGGTATAGGTCGTTTATTTTTCATGCCATCTAAGGCTTGAAGGTTTATCGATCTTCTTTCGACATGAAAACATCTGAAAACAATGACATGAAACTACAACCAATATTCTCGAATATAATTTAGCTTTTGGGCAACCGGATGAAATAAAGTTTTTGGAAATTGGTTCATTGGCTATGGACATATAAGCAATCAATCGATAATACATCATTTTGGGACACCCGCTATATGATATGTGTCTTCAAAAACTGCAAGTTAAATCTTTAAACAAAACATTCTTAAATAATTTTACTGTGGCATGATCTTATTGGTGATATTAATAAGATCAATCGTTATTCTAAAATTTATAAAGCATAGTTGGGTGAGATAGAATACTTTTTTTGTGAGATTGCATGGAAAAAATTGAGCAAAAAAATCTTCTTCTCGTTCGCTTGTTGTTAGTTGTTCCCAAGTTAACTTCTGTCAGCTTTTGTTGGATGATCTTCCTCAGTTCGATTCGTTCTGATTCTGTGTTGAAAATGCCACCCCTTCCGTTGTGTTTTAACACTTTCACAATGTCTTGCAGCCTTGTCTATAAGTTTCTTGAATTAAATCCAGGACTGTTAAATTCCATAACATAGCCAGGTCAGACGAAACTGTCCAAAACGATGTTTGACGATGCCCTAGTCTAAACTTTCCCTTTACTCCACAACAACAGCAACAAGAACCGAATGGTGGGCGGGAAATATCAGAGTGAGGTTGAATTCTCTTCCGCTTGTAGGAATGGAAAATGGTGGTGCTAGTAAAACATCATACACTTACAGAATCAAACATACCAGTAGAAGACGTCTTCTTACTTGTTCGTAACAACTAAGATTGTTAGTTGCTAATGACAGAAACTAACACAATTTTGGTTCAGAATGGTAGCACCTACTGTCATGAAAGAAAGGCATACAAATTGGTCTAAAAATGAGAAGTGTCACAATAATGTTGGTCAACCGTCAAAAGTGTAAGATCATTGATGAAAATTCATGTCATCTCCTGCCCCATGCTTGGCAATAACAGTTTTGTTACAAGATGCCTACAGGGAGAGCCTTTCCTTCTGTAAACATTTTTAATGATTGCACATTAACATTATGGAACACATATTATAAACTAGATATAACATTAACCAGCGAGTGCTGCCGATTAGTATTCGTACCAAATGAGACTGTAGCGAGGTCAATTTTATAGACATTAATTGCATGATTATCGCTAAGGAAACGTGTATTATGTTTGAATTTACAGTTGGGTAATGGTTCAAAAGGTAAATCATTTAGAATATTCAGTTACTCTCCTCCGCCGGTTTCTAGTTCCTGAGTCCAAGGCTCTTGGTTGCGTTGCTCTGTAGCCCATGGTTTCGTGGTCCGTAATATTGAGTTCTGCATTGTCCGAAATAAACCTTTGTCGTCCATTGACGTAGTTAGGTAGTCAAGTAGGTAGGAAGAACTCATTATCTTTTGTTGGAGACCTTTTGTTGTTGTGTATTGGATAAATGCTCACAAGCCGCGAGCCCGCGAACCGCAGCCGTGAGTTGGACCGTCTACAAAGCCTGACGCCAGACAGACAGCAAGCAGGCTAATTTCGCTCGCTGATTGAAGAAGAATAGTAAGGATGCCTTCGGCAGCAATAATAGTCAAGACCCTATTATAACTATGTTCATAATGATCTAACTGCCCCCTTCCCCCATCCCACTGACCTGGTTGAAGCCTAAGCAAGACCAGCTGAATTCAGAGACAGGCCTACAATCCTGGCCAAAAGAAGCTGGGACGCAGGCAAATTTCAGTGTCTTCATGATGTTTCCTAAAATATCGAGGAGTAAGCATACGTTTAGAGTCTCCTAATCCCCCCTTCCCCCTACTTCAATGTTGAGAAGGTCGAAAGGCGTTTGATTCAAGCAACTTTGAGAAGGGGGGAGCGGGGGGCACGTAATCAAAGACCGAAGTAGTGCAATTTTATGATTTGTCCCAAGTATTTTGGCCAAGATTGTCTGAAAAATTGCTTTCACTACCTATCATATATGTTTCTATGAATCCAAATCTACTTGTATCAGACAATTTCTTTCACTATGAATGGATAGCCACTAACTGTGGGCTTAACTCCAGAGTACTTCAGATGTTAATGTTTTCATTGTTACTGGTTCATCCATCAGAAATATGACGTCATCAAATTATGCAAAATTTTCCCATGAAGTTCCGCGAAACTCCTCTTGTGCACGAAACCTGCCAATGATTTTCGCCTGAAAACACCACAGTTATCAAAGAGAACTGAAAACAAAGTTCCTTTTGAATCAGTGCAAATTCTGCGCCTCCGCAGTGCAATTGTCTTATTTTCAAATGTACCGTTAGCCAATTCTCTAACTATTCATTCATTTTCAATGAGATTAAATTCGCTCCACCAAACTTGCATTCACCCTGGACGGCATTGAATGGTCTATTGTGCCCGATGAATTGTAATCCACAACTTTTTGTTGAAGAAGAATATACCTGTTGCATAGCAGCAAGGCGGAATTGCACTGTCTGGAAAATTGAGAAAGGGATCAAATTTGTCAACGCCGCTCCCTACTTTAAACATTAATAACGTCGGCAACGTTTGCCCTATTCTAACAAATTTTGTCTCATTTTAATGAGAAAAATGAGCTTTATTAGCCTATAGCAGTATTTGCATCGATATTTTCGTGAAATATGATTTCTGACGGTTCTCAATAGAGTTCAAAAGAAACTTATCCGGAACTGTTTATTTTAAGTTTTTTAATTTTGGAGCGCCGTGACATTTCCACCTTCCAGGCAATTTTTACTTGGTTTTTTGCATGAATAGGAAGACTTTGATGTTAAAATGTGGAATCAGACGAATTTGCCAAAAAAGCGTGACTTATCCCAAAATTATGGGGCATTTTTCTGTGGAGCGCCGTTGTGAGAACCGAAGAATTCACAAGAAACCGGACCTCAAACAATGAGCCCAAAAGCTTTCTTGCAATGATAAGTCATTTTCAAAGAGCAGCGGAGTACACAATCTTACGATAGCGGAAGAAAGCTCAGAATCCTAATGTATGTCACTTTTTATAAGGGAATCTTTATGTGAGTGAAAATTGCAGCAATTTTGCCACGCCCATTTTTAAGAAGGTGCTCAGCGAATTTAACGAACAACGCCTATTTCGGCATAGATAGCTGAGAACTCACTTCTTGTGTTGGGGATGATGGTGTTAAAATTTCACACAGAAATCTCTATGGGTTCTCAAGCTATGAGGTATTATTTGTTAACAATCATTTTCAGACAATCCTGGCCAAAAGAAGCTGGGACGCAGGCAAATTTCAGTGTCTTCATGATGTTTCCTAAAATATCGAGGAGTAAGCATACGTTTAGAGTCTCCTAATCCCCCCTTCCCCCTACTTCAATGTTGAGAAGGTCGAAAGGCGTTTGATTCAAGCAACTTTGAGAAGGGGGGAGCGGGGGGCACGTAATCAAAGACCGAAGTAGTGCAATTTTATGATTTGTCCCAAGTATTTTGGCCAAGATTGTAGGTGCTCCATATGACATTATGAGAGATATGCATCGGGTGCCCATTCTTGCTTCATTTTAATCATAGTCTACCTCTGTTTTCAGCTTACAGTAAAAAATGAATGAAAACTTGAGTGTAAGAGGTGTAAGATCCAGGAAGTGTAAGATGTAATGTTTATTGTAGATTTACTTAACCATATGCAATAAGACACCAAATGGCAGCCACTATCTAGCTAAATTATTTGGTTTGGAAGTTATTATTTTGAGTCTAATGAAGGCTACAATGCCATTTTCATTTGTATAATATCAGAGGTGGCATTCTTTTCAAGCATTTTCAATTAGAAAATGTAATTTCTGACCATATGAACATTAAAGCACTGGTACAAAAACATTCTTATGTATGAATAAAGCCAAACCATATCTGTTTTTGTTCTAGGGGTAAGGCACACATTAACTAAATTTTGGTTGATCAGAGTTTTTCAAAAAAGGGGTCATAACACTAACAATTCTCAGAGATAGGGGTCTACTTTGGCTCTTGAAAAATCAAAGATAGTGGTATTTTCTCTATCTTTGGACAAGCATGCCAGTACCTTTGGTACCCAATTGCGCCCATCGGGTAGCACGCTTAGTTGTTGTCTATTTAGATACTGCAATACTGTTGTCCAAGTTCACTGTTGCCATTGATACTGAAGGTATAGCACGCTTAGTTGTTGTCTCTTTGCTCTCACTCTGACGAATCCTAAACGCAACAATTGATGGCAGAGATACAGAGTAGAGACATCAACATCATGGCATGGACATTGTCATAGGTGTAGGAGACAGGGGGCTGGAGGGCTGCAGCCCCCTCCCCCCACTGTCGGAAAAGTTTGCAAAAATCAGCCATAATCGGGCAGAAATCCGCCTTAAGTCTGGCAAAATTTTCTTAAACAATGGATTTTCTATCGGGCAGCCCCCCAAAAATTTTACCTCCCCCTACGCCCATGGACATCTTGGCATAAATAAGGTTACTGAGTGACGTCGGTGTTACGTAGCTCCTAGTTGTTGACAAGCCAGCATTGTTTGCTGCTGACAAACCGACTTTGTCCGTTGACGACCCTTGATGATCCCATCAAGAGTTGTTAGTGACTCAGCTCGATTGTTCCATGACGTTAAACCTACTTCAAATTGGAAAATAGGATGGCTGCCAAAAAGTTTCCCCGCTCGTATCCCAGCACCCCAGTGGCTGCCCTAACTTCTCACACAGATTCGGCTAGCTTTGATTTTCGTGGTGATTTTCGGAAAGGAAGAAGAGGGGCATGGGAACATAGAGATCCCGGCAGAGCATGCCCATTAATTCCAGCACTAGGGTAGGGTGGGGTAATGTGGGTCGAAAATGAGCAAAATCTCAAAATGGATAGCTGGTAAAACGAGACTAAAATGCAAAACATTTCAAAAGTTTCGTTTAATTGACATTCAGTGCTTCTTCTTCCTTGGGAAAAAATCTCAGCTCTGACAATGACAGTTAAATATTTAAAAAATTTTTCTCTTTTGGCAACTAAAATAGGGCCCACTTTTTCCGACGAGCGGGAAAAGTGTGTCTATTTTCAAAACTTGTACACAATCGGAATATGAAAGGCTAAATGATTAAAAAAATTAATGGACTTACATTTCCCAACTATTCTCTGTTCAATAAAATCACAGTCTTTGCCTTTTATCGCAAGCAATCCCGTTCCCGCAACGAACATAAAACTACGGTCGTTATGCTGTGATCCACCATGGTTGCGACTTGCAAGTCAGTGATCGAATTTGATAATAACAGTCAAATAAAGATGTTTGCAGTATGTTTACTCCAATTTACTGGTTACAAGACAGCAACTGCGGTAATAGGAAGCCCGTTTTCGCATTTTAGACAGAAAACAACGTGGCAAGATGAACATAAGTGCGAAAAGTTTAGGCAATTCAAGGCTTCGTTCAATTTGAATTATGGCTGAATTCTCAGTAGGCCCACATTACCCCACCTGGTAAAAAAATAAAAATAAAAAGAACAATCGCGTCAATGACTTCGAAATAAACGTTATTTCATTTGTAAAAGACCAAACTCTCACCTCGTGGTCATTAAATTGGCCAGAAAAGCAAAACAACAGTGGCAGGAGAAAGTTTTCCTGGGCTTTGAAATTCTTGCACAGTAGGCCGTTCAGCAAATTTATTTTATAAAACGAGTGGAGATACATCTAAGAGGAATGTTTTATGTAAAAAGGCAGTTTATTATGCAGACATTAAAAGAAAAATAGCAAGCCTTTCTTCCATTTAATGAGGAAGGATATTTCTAGCGAAAAGCTCAGTAGACCCACTTTACCCCGTAGACCCACATTACCCCACCCTACCCTACTTGCCATATAATAAAGCCTTTATTAAACGATTACTCGATCCATGCTGGAAAATAGTTGGACCTTAGTTCATTGTACGGACCTCACTGCGTTCGGTCCGTACATCAAACTGCGATCCCAATATTTTCCAGCATGGACCTCGTAATGGTTTAATAACCGCATAAGGTTATGAAAATGTCCTTGTTTAGTCGTTCGATTTGAGCAATAGATCATTCATCATGTAGAGTACTCTCAAGCATTGTCATAATCTTCACTCTATGTTGTGAATTTTTTTGTTTTCTACTTGCTAGAATTGATGACATTTATTTTGGCACTTTTTTCTCCTGCTATCTAAGCAGTTGCTCTATCGACTGAGCTATCCAAGCACATGCTTATACAGCAAGCATGGTTTATGGATATCCGGATCAGTGTGGTGACATAACCAGATAACCAAACTAAACGTTATCAATGTTTGTTTGGTCAGGACTTGAAGACAAATATGCTACGGTATGCAAACTACGACGCACGCTCCTGCACAGAGTCTTCTTTTCAGCTTTCGTCTTTTTTGCGCATGTGTGGGATTTCGCAAAAAGACTACACATTCAAGCTATTATAAATCAAATGTGAAAATAAAAGTTTTGAACAAAGTAAGCAAATTGATAGTTAAGCAAAGTAAACAAATTGATGATACAAGGACTGACAAAGTCAAGTTATTAGGACGCTACGGAAGAGCGTGTGTAAGCTCCAACAATAACAAGCCAATAGTGGTTACTTGAATCTCTTTGTAATTTCCAATGTTGGATCTTACAGTATCCATTACAAATTCGTTCAAAATCCATCCAGTACACTTGTTGCTGAAAATTTTCAAAAGTGGGGCACAGAAGAGCTTGTCAACATCAGTAACTCAATAGACCTTTTAGCTATTCTACAAAAAGAGCCTGGATCGAGCGTCATTTTTATACATTTTTATACGCGAGGTTCAATCGAGTGGCGTGAGAGCTTCCATCGCTATCGTGCACGTTCGAGAATTCTACAAAATGTAGCGAAACATCGTTCGATTCTCGTTCTTTTCAGAACAGCTAAAAGGTCAATTACATGTTTGTGATTAATGGTTAACTCAATTAGTCACCTTGAAATGTGCATGTAAATTTGCATTTAATAAGCGTTTAGTCTTGTTCATCCCTTATGAAAATTGAAAGGATAATGGACGTCTCAGCAACACGTTTCTTCCATAGTAAAGGTACCTGGGGATGTGCCGCGAGCAAGGGTATACTTTTTCTGACTTCTAGTCTAGCCAAAGGTATACTTTTTTGCAATTTTGGCCCAGAACGGTCTAGCCAAGGGTATCATTTTTGACAATATTGGTCTAGCGAACGGTCATGATATCATATTTGGTACAAATTTGACAATATTGGTCCAGGAAATGGTCAAAATTGGTCTAGCCAAGGATACCATTTTCGTAAAAATTGGTCCAGAGAATAGTAAAATTAGTCTAGCCAAGGGTACCATTTTCGTAAAAATTAGTCTAGCTAACAGTACCATTTTGAATATGCTCGCGGCAGACCCCTAGCCAAAATTTGGCCAAGAACCCTCCCCCCCCGTGCTCAGCAAAAAGTATCCCCTTTATAGGAACAAAACGATAAGATATCATTACTCTCCGAGTTCACAGCTACATTTATCTATCTTCAACTTAGATGCATATACCTTGCATTTAAAAATCGTAAACCAAACACAGGAGATACAAGTTTGCAAAGTCAGAATTTACAGTTCACCCAAATCCAGAGGTTTTGAAAAAGGGCCTAGCCATGATTTGTAACATGGACATTTTCCAAAGCACCTGCACCTGTAAACCCTAATGTTTAGTTTTGCTTTTGAAAAGAATAAAAGACGTATGTGCATGGCCCTGATTAAACAAATATAATAAAAATATGATAAGAATGATAAAGTCGTGCCACATCTCGTGCATGTGCAAAATAAGCGTGCATGTGCTCCTTTTCCTCGTCTTTGATACAAAACACTGGGATGGAATGCAATGCAAGAACTGATTCATCAAAAAGGAAGTCATTTCAATAACGATTGAAGCATTTCAAGGCATAATTCTTTTCAAAAGTGAAAACTAAAGTTCAAAGTTGAACATTATTTTGCAAAATATATGTGATGTCAAATTATGGCAAGCCTCTGGTTTCAGGTGCACTCCAAATGTTGACCTTGTGAACTCATATCTCCGGTGTTTGGAGGTCGATTATCAAATGCAAAGTATGTGCATTTAAAGGGGCTGGGTCACGTAAAGTAAACAAACTTCTTTCGGAACGACGATTTTGTAGTTTCTTTGACAGGCCATATCACTCAGATTTGCCACTATTTTCTCAAAATGAAAGTGCTATTTTGAAGATGAACTCTTGAACTCCAGAGAGAAACAAACGAAACAACCATTTGTTGAGGATATCGAGGACTGCCCCTTTTGTCTGAGCCTTTTGTTATGCTGGTAAAGTTCAAAGCAGATCAACAGCTGGGAAACCTATCACCATGCGCGAGAATCTCTTTGTCTCTTTGCTAATTCTTGTTTGGATTGTGGCCGGATTATCAGCCCACATTCTTTCAACAAAACCAAACATGCTTTCTGCGCATGATCACAGGCTTCCTTTTTGGGGGATGACCGTTGCTTTGAACTTTGACGATTCGTATCCCCAACAACATATGTTGTAAGATTGCACAGATATTGATGGATTTTTAGAAGTAACTTTATCGTGGATTCACCCCATCCACCTAAATCTGTGCAAAACACAATGGGCTCGTGCCGGCGCTTGCGGGCAACAATATAGATTATAAAGATAACAGATTTGTTTACGGTTACGTGACCCAGCCCCTTTAAGTTGAAGATCTACAAATGTAGCTATGAACTAAATAAATTCCGAAATTCTATCGCTTTGCTCTCTAATTCGCTCAAAAGGAGGTACTTTTTTGAGTCACCTGATAGTGAGACACAAAAACAGAGATGAAATCAATGATTTTGCAGTTTCCTACTTATCAACATACATTTTCACACATCGCCTGTACTTCCAAAAAGACTTGCTTCGTTTCAAACTTTGTGTTTATTTAGTTTGCTACAGTGAAGCGTTCATCCTCTTAAAGGTAATCAAAACTTTGTTATTCACTTTACCCTATAAGTTGCAAGGCTCCTGTGTCTGCCCTGGTTGATGTTCACATCCAGATCCCTCCTCTTCTCCATATTTGTTGGTGATAACCACTCTTATGACATCTGTATCTGGATACTTCCAACTGCCAAAAGCATACATTTCTCTCTTCGGTCCAGCTAGCACAGTTGTCACATCTTGCATCTCTTCTTGGTCATTCTTCCATTTTGCTGAATACTTTCCCAATAGTTTAAACACTGCTTTCCACTTGTATTCAATGTCCACTTTTGACCGCAGATAGTTGATCATGATTTCAGTGTTGGCTGGTACTTGAACAGAGACGTCTGTCTTGTCCGTTGTCGTAGTGGTTTTTGTCTTGCTGGCCTCCACATTGAGAGAAGTTGTACCAGTGATTTCTGTTGTGAAGGTTGATTTCGTTCCTGTACCAAATGCCATTGCTCCAACTTCTACAGATGCCCCAACTTTTACTGCCAAAGAGAAGCCTGAGCCAATTTTGAAGGAAGATGACGTTGATATAGCTGCTGTGAGCCATTTGGTGCACTTGTATGATGATGTATGAGCTGAGCAAATGACTGGAGTGAAGCCTTTGATTGGTGTAGGCTTTGCAACATTGAGTGGGGTTTTATCTTCGATGTTGAACGATTTTGCGTCGAGTTCCAGCATGTTAGTACGGTCTGAGAGTGATTTGCATTGGTATGTGCTGCTAGTTGCTGATTTGTCCATAGCATTCATGGAGCATTGCTTAAATTGTCCTGATGTATCTTTTACCTTGATAGAAAGATCTGGCTTTTCGATCCACGATTCTCCATTGTACTCTCCCATCTTGCAGCATTTGAACTCTTCCAAGCAGTACAGCTCTTGGCATGCACTCTTGTAAAGCCCTGCCATGAAATATCCACTTTCACACTTGGTCCAGCCTCTGACGTTAAATGAAGTCCACGCATCGAGATTGTAGCATCGTCCCCACTGCTTCTTTTGAGATTTCTGGCGACAACATTTGGATTCTTCAATATTGCCCAAACGTGGTCCATTGGTATTGAAGAGGCCTGTCATGTAGTAGCCATTTTTGCAGGTAGACCAACCTTTTTTATCGAAACTTGACCACCAGTTGGCATTGTAGCAATCCATGTCCTCTTTTTCAGGGTATAGATAGCTGGGTGCATCGCGGCATTCTGCAAATTCGATTCGGCCTATTCTTTCATCGCCAATCTTCTTGTCGTGTCTCCACATTCCAGTCATATATTTGCCACTTTCACACAAAGACCATCCATCGCGGTCCATGGAAGCTTGCCAATCTGCCTGTTTGGTTTGAGGACTTGAAATTGTGACAAGTCCCTTCATGTAATTGCGATACTCCGTGTTCGTTTGCCACTCATGACTGAGTCTGCGTAGAACTTGCTTTGCAACATCAATATTGCCAACGACACTGACAGTGTATGCACTCGGTCCACCACAGCAGCTTTGCACTCCATGACATTCTGACCAGGATCGACATCTAGTAGTGCATTGACTGTCCTTCACTTTGTGGCCTTTTGGGTAAATATTTCCACACTGACATTGGTCCCCTTGTGTAGCAGCCATTATGTAACCTTTGTCCCTGCATGTTTCCTGACATTTGACATTTGAGTTATGGCCTCCCATCTGTTTGCTAAGAGCTGATGCAAATGAAGAGAAACATGATTCTACTGCGTAGGAGTTTGCTGATCGTTTTCTTTTACCTCCTTCGACAGGAGCTGATATTGCCAGGGGCAAAAGCACTGTTATCAGCAGCATGCCATTTTGAAAATACATCTTGTATTTCTGGAATGAAAGACAAAATTGATAAGATTATAATTTGATTGAGATGAAAGATTTCGTTGATAAACAATCTACAACTTTGTTTCCATTTGTTGCTCGGGCCTGGAATCTAAATGGTAAGCTCAGGATGGCTGTCTGCCCTATCATACCTGGGCGTTTTGAAGCGGTCAATACCTAAGGTGGAGTTTCTAGAAATGTTGCCTGTTTTGCTGTAGCCATTGCCGGTTTCCCACAATTTTCAAAGGCAATTGTTCCTCGAGAGCCATGACTATTTAATCTTCCCCCCCCCCCTCCCCCTTTTCTTCGCTGTTATAGTAGGTATAATCTTTAAACTTGGTAAATAGATGTACTTTGACGCAAACAATCAGAATCACATGATTAAATCAAGTATCTCTATTGTTCTTGTTGCTATGACAATAAGAAGACTTTCCGTTATGATTATTATGATTATCACCAACATGATTGAAACAATGAAATGAGCCTTTTTATCCATTAAAACCCAATTCACCCACTTTTATCTGACCAGACTCTTGATAATTCTAATCAGAGATTTTTGAACAAAACTACCAGGTGACAAAAAGTAAAAAGTCTTAGGGCCTGTTTATATGAGGAAAATCATCCCACCTTCCAGGCTATCAGCTGTCAGGTGGGATGAAATCTGCGTGTGTTTATATGTAATTTTCATCCCACCTTCCAGCATTTTCATCCCACCTCCCAGCCCACGGTTTGCAGACAATAACAATCGTAATTGGTGTTTGGCGCCAGCAGCGATTAGGTTTCCCTTTGTTTTCATATTCGCGCGTGCGCAAGACGGACGATTTCATCCCACCTTCCAGCTTTTCATCCCACCTTCCAGCGTTTATATGGAAAATTTTCATCCCACTTCAGTGAGATCCCACCTCTCGTCGAGTGGGATCTCACCTAGCCGGGCTGGCTCACTTTCCATATAAACGCAAGATTAAAATTACAAGGGATCGTATAGAAGGGTGGGATCTCACCTCTCAGCTCACAGCCTGGAAGGTGGGATGATTTTCCCCATATAAACAGGCCCTTAATCAAGAATTCGAGTTTTCATGATTATTGGTGGGCATTTGTAAAGTCACTCGAGGAGAAATAGTAACAGGTCATGACCTGAGATCTAACTTCTGGTTGTACATCGTTGGCATTTGATTCTACTTGAAGATCAAGGGTAACTTAACGATTGCCTACCAAATAATACGCTTCCAAGTGATATTTAAGATGCACTAAATTGAAATTTCTCGTTTCCAATTGAGTTGGATATCATCAAATACATGTGTTTAAATCAAAACGATTTTAGTTTTAAACATTTCTTGACCACTACCTTTTAAGATTAAATTATTTTGTTTCCAATTGCATATATTTGAGATTAATCTGCAACAATTAAAAATAAGTAAACAAGTTTTGTTGATTACACAATAAAACAATGGTTTCCATTGTTGCGATTTACGAGGCTATATTTAGCATCTTTAAGTTTTCATCATTGGATACAGTATTGATATAAAGTCAAAGTAGCGGAGTCTTGGCATCCTGCATTGCATATTTTAGCATTGGCGAATAAAAGTTTGGTTGGGGAGTGGAATCCATCCAACCCCCCCCCCCCCAGGTGATATAGGGTTAAGAGAAGGCATGATCTTATATCGAAAAAGGAAAGCTAAAACTGAGTTTCTGTTGCAAGAATCGTATTTATCTGACTCCCAAGAGAATGGTAGGCAATTCACGAGAACGTCAGATAAAAGACGCCTTTAGGCCAGAAAAAATAATTCCGGTGGCAAAGATTCATTATCCTTCTTTAGATTCCTCTTCATGTTTTCTTCCCGAAGCAGCAGGAGCAAAGAAACGCAGGGGGAGGGTGCTCAGGAAAATTTAGGATAGAGGTGCT
This sequence comes from Aurelia coerulea, assembly GCA_039566865.1. Lineage (NCBI taxonomy): Eukaryota > Metazoa > Cnidaria > Scyphozoa > Semaeostomeae > Ulmaridae > Aurelia > Aurelia coerulea. Next base: position 23,997,305 of record CM076946.1, read on the forward strand.
CAGGTAGGGGTACAAAGCATGAAACCAAAAAAATAATTGCTAGCTTGAAAAAGAACCCCCAAAAATTATTTGTCAAACCTTACCCTACATACCCAAAAGTCATGAAATCAGCATCTTAAATCCATAGAAAAGTACCTTAACTGAGTACATTTTAAGGTGGTAGTATGGTAAAAAACATAAATTTGTTATTTGGACTAATGTTAGCCTAGTTGCTTGATCGTATGAAAGAGTTCATGACAGGATGATGATAATTGGAAAAAAGTCTGAAAAAATTCATTTATGTGCATAATTAAATTAGGTTGAAGGCGCTGGAGGCTGTATATGCTTTGACAATGATAACTCATGGTAGATACCTTGGATTCCAATGAAACTTTATACGATATCTCTATAGAGCATACTGAGTGTGCTGGACCAAAAAAATTAGACTTATATGTTAAATTTTTGAAACATGCGTTTTTTGAAAGGTTACATGCGGAGGAGCGAAGCGACGACACGACGGTTTCAAAGAAAATGGCGGACAGCAGAGGAGAAGCGTGCTTCAGTGCTGTCTGTATTTGCCTTGGAAAATGGATCATTAGGAAACGACAAGGAAGAACACAAGTAAGTTGACATTAAAGGTTAATTGCAAACTGAATAAACACGATGAGTGAGAGTATCTTAGGCCATTCAAATCACCCAATCTGTATGTATCCTATTGCTCATGATCACATGATGATTTTGTGGCAAACACAGCTTCACACGAGGTGTCACTTTTACCTTTTAGCCTTTCTTGCCTTCTGGGCAATGAGAATTTTCAGCTATGCGATCAAGGACTATCGCAGATTCATTTAAATGTATTACATATAGCAAAATCATTTATACTACTTCATGCAGCATACACGAAATTCAACTCAATCATATCTAAACCACATCCAGACTGGGGGCATGCAAGACCAAATTCGCTGACGATACACTCTTCAAACACTCTTCACCGTTGTTCGTCATACTGAGCAAGCCGCTGTGGACCGCTGTGGACATGAATCACGATTTAAAGGGCCCTGGTCAACATCAATGCTTTGCGGCCCTAGGCGATTATCAAGATGATGTCCGATTACAGCGCTCCGGCGAGCGAACGGTTGGTTGGCGAAGCGGTAGACTACTGCTCCCTTCACGCACTCAACTCGAGTTCGAGACCTTTTGGTGGACGATTCCTTTTATATATCTTTTTTCTTCAAGTCCCTGCTGGTTCTGCTAGTGGAATCTATTATCAGCATCATATTCGAAGGAATGGAAACCGTTGATATCACGGTTTGAAAGAAACCGCACAGGTCAATAGAAAGAATAAGAAACTACGAATACGATAACCTGGTGGTTTCAGAGTTCATAAGCCGTTGCAATATGTTCGCTTGATTCTCCCTATCATTAAAAATTCTTACTGGATGCTCTGAATTACTGTATCCCTCCCCCATCCCTTCCGCTGTGGGCAGGGCCGTAGGAAGAAGCTTCGGATTGGGGGGGCAATTGTTCTTAAAACAATAGAGAACAATACATCTAATTAAATCATGTGACGTAGCACCATTGTTTTAAAAAATTATTTCTAAAACCAGGCAAGGTGTTGGTATATTACGTTTTATACCTGCCTCGAAAAGCGCTCAGTGAACTGTACAAGTTATATGTTCGCTCACATCTTGATTATGGGGATGTTATCTTCCATATTCCATCTAAAAAATGTGACTTCACTAACAGCTTTATACTGACTGAATAACTATATGGAAAAACTAGAGTCTGTACAATACTCTGCTGCAAGAGCGATAACAGGTGCATGGAAAGGTACTTCTTGAAAGACACTGCTCAAAGAACTTGGCTGGGAGACCTTAGATCTTCGGCGATGGAGTAGTCGTCTTGTCCTCACATATATTCTATCTATTTGATACTTCTTCACTTCAATAATACATCGTTCTCAGAAGAACACTGATGAAGAGGAACATGAGTACAGTGTGGACATATCTTTGAACAGCAAGACCTAGCCTGAGATCAAGCAAAAAAGGCAAAAAAAAAATGAAAGGTTAACAGGCTAAGCAAGACCAAAGGTTGATACTTTGTTAAGAACAGCTGTTTAGCATTACAAATCAACACAGTCATTTTTTTTGGCATATTCCACTTTCCAAGATGGTCTGTTGTATTTCTTTGAGAATTGAAAGCTAGAAGGCACAGTGATCCAGACTGTCAAAATTGTGGAATAAATGCCAAAACACAAAGCGTTGCAAATGCATAAACTTTCACACCAATCAAAAAGAGGAAACTTTGAGCTATTCAGAACAAAAATTCGTATAGAAATCGGACCAACGAGTGCAGAGAAATTGCACTTTGAAGTTGAAAAAAATTGCTAGGCCATGTTTTTGTTTACAGTTCCGGTGTATGACTTTTGAAATAGGCCTAAACCAACAATTTTTCATTTCTCCAGTTGTATTCATCCGATTTCAATAAACGTTTTTTTAAATTGACCCTCAATGTCTGCGCAACTATGCACCGTATCAGTTCTATGAATTTACATCAATTTATTTAATTTATTTGGCACATATTTGTCAAGGGCTATATTTAGCAGTAGAACTACACGAGACCCCTAAATTTCTTCTTTCCTGGTGCAAACAAAAAAAGTGAGGAAAAAAGAGTCTTAAAAACTCATTTCGCACTAAACTTCAGGTATAGATGAAGGTTTCTGCCAAAGGGTTCGTTCAGGTTCGTACAGGTAAAAATTTTATAGCTGATATAAGAAATCGAGTCATTTAGGCCAATGTATGCTTTTTTTGTCATTTTCCGTGATTAGAATGTATGTTTTGTTTTTGGGTGGTTCCATTGCATAGTTTTCGATTTTGTTCCAATCCATTTTGCAAGTTACCGTTCAGAAAGAAGCAATTCAACCTTCGTTGCTCTTGATGACTTAGTTCCCTCTTCGTTCTTGATATCAAGCCATGTTTTCATGCCTACTTGGTATTCAAAACTCATTAAATACCCTCTTTACCGTTGTTGTCTATTCCTCTCCTCTCTTCTTTGTACCTTGCCTTTCTACTTTGTCAAATATATTATACCTAAAATTTTTACTTCATCCTCACTGTAGTATGTTTTACTGCGTCTCATTGGCGTACTATTTCGCTAAGTGTTCCCAAAATTTGTTTTTTCGGTAGCATGTGTCATACTCATAATGTTTATTGATTACTTTAAAAAAGCTTGTTAGAAGTTCAAAAACAGAATTTACTCAAACTTTCTTGCAAACCAATAGTCGAAAATGGGGACATTCATCAATAGACGTGCAGGAAATACATTTCATCTAGAGTGGTGTCGCCCTTTATGCCCATTTCGTCGCGAAGTTCTGAGTTAGATCCAAAAAGAGCAATTAATGAAAAAATCAAATAGCCAGATTATATCACAAACTAATGGAGAAAAATATCACAGAGTATTGATTTTTTACGTAAATTCTTTATACTGATTTTAGAAGATTTTAAAGAAGGGGGTAAAGACGTCGTCTTCTTCTATCGTCACCCATTATGGCCACAGGAGAAGCAATGAACACTACTCTCCAGTACAAAGTTGTAATAAGAAAACAGCTTTGATTGCTGTTCTTTGTTTATCATTTGGTACTTTAAGCCCAAAAATATCAATAAGAATTAACCTAAACTTCGAGTTTTGGCAATTGAAATGCATGCTTCGAGTTGTTCTAAATCCTGCCTTATCTCTTGTGATTGGACGGATGAGTTTGGCATAGCTTTCTAAAATGAAAATAGACTGAATATAATGCTGTTTTTTTTTAGTTTCGTTGATTTTCCAAGTCAGTAAGTAAGATTTTAACTCAAATCGGTGATTTTTGAAATAAATTTTGCATTTTGATATCTTGAAGCGATTGGAAACTTCTCTGGTAAACCGATGGGCATAATGGGCGAGGAAAATAGCAATTAGCAGCACTGACACTTCATAACCTTAAATCTCAATCAGAAGCCACTTTTTTGCTTTGATTTCATTGTAGATTTCCTTTCTAGAGGCAGGACTTCTGAAAAATCAAAACATATTTCAAAAATTTTAAATCGCAAGGTGTCGAGCGAAAAAAAGAGGAGAACGGAATGTAAATAGAATCATGAAATTTGCAATCCTTGAAAGATTCAATTAGAGATATGCACAAACCATCTCGTCAGGTTTCAATGCAAACGAACTGAAACTTCAGTGAAGGTCAAATCCTGATAAATCAGATGTCAGTGAAGATTTTCCGCGCAATTGCAATTTTATTCCTTTTCGTCAGTCCCCTGAAATTTAATTTTCTCTTGCTAGCCGGCCATAATGGGCGACCGGCCATAATGGGCGACGCTACTCTAAGTAGCATATGCTGAGATCCATTGCAGTCTCTCTAACATTCCTCTGTTTACACGGATGTCCCCGGTGTAATGTCTCTATATTCAAAACTCAGTACAAACCTTTTGTGCAAAATCTTCTTAGTTCTCTTCCCTGATTTAATTTCTGGTCTCTTTGTATTTTCACACTCCCATGATAATTGCACAATGATTCTTAGGGCCTGCTTATGTGAGGAAAAGCATCTCACCTACCAGACCCATGGCTGGTGGTTAGGTCAATGCCAGCAACTGTTTATATGATCTTTGCTACTTTACCTGTATTGTTAGAGATACATTGAACTTTAGATTGAGCTGACGCACAATCGTTGCTACCTTACCTGTCTTGTTAGGGATTAATGCTATGGGGGTAGCCATAGTCCTTGGCTCCTCATGGTATCGTGCTTGTAGTATTGTTAAGTAGTTTGTAGGTAGAGCAGTACGTAAAGTATATTGTAAATTTTTAATGGGATGCGAAAAACAGGCGAGCTCAAGTTGACGTCCGAGGACGTGGACACCACCTCGGGGACTATGAACGCATGCGTAGTCTGTAAAATTTTGATGATTCGATGACGTAATCTCACGATATTCATCACAAAGCTCTAAGTTATTTGCAAGGCAGCCGAAAGTCAGACGCTTGAAGGAAACAACATCAGCCACAGGTCAATCCATTTTAACTGAGGGGAGAGAACAGGGAACAATGTCAAAAGTTTTCAGAATCACTGGCGATACACGTTTTTTTTATGAGAAACTTGGATCAGCACTTAGTACTAAAATTTTCTTAATTTCGCATGAAAATTTTGTGTTTTAGTAGTAAACGTTTCTTAATTAGTTTCTTATTTTTTTTGGGCCTAAAATTGCGGTATTGTTCGAAGTTGAGCCTTCTTCTCGAGAAAGGGCTTGCATTTTGCATTGCCATTGTCATCAAGAAGAAGCCATGCACACCAAGGCAAAAATTTATCAATTTTGCAGATAAAAGTCAAGGAAAGACGAATGTACCTTTGTTAGAGAGACATAGAATAAGAGAGAAATACAGAAATAAAGTTCTAGAGTTTCTTAACTGTTCTTGAGCGTAGTACTAGAGTTTCTTAAATTTTTGGTCATCGTAGTACTAGTTTCTTACAAACCAGTTTCTTATAAAAAAAACGTGTATAATTTTTCTTGGAAGCTTGGCAAAGAAGTGTATTTATCTGGTTAGGAAATGATATTCATACGCCAACTCAGCTTTGCTTGGGCTTTTGAATATGATTGCATTGGCTCGTTTCAATGGCCTTCTTGAAATTTTTCCAAACGGGTCTAATAACGGGGCTTTCCATAGCAATGTTATGTTCAGATAGAGTGCCCTTTTGTTTTGCCTAGGCAGATTTATCAACGCGAGACCAACCGCTCAACATTTAAAGAGAATCAACGGGTATAAAAGCGCCGCGCGGATGGGGTCTGGGTAGTCTATAAATAAATAGCCAATCATATAGCGCGTAGGTAGACTGACACTACGTCAGTCACAAAATCCTGTGATCACTTCATGTGATCAGTTTCTATTGGTAGCAACACAGCGACAACAACAGCGCGAAGATGACGATGTAGTTTGTCAAACTGGGACAATTCATGTGATCACTTTCTGGATGTAGATGGAGCGCATGCGTCATTGAATTGGATTGCAAGTTATTTTCAAATCGGTTGCCCTCGTATCCGTTGATTCTCTTTAATTCTGTGCAAAGCTTCTAGAAAGGTCGATCATGAAATCTTTGTTTGCTGTTTCTTGTATAGGCATATATTAAACATAACTGCACTTAAGAATTGATGAAATATGAGCAAATTTTCCTGCATCTGGAGCTGCGAATCTTCCCTGACTGCTAGTTGTCACTGCAATTTTCTTCGCAACGGCTGCATATATTTGAACGATTGGATTATGCCCACAGCAGCATACCGTTCAAGTCCTTACTGGTTGCTGAAGCACGCGGAATCATCCAATTTCACGGTACTCAGCCAATCAAATCGCCTCTTTCTAACCCCGTGATATCAAATCGGTCGTTGGAAGGGAATTCTTGAGTACCAGCACGAAAAGTGAAATGGCTACTAAGTTACAATAATTACATGGATTTTTTTTTAATCCCTCCGCAGTTTGTAGCGTGCTCAGACAAATATCTCATTTTGGAGCCAAATTGTATTCAATTTCCGGTCGAGGAATATTGACCGTCGTTCAAACATTGATAAAAGTCGCTACAAATATGGTATAAGGATGAAAATTTCAGAGATTATGGATATTGCCCAAAGAAATAACCCAAACACCGTCCCTTCTTTAACATATGAAAATCGCAGGTGATTTTCAGCGATTTCTATCAGAAATGTCATTTGGGCCTAAGCTTCTCACCGATTACAGCTCATACGTTGGCCCTAATAAGGCTTAGTTTGTATTCTTGTGCTAAATGATTCACTTACCAATGATGCAAGCATCAATTTGACTTCATTTTCAATTTAATGTCTCCAAATTTTGTTGAAAACATCCAGTCTTGAGTAATGTCTGCAAAATTGTTTCGTTCCGTCTTCTCTGCAAGCGAAAGTAACCTGCTCAACTGTCGCATTGCCAAAGGACAAATAATATTTCAATAGAGCCGAACCGGATCATTAAACGACCGCTCGTGCGACATAATCCATTTCAAATTCCCTAGTCATTTCGAGAAGCACTTCCTTCATTCTGCAAAGTTCAGTCTTTGGAAAATTTGATCACTGTTTTTCGATCTTTTTGGGCTGTCCGCTGGCAACAAAATTCCCAGAAATCGTAGATATATCAATAAGTAGGCATCTGAAAAATCAACTAAAAATAACCAAGAATAATATTGGATATTGACAAAGGATTAAATAAAAACTATTTCAAATTGGTCCAGTATATGATTTATCGTGGCCTGTCGAAAGTGGGAACTTTTTTCTGGCTCGCCCGGTAGATATATATTGTACATTTGTAGGTTTATTGAATATTGTAATTAGGCTAGTTTTCATTGTAATTAGGTTAGCTTTATTTTTAGTTGCAGGGTACATTGTAAAACAGTTACTTTAACTGAATTGTAACCCTGGGTAAGCAATTTTAAAATAAATAAACAAATTTAAAAAAACGTGTTGATATTGGTTTTTGTTTTTTGTTCTTTTTAATTCATATTAAAATCTTACAATAAATCTTACTTTCTACTATACTTTCCTAATTACTATACAACACTACGGGGAAGATACCATGGGGAGTGAAAGACAATGACTACCCCATGGCCAATATGAAAAGACGCGGAACATTAAACTAAATACAACTATACTACATAATTATGCTTGAATTTATGGAAATTTAACTTTCTGAGGCCAACCCTACGTTGAGTAAGATAGGATAATCCCCTTGGATCGCGAATTCCAAAGACAGATTTTGCAGGGGAGGGGGGGGGGGGGCAATTGTTGAAAAGAGCCTTTTCTTAAAAACAGCAATAGAAGGTGCAAGTCTCAATTCAGGCTCAATTTGTTGATTTCATCTCAGACGAAAGACTATTCCATGTTTTGGGCCCTAGATACGATAGACATTTTTGTCCAGAATTACTTTGCGAAATGGAATATCCGATTTGAACTTGGACCTTCGTGTTGTTCGGCCCTGGTTGACTGGACGGCATATCTCAGCACTGTACGCCGGGGCAGTTCCTCTGAAAAATTTCATTATGTTGACACAGACACATTGATCTATCCTGTTCTTTGTAGGGAGCCAATTTATAGCCTTCCATTCTGTGACCCCAAAAATGTGCTGTGTTTTTTAAATTTAGATAAAAACGAATGCATTTGCTTTGTGCCGTCTGGATGTTTTTCGACAGCCTCTATTCAACCCTGGATACCAAGAGGTGCATGCATAATCAAAATGAGGTTCAATAAGAGCATTTAAAAGCAACCTGCAAAGGGACTTTGTTCAACTAGTGACGTTGTGCAAGAATTTACAATGACTCCCAAATCAAAACAAAGGTGAAAATAGATGTTGAAAATGAATGTCCAGTCGCTTAGGGTAAAAATCGTGACGGGGTGGAACAAAGCACCAAACTTTCCAAGGTGATACCTAGGGGTATGGAGAACATTTCCAGAAGGGGTGCCGCTTTCTATCGATTCCGGGGGGTAACCTACAGACAAAAGTGTTATGACGTCATGAGCAAATTTCAAGAAATCCTTTTTGGGGTACTTTAAGTCTGATTTCACCAGTTGCGAGAGTCTAGATTAATCATTAATCCTTGTAAATGAACTATCTGTGAACCTTTTTCAGTCCTTAACCAAATACAATATTAACATTTCTCAAAACCGGGAGTCAACACTTAACTTGAGTCACTAAATTTGAAGCGTAACCAGCGTAACACAAACCTCGTCTCAAATTTAAAACGTAATAACTCTTCCAAACATTAAAACATGATCAAGCTAAGGCATCAAATGAAAATTGTCCGCAGCATCATTTTCTACAGTAAAAAAATAAACCTCAAGTCATGTCGGTATAGTAATATAAACTTTGTTTAACATGTTGCATTACATCGGCATAGACCTGCACATGACAGCCGTGCAAGATGACATTACATCTTTGCAAGCAAACAGGAAGGGGCCCTACAACCACATTTGAGCAATTCTCTCCATGCTTTGCTTGCCTCTGGTAGCCCTGATAAAAAACAAAGCCATGTTGTCTCGTCTAAATAAAGCTAAGATGTATATCATATCAAGAAATTTATGAGAAAACGTGACTGATAGTTTGATGGTGTGGGATGGTGTTCGTCAAGTTCCACAACAGCTTGATGACCAGATTTGTACGGAGTAATCAGAGGCTGATGAAACTGAAAAAAGACTGCTTCATTTTGGAACAACAACGATTGAGAAACGATCACATAGTTGAAACTGGTCTGAAGTAACATATTGCAATTGAGTCTAATTAACTGGCTATAGGCTTTTTTCTACAACAAACTTTGCATAAGCTGTATTTATACTAACTTGCTGTATTCACAAGTGATGTGTATCATATTCTATAAAACTGCCTTTTCTCATTCTCAAAATGGGGCACATCCTGAAATGAAACGGTAATTTTATGTTTAGAATTACATCTTTTGGAACACATACCCAAAGCCCAAAGTAACCAATCCCCCTAGCCTCCTGGTTCCTGAGCCAGTTTGTTTTTTATAGTAGCACATCATGAAAGCCGGATATTTCTTTCATTCCTCTGTGACTATGCATCACTTTCGTTGATTAATGTCAATTCTAAAAGATATCAACCTGAGTTGGTTAAAGACTTTCAATTGAAGGTACCTTCTATGAAAGCAGATCCTGTTTGAACTCATTCACATTGAGCCACGCAGTTTCGTGTAAGAGCAGAATGCGGGAGAATTTCTCCGGTAACCTGAATTTTTGAGAGTCAGCTTGGATTAAATTAAATGACCAGTTTACCACATGCAAAAATGCTTGAGTAACGGGGGTGAAAGGCTTCCACGGTTGCCACACTACCTTTGTCTTTTCATTCTAGATCTGTGATTGTGTATCGCATCCTGAAAATGCATAGAAGGGCAAAGCTTCGCATTTTGGCCTCTCTAGTTTGTGACACAGCTTATTGATGCTGTAATGCTTGAAGTTCTTTCCCATACCAAGGGCAACGATCAATTCCATATGTGTGTGTTCATCAAGGAGTTTGAAGAATACACCAATCCAAATCCTAACCAAATCTGCATCCACAATTCGAATGAGGCATTTTTGGCTACCGTTTTCCAATGCGTCGTGGGAATTCAATACCAACACACGTGTCTGCTTCCTTGTGATAACAGTCTAGCATCACTTTACTAAAATTGACTGTTTCAACAAATGATGCTAAAAGAGAGCCAAACAATGTAAAATACCTAAAGTCTTCGAAACAGAATTTTGGTTCAGAACAATATACTTCATCTAAAATTTCCATCAAGAACATCATAAATTGTCTTCATTTGCGGCAACTCAAAATTTATGTAAAGTGATTATTTATATACAATGCATAGAAGATAATATATACAGAGATCGTGTATAATTATGGACACATTCGTTCAGGGATTGATTGGGAGAAAGGAGGCTCCACATTTCCACGGGTGTTTCTATGCTATCTTCACTTAACTTGAATAATTGAGTTCTCTATGAAATAACATTGTATGGAATGTAACTTTGCAACAAGAATATCAAAATGACTTTGATGGATCAGCATGGCTCTCATTGGCATCATTCTTGGTTTGCAAGAGGAGAACGGTCAAGCGTTAGGCGTCTCTAAAAAAACGCGAATAGGACGCTCTAGAAACAGCCCATGTCAACGCAGCTCTTGGAAAATTATGGTCAACAAGATACTTAATCAAAGGCTTTCGAACTTTGGATCCTTACCTGATGTGATGACAACTTTTTTCTTGGTGCATATTGCGTTACTGATACATTCGTTGAAAGTATGTTAAAAAGTTCTTCTCCGTTCTTTGGTGTACGAAAACCTTGAAATTGTTTGGCAATTGTATCTGATTCTTCCTTATCAAGTCTTTCCCATGCTCTTCTCTAATAGATTCTTTGATTCTGTCTGGTTTATAGACATCCCATATTATGTCCATTCTCTGGCGGCTTTGAAGCTGCTTCTTTAGACATATAGTACACAGATCTTCTCTACAGTAGAAACCCGCATAAAAGAACCTGTTTTTATAAGAACCTAGAGGCTGAAATTCAATCTTTAAAACCCCCTAAATAAGAACCCCTAAGAGGCTGAAACTGGGAAAGGTTCTTATATAATAGCTTTAATGTAAATTATTAAAATGACAAGAATTTTTAGAGTTCTTCACATCCTGATCAGACTTCTTCATTGGTACAAAAGATTTGTTCTCAAGAATTCTCAAGAATTCTCAAGAAATCTCAAGAATTCTTGGGCTGGAAAACAGTGTTAATGTGTGCAAGGCCTGCTCGTATATAAGAACCTTTTTAAGAACCATACAGGCTGGAATTTAGAATAGCAGCCATTTAATTAAGAACCAATTCAGGCTGCCCAGAAAAAACCTAGGTTCTTTTATGCGGGCTTCTACTGTATGTATTCATCACACATGGAAGCATCGTCGATGGGAAGGGAGTGTGCCACCGCTGTACCATCAACAACTTTGAGACCACATAAAAAGGTCGCTGTTACGTCTGTTGTCCGAAATACCTGCAGTAAATCTGACTTCTACGCTAGCAGACGGAGCATTCATTGCTGAGGAAGAGAGGGCTGCTAAGCGTGATTTCATGTGCAAATAATTTGTCTGCATCTCCTTTTTTAAAGTGGCTGGCGATGTACAGGTGACTGGCTAAATTGTAGTCAGTCTTCAAATTAACCACCATTTCTTTAAATTTTGAGATTTTTGTGAGAGCTTGAAAAGAGGAACGGAATTCTTCATTGTGGAAATCTCATCGATACTGACAAGGCGTTCTGTTTCCCCATGGTTTCAACTGATCGAATTGCGAAAACAACACACTGTTTGCTATCTCTATATTGATATAATGCAAAATTTAGATAACTAGACCGACCAGACACTTGGTTATTTTCTCCTGTAGAAAATGATGCTGCGGACTATTTTCCATTGATATCACTTCGACACCTTAGCTTGAGCATATGTTTTATGTTTGGAAAAGTTATTACGCTCTAAATTTGAGACATACCTTTAGCGGTGTGTGTTACGCTGGTTACGCTACAAATTTAGCGAGTTATTTTATTTTTTTTCATTTTACTTTTTTTAACCACGGTAGTCCCGTCAGTCTGCAGAGACTGCTTTACAGGGGCCCGTGCAAAATGTTATTAAAACAAATTTAGAATCTTATTTACAGTTAAGCCTTATTTACAATTAATATAATATGAATTTTTTGTCCTATAAATACTTGGCTGTCCCGTGGTTGTAAACAACTGATGAAGATTTTATAATCGAAACGTATTGCTTTTAACAGTTTTGTTTTTCATATACTGTTTTCTGTTATTTTTGATGGTGGTTTTGTTTTAATATAATATAGATAAATGATAAATACAAATAGAAATGTTCCTAAATTTATCAAAAGAAAAGTAAAAAGAAAAACCAAAAACCCTCTACAATTTCTTTTTAGCCTCTTTTTGAAAGTTGAAAGGGAGGGTGCATGTTTGACATCTGAACTTAATTGGTTCCAAACCTTAGGCCCTCGAAATGAAATGGACTTCTGCCCATTTGACGTTTTGAAGAAAGGAACACGCAAGTCAGCTTCGGTATTTCTTAGTCTCATTGTGTTGAGAGCTGAATTTTTTACAAATAACTCAGACAGCCAGACAGATATTCGGGCACGAGACTATTTGTTGACTTGTACATTATAGTCGCTGTTTCACTTTGAATAATGTCTAAGATAGTTGGCCATTTCAGCCTTTTGATCAGACCAGCTGCTGAAACATCATAGCTGCTATTTGTAACAATTCTGGCAGCTCGATTTTGTAATTTTTGGAGAGTGTCAATTTGGGTTTTACCACAGCATCCCCAAACTGAGCAACAATACCTGAAGTGGGGTTCAACAATTCCTCTGTACATCTTACTGAGCGTTTTCTCAGGGAGAAATTTCTTTGCATACTTAAGAAAACCTAAGGCTCGAGATACTTTAGTTCTCATACACTTTATATGCTCATCCCAGACAAGATGACTGCCAACTGGACACCAAGGTATTTAGTCCTCTCCACAGTCTCTATCTGTGTGCCATTTATAGAAAAGGAAGGCTGGTCAACGACTTCATCACAAATCTTTTTCAGCTTTGGACGGGATCCAACTATCATTGCATGAGTTTTAAGGATGTTTAAGGAAAGTTTGTTTCCCTGCAGCCAATCTTTTAAACAATCTAGATCTTCGTTCATACATTGGTTAAGCTCTTCTATGTTTTTTGATGCATATGAAAGACTGGTGTCGTCTGCATACATAGTCACGTTGCAATTTCGCAGAGCAAGTGGGAGGTCGTTAATGTAGATTAAAAACAGTAGGGGACCAAGGCAAGAGCCCTGTGGAACACCACAAGTGACATCCTTAGTCTGCAAAAGTGCACCATTGACTTTGCAGTATTGCCGTCTGTTGTTCAGATCTGAAACAAACCAAGAATGTTCCAGACCAGTTATACCATACCTAATTAGCTTTTTAAGGAGAATGTCATGATCTACGGTATCAAATGCTTTCTTTAGGTCGATGATTACATTTGCTGTGTATTTTATCCATATTTACGTACCATTCGTTTGTACTCGCAAGCAGACAGGTAACAACAGAATGTAACAATCGGAAAGCAGATTGATTTGAGAACAGAAGCTTGTTTTTGATGAGAAAATCATAAACTTGATTATCGACCAACTTTTCGAACAGTCTGGCTAGAAATGGCAAGACAGATATAGGCCTGGAATTTGAACTGTCATCTTGTTGACCGCTCTTGAAGACAGGGGCAACTCGCGCATAGAGAAATCACAAAAATACTTTGGCATTAGCGCTATCTGACCTGGAGGGGGGGGGCCATTCCGCCCACCCCAGTACATTTTTTTACACCGTTTTCCATGTATGCAGCAGGCCTCTTAGATTTTGAAAGTTTAACTTTGTATCATTGAGCAATAAAATTGTAACAATTGGGACATTCTATTTTTAGCCTTGTCTCCATGGTTACCAATTTTTCATTCGGCACTCTGTGATAAACATACTTTGTGTCTCCCTTAATCATGTTTAATTGGTCCAATTAAGGTAACTCTGCTTTCCGCTCTAACGCACAACGAGATGCCGTTTCGCAAAACCACTCTCCTCAAAAAACAGTTAATCAGGAACGCCGGAGAGGGGGGCGCGGGGGGGGGCAAGCGCCCCTCCTGCCCTTTCCTAACGGGGGCAAGGGGGGCAAAAGTGCCCTTTCAATGAAAAACAATAATTTACTTTGAAACTTGATAGAAAAGCCGCCATAGCTTCATTCCCTTATCAGAAACACACCAGTAACGAAAAATGTCTGGCAATTGCAACTTCAAAATAAGCAATACACTCATTTTTTTATAAGAAACTAAGGTCCGGGGCTGGTAGGCAGTTTCTTAAATTTTTGGACCATTTTGCTACCACAAGTTTCTTCCGTGTTTCTTATATTTTTATTGCCGGAAGTTTAGAGTTAATTTTGTCTTGTCTAAAGGGCTTCCAAATTACTTAGTAAGTCTCTCAAAACGAGTAAATAACATGATTCACACTCAAAATAATGTCCAAACAGTTGCTATAACTATACAATGTCAAAATATTTTGAGTGTGACAGGAAAATTAAAACTGAAAATTACAGAAGTTTCTTAGCTTTTTTCAATTCAAGTAGGGTTGTTTCTTAGCTTTCGAAAAATTGAGCCTACCGTTTCTTATAAGCGGTTTCTTATAAAAAAAAAATGAGTGTATGCGATTTTATGCGATTCGGAATGAGGACATGTGGAGAAATAGCCGAAAAATTTTGTGAAAGAACATTATTAATGTTCGTTAAAACGTTTTTGATAGCATTTTAAGCCAATCTAAAGGGCGTGGTCACAAAAATTTTCCCGGGGGAGTACCCCCGGACCCCCTACTTTTTAGGCTCGCTTCGCTCGCCTTCGGTCTCGATTGCCCTTACGTTCCTAGTCGCCCCCTTGCCCTACCATCGCTCCGGCGTGCCTGGTTTATTTCTCCAATATCATTCGGCCTATCGAAAAGCGGTAAAAAGGATGTTGTTCTGTATAGTCTGGGCAATCGAAAGATGCATAAATGGCAATGTTTTCGTTAACGCTGGCTTCGCAAATCTTTGTTAACCCAATCTGACCTGGGTGTTTTGAAACACTCAGTGCCTGGGGGGGTGGAATCCGACCCCCTGTTTATCTCTGTTGTCATAAGAGATATGGCAGCCAAACTTGGCACAAAGGTAGTTCATTATATAAACAATGAAAATTTGAAATCATAATCCAAGTCTTAAATGGACCAATTAAACATGATTAAGAGAGATACAAAGTATGTTTTTCACAGAGTGCAGAATGAAAAATTGGTAACCATGGAGACAAGGCTAAAAATAGAATGTCCCAATTGTTACAGTTTTTATTGCTCAATGATACAAAATTAAACTTTCAAAGTATCTAAGAGGCCTGCTGCATACATGTGGAACACGGTGTAAACAAAGATGTACTGGGGGCGCCCCCCCCAGGTCAGATAGGGTTAACACCTTTTGTTGACTTCAGAAAAGTGGATGTATCTCCAAAAGTACTCAAAAAAGTTTCGATTTTTTGTCGTGCCATCCTTAGCTAGGTAGTTGATCTACAACTTTGCCAAGTCTGATTGAAAAATCTCGACTAGATTTCCTGCAATCGAATTTTATATTTCTGCTTACTTTTTGACATCGAAGGGGAAAAGCGTTGGTCAGCAGATTAGCCAATGCAGAACGATTTGAACACCCATTGAATGTTTTTCCAAAAAAATTAGTTCTAGATCTAAGATCTAGGCTCATTGTGGACTCTAAAAGAAATTAATAATTTGCGAATGCTTGCGAAAGTCTCGAAAGACAGCCAAAGCATGGTTTCGTGAAGTTGCTGGTAAAAATCAATAATTTTTAATCAATAGATGCAAATGATACTTGACAAGCGCACTAAGGATGTCTTTTAAGACTTGCGTATGGTATTCCCAACAGATGACGTTCATCTGCTTAGCCAATGGAAAAATTTCTGAAAGTTATTTCAAGCCTGAGCTTTTGCCAGCGTGATTCATAGCATGGTAATCTGTTGACTAAGGTTTCTCCATTTCGCTGTCGAAAAGTAAACAGAAATATGAAATTCGATTGCAGGAAATCTAGCCTAGCTTTTTCAATTAGACTTTGCAAAGTTGTAGATCAACAAGCTAGTTAAGGATGGAACGAAAAAAATCGAAGGTTTTTCGAGTAGTTTTGGAGATAAATCCACTTTTCTGAAATTAAAAAAATGATTTGAACAAAGGATTTGTTAAACAAGGGTTGACGGAAACATTGCGATTTATGCATTTTTCGATTGCCCAGATTATCACGCTATGGAACCTATGCGCCCAAATGGGTGGATAATCCTGCACTGGGTGGGTTACGATCTTATACTGGGTGGGTTATGATCCTAATTGGGTGGGTTACTATCCTAAATGGGTGGATTACTATCCTAAATGGATGGGTTATCATCCCAAATGGGTGGGTTATTATCCCAAATGGGTGGGTTATTATCTTAAATGGGTGGGTTATCATCCTAAATGGGGGGCTATCATCCTAAATGCGGTGGATAACCTTATACTGGGTGGGTTATCATCTTATACTGGGTGGGTTATCATCCTAAATGGGTGGGTTATCATCCTAAATGCGGTGGATAACCTTATACTGGGTGGGTTATTAACTTATACTGGGTGGGTTATCATCCCAAATGCGGCGGATAACCTTATACTGGGTGGGTTATTATCTTATACTGGGTGGGTTATCATCCTAAATGGGTGGGTTATCATCCTAAATGCGGTGGATAACCTTATACTGGGTGGGTTATCATCCTAAATGGGTGGGTTATCATCCTAAATGCCGTGGATAACCTTATACTGGGTGGGTTATTAACTTATACTGGGTGGGTTATCATCCCAAATGCGGCGGATAACCTTATACTGGGTGGGTTATTATCTTATACTGGGTGGGTTATCATCCCAAATGCAGCGGATAACCTTATACTGGGTGGGTTATTATCTTATACTGGGTGGGTTATCATCCTAAATGGGTGGGTTATCATCCTAAATGCGGTGGATAACCTTATACTGGGTGGGTTATTAACTTATACTTGGTGGGGGTTATCATCCCAAATGCGGCGGATAACCTTATACTGGGTGGGTTATTATCTTATACTGGGTGGGTTATCATCCCAAATGCGGCGGATAACCTTATACTGGGTGGGCTATTATCCTATACTGGCGGGTTGTTCTGTTGTCGGGTGCTAGGGAAAGTTTATGAATTGGCAGCAACCCCCTTAATAGAAAAATATACATATGGGCCTAGCTTTAGTTCTAAGGCACTTGTAATATGGAATCCATCGGAGTTGTAATAGATCCCAAGGCACCTGTTGTGAATGCAAATCAAGAAGGAAAATTTGTTTTCTAACTGGGAGGGAGAAGGTCGCCCAAGAGTTGATTTTCAAAAACAGTGACGATTTGGTCAAATTCATTCTGCTTCTTTGTAAACTTAGTGGCAAAGGACACTTTTCCGCTTGACAATACACGTTTTTTATAAGAAACTGGTTTATAAGAAACTAGTACTACGATGGCCAAAAATTTAAGAAACTCTAGTACTACGTTCAAGAACAGTTACAGTTGATGCAAGAGAAGCGTGACCAGCAAAATCCTAAAAAATTTGATTATTCCAAATCATCATTATTGGATTGTTTTTGGAATAATAATTCGAATAATGATCTCTTTAGACTTGTACTGTCAAATGCATTGAATGCCATGTCATGTTTTGCTGCGGATTTCCACAGCGCTACCCAGGGTACCACAGCGCAGGAGCGGTCAATAAAATCGAAATGTTGTCATTATATTATTCGATTCTTCAAAATTATATTCGATTATTATACGATTAATATTCGCATCATCCAATTCAGTCGGTCACACTACTCTTGCTTCAACTGTAAGAAACTCTTAAAATTTAATTTCTGTATGTCTCTTTTATTCTTAATGCTTTATTTCTTATAAGCGGTATATTTGTTATGATCGCTTCCTTTACAGTTTCTTAATTTTTTCCAGGAGAATACTTACAGTTTCTTATAAGCAGTTTACTCAAAGGATACCATTGTACAAGTGCCTTGGATCTAAAGCCAGGCAAATACGTATGTGATGAAATTTGCTGGCAGCAGAACAACCCGCCCAGTATAGGGTAATAACCCACCCAGTATAAGGTTATTCGCCGCATTTGGGATGATAACCCACCCAGTATAAGATAATAACCCACCCAGTATAAGGTTATCCACCGCATTTAGGATGATAACCCACCCATTTAGGATGATAACCCACCCAGTATAAGATGATGACCCACCCAGTATAAAGTTATCCGCCGCATTTAGGATGATAATCCACCCATTTAGGATCATAACCCACCCATTTAGGATAGTAACCCACCCAATTAGGATCATAACCCACCCAGTATAGAGGCCCTATTAGGGGGGTAGACATTATTTCATATTTCATCATGAAAAATTGCCATTATTTCATATTTCAAATTTACCAAAACCAAATATTTCAAAATATCAACTGTCGTGCTCCAAAATTAGAAATGACATTTACCAACCACTTCTTTTGATATCAAATCTATAACTTGTTGATTGATATCATTGATATCATATTTGCCACTCGTTCAGTGGCATAGCCACGACAAATTAAATGGGTGCATTTTATAATGAGGAGGTGTGGTAAGATTTTGAGGACACGCTCTATATTTTGGCTTAGAATTTTTCTACTTATTCTGCTTATGCTAGCTCACCTGTGTCCCACCCAGTATTACCTAGCTAGCCTGGTTAAATTTTTTTTAAGAATGACCATTTTGCAGTTGTGTAGCCTGTGTCCTCTTTTTTGGGGGCAAATGTGGGGTAAGCAAGAAAAAGTGGGAGTCTGAGGATTTGCCCCTGGGAAAAGTTTAGGGGGTCATAGCCTTTAGAATGGTGGAGAACAAGCCGCCTAGGCTCATGCCAGAATCAAAGAGTAGAAACGCTATAGGCTAAACACCTAGAAGAAAGAAAACAAATGTGCCCTAACGGAACACCCAGACGAAGCTTTTCGTTCAAGCTTTTGCTGCCGTTTTTAAAATGCAAGTGACGACAGCTTCTCCTTTTACCTTTTTGTCTCATTTCAATTCTCGTCAACTTCAACTCGTTTTAATACTCTGATCAAAGTTGTATAAAGAGAAACAATACTCATGCGCTTCAAGGTGGGGTGGAATTTGCTGAACATGAAGAGAGAGCGAGGTAGAAAGCGGAAAATTTTCAGTATTTTGAGAAACGCACTTTATCAAACGCACTTATATTATTTGCCAAAATAGAGGCATACACAAAAAACCGGTTAATTGTATCTAATAAAGCTGCATGCTTAAAAAGTAAAGCTGAATGCAAAAAAGCCAGCTACATGATAAAAAACCAGGTGGTAGTAAGATGTTATACTACGATCCATGTGTGGCAGGTATGGAAGTGCGAGCGAAGCGAGCAGGAAATTTTTGGCATCCTTTGTTCACTTAAATCGTGCGAAAGCCAAGATTTAATTCATTAGTGCTAGAATGGAATTTCTTTTTCCTCTTTGAAATTCAAAAACAACGATGCTGCAAGTGTTGGAGGGACGAAAATAAAGCTTGCCTCCCTTTTAAGTTTCTCATCAGATCTGGATGAATCATCAAAGCCCATCTTTTTTGGTACGATTGGGGAGGGGGCAACTACCCCTTTTCCTCCTCTCCTCGCTACGATAAAGCCATTTTGATGTGGACGGACCTTTTGTCACTTAGGTGATAGATGCAGCCGGTTACTAGAATTGGATTCCCATACACTTGTGGCTGTTGATCCGCCATTCTATTTAACTTCCATGCCATTGGCTGGACTTCTAGCCTATTTGTAGGAAGGGGGTCCACACGTAGAGGCTACTGGATGCAAAGAACCTTTTTATGTCCTGAATCGACTCCTCAGCAGAAATGATCATTCTTCTCTTTTAGATGTAGTTATGAACTGGGCTTGCTTTGAAATATTCGAACAGCTCAATACTCTGTTTTGAGTGGCTACCTCTATAAAATGAATAATTTTCATAAAAATCTAAAAAGATATCTAGTCATTTCGTTATTTCATATTTCATACTGGGAATCAACGTTATTTCATATTTCAAAACTAAAAAACCTAAATATTTATATTTTCCCCCCGAAAATCTCAATTATTTCATATTTCAAATACCCCTTATAGGGCCTCAGTATAAGATCATAACCCACCCAGTATAAGATCGTAACCAACCCAGTGTAGGATTATCCACCCATTTGGGCGCTTATGTTCCATAGCGTGATTATACAGAACAACATTCTTTTTACCGCTTTTCGATAGGCCGAATAATATTGGAGATATTAACTGTTTTCTGAGGTGAGTGGTTTTGCAAAACGGCATCTCGCTGTGCACTAGAGCGGAAAAGAGAGTTACCTTAACTCTAATTTGTGAATTTATATATGTTTTGATCCATATCTTTAATTTCTTTATGAAAAGTTAAAGACAAATGACGGATATATAGCGCCTAGTTTAAAAATAGAACAAAAGATGGCTTAGTGCTTTCATTTGTCTAATTGATTTGCTAATCTCTCGATATCATCAAATACAATGGAATTCAATAGGTTATATTTAGATTGCCCAGGCCCCTGATTTAAATCACCTTATATCTCCGTCATTTGTCTTTAAGTTTCATAACCATGACCTTTTCACAAGCTTTCATTTATATGACGTCATATGACATCATATTGATCATCATGCTCTAGCAACAACAACAACATCGCTAATTGAATCATGATTTCAAATGTTCATTGCTTATATTATGATCTACCTTTGTGCAAATTTTGGTTGCCATATCTTGTAAGACAACAGAGATAAACAGGAGGGCGGAATCCGTTGAGGCATTGAGCGTTTTAAGACATCCAGGTCAGATAGGATTATAAAGAATTCGATTCTTGTCGTGGATACTGCCAGGCTTATTCTTAAGGACCTGATTACATGGGAGTTTTCACCATAGGGCTGGGATTTCCACCCGAGGTAAGATTCCAGCTTCCTCTCTGGTAAACGACTTGTAAATTTCATTGTTCGATTCCATGAAAAATGTTCAGCCCTGGGTTGAAACTCAAACTTTATTGTCGTCTTACATCGGATACACAGACGTCATAAAAATAGTGATCTGTTTTTACAATTGAAAAACTAACTTGACACGTGGCGACAGATTTAAGCCCTGGGTTGAAAACTCCCATGTAATCGAGAATATTTTTCACCTCGGGTAGGAGGGCTGAAATTCCAGCCCTATGGTGAAAACTTCCTAGTACTCAGGCCCTAAGGCTGACCACAACTACAGTAGTTTTGGTCGTCAACCAGCACCCTTGGCAAATGCGCGTGCTCTCTAACAGCAGATCATGTGCTCTATGCAAGCGAGCTGATCACCAACCAAAACTACTATAAGTAGAGGTTGGTCCCTACGCAATTTATGTCATACTATGACAATCGTCTTGTTTAGTCTTTCGATTTGAGCAGTAGATCATTCATTATCATTATGTTGAGTGTTCTCCCATATTGTCATCATCTTCACTCTCTGTTGTGCATCTGTTTGTTTTGCTAGGACTCGAAGACAAATAGAAAAATGGCAAGCTACGGTATATGCAAACTCCAACAATAACAAGACAAGTAGAGTTTACTTGGATCTCTTTGTAATTTCAAATAGTAGTATCCTGCAGTATCCACGACCAATTCATTCAAATCCATTCAGTACGCTTGGTGTTATGTATTTTCAAAAGTGCGGCACAAAAGAGACTGTCAAGATCTGTACCTTAATCAAATTTTTTTGATTTTGAAAAGATTCAATTTATTGGTCATCTTGAATTTGACACCAAATTTTACATTGAATTTGCTTTTTTTCTGGTTCATCTCTCGAGAAATATGAGAAGATAGTTGACACAGGAATAGAGATGAAATCAATGATCCTGCAGTTTCATAATTATCAACATACATTTTTACCCATCACCTGTACTCCCAAGAAGACTTGTTCCTATTCAACCTTCATGTTTATTTAGTTTCTTATTGTTAAGCGTTCATTGTCTTAAAGGCTATCAAAATTTCGTCGATAACTTAACCCGACATGTTGCAAGGCTGTGTTAGCCCTGGTTCATGTTCACATCCAGTTTCCTTCTCCTTTCCATATTTGTCGGTGATAACAACTCTGATGACATCTGTACCTGGATATTTCCAACTGCCAAAAGCATACATATCTCTCTTCGACCCAGACAGAACAGTTGTCACATCTTGCATCTTTTCTTGGCCATTCTTCCATTTTGCAGAATATTTTCCCAACAGTTGAAACACTGCTTTCCACTTGTATTCAATGTCCACTTTTGACCTCAGATAGTTTATCATGACTTCAGTGTTGACTGGTACTTGAACTGAGACGTCTGTCTTGTCCGTTGTCGTATATGTTTTTGTCTTGGAGGACTCTACATTCAAAGAAGTTGTAGCAGCGACTTCTGCTGTGAATGTAGTTTTCGTTCCTGTACCAAATACCATTGCTCCAACTTCTACAGATCCCCCAACTTTTACTGCCAAAGAGAAGCCTGAGCCAATTTTGAAGGAAGATGACGTTGATATAGCTGCTGTGAGCCATTTGGTGCACTTGTATGATGATGTATGAGCTGAGCAAATGACTGGAGTGAAGCCTTTGATTGGTGTAGGTTTTGCAACATTGAGTGGGGTTTTATCTTCGATGTTGAATGATTTTGCGTCGAGTTCCAACATATTAGTACGGTCTGAGAGTGATTTGCATTCGTACGTGCTGCTAGTTGCTGATTTGTCCATAGCATTCATGGAGCATTGCTTAAACTGTCCTGATGTATCTTTGACCCTGATAGAAAGATCTGGTTTTTCGATCCACGATTCTCCATCGTACTCTCCCATCTTGCAGCATTTGAACTCTTCCAAGCAGAACAGCTCTTGACATCCACTCCTGTAAAGCCCTACCATGAAATATCCACTTGCACACTTGCTCCAACCTTTATTGTTAAATGAAGTCCACACATCGAGAGTGTAGCATTGTCCCCATTGCTTCTTTTGATTTTTCGGGCGACAACATTTTGATTCTTCAATATTTTTCAATTCTTTTCCATTGGTATTGTAGAGGCCTGTCATGTAGTAGCCATTGTTGCATTTAGACCAACCTTCACTATTGAAACTTGTCCACCAGTTGGCAGTGTAGCAATCCATGTCCTCTTTTGCAGGGTACAGATAGCTTGGTGCATCGCGGCATTCTGCAAATTCGATTCGGCCTATTCTTTCATCGCCACTCTTCGCGTCATGTCTCCACATTCCAGTCATATATTTGCCACTTTCACACATAGACCATCCCTCTTGGTCCATGGAGAGCTCCCAATCTGCCTGTTTGGTTTGAGGACTTGGAATTGTGACCAGTCCCTTCATGTAATTGCGATACTCCGTGTTCGTTTGCCACTCATGACTGATTCTGCGTAGAGCCTGCTTTGCGACATCAATATTGCCAACGACACTGACAGTGTATGCACTCGGTCCACCACAGCAGCTCTGTACTCCACTACATGCTGACCAGGATCGACATCTAGTAGTGCATTGACTGTCATTCACTTTGTGGCCTTTTGGGTAAATATTTCCACACTGACATTGGTCTCCTTTTGTAGCAGCCAATATGTAACCTTTATCCCGGCATGTTTCCTGACATTTGACATTTGAGTTATGGCCTCCCATCTGTTTGCTAAGAGCTGATGCAAATGAGGAGAAACATGATTCTACTGCGTAGGAGCTTGCTGAGCGTTTTCTTTTACCACCTTCGGCAGGAGCTGATATTGCCAGGGGCAACAGCATTGTTATCAGCAGCATTGCGTTCTGAAAATACATCTTGAATTTCTGGAATGAAAGACAAAATTGATAAGATTATAATTTGATTGAGATGAAAGATTTCGTTGATAAACAATCTACAACTTTGCTTCCATTTATTACTCGGACCTGGAATCTAAGTGGGAAGTTCGTGACCCGGGGTTTGGGGGGGGGGTACTACACATATTTTGGGTACGGGGACGTGCCATCGGGAAGGGTATCGATTTTCGCTATTTTAGTATAAGGAACGGTATCGATTTTCACGATTTTGGTATAAGGAACGGTATCGATTTTCACGATTTTGGTTAAAGTATAAGATCGGATATACATTTTCGGAAAATTGGTATAAAGTCGAGTATGCTTTTTCGGAAAATTGGTATAAGGAACGGGTATGTTTTTGAAGCTTCGATGGCACGCCCCCGACCAAAACCTGGTCAAGTAGCCCCCCCCCCCGGGGCTCGTGATTTCTGATTGCGGAAAGGGGCCATTAAAAGTAGGCATGCATAAGAAATATAGGCATTTCACAAGAAAGCCAGATAAAAGAGGCCTTTCGGCCAGATAAAATGATTCCGGTGGTAAATATTCATTATCCCGAAGCAAAAGGAGCAAAAAAACCCAGGTGGAGGGTGCTCATGTATATTTAGGCTAGGAGTGTTCAGGCAGCGGTACAACGCATCAATCCACAAAAATAATTTCTATCTGACCCTACATACCCAAAAGTCATGAAATCAGCATCTTAAATCTGTAAAAAAGTAGATTTAAGTCCATTTAGCAGACATATTTCGTGGTAGTATCACAAACTTAACGCTATTCCAATGGGATGGGGGGGGGGGGGGGGGAGTGCAGAAAATGCTCCCACAGCCAATCTTTTGACCATAACAGAGAGATTTAAATTGCACATACGATCTCCATCAACAGCTTTGTTTTGGAAAGACAACAAAAATGAGTCTGTTGTAATTTCAAGAATCACCCTGTAGAACGTCTGTGCAGTATTGTAGAGGCTGTTCAGTAAGGCAGCGGTTGCCCAGTGCAATACAGGGATCACATGCTGTCATTGGTGGGATTACATGCAGTAAATTTTAGGCTATTCAGTTATTTACAGGGATAACATACAGTAAATGAGAGGGGAACATAATGTCATTGGAGGGATTGCCTCAGTAAATTTCAGGTTATTCAGTAAAATGTAGGGCTTACATGATGTCGTTGGCGGGATCACATCAGTAAGGTTGAGGCTATTCAGTTACTTACAGGGATAACAAGCAGTGCCGTACAGGGATAACATCGTGTTGTTGCAGGGATGACATCAGTAAAGTAGTGGTTACTCAGTATTCTGCGTGGATAACATCTTGTCGATACAGGGATCACATCAGTTATTTCAAGGTTACTCAGTTACTTACAGGGATAACATCCAGTAAGGCAACGGAATGAACTCGCTAGCTTGGGGAATTTTTGTAGAAATTCTTAACGCGTTTTTGTTAAAAACGGGGGTTATATGAAGTGAATAGCACTACACGTATTTTTTTATAAGAAACTTGGATCAGCACTTAGTACTAAAAGTTTCTTAATTTCGCATGAAAATTTCGGTGTTTTAGTAGCAAAGGTTTCTTAATTAGTTTTTATTTTTTGGGCCTAAAATTGCGGTATTGTTCGAAGTTGAGCCTTCTTCTCGAGAAAGGGCTTCCATTTTGCATTGACATTGTCATCAAGAAGAAGCCATGCACATCAAGGCAAAAATTTACCAATTTTGCAGTTAAAAGTCAAGAAAAGACGAAGGTTGAGGCTGAGGCATAATGTTGTTTGCAGCTTAGGCCTTATCAAGATAAAAATATTGTGGTTTTTTGTGAACATGGATGAAGAGTTTTGTAAATATTTACTACAAGCACCACACAAGAAGAAGTTGACGGAAAACGTTCGCGAAGGAGATATTTTATTAGAATCCTTTATCGATCTAATTGCCCAGATAGAGTCGAGGGGAGGGGAACCGAAATGCAGGAAAGGCCTTGCCGAGGAATTCGACAAGAACAACCTGACACTGTCTTCTGTCATCTGTGACTGCGAGTCCTCTTCAAAGGAATCTTCTTGTGTCTCCAATATGTGAGGCCCACCTCCTGCTTCGTCGCAACGATAATTCACTCCGGGGAACGGCTTATTATTGAGCATCAAGCCAGTCGTGAATGGCTTTGGCAATTTCATCGGAGAGTATCAAAATCATCCGTTTGTCGTTCATGCCATCCAGGCGCTGGGCTGGTGAAAGCAATATTATTCTTCTTCATGATACTTCAATTCAAGATACGTGAAACTCAGCGAGTGTTACCTTGAAGCCAAACAAGAAATACGGAAAAAAGACTGAGCCAGCAGCCAGCAGAGAGTTATCGGTCAAGTTTTAGTTTGATAATTAGTCACTGGAGTCATATCAGTCTGGACTCAATGCTTTTTTATTCCCATTCGATTCACATTATATCCAATGTGATCTTAGCCTACGCATAGCTATATTTTCCAAAAGAAGAAAAGATTTTTCAGAATAATGATGAGACACAACACTGGACTGATGTGTTATTCTGCTGATTTGTCACGTAATCTATGCACATTGGCACTAAAGCATCTAATCCAATCATTCATGTTTTTACTTTTCAATGTAGTTATTTGTGCAACTTTATCCTCCATTGTGGGATTAATGACCCCATTAGGAGGAACCATTTCTTGTCAATATCACAGTTTGCACACCAGTGCTCCGAGCACACAATAGCCCCCCCCCCCCTACTCGAAAACAATAGAGAATTTAGTCATCAGTGCACATGATCCATCTAGTGCATTGTTTGTATCCCTCGCAGTTACTGAACAACCTTAAAATAACTGATGTAATCCCTTTACCGACACGATGTTATCTCGTTGCCTTACTGGATGTTATCCCTGTAAGTAACTGAGTAACCTTGAAATAAGAGATGTGATCCCTGTATCGACAAGATGTTATCCACGCAGAATACTGAGTAACCACTACTTTACTGATGTCATCCCTGCAACGACACGATGTTATCCCTGTACGGCACTGCTTGTTATCCCTGTACGGCACTGCTTGTTATCCCTGTACGGCACTGCTTGTTATCCCTGTACGGCACTGCTTGTTATCCCTGTAAGTAACTGAATAGCCTCAACCTTACTGATGTGATCCCGCCAACGACATCATGTAAGCCTTACAATTTACTGAATAACCTGAAATTTACTGAGGCAATCCCTCCAATGACATTATGTTCCCCTCTCATTTACTGTATGTTATCCCTGTAAATAACTGAATAGCCTAAAATTTACTGCATGTAATCCCACCAATGACATCATGTGATCCCTGTATTGCACTGGGCAACCGCTGCCTTACTGAACAGCCTCTACAATACTGCACAGACGTTCTACAGGGTGAGAATGAAGAGAAAGAGTTCCAGAGTTCCGTGGTTTTAAAAGAACTTGCAAGTAACGTTTGCAGCGTTGATGTAACGTGTATATAAGTAGCTTCACGGATTTGATGATATTTTTACAAACTCATTTCATTTAAAGGGAATGTAAGCATATAACAGTGGCTCAAGCCACTTGCAATCAATTTCTAGCCTATCAGATTTCAGTATTTCCTGCTGACGTAGATCAGTTACCCAAATATGGTGCGGCACGTGTGGTAGTCTATTGTCTTTCCACAGCTATTTTTATCATGGGCTTATATATGCTTAGATTCCCTTTAAATGAAATGAGTTTAGTTGGTACAGTATGTGTTACTTTTGTAAATAGTTTTACAGTCTATGAGAGAAAGTGTATAGAATGCTTACCGCGGGGTAGGCAAAGATTCTAAATATCTTGTTATTTTGATTTTATAAAATGAGGAAGTTTTAACTTATAGAATTGGCAGCCGGAGTAAGGTTTCACCTCTTTCTGGACTCTGAAAATTATTCTATATGACACTTTAGAGGCCATATTAACCTCAGCCCGAAACCTTAGTCTGACTAGCAGCAACCAGAAAATGTTTTTTCTACCGGGTGCGCCAAAATAAACCATGCACGTTTGGCAGTCCACAATAAATCGTACACTCCACCGATTTTGAAGATTTATGACTTAATTGTTAGCAGAATGACTGAATTAGATAGTGAAAATTTTTGCAATTTTTTTCATTTTCAGTTTTTAGAGCTAGAAGCGCGTTTCATAAAATTTTGATTCTAGAAATATAAAAAAACATCGATCAAGTGTTCTGAAGAATCGACATGAATGGACAAAGAGAGAACTTGCTCGAGGTGATTTGCGATTTAGAAATCGACCAATTGTAATCTGCTATACGAGAGTTCGTACTAAACCCCAAATCCCCCTGAAAACGTTTTTTCTTTATTAATTCATGTTAAATATTTTAAAATTTGATCGAAGTTTTTTGATTGTTTTCAATGTTTTCGAAAACGAACATTTTAAGAAACTCGTTTCTAGCTCTAAGAACTGAAAACGGAAAAATTTACAAAAAAATTGTTGAATCTAATTCAGGCATTCTGCTAAAGATTAAGTCATACATCTTTAAAATCGGTCCAGTGTACGATTTATTGTGGCCTGCCAAACGTGCATAGTTTATTTTGGCGCACCTGGTATCTTATTACAACTGTTGTTTGATCTACATACAGATATTTATGAAAGAAATACGAAAATCACAATAATATTTCAAATCTAAACTTTATTCATTCTCCAAAACAACTGATTTATTCGGTGTCCAAAACCCACCACCATGAAGTTTTGAGACTATTCGATATGGCATCCGCTGTCCCCCCTCCAGTGAAACTGTTATAAATCGTTGGCACAATCCCATGCGTTACTCACATGCTGGACAATTTCTTTGATTGTTTAAGATTTTTGCTTCTTTCAGCAACGGATTCAGAGTTTTGAATCTGGGTGTGATGTTCACAACGACAAGTTCTACTCTGCCAATCACAACGATAGCTGCTGATTTTTAGCGTATTTTGTATTTAACCCTATCTGACCTTCTACTCCGAGACCTCTGTAACCTCTTTGTATTGTTAGTCGATTTACCTACATTGCATATTTGCGCCTTGTTTCTTAAAACTGCCTGCCATTTCTTGTAGCTGTCTCTATTCTTATCCTTCATTCTGGATAGCTATTCCCTGTATGAAATAGTAACTCCTATCATATAGGCATGGTTTAATCTGTGTTCATCTCCCTCCATGCTTGCTAGCGTTCGAACGCGTTCTTCGCCCTTTCCAAAGACAGGAAAGATACTGCGTCCTGCTCTTCCTTGTTCCTCTATTCCTCTCTCTCTACTGCTCCCTTTGTTCACTGTTTATATGCTTTTCCCGCTAACTACTTATGGAATTTAAAGCCCCTCAAGATCTACGCAATGCAACATGTTAGCTCGCTGCCTAATATCTTCTCTCATTTCCGATGCTTTGTTTTTTAAGGTGTATAACCCGGAGCAAAGGTACTATAGGAGCCTTTGATTTTCAGTCGCTTGCTGCCAAGAATGACCTCTCTTTCTCATTTAAAGCTCTCATTGAAACTCCCTTATGCCCTCCTCTCGAGCCAAAGTTATTTTTGCTAGAAAAAGAAGCCGATCCTTCAGCCCCCTTTTAAATTGAAATGTGAGAGTAGACAAAGCCCCAATGTACTAATGGTCGGGCAATTTTGATAAGTCTAAAGATCATTCCCCTGTACGCAAAAGGAGATTCCATGGATCTTTTGATTTCACTGAATTTGCCTTTTAACCTGTTTCGGGGGTGAAATTTAGAAAACTAACTCTCTAATATTAATATAGAATCCGCAACACCAAAGGACTCACCAACACAAACAAAACCAAGCACATACGCAGATATCTTAAAACCAAAGTACACCATAACAGCATCACAGCGCACCGCAGACATAAACAACAACAATGACCCTAGGAGATACCAAGCGATAGCAAGAACACAAATTCAAACATCAACCCAAGCAACAAAATTTCAACCCCCAAGAAATACAACCACATACAATCACTCAAAAAACGGAGTAGGCCCCCAACCAAGGAATTTGGAAGGGGGCATGCAAGAACTTCTGACCACCACAATGCAAGCTTTCGAGCTTTTGCGAAACAACTTCGAAAGACTCGTCGACTTAAAGATGACCCAGATGGACGAATAATCAATTTAAGCAAACATAAATTTACTGTAGATGTATTTAAATTATTAAGTAAAGGCCTTAACTTCTGCCCCCGCCCACCAAACTTTGATTAACATACATTAGAAGACGACTTAAAATCATTTTTAGAAGAATAAGATTAAGGGCCCATTTTGGAATATCTAAGAATGAACCAACTATTTTACAATCACTCAAAGAAAGAAACAGTTCATTTACACCTAAGAATATAGATGCAACAATCCAAACTTTTGAAATAGCAGTTAAAGAAGATATTAAAACCATGAAAAACGACATTTACCATATGATAACCTGACAAAAAAGCAGCGTGAAGCCCTTAAAAAACTCAAAGCAAGAGACGACTTAGTAATAACCAGTGCCGATAAAGGCGGAGCAATAGTTATTTGGGGTATCGAAGAGTACCTCATAGAGGCCAATAGCCAATTAAACAACACAGAATTTTACCAAGAACTCACTCATTTGTAGACACTTTAATATACATCGATGAAAAAAGACAACTGCAAACAACACTTTACACAAAACCAACAGATACCCATAACTATCTACATTTTAAATCTTCCCACCCTAAAAATCTTAAAGAAAGCTTACCCTACTCCCAAGCACTACGACTAAGAAGAATCTGCTCTGATAATAACGAAGTTGATAAACACAGCGATAAATTAAAACAACAATTCGTAGCACGTGGCTACACTGAAACTTTAGTCAAAAACCAGATAAACAAGGCAATTGCTATTCCAAGAGAAGATACCTTGAAGCTCAGGACCAAAGAGAGGACTAATCGCATCCCCCTTGTCACAACGTTCAATAATACCCTCCCACCAATGGCTCAAATTATCCGAAACCGCTGCGACATTTTAAAACTAAAACCAGACTTAAAAGATATTTTTAAAGAACCTGGTATGCTAGCCTATCTTCGGCCAAAGAACCTTAAAGAAATGGTAGGAAGTAATAACATCTTGAATAATAAGATTATCCGTAGAACACCCACAATAAAAACTGTTAAATTTTGTTAACCATGTAATACTAGAAACAGTTTATGCTGCAATCAACTTAAATCTACCAACTCGTTCACTAGCTTTGTAACTAAGAACACATATAAAATCTACCATGAATCCAACTGCAGAAGCAGAAACGTCATATATCTGCTAGAATGCACACGTTGCTCTAAACAATATGTCGGAAAATCCGAATGGCCCTTCAACTTCAGACTCAATAACGATAGGCATAGAATCAAATCAACAGACTATGATAAACTGCTCCACGTCGAACAACACTTTCGCCTAGCAAACCATGACTTCTCCAAAGATGCAAAATCTACCATCATAGAAAAGATAGAAAAGAACGTATCCGGTGAAATAACGTCAATTCTAGAATCACATGAAGATAACTGGATGTTACGCCTTAAAACTTTATCCCCAAATGGTCTAAACAGCAAACTAAACCATCCAGAACACATTAGATTATAATTCTTTAAAACAAATGGACAAGCTACAGAATTACGTTCACTTTTTTGTTATTACATTGTTCCCCTGTGGCTCGTCATTTCTCAATCATCATACGTAATTTTAAACAATTAATTAGCGTCATATTTATAAAAATAATTTGTAGAATCCGTTGCATTAGAAAATATTACTCATTCTCCTGATGATGACCTTATGGTCGAAACTAGTTGGGAATTGAGATAAAATTTATATATTTATATTCCAGTTCGTCTTTCTTTTTGTTCATCTTTAATATAGATATAAGATCTATAGATTCTTTCTTCACGTAAAAAATCTTGCATTTTACGTGCATAGCAGACAGATATCTTCCTTGGGTCTTTTTTGGAGTTCAAGCTATGTGCAGTTGGAATTTAGTTATAAAAACTCGATAATTGTGGATTTTGAGCTACAGATTTAACGATCTTATTAATGAAGGTTTTTAACTCTTCGCAAACAGTCTGGTATTATGTTTTTCAGGGAAACGTTGGTAGATATTAGATACACGTAGACACAGAAATAATAAAAATACTGAAATCGAAGTTAGGCATTGTATAAAAGATTCCTGTTAAAATTTTTATTAAATAGCTACCACGCATTTTTACTAAGGTGCTGTTTATATGAGGAGGGCCAGCCCTCCTAGGACGGCTAGCCCTCCTAAGAGAGCTGGATTTTATTTTGCGTTTACAAGGAAAGTCAGCCCTTCTAGGAGGGCTAGACATGATGGCGCCATCCGTTCTAATCCTATTGTTCTACGTTGATTCTATTGTTTCCGCCAGCCCGCCCAGGATGGCTAGCCCTCTTGATTGCGTTTACATGGAGAATTTCCAGCCCTTCTAGGCGAGATCTCGGGTATTCACTAGCAAGATCTCGCCTAGGCGGGCTGGCCCTCCTCTCATATAAACGAAAAAGAATGAAGCACCTTAGGTGCTGTTTATATGGAGGAGGGCCAGCCCTCCTAGCAGGGCTAGCCCTCTTTGCCGAGATCTCACCACTCTGGTATAATCCTTCATAAAATTATTTTTCGTTTATATGAGAGGAGGGCCAGCCCGCCTAGGCGAGATCTCGCTAGTGAATTCCCGAGATCTCGCCTAGAAGGGCTGGAAATTTCCCATGTAAACGCAATCAAGAGGGCTAGCCCTCGTAGGCGGGCTGGCGGAAACAATAGAATCAACGTAGAACAATAGGATTAGGACGGATGGCGCCATCATGTCTAGCCCTCCTAGAAGGGCTAACTTTCCATGTAAACGCAAAATAAAATCCAGCTCTCTTAGGAGGGCTGGCCCTCCTCATATAAACAGCACCTAAATAATAGCTCAAGTCATGGTACATTTTTGGAAACATCCTGTATATAAGCAATTGCATCATAAAGCCACTCATGGGATGACATCTTTTCGCTTGTCTGGCCACCATGAGAAATCCAGAGATTGTACATAAAAATATGTGTATTTTTTTGATACTATACCGGGTGACCACAAAAAAGTGACCCAACGCAATTTGTCACAGAAAATTAAGTAAGTGGCCGATTGAAATGATTCAAACGTTGTTCTGTCGCTAAAAAACTAGCCTATGCTTTTTGCAATTTTTTCAGCCCGGTAAATTTCCAAAATTAAAGATTTTGAGGAAAAGGGCATGCCTAAAATTCTCTAAAAGTCGTCAAAAACAAGGGGTTGATTTACCGCCATTTCAACTCTACAAAACAACGAGGAGCGTGTTTCATTTCAACTTGGGAATAGGAAAGCCAGTCGGAAGTCTTCAGAACAATTTCATAGTCCCTAGGTATATAAAAATATTCTCAGGCAAAGTGAAACACGCTCTTCTTTTTTTGAAGATCTGAATTGGCTTTAAATCGATTAAATAATTTGAAAAAGTAAAGGCCACGATACCAACGTCGATTGCCGGATCCGAAGATGCTTGCAATGACGAAAAAATGAATAAATTTAAAGGCAGAAACACCGCAACACGACAAAAAACAACAGCAAATACGATTAATTTAATTTTTGCCAATATTTCGTCCTGCCATGCAGGACTTCTTCAGGGCTGTAATGTGACAGTTATAATAAAAATTTGAATATGTACAGCGATTTGAAAAGGAGAAGTAACACGTGATTGGTTAGATATGATGGCTACGCAGAGGTTATATGGGTTAGGTTTATAACGGTTATGTAATGTATGTAGTAAAATGATGATGATTCTAATCAAAATAATAATGATCATAATAATGCTGATGGTGATAATAATAATAATATGATGATGATAATAATAATAATAATAATAATAATAATAATAATAATAATAATAATAATAATGATAATAATAATAATAATAATAATAATAATAATAATAATAATAATAATAATAATAATAATAATAATTTCATCAGTATGCGATCATGGAAGCTAGAATTAACATCGGCTGGTGAAAGGTTGGGAGATGTGCATATTCAGAGAGGAATTTTCCAGGGGGACAGCCTATCTCCACTACTGTTTGTGTTATGTTTGATTCCACTGACATTGATCTTGAGGAAAGTAGCAGCTTTTTATGAATGGGGTGACAAGGAATTCAGAGTCAATCATCTATTATTCATGGATGATCTCAAATTGTTTGCCAAGAATCAGGACCAAATAGATTCACTAGTACAAACTGTACATCTCTTCAGCGAAGACATCGGGATGCAATTCGGTTTAAAAAAGTGTGGAGTGCTGGTAATGAAGAGAGGAAAAGTTGTGAACCAAAATGGTATTGCGCTTCCGAATGGGCAAATTATGAAAGAAATCGATGAAAATGGATACAAGTATTTGGGTATTGTGGAAATGGATAAGATCAAAGAAACGGACATGAAAGACAAGTTTGCAAGCGAATATAAAAGGAGGTTGAAATTGGTTTTAAAATCGAAATTTAAAGGCAGGAATAAGATCTTGGCAATTAACACGTGGGCTGTATCAATATTGAGATATGGAGCAGGTATCCTGAAACGGACAAAGGATGGATTAAAGAAAATGGATAGGAAATCGAGGAAGATCATGACAATACATGGTGCATTTCACCCTAAGAGTGATACAGACAGGTTATATTTGACTAGAGAGAAAGGGGGACGTGGACTGATTAGCTGCGAGGATTGCGTTAGAAGTGAGGAGAATAATCTGGGGTGGTCAGGAATTCTGTTGAGTCATTGATTCGAGGTGTTAGGCTTGCTAAAGTGATAGACACTGAATATGTTGTCAGTAAGGATGAGTTCAAAAGGATATGGATGAATGAGAAAGAACAAGGATGGAAGGAAAAAAGAATGTATGGTCAGTTTGTTAGAGAGATGCCGGAATCAATCGATGCAAAGGAGACATGGAAGTGGCTGAGAAAAGCTGATCTAAAGATACAAACGGAGTCACTTTTGTGTGCAGCACAAGAACAGGCCCTCCGAACAAATTATGTTAAACACCATATTGACAAATCAGCAGAGTCACCACTTTGTAGGATGTGCGAAGAGAAAGGCGAAACTGTACATCACATTGTCAGTGAGTGCAAGAAGTTGGCACAGAAAGAATATAAACGAAGACACGACAATGTTGCGAGAATGGTACATTGGCATTTATGCAAGAAATATGATCTAGAAAGGGCAGACAAATGGTATGAGCATTCCCCTGACGGTGTAGTTGAAACTGACGAGGTAAAGCTACTATGGGATGTGAACATTCAATGTGATCATGTAATCGAGGCAAGGAGACCGGACATAGTTGTTGTGAATAAAGGTGAAAGAAAATGCACTATAATTGACATTGCTGTGCCAGGTGATAGTAGGACTAGTGACAAGGAAAAAGAGAAAGTGGATAAATATCAAGATTTGAAAAGGGAAATCAAGAGGATTTGGAACATGAGAAGTGTGATAGTTGTACCTGTGATTGTCGGTGCACTTGGAAGTGTAACCAAGAAACTGGATGAATGGCTGGAAAAACTGAACATCACAATAAATACAGCAATCCTACAGAAGACGACGCTATTAGGAACAGCCAGGATATTGAGAAAAGTACTTGAGTACTAAAAGAGAATGACCCCAAGGGACCCTTGGTCATGGGTTGTGACCCGCTCCCTTGGGATGTAAATTCGGCGATGAGAACTGCCAGTGCTTAAAACAGAAAATATAATAATAATAATAATAATAATAATAATAATGATAATGATTATGTAAATGCAATGTTAGAAACTAACTGCGATATAATGATAATAATAATGATGGGGATAGTGAGGAGAATAGGTAAGGTAAGAGAGTGAGTAGATTAGGTTACTTACAACTGTGTTTGTTAGCGGTCTGTGGTTCTGTTCAGTCCGTTGGGTGAGAGAGTGTTCGCTAAGTCAATGAAGTAATTTTCCTTGGCTCGTCTAACACTCTCTCTGGTGTCATGTATCTTAAGTAGCGGTAGTAGTTGTAAGTCTTGTACGGAGTGATTGGGTTTACAAAAGTGTTCTGCAACCCCGGATGCGTCGGAACGTTTGTTTATAATGTCTCGTCGGTGTTCGTTGAGTCTGTCTCTTATGCGTCGTCCTGTTTGTCCTATATATTGGCAGTCAGTCTTTTTGTCGCGTAAGCATCCTTTGCATTGTAGTAAGTATATGACGTTAGTGGAGTTGCAGTCGAGGCTTTGTCTTATGTTGAAGGTTTCGTTGGTGTTTGTGAAAGTAACTGTGTGTGCTCCGTCTTGTATGTGTTGGCATGTGTAGCAGTCGCGTCGTGATGGACATTTAGATATTCCTCTGGGAGTGGTGGTAGCGTCATTTTTCATTTTGGCGCGCACCAGGTATTCCCTGAGGTTTTTTGGTCTGCGGTTACTAAGTATCGGTGGGTCTGGGAAGACTTCCTTTCAGTTTGTCGAGTTTTGTAATATGTGGAAGTTGCTGTTAAGTATGGACGTTAATTGTGGTACACTAGGGTGGTAGGTAACCACAAATGGTGTTCTGTTGTTACGTTTTTTCTGTTTCGTTTGTAAGCTGGATTGTCGCGTTATTTTGGAAGCCTTCCGTATTTCGTTACGTACGTGTTTGCGTTTGTATCCTCTGTTTGTAAGGTATGTAAGCAGTTGATTTGTGCGTTTCTTAAGTCATTGTTGGAGCAAATGCGTCGTAATCGTAGTGCAAGGCTGTATGGTATGGACTTTTTCGTATGTTTGGGGTGGGCGGATGTGCTGAGGAGGTATTGGTGTGTGTCTGTGGGTTTGACGTAGAGGTCTGTCGAGATGCTGTTGTCTTCGTTAAGTATTACTGTGACGTCTAGGAAATGTGTGCTGGTGGAAGATATGTCACTGGTAAATTTGATGTTGGGATGGATGTTGTTGAGTGTGCGTATAAATTCTGTGAGTTTTTCCTCTCCGTGAGTCCAAATTAAAAAAATGTCGTCGATGTAACGCCACCAAACAAGGGGCTTGTGAGGTGCGTTTTTTAGGGCATTTTCTTCAAAGACCCCGATAAAGAGATTTGCATATGGGGGTGCCATGCGAGTGCCCATAGCTGTGCCGTGTTTCTGTAAGTAGAACTGTCCGTTAAACTCAAAATTGTTGTTGCGTAAAATGATGTCTATAAGGTCACAGATGGTTTGGGTGGGAGGATTTTGTGTGGTGCGTTTGTCAAGGTACTCCCTGGCAGCCTGAACGCCTTCATAGTGGGGTATGTTAGTATAGAGTGAAGATACATCTAAAGTAACGAGAAGCGAATTAGAGGGAAGGGTGCCCATATTAGAGAGCTTATTTAGAAAGTGAGTTGTGTCTTTAAGGAAGGATGGAAGTTTAAAGACGAGAGGGTTAAGGGTGTCACTGACGAATTCGGAGATGCGTTCTGTAGGGTGGCCATTGGCAGAGACGATAGGTCTGCCAGGGGGTTTGTCTCTGTTTTTGTGTAGCTTGGGTAGTATGTAGAACCTAGAGCATTTTGGGTCACGTGGGGTCAAGTAACTGTATGTATCGCTGTCTATGTGTTCGTCCTGTTTCATTTTTTGTAAGTATTGTTTTACTGTAATTGTAACTTTGTTTGTGATGTCTTTGTTGTGTTTTTCGTAAAAGTTAGTGTCGTCCAGTTGTCTGTTGCATTCGTCTATGTACATTTGTCTGTCCATCACAACTGTACCTGAACCTTTGTCTGCCGGTTTTATGATTATGTCCGTGCGTTTGGATAAGGTTTTCAGTGCGGTGCGTTCGTCTTTGGTGAGGTTGTCTGATATGCGTGTGGGTTGTATGTTGTTTATGTTGTCTTCGATGTTATCTATGTAGGAGTCTAGTGACGGGTCTAAGTTTCTTGGTGGTGTCCAGTTGCTAGTCTTTTTGTATCTTTTTGTCATTTTGTCTGCGTCTCTGTCTGTGTCTCTGTCAGTGCTGTCATCTTCAGTTTCTGTATTGTCGTGGAAGTAATGCTTGAGTCGCAGTCTCCGTTTGAATTCTGCTAGGTCAGCGTTTATTTCGTTACAGTCGCTTTTCTGTGGGGTAGGGCAAAAGTTAAGTCCATGTGAGAGAAGTGATAATTCAGCGTTTGTAAGGTCGACTGTAGAAAGGTTGATGACTGTATCTGTTTCTAAGTGTTTTGGTCTCTTTTGTTTCCGTTTGTTGCGTGTTTTGTTGTTGTGATTTTGGTTGTGTGTGTCTTGTTCGTTTGGTTTCCTTTGTTCGTTCAGTGTTTCGTCGTTGAGTCTGTTGCTTGTAAGTGTTTCATTATTGTCATTACTATGGTTAGAATCATTATTTGTCAGGTCATTTTGTGAAGCGTTGTTGTTGTTGTTGTTGTTGTTGTTGTTGTTGTTGTTTTCAGTTCTGTGGTCGGTTTCTGGTTTGTTATTTTTAGTATTGTCTTCGTGTACAGTGGCTGTAGTGTATGTTTGATCCTGTAATTGGTGTTGATTATTTTTTGCTGTGTTAGGGATACTCGTATTAGTAGCGTTGAGGTGAGGAAAGAAAGTGATACGTTTAGGAACGGAAGTGGTTTTACGTTTAGGAGTGTTAACAGGTGAAAGCCTTGGAGGAGATGGAGTTTGACTGAGAGAGAAAGAATTAGATGAAAAATGATAAGAGATGGGAAAAGAATGTGCATGAAAATTATGGCTGTGCTGCGATAAATCATAAAGATAAGGCTGGTGATTATGGATAGACCTGGTATTACTTTGGATTGGTTGATGAATGCAGTTAGGCCTATGGAGATTAAAAGACCGGTAAGGGTTAGTGTTGTTGTTGTTGTTATTGTTGTTATTAAATAACGCGACAATCCAGCTTACAAACGAAACAGAAAAAATGTAACAACAGAACACCATTTGTGGTTACCTACCACCCTAGTGTACCACAATTAACGTCCATACTTAACAGCAACTTCCACATATTACAAAACTCGACAAACTGAAAGGAAGTCTTCCCAGACCCACCGATACTTAGTAACCGCAGACCAAAAAACCTCAGGGAATACCTGGTGCGCGCCAAAATGAAAAATGACGCTACCACCACTCCCAGAGGAATATCTAAATGTCCATCACGACGCGACTGCTACACATGCCAACACATACAAGACGGAGCACACACAGTTACTTTCACAAACACCAACGAAACCTTCAACATAAGACAAAGCCTCGACTGCAACTCCACTAACGTCATATACTTACTACAATGCAAAGGATGCTTACGCGACAAAAAGACTGACTGCCAATATATAGGACAAACAGGACGACGCATAAGAGACAGACTCAACGAACACCGACGAGACATTATAAACAAACGTTCCGACGCATCCGGGGTTGCAGAACACTTTTGTAAACCCAATCACTCCGTACAAGACTTACAACTACTACCGCTACTTAAGATACATGACACCAGAGAGAGTGTTAGACGAGCCAAGGAAAATTACTTCATTGACTTAGCGAACACTCTCTCACCCAACGGACTGAACAGAACCACAGACCGCTAACAAACACAGTTGTAAGTAACCTAATCTACTCACTCTCTTACCATACCTATTCTCCTCACTATCCCCATCATTATTATTATCATTATATCGCAGTTAGTTTCTAACATTGCATTTACATAATCATTATCATTATTATTATTATTATTATTATTATTATTATTATTATCATTATTATTATTATTATTATTATTATTATTATCACCATCAGCATTATTATTATCATTATTATTTTGATTAGAATCATCATCATTTTACTACATACATTACATAACCGTTATAAACCTAACCCATATAACCTCTGCGTAGCCATCATATCTAACCAATCACGTGTTACTTCTCCTTTTCAAATCGCTGTACATATTCAAATTTTTATTATAACTGTCACATTACAGCCCTGAAGAAGTCCTGCATGGCAGGACGAAATATTGGCAAAAATTAAATTAATCGTATTTGCTGTTGTTTTTTGTTGTGTTGCAGTGTTTCTGCCTTTAAATTTAAATCGATTCCCTGTTTTTTGATGACTTTTTGAGCATTTCACGCCTGCCCTTTTCATCAAAATCTCTAATTCATGAACTTTACTGTCTTAAAGAAATTTCGCAAAATACTCATAATGTAGGCTAGTTTTTTGGTGATAGAAGAACGTTTGAAATATTTCAATCGGCCACTTACTTTTTTTCTATAACAGATTGCGTTGGGTCACTTTTTCAGGGTCACCCAGTAGTTCAAATGCTGATATCTTTTCTTGCGTCACATCGAAGAAAATGAACCTTAACAAAAAGAGTTAGGATCTAAAAGCGAACCACAACATTGCATTATAAAGAACATATGAAAAATTAAAGTGCACCTAAACCCAAAATGTTTTATTCTTGATTATGATAGAGGGTGTTGAGCTGAATTGATTACCGAAAACCAACTTGAATTCCGATGCGTGGTTCCAGAGATATGCCCCCCTAAAGTCGCGTTTTTGGACAATTTTTTGTGGACACTGCCGGGCTATTCTGACCATTCTGGAGCCTGGGGCAAGACCGGATGTGACATCGACTCAGGTATACACACTCAGGTCTCAGTGTGGCCTAAGCGATTTCGCAGTCAATTTTAGTGTAAGTTGTGGTCGATGGTAAACAGTAAATATGGTAAACAGATGCGTTGCTGCAAATTGTGGCAATACACCGGATTTAGAAAAAGGTATAACATTGCACGCTATTCCATATAATGGTAACGAAAATGCTACTGCAAAGAAGAGACGACGCCAATGGATAGCGTTTGTGAAGCAAAAGCGTGCCAAATGGGAAGCTACGACAGCTTCTTGCTTGTGCTCCAAGCACTTTAAACCAGACGATTATCAAAGAATATTTAACTTCTTAGAAGGCCAGAGCGAACCTGTAGTGCCACGGTTGTTGAGAGATGAAGTTGGCGTCGTACCGATTCCAACCATCCATGCTTCTAAACCAACACCAGACGGCTGTGAGGAAGCAAATGTGCGCTCCTGGAGGACAGTTTGTGGAAAGAGAAGAGCAAAGCGAAAGGTAGATATTTTCTCTTTATTGTATTGTCGCTCATGCAGGTTTTCATATTGAAACAATTGGTAGATTAAGAACTGCAATTATTTCAACTGGAAAACTAAGTCCAGCCGTTTCTCCGTTTTCCAGCTGGTAAAAGATGCATTGGCAACAGAGCCACATGATAGACATACACAACAGCCACCAAGCATGCCTCGTCGCGAGCCTGTTCCTCTGACCTTGCCCTTATTGCCTGTCCTGTTTGATGGTGACCCAGATGTAGGTCCAGGAGAAGAAAGAGAAGAAGAAGGAGAAGAAAGAGAAGTAGAAGAAGAACAAAGAGAAGAAGAAGAAGAACCACAACAGTCTGTCATGGTAGGAAATCATATGCAGGAGTAAAATGGGTTGTGTTGATAGCTGGAAAATAGTATAAACTCATTTTTTATAAGAAACTAAGGTTCGGGCCTGGTAGGCAGTTTGCATTTGCTACCAAAAGTTTCTTACATGTTTCTTATATTTTTAATGGCGGAAGTGTATAAAGTTAATTTCATTTCATCTAAAGGGCTCGCAAATTACTTAGTAAGATCTCAAAACAGTTGAATAACATAATTGGCACTGAAAATAATTTCCAAACAGTTGCTATAAATGTACTATGGCAAAACATTTTTGAGTGCGACAGGAAAATTAAAACTGCAAATTACAAATAAAGTTTCTTAGCTTTTTCAATTCAGGTAGGGTTATTTCTTAACTTTCGAAAAATTGCACCTACCATTTCTTATAAGCGGTTTCTTACACAAACTAATGTGTGCAGTAGACCTAAACTGTGAACTGATAAATCAACATTCACTGTGTGAGGGTAGTATCCCCCTGCAGCGCCCTTTACCTTTCGAAGTGGCCCAAACGGCTATGAAAAAAGCAAGACTTAGACAAGTCCAGAGGGTATTTTGAGTGGTTGCAGCAAGAGAACTGTGAACAAAGACTTTCAGCAAAGTTTATATCCAAAATTTTCATCCTACCCATTTTATCCCAAACTGACCCATTTTACACCAATGGACCCTTTGCCCCTTTGCTTAATGTTCCTTTTTTTCTTCTCAGTTCAAGTTGACCCAAAATAATGGAAATTGTACCCTTTTTTAAATAATTTCCTCTTGAAAAGACAACCTTCATAAAAGGACTGTTACTTTTTGTCAGCGAATACACTGATGCAAGGGATTTCAGATGCTCAAATGTGGCTATATTCATGGGTTGGTATATATTCATCTTGTAAAAGTGATTTTAGGGTGTCTAGTTTCATCCTAAGAATTGTATTAGTTTCATCCTAAGAATTCAAAGAGGTAAACTTTCCATCAGGAAATTTCTAGTTGTGTTTCAAGTTTGCTTCCTTTCCATATAGGCTGTGCATGCCCAAGAAATTTTTGCAACTGAAGTTGAATTTAAATCATGACTTTCCTTCTTCAGTCAGCATATACCCAAACGGATGGTTGTCTTGGCTGTGTGGCACTAAAGGAAGAGCTTTGGAAACTGAACAACCAACTTGTTTACGTGCGGTGCAACCTTGCAAAGCAAAAGACTAATGTCAAGAAACTGAAACAACGTAAGTTTGACTTTTTGTTCATCTTTGGAACTCCATTAGAAAACTGGCTATTGTACGATGTTTATCTTACATTTGATATATTTTATTATATTTTTGACTGGAGGATCCAAAAGAAATTTGCTCTAGAAATACCATCTCAATACCTTGAATCTACCAGAGACATAGAAGTCAGGGGGCACTGGGGGTACACGCCCCCAATATTTGCAATAAACAAAGAAGTTCCCTTTTTATTTTCAGGAAGTGCCCCTTTAGCTTTATGAAAAAAGTGCCCTGGAAGTGTCATGTCCCCCAAGTTTGAGATGCTTCTTGCCTCTATTGAATCTAATATATATTGTAACATATTTTTAGGGTTAGAGAGAACGCAGAACCCAACTGTAGTTGATGCCAAGGAAGATCCCTGTCACATTTTTGATGCAGATCATGATATATCAGAAGACAGTGATGATGAAGGAAAGTATGAGGAGGGCAACAGCTTATATGAACCAGAGGGTGATGATTCTGATCCAGATGATGACCTTCACTCTGATGAGGAGGATGAAAGGTTTGTATGCTTCGTAAAGAATCTTTGAATTAAATGTCCTTAAATGGAATCAACATGTCCAAAAGCTGGCTGGGGTTAACTGCTCATGCGCAGTAGCGATTTTGGTTGGAACTCTGACAGGCGCAGGAGCATTAACCTACTGCACGGGGGGGACACATAAGTTACCTAAGAGAAACCATAGTCTCTTATTTCCCCAACAACACCTTTTTGTAAAATCATTTGAGTTTTAGCTCAAGTTTTTTTCAGTAAGACAGAGACAAACAGTGCATAAAATGGAATATGCAGTGGGTCTATCTCATCCAAGGTACAATGAGAATGTCCCAGGGAAGCAAAACCAATTTTAAAGCAGTTGATTTTAGTTTTCCTTTCTGTTTGATTTTTGATTTACATTTTTTCTTGG
Organism: Aurelia coerulea; assembly: GCA_039566865.1. Taxonomy (NCBI): domain Eukaryota; kingdom Metazoa; phylum Cnidaria; class Scyphozoa; order Semaeostomeae; family Ulmaridae; genus Aurelia; species Aurelia coerulea. The sequence continues at coordinate 24,040,863 of CM076946.1, forward strand.
TTTTCAGGGACAATTTATTTTTCTTTGTAACTGAAAATATACAGTAGCATTTGCAAGAAGAATTTCAGTCTCCAATGTTACTACATAAGCATACAAAACTCTGCAGTCATTTTGTTGAATCTTTCTACCTTTCAGTTGCACGTTGACAGTGGAGGGAAACATTCGTCAGGAAGCCAAGCATATTGTCTTTTTATCAAAGTTGTTGTTACTGTTCAATATTTGCTTCGCCTGCAAAGCTGATAACCCACGTGTGATAACAAGGCAGATAGGGACAATGGTAGATGTGAAAGCTTCCTGTTGTAATCCAGAATGTGGATATGAATTCAAATGGTGTAGTCAATCTTTCATGGCCAGTACAAGAATTCCAGCTGGAAATTTATTACTATCTATGGCAACATTGTTTGCAGGTGGTTCCATCAGCAAAATAAGAACAATATTTAATCACATGGGCATTGGCTGCATCAGTCTGGTCACTTTTTTCAAATATCAGCGTGTGAGTATATTTGAGTTAAATTCACTCTCGAGGATGTTTTTCATATAGCGGCCACTTGAATTTACAGTAGATTTCTTCTTCGATGAAAACTCTCCAAGTGTGAATTTGGCTTTTATTTCCTGCTCACTCTTAGTTTTTAATTCATGAAGCTTTTTCTACAGGCAAATGATGCTGATTGATTTCTTTTGAAATGGGATAACTTCTGTAATATTCTTAATTCTGAATGGGTACTCCTGCTAAGGAAGGCATTTTAAGAAAAAAGAGCTATATAAAAGTAATTATTGTGCTTTTTCGTAGACAATGTTATTCCCTGCTATACATTTGTACTGGACAAAATACCAACAGAATACCATCAGGGAGATAAATGCGAGCTGTCCTAAAGTTGCCATTTCAGGAGATGGACGTCATGACAGCATGGGCCATAGTGCCAAATATGGTGCATACAGTCTTTTTTGCAACACTAAGCCATCTGTTATTCATTTTGAGTTAGTTCAGGTGAGGTTTTACACCCTTGGCGAGATGCTTTCATGCAGTATGAAGGTTGTTGAATGAAGTGGCAGCAAGTAATTACTTTATGTCAACATCTAAAGTTTTGGTTATTACTTTTGATGACAAATTTTCCTCCAAATTACCTTGAAGTGTATACACATTTTGCTGTAAAATGTTTCACTCGTGATACTTACATTTGAAGTATTTTGTGCTGATCTTTAGTGAAAGTTAGGTTAACCCTGCTTTGCGAATATCACCAATTAAATGCAAAAGATTTTATTATTAAGCTGTTGATTTTTCAAAAAATGTCCACAACTTTCATGTTAAAACATTTGGATTTTGATGATGTCATGATGATGAAACTTTCAAAAGTTTTTCAATTTGTCCAAATGTTTACATAATACTTTTTATTTTATACAGACTGTTTTATTATTTGTAGTCTGTTTACCCTAGATACATTATACTTGAATCATAAAATTTCAAAGTAGTATATACACTGTTTGTTTGATATCTTGTTGAAAAAGTCTAGTGAATTTGATCCTGTGCTAGGCATAATCTGTCCTTCTAAAAAACAGATGTATCAAAATACAAATTGCATATTGTAATACTTTGAGCAACAGTTCAATAATTTCTTTGAATTTACATGACTGCTTTTTATTCAACAGAAAAATGAGGCCGGAAGCAGTCAAGCAATGGAGTTGTTTGGTTTCAAGAAGGCAATGGCATCTATTCTACAATCAGGAATGTCTGTGTTACATTTCATCTCAGATCGTCATTTGTCTATTGCTGCAAATATGAGAGAGGAACACTCAGACATTATACATCATTTTGATCTCTGGCATTTGAAAAAAAGTAAAAATCTTTATTATTTGTATATAAAGACAGATACTAGAAGAAACAGATGCAAAAAACAAACCTTCTGGTGTGCTAAGAGAAGTTTCAGTTTTTGCATCTGACTCTTTATCTACCTTTAAGTTTAATTACAAATTTTACCAACTATTATGCTGTATTTATACTACTTAGCTTATTTTTATCATCTCAAAAGTGATGGAAGGTGGAAAGTTGTTTGTTCATTTTTTTAGAAATTCGTAAAGTCCTCAACGGCATTGCAAAGCAGAAAGACTGTGAAATCGTATCAGACTGGGTGCAATCTTGCATTAACCATTTACACTGGAGTGCAACAACTACAGAGGATGGAGATGGCGATGTCATCTTGGCAAAGTTTAAGGTGTTTCTGAGCCATATCCTTGACAAACACACAGATTTGAATGATCAGTTATTTAACAAGTGCGCACATGGTGAAATTGGTGAAAAGAGATGGCTAACAGTAGGTAAGATGGTGCTGCAGACTTTCTCTGCAGATGTGATGACTTCTGTTCACATGTATTCAAACTCTTAAATTAGAGTGGTGGCCAAGACACATAGTAATTATAGCATCTACTAGGGTCGAATCATTTGCTAGATTGAAGAAATGTTCTCAGAAATCTATTTGCTTCATCAACAATCAACAATAAAATGATTTGCACTCATGACATCTTTCAACTCATTGCAACCCTGACCGACATCTGATATGAGACAGAATCTAGCATACTGTAGTATCCATTAATTTGTAATTGTTCGTAATGCGACTGTATAGAGTTTAATGCTTCATCTTTTTACATATTGGCAATGGGGAAGTCATTGTCTTTCGTTCCTCATGGTATCGTACCTGTAGTGCTGTATAGTAATGACCATAGGTTACATTGAGAATTTTATATATTTGAACAAAAATAATTTGTTTGATGGCTTCAGCCCCCTTTTACAAACTTGCATAACAAACAATGTTAAAATTCCCCTTGTACTTGTTTCCATGTACTGTACCAAAATATTCCCATCCGGTAATGTTGAAAAAAAATTCTCTGGCGAAGGAAGGTTGATCAGTTTCTTCACATTTCAGATTCAATTCCATACAGGAAAGTAGAGAAGGCATTGACCGATAAAAGGCTATCAAATGGAATAAAGATGGCTTCACCATTATCACAGACAAGTTTTCTGGAAGGTTTTCACTCCGTCATCAACCAATTTGCACCAAAGATCATTGCATATTCTCACAGTGGAATGTATTGCCGGTAATTTGGTCACATTTTCTTCTTTATGGAGTATTTGACAAACATGTGAGACTGCTTTAGTTTGATGAGAATGGATTTGCAATTTTACCACTTAAGTGTGGTAGTTTTTCATAGTAAAGTGGGTACAAATGTGAAACAGAAAATAATGGATTTTTGTGTTGAAATATTTGTATTAATTCACAAGTCTAATCTCTTGAGCACCCATTGCTGTTGACCCATTCCTGATAGTTAAAAAATGGTATATCCTGACTTGAAGGTCTTGTTACAAATCTACTGTATCAAGAGACAATTGCGCAAAGATGGCGGCATGCACTTTTTACCAAGATGCATTCAAATTACTCTCTCTAATGATTATATAGGAATTTGATTAAAGAACGCAGTACATCTTGATAAAAAGTTTCTTGCCACAATCTTCAGCAGGTCATCATCTACTGAGTCATTGCTTTATTTTAGACTTGCCCTTGCTGCAATCCATTTCAACAACAACCAGTCAAGGGATTTTAAATATAATGATGATGGTACTACACAGGTGAAAATTGTGTGGCCAAAGTTTCAAAATGGACGAGCCATTGTCAGAAATTGCTGTGTGAAGCAAAATTTTGGTTAGCATAATTCCCTTTGTAAAATCCTTGTCTGACAATTTTTGTGTAGGGGAAGCAGCCTTTCAATATAGATAGATCGACCTAAATTAAATTAAAGGGAATAGACATAGCTATATCCACAAGCTGCTATAAATAGACTGAAGAAACGCCCACAAACCCATTGTTTCCTTTGCCACACAATGAAAGGGCAGGCATCAAAGTTATTGAATACAATAGATTATATTGTCAACTTGACCCATGCCAGCTTTTAACTATGTTGATTCCCTTTAACATTTGACACTAAAAGGTCTTATGACAACAAAAAGAGGTTGAGTTTGCCAACGTTTTGTGTGATGATTTTAGCCAAGTTACAATAATATCCAAAAACATAATTATATAAGTGAAAAACAAACCACACTTTACTATTTACTGATAGTTAAAAATGGTACTGTATATCCTGCCTTGAAAGGTATGTATTTGAAGTGTAAAAATCAACTGTTTCTGTTCCACAATAAGGAATGAATTTAATCATTATTACAAGGAACAATTACCAATTGCTCTTTTAGATAGTTTGGTCATAGTCCAGTTGATATTTACAGTAAGCAAAAAAATGATTTGTCTCAACAAACTAACTATCTGTTATACTTCCAGAATATATTGATGAAATGTACACACTTATGGTTGAAGCAAGTGAGGAAGACCTGCAAAGTGCAAGACGTGCCCTTGAAGAAAAAACCCCTCCCCCAATGAATGACATGCTTGAACGGCAATCAAGGGATGAAAAGCAATTGCCAAGAAACTTTCAAGGAAATCAATGGCAGTGGTTGATGTTCCTCCAACGTCACAAGGTTCAAATTTATTTTCGTTGAAAGCTATAACTTTGCTGATTTTTCAGGGTTAATCAGAAATATATTTTTATGCTTCTGCAAGAAACAGTGACTTGTGATGTCAGTTGAACTCTGTACACTTTCATGCCCATATTTCTCAAGTCGTTCTCAAATTAGATGTTACATGGGATTTGGAAAAATGCAAAATTGCTCACGAAAAAGCACTTTCAATAGACGATTATGCTAAAGATGGTGGCAAGGAACTCTTTACACCAAGAGATACATTGCACTCTTATTATCAAACTCCTAGTACAGGATTGTTTAGAATTCGCAATTTGGACGCAATGCATCTTGGTAAAAAGTTTGTCAACTCCATTGTGTATCGTCCATTGTCTTATTTGTAGACATCTTTGCAGGTCCAAATCAGCATCAGCTGCCTTTAGGTAAACCTGTATTACCAAATAATTAATTTATGTACAGTATGTTGTATGACATGTACAGTAATTTGGGACAGATTTCAGCCTAATTACAATAGGGACACTGCCAGCCTTAGTTAAAATTGTGTCAAAAACTTCAATTCAATTTTCAGGTTCAGAGATTAATACTCATCAAGGAGGGCAACAAGGAAAAACAAAAAGAAAGAGACCAACATGCAAAAGGTGCAATGTCCTCTTGAAAGGACATAAGTGTCCATTTAACAAATGAATTGTTTCTCAAGGGGATGCACAAAGTCTCAAGAAGAATGCTTCTCAACATTATCTTTGAACCCTGTAAACTTTTTCTCTGGGAACTGCCGTCGAATGGCAGAATAGGTGCATGCAGGAAGGGGAATGCGTTTCTTCCCAAGGCGTCCATAAACCATTTTTGTAAAAATCCTTTATGACACACTCCGTAAAAATCTGAAAGGAAAAATGATGTACCTGTAATATCTCTTGAATGGGTGATATACTGTATATGATATAAATACATGATTATGGAAAAGATGGTGTTGAGGGGCATTTGACCAAGATCCGTTGTGTTTAATGATGAAATTTCTATAGACTCACCGTTGATTCCATTATAGATTGCAATGCATCTTGGTCAAATGCCCTCAGATACCAATTTTCCACAATAATCTACAGTATCATTCAATGATAATGATTTGCTTCATAAACTGAATTATGTTAGGTACAAACCAAGAAGTTATATCAAAATATATTTGTTTGCACTTTGATAGAAAAAATGTGAAGCTCTATCAAGGTAGTAGGGTGTCAACATTTTAACTAAACTGATTTGTGGTAAATCAGTCTTGTGATATACACACACATTTTCCTTACAAGGAACCATTGGTAAGAAACTGCACACTCAAACTGCCAAAAAGTTAAAACTCCAGCACTGCCACTGGGACCAAATAGCTCAAGAAACTAATCATTTCTATATAGGATTTTCTTTGGTATATCGTTACTTAATTTCACTTGCTTTCTACATCATATTTCTTGGAAGTTAATTGAATGTTTAAAAGCATTGGAAAGGGTTCCAAAAACTGTGTTTTAAAATATTCATAAGGACACAGGTGGTAAAGATGTTGATGGTTTTGGAACCTTTAAGAAACTCCTGAGAAACTCTGGAATTGGACTCTTTCAAGACACTCACAGAAAAAAAATTCTTAGTTTCTTATGGGAAAAGATATGTGCATATGATTAGGGGCAGCATTGTAGCTCACTACAGTGGCAGCTTGAAATATGTTTGGTATTTTTTTCTGAAGGTCTTACTGTGCAATATGTTGATCTCTTACTACTGGGTAATGTTCTGCTGCAAGTTTAGATGTCGAAATTATTCTGTAGTAGGTTAACCATGCAGACTTAGAAAAAACATTTATATATCCAGTAATTACTTATTTTCAGATCCTTTCTGCCAATATGAAACGTAATCCCTGGTTTTAAAGCTAGGTGCGGCCATCCTTATACTCCATTTATGCAAGCAAACACCTGCAAATCCTGGATGATCTGTGATGCATGTATAGTCGCCACCAATATCTTCTAGAACAATCTCACTTCGCAGGGTATTCTTACATGCTTGTATCTCCATGCAACAAGAACACTCCTCTGATGACTCAAGAAAAGCAAGCGAACAATGGCCACAATGACACCTATTGTATGTTGGAAAGGATGGAACAGTTTAGAGTGGCTATCACTGTATGGTGTCAACACATTGTTGAATGTAAATTAGATAAATCTCCTGGCTTTCTTGACTCAGGCAGGGCAAGGTAGTTTACTTTATTTTGAAAAATTGAACCTGCCATATATATAATGTTCCTTGTAATAAAATTATTGTTTTCAACTTTAATTCAAAGACTTATTAATCTACGCTGCAGCTGCAGCTGCATGCAGTTTCTCCTCTTCTGTGCCAATCGTTTCTCTGCAAACAACTCACTCCAAAATTGCGTGTCAATAAAATGGTAGGCTGCTGGACTGGACGTAGGCCAAAAATCCAAATTAACGATACTACTTTCTTTGACAGAAACAGGAAACAAAAAAATTCCTCTCTGCATGAGATACTCCACAGATACCCTTGCTATGATTTATCAATATCATGCATGTGTACGATTTTGTTCACAATATCGAAGCCCAGGAGCAACCATCACACATTGCAATATTTACAGTTAGGTCAGTTAGGCCATCATGTTCTTTAGTCAGTGACGATCTTCAGTTAGGCTTTGTTGGCAGCCCAGGGCGATGAGGAGACGAATATCCCAAATAAACTAGCAATAATCACATTGAAAAACTTACCATTGTGATATGTCAACTTTCTCCTCGAAACGATCTTTCAATACTGCCAACCTAGCCTGTCTTTCTGCACACTCTCGACGAAATTCTCGCGTGAAAGCTTCATCAGCGGGAGGGTCGTCATCACAAAGCCCAGCTGCATGGCCGCCCGTATCATCACTGTGCGCTGGCAGCTCATTCGCAGCAAGGCCTTCATATTCGGTTGGTAGATCGTCCTCGGAAACAGTAACGCTTGAAAAACTGTCTACCGATGATTCTGACTCGCATGAACTCATTTTTGTGCAGTTTACGGAACTTTGATTTCGTCTAAATCTCACTATGACGGCCTCGTAACAACTGATGGGATCAATTCGTTTGATCATTTGTCATCCTGAGTGAAAGTCACTCGTTCCCAGGCCGTAGGTGCCCGGTAGTGTCCACAGTCTCAGCTCGACAAAATGCATTATTAAACGACTTTGGAAAATAATTTTCAAATATTTTTTTTGGCAGAATAGCATTTCTTGATGAGTTCTATCGGAAAATGGAATAAAAAATTTTGGGTTTATGTGCACTTTAAGCAAAGTATAAAATAGCTTTGTGACTTCAGCTTACCTCTGGAGAAAATGACTGCTTTAGATCAGTGACTGCTTTGAATCAGTGACAACTGCTCCATGCAAAATGAGGTGCACTTCTCTTGTTTTATAGCAAAATGTTTGCTGTTAAAAATTCATCGGTCTAAATATACTGCTAAATCTATATATAAATCTTTGCATATCTAATCTTTCTAATCTATCTAATCTAATATCTAATCTAATCTATCTAATCTATATCTAATCTATATATAATCTTTATTATACCGGGTGTCTCAAAAAAAAGTACCCCCTTTTGACTCAACAAGGCAACAAAACGATAATATTTCGGGACTTTTTGAATTCATGGCTACATTTGTTGGTCTTCAACTTAAATGCACATACCTTGCATTTGGAAATCGACCACCAAACACCGGAGATATGAGTTCATAAGGTCAAAATTAGGAGTGCACCTGAAACCAGAGGTTTTGAGAAATGGCCTAGCCATAATTTGACAACAAACAGGCATTTTGCAAACGAATTTTCGACTTTGACCTTTACTTTTTATTTTTGAAAAGATTTATACCTTGAATTACTTCAATTGTTCTTGCAGTGACTTTTCTTTTGAGGAAACGGTCCTTGCATTGCATTCGATTCCAAGCGCTTTGTATTAAAGGAGAGGAAAAGGAGCACATGCACGCTTATTTTAGAGATGTGGCACGATTTTATCACTCTTACCACGTTTTCACTATATTTGTTTAATCAGCGCCATGTGTCCATGCATCTTTTATTCTTTTCAAGAGCAAAACACGGAAACTTAACGTCTACAGGTACTTTGGAAAATGGCCACGATACAAATCATGACTAGGCCCTTTTTCAAAACCTCTGGTTTTGGGTGTACTGTAAATTTTGACTTAGCGAACCTGTATCTCCGGTGTTTGGTGGACGATTTCCAAATGCAAGGTACGTGCATCTAAGTTGAACATTGATAAATTTAGCTGTGAAGTCGGGGAGCAATGATATCTTATTGCTTGGTTCCTATTTCCAGTCAAAAAGGGGTACTTTTTTCTGAGACACCCGGTATATAAATCTTTATATAAATCTTGATTAATTTTATGATCTCGATTTTACCCTGTCTGCGGTGATAAAGGACCACGCTGGGCACATAGTCTAGCAGAATCAAAGATAGGACATTGATGGTCTGACTGACAATTGACTTTGTTTTCACATACGGTACCTTATATCTAAGTTTAATTCTCCTTCAAGACTGTAGCCTACGTGCAGACAATACTCAAGGAAAGGGTATAATCTGAGCATTGCCGCTCAATTCCGTGTATTGCATGCGTCAGCATTTCATTTCAATACCCGTTTCAATGACCCTTTCTGCTTAGCGTCTGTTGATTGTCTGCCATAGGATACTTAAAATTCCAGAGAGTTGTGTTGGCAATTATATTTTCTTAGAAAACGAAGCGAAGCCTGAGATTTAATCACATGACAGCCCTTCTCAAATCTGATTGCTTCCTCGATTCGTGGGAAAGCGATGTTATTGGTTGTTACATACAACAACAAGCCATCACTATTGCGAAATAAATGCTGACGCAGGCACCACCCGAGAAGAGCGGCGTCGCACAGACGATACGTTTTCCTTGAGTATAGTCTGCACGCAGGCTACAGAACTGTAACCCGACCAGTGGCTCATCTTTGTCGCAAGAAATATTTCTCTTTATGAGCTCCTTAGAAAACCCTATCTTTCTTACAACGCATAAAATATGGTAGAAGGCCTATCGCTATTAGGCCGTTCATTTTTAACCAGGGCTGCGAATTCAGAAAGACAAATGGGCCCTTGCAAAACGAATTTTGAAAGTTACTACGAATGCATTCACGTGCGCCAGAGGCGTAACTATTTAGAGGCACTTGCGGCATGCTCCCCTGACAAAACATTTAAATTCTAGGTTGCTAGAATCGCCTTGTTAGCAGTTAGCTATTTTCACCTTCAAGGCCAGTTATTATATCACACATCCATGCCAGAGAGGCATTTCTTGAATAGAAACATAGAGCGGCGAACGGGATGAACCAGAAGAAAGTTCCCACATTTGAAAATTCATAGCACTAAGGGTACTTGATGGATTGAAGGGGAACCAGATTTGCTGGATAGCCGAGAAATTGAAGCATTTTGTAAATTTCTTCCGCTTCAATAAGCTCTGGAAATTTCGACGGTACAAAATAATCTTGGTTGCGAAATGCCGGAAAAGGGGCCTCAAACACCTCATCAAATCTGATCGAATCACAAAGAAATTTCTCGCACAGAGCAATAAAGAAAATGCAATCTTTCACAAGTTTAGTTGAGAGATATTTTCTGCACATTCATTGTTATGGAATTGAAAATCTTCAATATTTGTGTAAAAATATATTTCTTATGAAGCCTTGCATATTGTTCCGTGCGAGGACATTCCTAATGTTTTGGCCGATTTGCGTTCATTTTGCAACCAAATAATTTAGTAATGTCGAATTAATCTATATTCTCAGTGCTCATAAGAACAATAGAAAAATCAATAACATAGTTTCATCTTCCGGCTCTAACAAGAATTTGAATCATTCATATCCGGTTAAGTACTCTCATCTTAGTGCTATGAATTTTTCAATGCGGGCAATTTTTTCTGAGCTCACTTGGTACATTTCAATGGTTCAGTTGGTGTAATTAACCGTTACTACTCTTAACAAAACCTTCGAAACTATCATTTTCTAAGCATCCTTTTTACTTTTGATGCATTATGACACTGGGAAATTGTTGAGGGGCACTGTTTTATCACTGGCCATAGTCTAGAGATCCAAATTTTAAGCCATATTTTGAAAAACAGAGTTATTTTTTATGGGTCTTTATCGCTATGGGCCCTACATTTTCCACCCCCCTCCTCCGCCTCACCCACCTCTCATCGGCTCTGTTTGTGACGTATTATCTACAGTGAGAAACGCATTGATTCTTTATTTTCCGCTCTCTGACAAGCATCCTCTTTGCAGCACAAGGACCACAAGGAAGCCTTGCAAACATAAAGGCAAAGTTATTACTAAGGACTTATGGTCAGCTATGTATGGCACTTACAATTAAATTTAAACTGTTCCCATGATCGTCGCACGAGAGGAACAGTCCCGGATCAATTAATTGGCCATCGTGTTATCGTGTTAGGCGCTTCTTCGTAGTAGCCATGCAATTGGCGAATATTTTTTTGCGGCGCTTGGTAGTCAGTATGCATTCAACCACCATAAAAACCTTCCTTGTCTGGTTTTATTGTATTGAAATTGCTATCAAGAGATGTATGTCTGAATGCTATAATTATGTATATGACAAATTGAATCCTCCTGGAGTTAGGCGCTTTGTGGTGATGATATAAAAGAAGGAAAAATTAATAATTAAGATCGAGGGAGATCGACCACCTTTTCCAAATATCTTTCCTTGTTGATTAAGATTGCCTGGCAGCATTGAAAAATGGTCATGAATCAAATCAATGGGAGTGTTCCAAAAGCTTTGTCTGGTTTTATCGTATTGAAATTGCTACCAAGAGATGTATGTCTGAGTGCTATAATTATGTCTATGACAAATTAAATCCTCCTAGACTTGGGCTCTTTGCATATACAGGGTGTCCCAAAAAACATGTGCGCTGTTTGAGTGGCTTCTGCGGAGCAGCCATAGATCAAATTGATCTGTTGTTAAGATTCTTGACAGAAGAGACTTCAAATTGAAGAGTGACACCGAGTTCAAGTAAATCTGATCACTAGTTGCTGATTTATGATTAAATGTTGCTCGTAATTCTTTTGCGATTCGGCAGATTTTATTGTGATTATTCTTCAAGGTGGGGTAATTTGGGTCTACTGGGGCGTTCTTCAACTATAAAGTCACTCTGTGCAATAATTGAAAATGGCTCCCAAATAAAAACAACAACGAAAAAGATGTCTGAAATTAATGTAGGTATGGTATAAATAAAAAATTATGTTAGAGTAGGTACACTTCCGTTCCCATTTTAGTGCAAAAACGCAAGGTCCGAATGGATTGATTTCGCTTAATTATTATTTGAAGTGAAAATATTGTTTACATTTCCACGCTTTTAAGAATTGGGCCTTGGCATTCCAATGTTGTGTGCTGGTACGGTTTATTTCTAATTTTATCTGTGCAAATTAGCAAGTTTCAGGTCTTTGGCCTCGAAAATCTGAAAATTAAATCACAGTTATCCATAAAAATATTTGAAAATTTTATTCCTGTGAATTTACAATACTTCTGATCAAATAGATATTGATTTTCTCGAATAGACCCACATTTCCCACCGACCGTTTGGAATTACGCGAAAAAGTGAGGAAAGTAAAACATTCTAAAAAGTTATTCAAAATTGAAATTAAAGAATGGGAATATGTTCACAAGAACGACAAGTTGTTTAATGGCATTAGAGTCATAAATACAGGTTTGAAGGCGTAAAGAGCGCGCTCATGCCCAATATGAATTTCTTTACAATCATAAAACAAAAGTTGTGATTTAATCGCTATTTAAGTTTAACCAAAGAAATTCTTGAGAGTAATGCAAGGATCAAGAAGTCTTTGGTCTCCACTGCCAATGACTTTGGCACTATTGTGCGATAACAAAGGGCCGTCAGCAGTTTGTCAGCAAAATGCAGAATAGCGTTAACACTCAGCTATCTATATGGATTCAATGCCTTTAAGTAGGTAAAATGAAAAAAGATCTTCAATATTTCCAAAAAGTTCGTAAGGGTATTCTGTTTATTTGAAAAATGCCCATTTTAGGCTCAAATTACCCCCAACTTACCCTAGTACTTGCAATAAAGTGCCATGCCTAGCCGTTTCATGTGTCACTGATTCTACAAAGCTCCATGCTTGCTTGATGCATCCTTGTTTGTCTTTTTAATCCCCGTAACACGACATGCAACAAAGAATAAATTCATTGGTATTAGTATTGGAAAGACATTTCTTTGTATCAGTGAAAGTAATGCTCCATTTCTTTCAAGACAGAACCAACGCTCGTGCGGCAGACTACAATTATTCGATTTTTGAGTCCGAAACCAGCACGAACAATTGTTCCCTGTATCTTTTACAATTTTGATTGACGTTGTTTTATCTTGAACGACTGCGAACGAGGAAATTTGAAAAGAAAATCCTAGAATCTAGCTCGGGATTTTTGCAAAAGTTTAAGTCATAAATCTTCGAAGTCAATCCAGTGAACAATTTGTCGTGGCCATGTAAAAAGTGGATAACGTTTAGGCAAGTTTCACAACCTTTTTATCTTTCGTTCTTGTTACTTTCTTTCGTTATTAACTGAATTCGATTCTTTGCGTGGATGCTGCCATGCATATTCTTAAAGGGTTAATTCTTAAAGGGTTAATATCACCAATTACGAAAATTTGATATATGAACATTCTTTCACCGCTGAATTCGATGAGATCACCCAAAACGCGATATTTTGGCAATAAGTGCCCCCAAAAGCCCTCCAAAGTTGTGAATTTGAGGTAAAATTTCAAAATTACCGCGCAAAGAACAGAAGATTGGTAACGAGCGTTGCAGCGTCACAGCAGGAAGGCGTGAGAGTCGTAGCGTAGGCCTTCATGGGAGAAACAGAACAAAGTTGCTTCTTGCTTCTGTCCGCAAATCCGTTCTTTCAACCATGCGTTCTTTCAACCATGTATGGTTTGTGACTGGAGCAATATCTATGAAAAAAATCTGGGTATTTCTATCCATAATCTGCCTTCATTGACGATGATCAGCTTGAAGCGAGGAAACGAGAAGGAAGAATTGACGGAATTTATAAATAGATAGAAGGCAAAATGGACCGATTAGAAGCACTCCGGGGTTTGCTCGGAGCATTTCGTACCAAAAGACTTCGATCGACAGTTTGCCTCTGTTCCCGGGATGGGTATATGTCATACGCTTATACCGAAGGAATTTGATATCAGATGAAGTCGAGGTAAAAGCTTTCCATCAATGAAAGAACCGAATCGTAAAAGCCACATACGTCGTCTTTGTTAAAAGCAATCTGTCCCGTATTGTTTTGACCTTGGTTACTGCTTTATTTACCTTATTTACGCTGCAGCTAAATTCATGCATCACTGAGTCTCTATGACCCTGATTTCTTTGGATAAAGCGAATTAACACCAACTTCTGGAATATACAATAGAGATCTTTATCGGTTTTATTTTCATTCATCGAAGGGGGCAGATTGCCTTTAAATTAACAGAAAAAATTGTCTTGTTTCCCCAAAGAAGACATCAGAAGTTCCGTAGAGAAGAGGTAATTCCCCAAGGTAGCATTTATATTTGAATTGAACAACGATTATTTATGAATGACTTAAAGAATACCCTTTCCAATAGTGTCAGATGTTAATAGGTCTTTGCACTAAAATTTGGAGGTATTGTGATTTTAGTGTCAGCAGGTCAATTTTGTTGTCATTCGTTTACGATCAGGCTTACGGTCACGGTCATTTCTAAGAGAGTTCCGAAGGACACAAATGCTGGGAATTTACCAATGAAAAGTCTGCACACAGGCTACCAATGAAGATTTTGATATGAATTACACTTCATACATTTGGATCAGTAATATCTTATCATCTGCAAGAAAGTGCTTTTGACGAGAATGAAGTGAAAGGTTGGGGACTGGAAGCAGAAAATTTGTACCATTTCGCAAACAAGAGGCGTAAATTTGGGCCCGTTTAGCGGAGAACCCGCGCGTGGTGAATCGTGGTGAATCTTATCATTTGGCCGGAAATTTAGAATTTTTCTTGTAAAATGAGGTAAGACTGTTCATATTAAGATTAGTTGTGAGTTTCTTATCATTTCAGTATGCTTTTGTCATTTTTTTATTCATTCTTCATCGGCAATGGGGTCATCTTGAATCTTGATATGGATCTTGGATGTGTAGGCCTAGGACGACGTGAAGTTTGTCATACTACAGTCCTCGGTGCTCGCTGTTGCCACTTCGCCTTCTTCATCAATAACATATTCTTTGACGTCGTAGCACACATCTTTTCATTTGCATGATGATTCCGATGCTGTTTCCGACATTTATTTTGTTTGTTTCTTCAGTTTATTCGCACGCGACAGATTCCCCAACAGTGCTTCGGTTGCTTGCGCGTAGCGTGCTTCCTGCTGTTACGTCACAGACCTTTCACAATCACTCGATCCAGTCTCTTTCTTTGCGCGGTAATTTTCAGCACCTCCCCAACTTTCAGGGGCTTTTGGGGGCACTTATTGCCAAAATATTGCGTTTTGGGTGATCTCATCGAATTCAGCGGTGAAAGAATGCTTAGATATCAAATTTTCGTAAATGGTGATATTAGCCCTCTGACCCCAATGCAGTAATTTTGGTCTTCAACCAGCACGCTTGCCTAATGCGCGTGCTCTCTAACAACACAGCATGTGCACTAGGCAAGCGTGCTGATCGCCGGCATAACGGAATAACCAGACCCAGGACCAGTAGGACCGGACCCTAAAGGACCAGACCCTCGGGGAATGCCCATTATTTTCATTCCAGCCAGGGGCGGACTGGCAGTTTTTTTCTGGGGTGGTGTTATGGCTCAGCAAGGGCCCGTAGGGCGCAGTCAGTTTTTAATTGGGTGGGGTCACCAAAACCAAATTTCACGTACTATTATAAAAGGTGATATGAATTCTTGCATTACTCAATCCGTTCGTTAGCGAGGAATCCCCGGAATCATTGCAAAGTTAAGCTTGTTAAAGGCTGGAATCAGTTGCAACGAATTTGACAGTTGACGAGATATATCGTTTTAAATATGTATGATGATGAGTAAAGTATCTATATTTCTACATTTCTAGATTCTACTCCTAAATAACTTTTACGCCGAAAGACCAAATCGAATACGCAACCCTTGTCATGACGTTCAAGTGGTGGGGCCCTTCGTGGGATCGAGTCCTGAAGGTGAAGGTGAAGTTGCGTTTTTCAGCGCCAAACACTGGGATCACAGAAATAGAGCAGACCTAATCGGGTCCGCAACCTCTTGTCATGACGCTCAAATGATGGGGTCCTACCGGGTATCGAACCCACTCCACCTGACTGTTCTGGCTGCAAAGTCAGAGGATTACACCAATGCGCCACAACACCTTACACGGCGTGGCAAGGGTAAATTAAATGGGGGGGGTGCACGAGAATGAGGGAGTCTGGGGGCGAAGCCCCCAGGAAAATTTCTGGGCCACACCCTTTACTTTGGCTTGGAATTATTCTCCCAATATCATGCTTGCCTTTAGCGACAAGGAAACCTTGATCGTTTTGTAACAGTTATCCTATGAATCAGAGAACGAGGAAAATTTCTGGGCCACACTCTTTACTTTGGCTTGGAATTCATCTCCCAATATCATGCTTGCCTTTAGCGACAAGGAAACCTTGATCGTTTTGTAACAGTTATCCTATGAATCAGAGCACGAGGAAAATTTTTGAAGAAACATCCTTTATTTTGGCTTAAAATGCATCTCCCAATATTATGCTTGCCTTTAGTGACAAGGAAACCTTGATCGTTTTGTAACAGTTATCCTATGAATCAGAGCATGAGGACAATTTTCGGAAAATTACTTTGGAAGAAACATCCCTTATCGCTTTGTGACAGTTAAAATGCATCTCCCAATCCCAATGTTATGCTTGCCTTTAGCGACAAGAAAACCTTGATTGTTTTGCAACAGTTATCCTATGAATCAGAGCATAGCGACTAGGAAAATTTTCAGTTATATTAAGAAAGATCTTTATAAGAAAGATCCTTTACTTTGGCTTAGAATGTGTCTCCCAATATCATGCTTGCCATTGCGACAAGAATAAGAATTGATACGTCTAGAATGTTGAAACAGAAAGGTCCATCTAAGGCTGAGTAACTATGAATGTCAACTGCACAGGAAGAACTTTTTGGCGCTTGACAATAAAGGGGTAAGGTAAACTTTCAAATAAGTTGAACGAAAAGGGCCCAAACTAATGGGCCAAAAGTGAGGATTTTTGCTTCGCTACTAGGCCAGGAAGAGGGCCTACTGGGCCAACGGCCCGCTAGTTGTAATATTAAAAGATGCCCTGACTGAACGTGAAGAGCTGTTCATTTGGTTGGGGCCCAGAGACATTAGACGTGATAGCCATTGTTTCGAATCAGCTTGCGAAGCTTACGTGTATGGTTATAGATTGATGCATAAATTCAAAAATTTCTCTTTATGAAGGGCCCGCTTTTCAAAATTATAAGGGGGCCCGGGTGGCGATCGCCACCTAGCCACCCGGGGCCAGTCCGCCCCTGATTCCAGCGTTTGTTTGCAATGGCGGCCAACACAGAATTTTCGCTCCAAAGTGAGATAAGGCAGTCACTGCCGTATGTAAATTCTACCTTCTAGATGCCACAATAAACGCAAAATGCATGGTATTTCAAATCGTCTAACAAGCAGACAAACTTTGATCCAGCCTCAAGCCATTGCCCACTGGGCCTAAGCATTTAACTACATGGCTACATGGCCTAAATATTTACCTCTCTTGCCTTACTTGGTGATTCAAGTTGTTGCAATGACGTCGTGATGCAAGCCACGTTGTATTCCATCTCCACAATCTCAATTTCTGGACTTGATTCTGGCTTCTCCATGCTCTTTGCAAGTTAGTTTGGGACTGCAAAATCATTTAGCAGGCAGCTTTTTGATAACATATTTGTTCGTAATGTTTATTGTGAAGGTGGTAATTGGCAGATATATGGGGTAAGGCGATCTTGAAAGAGAGAGTGATAATTTTGGGAATGTTAATAGAACCATTCTCTCAAACCACGCATTGACCCGGGCATTGACCCCACTTGTTTTTGGTAAATCCCATGATCACAATATTGCATCTCAGAATGTGCATTTGTGTGCATTTGTTTTTTCGTATCATGCATGTGCACTCACCTTTCACCTTTTTACAGGGCCGTAGGAAGCAGCTTCTGATTGGGGGATTGTTCTTAAAACAATAGAGAACAATACATCTAATTAAGTGGCATGGCACCATTGTTTTCCAAATTATTGGGGGGCTTAACCCCCTGCCCCCCCCCCGCTTCTTACGGGCCTGCATTTTCATAAGAAAAAGCTCATAAGAAACAGTAGGCTAAAATTTTCGAAAAATACTACAGCACCGCCTGTATCAAAATGCTAAGAAACTTTCGTAATTTTCATTCAAAAATACTATTCATATTTCAGAGATACATGTGACCAATTCCCCCTAATAATTTTCTGGGGTCACCATGGGAGCTAAAAAAGTCCCTAAGTATTACCTGCGTGCCTGATAAATTTTATCTCTAAGCGCCGAGATGAACTTGCAGCTTGGAGGCTATGTCAAAGCGAGGGGAGGGCATTCCCTTAGGGTCCGGTCCGTTAGGGTCCGGTCCTAGTGGTCCTGGGTCTGGTTATTCCGTTGTTATGCCCTGATCGCCAGTCAAAACTACTGGAATTGGAGGTGGGCCTCTACGCAATTTATATCACACTAGGAAGTTAACCCTAATCCACATGGGGGGCGGATTCCGCCCCCTCCCCCCTCAAGGTTTTATTTGCCGCGTTTTTAAACGACATTTGATATGTCCCCCAGCCTCCCTGACTTTTATTAATTATCTATTAGCCACATTTTGGTGGAAAAATTTTTGAACAATAGGACTCGTGGGTCACGTGACATGCCCATATTTGGAAGGAGGTAGCAACAAAATCATTGTTTTCAATGATTTCAATGGAATTATTTGATTGAATTATGAAATATTATACCGCAAATGAATCAGCAAACAAAGGGCTTCAATTTGATATCGGAATTTCTGGAATCTGATGATGTCAGCATTTTTTGATAATGACGTCATTTTGGCCGCCATTTGGGACTAATTAGCAATTTTTTCAAGTTTTTCGAACTTTTTCAATGAAAAACACTCTTATGATACATTTATCATAGATAATCATCATTTTGCAGGTTCTTTTTGTCTCTTTTTACATAGAATAAATTAATCGCACAAATGACGTCATAAGAATCGGCTAATTTCTGCCAAAATATCACTCCAAAATCGTTATTTTCAATAAAATAATATTTTATCACCATTTTTGTTGACAAACTGAAAACTGAACCAAAAACTGCATAAAGTTTGTGCAAAATCTTCATGATACTTGAATTCAACTTGGAAGCCTGATTTTCACAGATTTTCAGCTTTGTGACGTCACTGTGACGTCACAAGGCGTGGCAGCCACACCTAAATTCCGCTACAAGCTGCAAATTACCTGTTCTATAACTGTGCCATGTTGTATTGAATTCGGATGCGTCTAAGGCAGTTTTCAGAGGGGGGTGGAAAGCACCCCCCCCCATAAATGGTAGCTCGAAAAAAGCCCATATGGATTAGGGTTAAGCTAGTCCTAGCTCCTGCGGAGTGCTGATAGATGCAGTAAATCACATATCGAGTAAAAGCAGACTACTTGAGTGTCATATTATTTTATCAAATTCAATCAAATGCGACATATTAAAACTGCGCTATAGTTAGGCGTATACGGTAGCCTGATAGGTTTCAAACACTGCAAAAATATAAAAATTTCATGACAATTTTTCAGTTGGAAACTCAGAGGAAAGGGACAATTTCCTCTGATTTCTGATGCAAGAAACGGGTTGGGTCGTATCGTAATTAATCGCACCTTTTCTTCGGAGAGAACCCGCTGACAGAGCATCAGTGCATGCTTGCTGTTTATAGTTTATATTTATAGTTTAGATGTATCTCGGCACGGAGACGTACCCGAAGCCGCCATCTTACCAGAATCTTCCATTTCACCTTTTCCGTGAAAAGTTGCTATAATCCTCCATTTTTTTTTCATTCGCATTATCTGTTTAAAACCAGGCTAGCCTCAGTCGTACGTAATCTTTTGGCGCCTAAACACTCACTACCCCCCCCCCCCAGGCCGGCGGGTACAACAAAACACAAATTAACCAATCAATTAGCGAAATTCGAATTCCGGTCTTCCTAGAACCATTCTTTTGTGCACTGGGTGTTCCGTTTTGTCTTTCACAATTGATATTTGCATACGAAAACTCCTGATGAGCCTCCATTCCGTTTAATTATTATCATTATTATTATTATTGTTTTATAATTTGTATCATTATTATCATTAGTCTTATTTTATTAAAGGGTTTGTGCAAGGTTAAAAGCTTGCATTTGCAGAGAGGAGAAAATCTAAAAATACCCCATTCAAATCGAAGTTGCACACAATGTCAACAAAGGGTAGCCTAAGAATGAGATTTTTATCTTGCTAAGAAAACAGGCATCGTCTGAGTTATTTCTTTGTTCTTTTCATAGAGGAGCCTTTTTACCATTGCACACTTCCTTTATAAGGAGGTGGTTTTAATAGCATACGCCCTACTGCTACTCTCGTTTGTGGGGAATTGCGAAGCAATTTGTGGCGGTGAAGTGCCTGTTTAAACAAAACACTTCAAACACAAAATCGAAAAATGGTCTAACATCAAAATAACGTTCATGGTTCCTCATGACAAGCTGGGAGCCAAAATCCTCCACAGTTGTCATGTGCTCCTGTTTCCAGTAGGAGCCCAAATTCAGTATTTCGAGTCGGGGCCCATCTCCCCCGCACCAAAGTCAGTGTTTCGAATCGGAGCCCATCTCCTCCGCATGCACGCAGCAAAAAATCACGAGGCCCATCTCCCTCGTTGGGGACCGCGTTTAAAGGTAAGGATAGAGTCCCTTGCTTGTAGGCCCATCTCCCGAAAGGCTAGGTCGAGGCCCAGCTCCCTCCATGGCTCACCAGTGGGTACTAGGGCCCAGCTCCCCCGACACCACACTCGAGGCCAAAATTCCTCGAGTTTCCATTCTATTAGGTTACTGGCACCTCACAGTCGCGAGGCGTTTCCATTCCCCACACATTGCACATCATGAGATTTATAATGGAAATAGAATTGAGATTTATAATGGAAGTAGAATTGAGATTTATAATGGAAGTAGAACGGAGATTTAGAATGTATTAGCTGCAAATAATGTTGTGGATGATTTGACTAGTGAAAGATAAGATTCCTTTTTGGGCCTGGTGAAAGATAAGATAAGATTCCTTGATTTTCTGGAAGGGGAGAAATTAAATTTTAGTAAAAGGAAGATTTTACTTCGGTTAATTACGACCCTGGAAATCACTAAATTCTTAACTTGTTTATCTTTTAATGCATCTCATTACGATCTGCAAATCATGGCGTCTAATTGATCCCCTTGCCAACCAATAAATTTCATTGGCTCCTATCTTCTGCAGATCTTAGAAAAATCTGCTTCGCGAATCATAAATTATCCCCATTGTCAGTATTTTGAGGATAGGCAGTTCTTTCGTAATAGCTTATTTTCAACACGTATGGCAGTAGGCAACCAATCATAAGCCCGCTCAATGGTGCGATTCTGGGTCAACCAATCAGCCTTTCACAAATGCCTAATCACGACACGTGATGATCCTCTGTCTCTCTCATCTCAAATACTAATGCACTGTACATTCCCTCTCACCTTTGAGAAATATTCGAACTGTACTGCCACGAGACAAAGCCTTGGTCAGATAGGAAAAATTATTGTCTATATCTGGTCACGTGGCGGAAAATTTATTGAATGTATTCATTTGCGATTGAGATCTTCCTGCCACGTGACCATAATAAGATTGGGCAGGTAGGAAAAAGTTTTGTCTTCATTCATTTTGTCACATGACGGAAAAATTATTGTATTTTTCATTTACCATTGAGATGCCATTCTAAACAAATATTTGTAGCCTTGGTCAGATAGGAAAAATTATTGTCTATATCTGGTCAAGTGGCGGACAATTTATTGAATGTATTCATTTGCGATTGAGATCTTCCTGCCACGTGACCATATCAATTAATGGTTAGGGCGACTGAATCCCATTACATGCGGAATTTTGCATGGAGTACCAGGCTGAAGAACCTTCGGGGATACCAAGCCAAATTTCGAAAAGAAAAGTTGACTTTAAGAGAGAGAGAAGAAAGTTAAATATCAGAGCTCAGTTTATGGAGGTGTTTCGACGCAAAGGCAAGTTTCTTATAGTTCTATTTGACATCTCTTTGCTTCGCTAACCCTGTCATACATCCAATGGCAGATAATGTTTTTTTGGGGTCATCTACTAAAGACTTGTCGTGCCCGTTAAGATCTGCCTCCCATTCCTGCTAAACTTTTTTGCCTCCAGTGAAGGTTGCCGAGTTTCCACAGGCCGGCAAATATTATTGCTAGAATCTGAATGTTTAGAGGGGGGGTTGCTGTATATTTTGTTAGTATGAAAGAATGTCGACTGCATTCAGGGACGTAAGAATCATCTCATTATAGGAAGAAGTGCTCCAATCGAAATTGTATGGGCGGAAGAAGACTTCAAAATGGGCTGGATTTTAATTTTTGCATCAAGCACCCCTATCCCAGAGTACCCCCCTGGGACAAGACAGGATTGATTTCCCGGTCATACATCGAAAAGATTAATTGTTCAAGTTCAATGATTTATTGTTATCTTACAATGGAGTAGTGTTAAATTGACAATGGTTGACAAAAGAAGAAAGCTAATTGGATAAACGGCTTCGTGCCTTATATATATAGATTATGAAAGTCTCTTTGTTTAGTCATTCGATTTGAGCATTAGATCATTAATCATGTTGAGTGCTCTCCCCTATTGACATAATCTTCACTCTATTGTGCATCTGTTTGTTTTGTCGGCACTTGAAGAGAAATAGAAAGATTGCATGCTACTGTATATGCAAACTCCAACAATAACACGCCAGTCATAGTTAGCTTGAATCTCTTTGTAATTTCCAATAGGGGATTTTGCAGTATCCACGTCGAAATCATTCGAATCCATTTGGTACACTCGGTGCTATGAACTTTCAAAAGTGCTTGAGCTTCATAAGAGCTTGTTAAGATCAGTAACTTAATCAAATTTTTGTGTTTTGAAGAAAAATGGTTCATTTCATTTGTCACATTGAATTTTGCACCTAATTTTTTATATTAGAATAGCCTTTAGTCTGGTTCATCTCTCGTGAAATTTGAAAAGACGGTTGACACAACAACAGAAAAGGGATCAATGATCTTGCAGTTTTATCATGATAAACATATATTCTTACCTATCACCTTTACTCCCAAGAAGACTTACTTCTTTTTAAACTTCGTAAATATCTTAATTTGTTAACGTCAACCGTTCATCGTCTTAAAAGCCATCAAAATTTCGTGATCACTTAACCTCACATGTTGCAAGGCTGTGTCTTCCCTGGTTGATGTTCACATCCAGACCCCTTCTCCTTTCCATATTTGTCGGTGATAACAACCCTGATGACATCTGTACCTGGATATTTCCAACTACCAAATGCATACATATCTCTCTTCGGCCCAGACAGAACAGTTGTCACATCTTGCATCTTCTCTTGACCATTCTTCCATTTTGCTGAATATTTTCCCAACAGTTGAAATACTGCTTTCCATTTGTATTCAATGTCCACTTTTGACCTCAGATAGTTGATCATGATTTCAGTGTTGGCTGGCACTTGAACTGAGACGTCTGTCTTGTCCGTTGTCGTATATGTTTTTGTCTTGGAGGACTCTACATTCAAAGAAGTTGTAGCAGCGACTTCTGCTGTGAATGTAGTTTTCGTTCCTGTACCAAATACCATTGCTCCAACTTCTACAGATGCCCCAACTTTTACTGCCAAAGAGAAGCCTGAGCCAATTTTGAGGGAAGATGACTTTGACACAGCTGTTGTGAGCCATTTGGTGCACTTGTATGATGTTGTATGAGCTGAGCAAATTACTGGAATGAAGCCTTTGATTGGTGTAGGTTTGGCAACATTGAGTGGTGTTTTATCTTCGATGTTGAATGATTTTGCGTCGAGTGCCAGCATGTTAGTACGGTCTGAGAGTGATTTGCATTGGTATGTGCTGCTAGTTGCTGATTTGTCCATAGCATTCATGGAGCATTGCTTAAACTGTCCTGATGTATCTTTGACCTTGATAGAAAGATTTGGCTTTTCCATCCACGATTCTCCATTGTACTCTCCCATCTTGCAGCATTTGAACTCTTCCAAGCAGTACAGCTCTTGGCATGCACTCTTGTAAAGCCCTGCCATGAAATATCCACTTGCACACTTGCTCCAACCTCTACGGTCAAATGAAGACCATACATTGAGATTGTAGCATTGTCCCCATTGCTTCTTCTGAGACTTCGGGCGACAACATTTTGATTCCTCAATATTGCCCAAACGTGGTCCATTGGTATTGTAGAGGCCTGTCATGTAGTAGCCATTGTTACAGGTAGACCAGCCTTTACGATCGAAACTTGACCACCAGTTGGCATTGTAGCAATCCATGTCCTCTTTGTCAGGGTATAGATAGCTAGGTGCATCGCGGCATTCTGCATATTCGATTCGGCCTATTCTTTCATCGCCACTCTTCGCGTCATGTCTCCACATTCCAGTCATATATTTGCCACTTCCACACAAAGACCATCCCGCACGGTCCATGGAAGCTTGCCAATCTGCCTGTTGGGTTTGAGGACTTGAAATTGTGACCAGTCCCTTCATGTAATTGCGATACTGCGTGTTCGTCTGCCACTCATGACTGAGTCTGCGTAGAACTTGCTTTGCGACATCAATATTGCCAACGACACTGACAGTGTATGCACTCGGTCCACCACAGCAGCTTTGCACTCCATGACATGTTGACCAGGATCGACATCTAGTAGTGCATTGACTGTCACTCACTTTGTGGCCTTTTGGGTAAATATTTCCACACTGACATTGGTCCCCTTTTGTAGCAGCCAATATGTAACCTTTGTCCCTGCATGTTTCCTGACAATCGACATTTGAGTTATGACCTCCCATCTGTTTGCTAAGGGCTGATGCAAATGAAGAGAAACATGCTTCTACGGCGTAGGAGCCTGCTGATCGTTTTCTTTTACCTACTTCGGCAGGAGCTGATATTGCCAAGGGCAAAAGCACTGTTATCAGCAACAAGGCCTTTTGAAGAAACATCTTGAATTTCTAGAAGGAAAGACAATATTGATAAGATCAGATTTTTATTCAGATGACAGTCTTCGTTTAGAAACAGCGTGCAACTTTGCTTCCATATATTACTCGGGCCTGGAAACTAAGCTCCTTATTTTTGGCTACGGAAAGGAGCTATTAAAGGTGACCTGAAGCGAAATTTTTTATTAATGCATATGAACAGCACTGTCGAATGATAAGAAATCCTGAACTTCTTAACTAAGAACTTCTTTATAAGAACTTCTTTATATCTCATTTCGTTTTCAAGTTATTCACTGATTTTATGTTTCAGCTGATGACGTCATTTTGTTTGCAAATGACTAGTGACTAGGATAACATATGGAAATTTAGCTGTATCTGATCTATGAAAGGTTACAGTTGCAGGAAACATTTCAGCTGAGCTAAATAAATTCAATATAAATTGCCTCGTGACTTCATATGATGATTAGAAAGGCATCATAATTGTGCAACGTTTTTGAATTAGATTTCTCTTTGGAAACATGGTCAACTTTATATACTTTTTTTAGTTTTTGCAAACAAAATGACGTCATCAGCCAACGGTACAAAACAGTGGATAACTCGAAAATGAGACAACTTATCAACAAATGAAAAAAAATATTAAAATGACCGCGATGTCTTCACAGCGATGTCTTTAATTTGAAAAACTTTAAGATCTTAATAAAATGAGAAACCTTTTTACTTGCAAGAAAGGGGCTAAGATCGAGCGTCCAAATCTGGTAAGTTTTGTGAAGAAAAATAAACTGTTTTTGTTTATCAAACAGGCCATGCTATATAATTATGCAGACGACAACATGCTTGCTTGTTCCTCATGGACTCTACCAGATCTGGTGCGAGTACTAGAGAAAGAAACAAGCGTGGCACAAGACTTGTTAAGGTTATGGTAAACGTTAATGGGCCAAAAATATCGATTTCCGGACTTCCTCAAATCTCAACAGCCCAATTTTTGGGAAGCACAAAGATACCATCTTTGGAAGAAACAGAAATGTTGAAAAAGAAGAAATCTTGATCTAAAGAAAGAAATTACAATTTCTCACACTAAATTTTCCAATGTGGTTCTAATATTTATCCTAGTTGTTGACCTATTAAGCCGCTCGCGTGCTTGAAAATAAATATTGAACTATACCGGGTGTCTCAGAAAAAAGCACTTCCTTTTGACTAACCAAAGGAACAAAACGATAAGATATCGGGACCATCTAATTTCTTAGGTGCATTTTTCAATCTTTAACTTGAATGCACATATCTTGCATTTGATAATCGTCCACATAACACTGGAGATACGAGCTCACAAAGTCAAAAGTTAGAGTGCACCTGAAACCAGAGGTTGTGAAAAGGGGGCATCACAGGCACTTTCCAAAGGAGTTCTCTATTGTGGAATATTCGGTTCAAAATTCTTTTACCTGTTTTGGAGCTCTATGTTACCATATTGGGCTCAACTGTAATCAGGTTGACGTGCTTTCTAGAGAACTTGATCCTCTGGTTTCAGGTGCACTCTAACCTTTGACTTTGTGAGCTCGTATCTCCAGTGTTAGGTGGACGATTATCAAATGCAAGATATGTGCATTGAAGTTAAAGATTGAAGAATATAGCTAAGTAATTAAAAAGTCACGATATCTTATCGCTTCGTTCCTTTGGTTAGTCAAAAGGAGGTACTTTTTTTCTGAGACACCCGGTATGTAATAACTATGTGTATCCATTCCTTTGTTTAAATGGGTAAATTGCTTTTTAAGCCCTAATTACTTGACCCGGATTATCTTGTGGCTTCTTCGGTGTTGATATTTACAAATGAAATGGCTTCAGTAAAAGTTCCTTTTCTAAGGACTTAAATATCCACTAGGTACAGGGGCGAAAAAGCTATTGTGTACCCTTTGATTCACCCGAATGGCTCACAAATTTGCACACGACTAGGACAGACTTCGTGCATGGAAACAGTGTCTCGAAATCTTTTTATATCCTCTCGTCCGTCTTTTATAGCCAAATACAATACAACTGCGGGAGGGTAGAACAATCACTTGCAGTGTATAGTTACATTTTTTTGTATCGTATAGTTGTAAGTGGAGAAGGAATTTGAGAAATCCCAGACACACTTGGAAGCTTAGGATATGCACTTCCTGCTGGCATAAGTCAGAATTTATTACCTCAAATGTAAGGGTACAAAATAGCTTTTGAAGGTGGTAAACTCTTTCGAGAAATGAATTTACAAATGAAATGAATGAATGCAATACAACTACGGGAGGGTAGAACAATCACTTGCAGTGTATAGTTACATTTTTTTGTATCGTATAGTTGTAAGTGGAGAAGGAATTTGAGAAATCCCAGACACACTTGGAAGCTTAGGATATGCACTTCCTGCTGGCATAAGTCAGAATTTATTACCTCAAATGTAAGGGTACAAAATAGCTTTTGAAGGTGGTAAACTCTTTCGAGAAATGAATTTACAAATGAAATGAATGAATGCAATACAACTGCGGGAGGGTAGAACAATCACTTGCAGTGTATAGTTACATTTTTTTGTATCGTATAGTTGTAAGTGGAGAAGGAATTTGAGAAATCCCAGACACACTTGGAAGCTTAGGATATGCACTTCCTGCTGGCATAAGTCAGAATATATTACCTCAAATGTAAGGGTACAAAATAGCTTTTGAAGGTGGTAAACTCTTTCGAGAAATGAATTTGCTTGCAAAATATCAGTTTACAATCTTTGCCAATGATGTTGATGTCGTTAGAATCCCAACATTCTTTTGCTTCGACATGAGCGTACGAGCCGGTGTGAACTTTGAAAAAATCATCTAAAATCAGCCCCAATCAGGCAAAAATCTGCCCTCAGTGGGCCAAAAAAGTTGGTAAACGATGGACTTGTGTCAGGCACCCCCCTCCAAAGTTTTTCTTCCCGTACGCTTATGTACATCGAGTGATGTATAGTTTAACTAGATTTCGTTACTACAATCCTGGCCAAAAGAAGCTGGGACGCAGGCAAATTTCAGTGTCTTCATGATGTTTCCTAAATATCGAGGAGAAAACATACGTTTAGAGTCTCCTAATCCCCCCTTCTCCCTACTTCAATGTTGAGAAGGTCGAAAGGCGTTTGATTCAAGCAACTTTGAGAAGGGGGGAGCGGGGGCACGTAATCAAAGACCGAAGTAGTGCAATGTTATGATTTGTCCCAAGTATTTTGGCCAAGATTGTCTGAAAAATTGCTATCACTACCTATCATATATGTTTCTATGAATCCAAATCTACTTGTATAAGACAATTTCTTTCCAGCAATTTTGCCACGCCCATTTTTAAGAAGGTGCACAGCGAATTTAACGAACAACGCCTATTTCGGCATAGATAGCTGAGAACTCACTTCTTGTGTTGGGGATGACGGTGTTAAACGTTTAAATGAATAATACAGATATTTATGAAAGAAATACGAAAATTACAATAATATTTCAAATCTGAACTTTATTCATTCTCTAAAACAACTGATTTATTCGGTGTCCAAAACCCACCACCATGAAATTTTGAGACTATTCGATACGCTTTCCCCCCTCCAGTGAAACTGTTATAAATCGTTGGCACAATCCCATGCGTTACTCACATGCTGGACAATTTCTTTGATTGTTTAAGATTTTTGCTTCTTTCAGCAACGGATTCAGAGTTTTGAATCTGGGTGTGATGTTCACAACGACAAGTTCTACTCTGCCAATCACAACGATAGCTGCTGATTTTTAGCGTATTTTGTATTTAACCCTATCTGACCTTCTACTCCGAGACCTCTGTAACCTCTTTGTATTGTTAGTCGATTTACCTACATTGCATATTTGCGCCTTGTTTCTTAAAACTGCCTGCCATTTCTTGTAGCTGTCTCTATTCTTATCCTTCATTCTGGATAGCTATTCCCTGTATGAAATAGTAAATCCTATCATATAGGCATGGTTTAATCTGTGTTCATCTCCCTCCATGCTTGCTAGCGTTCGAACGCGTTCTTCGCCCTTTCCAAAGACAGGAAAGATACTTCGTCCTGCTCTTCCTTGTTCCTCTATTCCTCTCTCTCTATTGCTCCCTTTGTTCACTGTTTATATGCTTTTCTCGCTAACTACTTATGGAATTTAAAGCCCCTCAAGATCTACGCAATGCAACATGTTAGCTCGCTGCCTAATATCTTCTCTCATTTCCGATGCTTTGTTTTTTAAGGTGTATAACCCGGAGCAAAGGTACTATAGGAGCCTTTGATTTTCAGTCGCTTGCTGCCAAGAATGACCTCTCTTTCTCATTTAAAGCTCTCATTGAAACTCCCTTATGCCCTCCTCTCGAGCCAAAGTTATTTTTGCTAGAAAAAGAAGCCGATCCTTCAGCCCCCTTTTAAATTGAAATGTGAGAGTAGACAAAGCCCCAATGTACTAATGGTCGGGCAATTTTGATAAGTCTAAAGATCATTCCCCTGTACGCAAAAGGAGATTCCATGGATCTTTTAATTTCACTGAATTTGCCTTTTAACCTGTTTCGGGGGTAAAATTTAGAAAACTAACTCTCTAATATTAATATAGAATCCGCAACACCAAAGGACTCACCAACACAAACAAAACCAAGCACATACGCAGATATCTTAAAACCAAAGTACAGCATAACAACATCACAGCGCACCGCAGACATAAACAACAACAATGACCCTAGGAGATACCAAGCGACAGCAAGAACACAAATTCAAACATCAACCCCAGCAACAAAATTTCAACCCCCAAGAAATACAACCACATACAATCACTCAAAAAACGGAGTAGGCCCCCAACCAAGGAATTTGGAAGGGGGCATGCAAGAACTTCTGACCACCACAATGCAAGCTTTCGAGCTTTTGCGAAACAACTTCGAAAGACTCGTCGACTTAAAGATGACCCAGATGGACGAATAATCAATTTAAGCAAACATAAATTTACTGTAGATGTATTTAAATTATTAAGTAAAGGCCTTAACTTCTGCCCCCGCCCACCAAACTTTGATAAACATACATTAGAAGACGACTTAAAATCATTTTTTAGAAGAATAAGATTAAGGGCCCATTTTGGAATATCTAAGTATGAACCAACTATTTTACAATCACTCAAAGAAAGAAACAGTTCATTTACACCTAAGAATATAGATGCAACAATCCAAACTTTTGAAATAGCAGTTAAAGAAGATATTAAAACCATGAAAAACGACATTTACCATATGATAACCTGACAAAAAAGCAGCGTGAAGCCCTTAAAAAACTCAAAGCAAGAGACGACTTAGTAATAACCAGTGCCGATAAAGGCGGAGCAATAGTTATTTGGGGTATCGAAGAGTACCTCATAGAGGCCAATAGCCAATTAAACAACACAGAATTTTACCAAGAACTCACTCATTTGTAGACACTTTAATATACATCGATGAAAAAATACAACTGCAAACAACACTTTACACAAAACCAACAGATACCCATAACTATCTACATTTTAAATCTTCCCACCCTAAAAATCTTAAAGAAAGCTTACCCTACTCCCAAGCACTACGACTAAGAAGAATCTGCTCTGATAATAACGAAGTTGATAAACACAGCGATAAATTAAAACAACAATTCGTAGCACGTGGCTACACTGAAACTTTAGTCAAAAACCAGATAAACAAGGCAATTGCTATTCCAAGAGAAGATACCTTGAAGCTCAGGACCAAAGAGAGGACTAATCGCATCCCCCTTGTCACAACGTTCAATAATACCCTCCCACCAATGGCTCAAATTATCCGAAACCGCTGCGACATTTTAAAACTAAAACCAGACTTAAAAGATATTTTTAAAGAACCTGGTATGCTAGCCTACCTTCGGCCAAAGAACCTTAAAGAAATGGTAGGAAGTAATAACATCTTGAATAATAAGAGTATCCGTAGAACACTCACAATAAAAACTGTTAAATTTTGTTAACCATGTAATACTAGAAACAGTTTATGCTGCAATCAACTTAAATCTACCAACTCGTTCACTAGCTTTGTAACTAAGAACACATATAAAATCTACCATGAATCCAACTGCAGAAGCAGAAACGTCATATATCTGCTAGAATGCACACGTTGCTCTAAACAATATGTCGGAAAATCCGAATGGCCCTTCAACTTCAGACTCAATAACTATAGGCATAGAATCAAATCAACAGACTATGATAAACTGCTCCACGTCGAACAACACTTTCGCCTAGCAAACCATGACTTCTCCAAAGATGCAAAATCTACCATCATAGAAAAGATAGAAAAGAACGTATCCGGCGAAATAACGTCAATTCTAGAATCACATGAAGATAACTGGATGTTACGCCTTAAAACTTTATCCCCAAATGGTCTAAACAGCAAACTAAACCATCCAGAACACATTAGATTATAATTCTTTAAAACAAATGGACAAGCTACAGAATTACGTTCACTTTTTTGTTATTACATTGTTCCCCTGTGGCTCGTCATTTCTCAATCATCATACGTAATTTTAAACAATTAATTAGCGTCATATTTATAAAAATAATTTGTAGAATCCGTTGCATTAGAAAATATTACTCATTCTCCTGATGATGACCTTATGGTCGAAACTAGTTGGGAATTGAGATAAAATTTATATATTTATATTCCAGTTCGTCTTTCTTTTTGTTCATCTTTAATATAGATATAAGATCTATAGATTCTTTCTTCACGTAAAAAATCTTGCATTTTACGTGCACAGCAGACAGATATCTTCCTTGGGTCTTTTTTGGAGTTCAAGCTATGTGCAGTTGGAATTTAGTTATAAAAACTCGATAATTGTGGATTTTGAGCTACAGATTTAACGATCTTATTAATGAAGGTTTTTAACTCTTCGCAAACAGTCTGGTATAATGTTTTTCAGGGAAACGTTGGTAGATATTAGATACACGTAGACACAGAAATAATAAAAATACTGAAATCGAAGTTAGGCATTGTATAAAAGATTCCTGTTAAAATTTTTATTAAATAGCTACCACGCATTTTTACTAAGGTGCTGTTTATATGAGGAGGGCCAGCCCTCCTAGGACGGCTAGCCCTCCTAAGAGAGCTGGATTTTATTTTGCGTTTACAAGGAAAGTCAGCCCTTCTAGGAGGGCTAGACATGATGGCGCCATCCGTTCTAATCCTATTGTTCTACGTTGATTCTATTGTTTCCGCCAGCCCGCCCAGGATGGCTAGCCCTCTTGATTGCGTTTACATGGAGAATTTCCAGCCCTTCTAGGCGAGATCTCGGGTATTCACTAGCAAGATCTTGCCTAGGCGGGCTGGCCCTCCTCTCATATAAACGAAAAAGAATGAAGCACCTTAGGTGCTGTTTATATGGAGGAGGGCCAGCCCTCCTAGCAGGGCTAGCCCTCTTTGCCGAGATCTCACCACTCTGGTATAATCCTTCATAAAATTATTTTTCGTTTATATGAGAGGAGGGCCAGCCCGCCTAGGCGAGATCTCGCTAGTGAATTCCCGAGATCTCGCCTAGAAGGGCTGGAAATTTCCCATGTAAACGCAATCAAGAGGGCTAGCCCTCCTAGGCGGGCTGGCGGAAACAATAGAATCAACGTAGAACAATAGGATTAGAACGGATGGCGCCATCATGTCTAGCCCTCCTAGAAGGGCTAACTTTCCATGTAAACGCAAAATAAAATCCAGCTCTCTTAGGAGGGCTGGCCCTCCTCATATAAACAGCACCTAAATAATAGCTCAAGTCATGGTACATTTTTGGAAACATCCGGTATATAAGCAATTGCATCATAAAGCCACTCATGGGGTGACATCTTTTCGCTTGTCTGGCCACCATGAGAAATCCAGAGATTGTACATAAAAATATGTGTATTTTTTGATACTATACCGGGTGACCACAAAAAAGTGACCCAACGCAATTTGTCACAGAAAATTAAGTAAGTGGCCGATTGAAATGATTCAAACGTTGTTCTGTCGCTAAAAAACTAGCCTATGCTTTTTGCAATTTTTTCAGCCCGGTAAATTTCCAAAATTAAAGATTTTGAGGAAAAGGGCATGCCTAAAATTCTCTAAAAGTCGTCAAAAACAAGGGGTTGATTTACCGCCATTTCAACTCTACAAAACAACGAGGAGCGTGTTTCATTTCAACTTGGGAATAGGAAAGCCAGTCGGAAGTCTTCAGAACAATTTCATAGTCCCTAGGTATATAAAAATATTCTCAGGCAAAGTGAAACACGCTCTTCATTTTTTTGAAGATCTGAATTGGCTTTAAATCGATTAAATAATTTGAAAAAGTAAAGGCCACGATACCAACGTCGATTGCCGGATCCGAAGATGCTTGCGATGACGAAAAAATGAATAAATTTAAAGGCAGAAACACCGCAACACGACAAAAAACAACAGCAAATACGATTAATTTAATTTTTGCCAATATTTCGTCCTGCCATGCCGGACTTCTTCAGGGCTGTAATGTGACAGTTATAATAAAAATTTGAATATGTACAGCGATTTGAAAAGGAGAAGTAACACGTGATTGGTTAGATATGATGGCTACGCAGAGGTTATATGGGTTAGGTTTATAACGGTTATGTAATGTATGTAGTAAAATGATGATGATTCTAATCAAAATAATAATGATAATAATAATGCTGATGGTGATAATAATAATAATATGATGATGATAATAATAATAATAATAATAATAATAATGATAATAATAATAATAATAATAATAATAATAATAATAATAATTTCATCAGTATGCGATCATGGAAGCTAGAATTAACATCGGCTGGTGAAAGGTTGGGAGATGTGCATATTCAGAGAGGAATTTTCCAGGGGGACAGCCTATCTCCACTACTGTTTGTGTTATGTTTGATTCCACTGACATTGATCTTGAGGAAAGTAGCAGCTTTTTATGAATGGGGTGACAAGGAATTCAGAGTCAATCATCTATTATTCATGGATGATCTCAAATTGTTTGCCAAGAATCAGGACCAAATAGATTCACTAGTACAAACTGTACATCTCTTCAGCGAAGACATCGGGATGCAATTCGGTTTAAAAAAGTGTGGAGTGCTGGTAATGAAGAGAGGAAAAGTTGTGAACCAAAATGGTATTGCGCTTCCGAATGGGCAAATTATGAAAGAAATCGATGAAAATGGATACAAGTATTTGGGTATTGTGGAAATGGATAAGATCAAAGAAACGGACATGAAAGACAAGTTTGCAAGCGAATATAAAAGGAGGTTGAAATTGGTTTTAAAATCGAAATTGAATGGCAGGAATAAGATCTTGGCAATTAACACGTGGGCTGTATCAGTATTGAGATATGGAGCAGGTATCCTGAAATGGACAAAGGATGAATTAAAGAAAATGGATAGGAAATCGAGGAAGATCATGACAATACATGGTGCATTTCACCCTAAGAGTGATACAGACAGGTTATATTTGACTAGAGAGAAAGGGGGACGTGGACTGATTAGCTGCGAGGATTGCGTTAGAAGTGAGGAGAATAATCTGGGGTGGTCAGGAATTCTGTTGAGTCATTGATTCGAGGTGTTAGGCTTGCTAAAGTGATAGACACTGAATATGTTGTCAGTAAGGATGAGTTCAAAAGGATATGGATGAATGAGAAAGAACAAGGATGGAAGGAAAAAAGAATGTATGGTCAGTTTGTTAGAGAGATGCCGGAATCAATCGATGCAAAGGAGACATGGAAGTGGCTGAGAAAAGCTGATCTAAAGATACAAACGGAGTCACTTTTGTGTGCAGCACAAGAACAGGCCCTCCGAACAAATTATGTTAAACACCATATTGACAAATCAGCAGAGTCACCACTTTGTAGGATGTGCGAAGAGAAAGGCGAAACTGTACATCACATTGTCAGTGAGTGCAAGAAGTTGGCACAGAAAGAATATAAACGAAGACACGACAATGTTGCGAGAATGGTACATTGGCATTTATGCAAGAAATATGATCTAGAAAGGGCAGACAAATGGTATGAGCATTCCCCTGACGGTGTAGTTGAAACTGACGAGGTAAAGCTACTATGGGATGTGAACATTCAATGTGATCATGTAATCGAGGCAAGGAGACCGGACATAGTTGTTGTGAATAAAGGTGAAAGAAAATGCACTATAATTGACATTGCTGTGCCAGGTGATAGTAGGACTAGTGACAAGGAAAAAGAGAAAGTGGATAAATATCAAGATTTGAAAAGGGAAATCAAGAGGATTTGGAACATGAGAAGTGTGATAGTTGTACCTGTGATTGTCGGTGCACTTGGAAGTGTAACCAAGAAACTGGATGAATGGCTGGAAAAACTGAACATCACAATAAATACAGCAATCCTACAGAAGACGACGCTATTAGGAACAGCCAGGATATTGAGAAAAGTACTTGAGTACTAAAAGAGAATGACCCCAAGGGACCCTTGGTCATGGGTTGTGACCCGCTCCCTTGGGATGTAAATTCGGCGATGAGAACTGCCAGTGCTTAAAAGCAGAAAATATAATAATAATAATAATAATAATAATAATAATAATAATAATAATAATAATAATAATAATAATAATAATAATAATAATAATAATAATAATAATAATAATGATTATGTAAATGCAATGTTAGAAACTAACTGCGATATAATGATAATAATAATGATGGGGATAGTGAGGAGAATAGGTAAGGTAAGAGAGTGAGTAGATTAGGTTACTTACAACTGTGTTTGTTAGCGGTCTGTGGTTCTGTTCAGTCCGTTGGGTGAGAGAGTGTTCGCTAAGTCAATGAAGTAATTTTCCTTGGCTCGTCTAACACTCTCTCTGGTGTCATGTATCTTAAGT
Organism: Aurelia coerulea; assembly: GCA_039566865.1. Lineage (NCBI taxonomy): Eukaryota > Metazoa > Cnidaria > Scyphozoa > Semaeostomeae > Ulmaridae > Aurelia > Aurelia coerulea. The sequence continues at coordinate 24,076,513 of CM076946.1, forward strand.
AGCGGTAGTAGTTGTAAGTCTTGTACGGAGTGATTGGGTTTACAAAAGTGTTCTGCATCCCCGGATGCGTCGGAACGTTTGTTTATAATGTCTCGTCGGTGTTCGTTGAGTCTGTCTCTTATGCGTCGTCCTGTTTGTCCTATGTATTGGCAGTCAGTCTTTTTGTCGCGTAAGCATCGTTTGCATTGTAGTAAGTATATGACGTTAGTGGAGTTGCAGTCGAGGCTTTGTCTTATGTTGAAGGTTTCGTTGGTGTTTGTGAAAGTAACTGTGTGTGCTCCGTCTTGTATGTGTTGGCATGTGTAGCAGTCGCGTCGTGATGGACATTTAGATATTCCTCTGGGAGTGGTGGTAGCGTCATTTTTCATTTTGGCGCGCACCAGGTATTCCCTGAGGTTTTTTGGTCTGCGGTTACTAAGTATCGGTGGGTCTGGGAAGACTTCCTTTCAGTTTGTCGAGTTTTGTAATATGTGGAAGTTGCTGTTAAGTATGGACGTTAATTGTGGTACACTAGGGTGGTAGGTAACCACAAATGGTGTTCTGTTGTTACGTTTTTTCTGTTTCGTTTGTAAGCTGGATTGTCGCGTTATTTTGGAAGCCTTCCGTATTTCGTTACGTACGTGTTTGCGTTTGTATCCTCTGTTTGTAAGGTATGTAAGCAGTTGATTTGTGCGTTTCTTAACACAGCAAGAAATGCCGTTATTTCTCCATGATTTCTAAGTTGGAAATTAATGGTAAAAGAACAGTTTCCCCATAGTTTCCAAGTAGATAAAACGAAATGTGCTTTTACCCTTAGTTTTCCATGCTTTCCTAGAATAAATTTCAAATTTCCAAATAATTTCTCATTAAAAACTACCGGGAAATTTCGCCATTTTTTGCAGTGTAAGTCATTGTTGGAGCAAATGCGTCGTAATCGTAGTGCAAGGCTGTATGGTATGGACTTTTTCGTATGTTTGGGGTGGGCGGATGTGCCGAGGAGGTATTGGTGTGTGTCTGTGGGTTTGACGTAGAGGTCTGTCGAGATGCTGTTGTCTTCGTTAAGTATTACTGTGACGTCTAGGAAATGTGTGCTGGTGGAAGATATGTCACTGGTAAATTTGATGTTGGGATGGATGTTGTTGAGTGTGCGTATAAATTCTGTGAGTTTTTCCTCTCCGTGAGTCCAAATTAAAAAAATGTCGTCGATGTAACGCCACCAAACAAGGGGCTTGTGAGGTGCGTTTTTTAGGGCATTTTCTTCAAAGACCCCGATAAAGAGATTTGCATATGGGGGTGCCATGCGAGTGCCCATAGCTGTGCCGTGTTTCTGTAAGTAGAACTGTCCGTTAAACTCAAAATTGTTGTTGCGTAAAATGATGTCTATAAGGTCACAGATGGTTTGGGTGGGAGGATTTTGTGTGGTGCGTTTGTCAAGGTACTCCCTGGCAGCCTGAACGCCTTCAAAGTGGGGTATGTTAGTATAGAGTGAAGATACATCTAAAGTAACGAGAAGCGAATTAGAGGGAAGGGTGCCCATATTAGAGAGCTTATTTAGAAAGTGAGTTGTGTCTTTAAGGAAGGATGGAAGTTTAAAGACGAGAGGGTTAAGGGTGTCACTGACGAATTCGGAGATGCGTTCTGTAGGGTGGCCATTGGCAGAGACGATAGGTCTGCCAGGGGGTTTGTCTCTGTTTTTGTGTAGCTTGGGTAGTATGTAGATCCTAGAGCATTTTGGGTCACGTGGGGTCAAGTAACTGTATGTATCGCTGTCTATGTGTTCGTCCTGTTTCATTTTTTGTAAGTATTGTTTTACTGTAATTGTAACTTTGTTTGTGATGTCTTTGTTGTGTTTTTCGTAAAAGTTAGTGTCGTACAGTTGTCTGTTGCATTCGTCTATGTACATTTGTCTGTCCATCACAACTGTACCTGAACCTTTGTCTGCCGGTTTTATGATTATGTCCGTGCGTTTGGATAAGGTTTTCAGTGCGGTGCGTTCGTCTTTGGTGAGGTTGTCTGATATGCGTGTGGGTTGTATGTTGTTTATGTTGTCTTCGATGTTATCTATGTAGGAGTCTAGTGACGGGTCTAAGTTTCTTGGTGGTGTCCAGTTGCTAGTCTTTTTGTATCTTTTTGTCATTTTGTCTGCGTCTCTGTCTGTGTCTCTGTCAGTGCTGTCATCTTCAGTTTCTGTATTGTCGTGGAAGTAATGCTTGAGTCGCAGTCTCCGTTTGAATTCTGCTAGGTCAGCGTTTATTTCGTTCCAGTCGATTTTCTGTGGGGTAGGGCAAAAGTTAAGTCCATGTGAGAGAAGTGATAATTCAGCGTTTGTAAGGTCGACTGTAGAAAGGTTGATGACTGTATCTGTTTCTAAGTGTTTTGGTCTCTTTTGTTTCCGTTTGTTGCGTGTTTTGTTGTTGTGATTTTGGTTGTGTGTGTCTTGTTCGTTTGGTTTCCTTTGTTCGTTCAGTGTTTCGTCGTTGAGTCTGTTGCTTGTAAGTGTTTCATTATTGTCATTACTATGGTTAGAATCATTATTTGTCAGGTCATTTTGTGAAGCGTTGTTGTTGTTGTTGTTGTTGTTGTTGTTGTTGTTGTTGTTGTTGTTTTCAGTTCTGTGGTCGGTTTCTGTTTTGTTATTTTTAGTATTGTCTTCGTGTACAGTGGCTGTAGTGTATGTTTGATCCTGTAATTGGTGTTGATTATTTTTTGCTGTGTTAGGGATACTCGTATTAGTAGCGTTGAGGTGAGGAAAGAAAGTGATACGTTTAGGAACGGAAGTGGTTTTACGTTTAGGAGTGTTAACAGGTGAAAGCCTTGGAGGAGATGGAGTTTGACTGAGAGAGAAAGAATTAGATGAAAAATGATAAGAGATGGGAAAAGAATGTGCATGAAAATTATGGCTGTGCTGCGATAAATCATAAAGATAAGGCTGGTGATTATGGATAGACCTGGTATTACTTTGGATTGGTTGATGAATGCGGTTAGGCCTACGGAGATTAAAAGACCGGTAAGGGTTAGTGTTGTTGTTGTTATTGTTGTTATTAAATAACGCGACAATCCAGCTTACAAACGAAACAGAAAAAACGTAACAACAGAACACCATTTGTGGTTACCTACCACCCTAGTGTACCACAATTAACGTCCATACTTAACAGCAACTCCCACATATTACAAAACTCGACAAACTGTAAGGAAGTCTTCCCAGACCCACCGATACTTAGTAACCGCAGACCAAAAAACCTCAGGGAATACCTGGTGCGCGCCAAAAATGAAAAATGACGCTACCACCACTCCCAGAGGAATATCTAAATGTCCATCACGACGCGACTGCTACACATGCCAACACATACAAGACGGAGCACACACAGTTACTTTCACAAACACCAACGAAACCTTCAACATAAGACAAAGCCTCGACTGCAACTCCACTAACGTCATATACTTACTACAATGCAAACGATGCTTACGCGACAAAAAGACTGACTGCCAATACATAGGACAAACAGGACGACGCATAAGAGACAGACTCAACGAACACCGACGAGACATTATAAACAAACGTTCCGACGCATCCGGGGTTGCAGAACACTTTTGTAAACCCAATCACTCCGTACAAGACTTACAACTACTACCGCTACTTAAGATACATGACACCAGAGAGAGTGTTAGACGAGCCAAGGAAAATTACTTCATTGACTTAGCGAACACTCTCTCACCCAACGGACTGAACAGAACCACAGACCGCTAACAAACACAGTTGTAAGTAACCTAATCTACTCACTCTCTTACCATACCTATTCTCCTCACTATCCCCATCATTATTATTATCATTATATCGCAGTTAGTTTCTAACATTGCATTTACATAATCATTATCATTATTATTATTATTATTATTATTATCATTATTATTATTATTATTATTATTATCACCATCAGCATTATTATTATCATTATTATTTTGATTAGAATCATCATCATTTTACTACATACATTACATAACCGTTATAAACCTAACCCATATAACCTCTGCGTAGCCATCATATCTAACCAATCACGTGTTACTTCTCCTTTTCAAATCGCTGTACATATTCAAATTTTTATTATAACTGTCACATTACAGCCCTGAAGAAGTCCTGCATGGCAGGACGAAATATTGGCAAAAATTAAATTAATCGTATTTGCTGTTGTTTTTTGTTGTGTTGCAGTGTTTCTGCCTTTAAATTTAAATCGATTCCCTGTTTTTTGATGACTTTTTGAGCATTTCACGCCTGCCCTTTTCATCAAAATCTCTAATTCATGAACTTTACTGTCTTAAAGAAATTTCGCAAAATACTCATAATGTAGGCTAGTTTTTTGGTGATAGAAGAACGTTTGAAATATTTCAATCGGCCACTTACTTTTTTTCTATAACAGATTGCGTTGGGTCACTTTTTCAGGGTCACCCAGTAGTTCAAATGCTGATATCTTTTCTTGCGTCACATCGAAGAAAATGAACCTTAACAAAAAGAGTTAGGATCTAAAAGCGAACCACAACATTGCATTATAAAGAACATATGAAAAATTAAGGCACCTAAACCCAAAATGTTTTATTCTTGATTATGATAGAGGGTGTTGAGCTGAATTGATTACCGAAAACCAACTTGAATTCCGATGCGTGGTTCCAGAGATATGCCCCCCTAAAGTCGCGTTTTTGGACAATTTTTTGTGGACACTGCCGGGCTATTCTGACCATTCTGGAGCCTGGGGCAAGACCGGATGTGACATCGACACAGGTATACACACTCAGGTCTCAGTGTGGCCTAAGCGATTTCGCAGTCAATTTTAGTGTAAGTTGTGGTCGATGGTAAACAGTAAATATGGTAAACAGATGCATTGCTGCAAATTGTGGCAATACACCGGATTTAGAAAAAGGTATAACATTGCACGCTATTCCATATAATGGTAACGAAAATGCTACTGCAAAGAAGAGACGACGCCAATGAATAGCGTTTGTGAAGCAAAAGCGTGCCAAATGGGAAGCTACGACAGCTTCTTGCTTGTGCTCCAAGCACTTTAAACCAGACGATTATCAAAGAATATTTAACTTCTTAGAAGGCCAGAGCGAACCTGTAGTGCCACGGTTGTTGAGAGATGAAGTTGGCGTCGTACCGATTCCAACCATCCATGCTTCTAAACCAACACCAGACGGCTGTGAGGAAGCAAATGTGCGCTCCTGGAGGACAGTTTGTGGAAAGAGAAGAGCAAAGCGAAAGGTAGATATTTTCTTTTTATTGTATTGTCGCTCATGCAGGTTTTCATATTGAAACAATTGGTAGATTAAGAACTGCAATTATTTCAACTGGAAAACTAAGTCCAGCCGTTTCTCCGTTTTCCAGCTGGTAAAAGATGCATTGGCAACAGAGCCACATGATAGACATACACAACAGCCACCAAGCATGCCTCGTCGCAAGCCTGTTCCTCTGACCTTGCCCTTATTGCCTGTCCTGTTTGATGGTGACCCAGATGTAGGTCCAGGAGAAGAAAGAGAAGAAGAAGGAGAAGAAAGAGAAGTAGAAGAAGAACAAAGAGAAGAAGAAGAAGAACCACAACAGTCTGTCATGGTAGGAGATCATATGCAGGAGTAAAATGGGTTGTGTTGATAGCTGGAAAATAGTATACACTCATTTTTTATAAGAAACTAAGGTCCGGGCCTGGTAGGCAGTTTGCATTTGCTACCAAAAGTTTCTTACATGTTTCTTATATTTTTAATGGCGGAAGTGTATAAAGTTAATTTCATTTCATCTAAAGGGCTCGCAAATTACTTAGTAAGATCTCAAAACAGTTGAATAACATAATTGGCACTGAAAATAATTTCCAAACAGTTGCTATAAATGTACTATGGCAAAACATTTTTGAGTGCGACAGGAAAATTAAAACTGTAAATTACAAATAAAGTTTCTTAGCTTTTTCAATTCAGGTAGGGTTATTTCTTAACTTTCGAAAAATTGCACCTACCATTTCTTATAAGCGGTTTCTTACACAAACTAATGTGTGCAGTAGACCTAAACTGTGAACTGATAAATCAACATTCACTGTGTGAGGGTAGTATCCCCCTGCAGCGCCCTTTACCTTTCGAAGTGGCCCAAACGGCTATGAAAAAAGCAAGACTTAGACAAGTCCAGAGGGTATTTTGAGTGGTTGCAGCAAGAGAACTGTGAACAAAGACTTTCAGCAAAGTTTATATCCAAAATTTTCATCCTACCCATTTTATCCCAAACTGACCCATTTTACACCAATGGACCCTTTGCCCCTTTGCTTGATGTTCCTTTTTTTCTTCTCAGTTCAAGTTGACCCAAAATAATGGAAATTGTACCCTTTTTTAAATAATTTCCTCTTGAAAAGACAACCTTCATAAAAGGACTGTTACTTTTTGTCAGCGAATACACTGATGCAAGGGATTTCAGATGCTCAAATGTGGCTATATTCATGGGTTGGTATATATTCATCTTGTAAAAGTGATTTTAGGGTGTCTAGTTTCATCCTAAGAATTGTATTAGTTTCATCCTAAGAATTCAAAGAGGTAAACTTTCCATCAGGAAATTTCTAGTTGTGTTTCAAGTTTGCTTCCTTTCCATATAGGCTGTGCATGCCCAAGAAATTTTTGCAACTGAAGTTGAATTTAAATCATGACTTTCCTTCTTCGGTCAGCATATACCCAAACGGATGGTTGTCTTGGCTGTGTGGCACTAAAGGAAGAGCTTTGGAAACTGAACAACCAACTTGTTTACGTGCGGTGCAACCTTGCAAAGCAAAAGACTAATGTCAAGAAACTGAAACAACGTAAGTTTGACTTTTTGTTCATCTTTGGAACTCCATTAGAAAACTGGCTATTGTACGATGTTTATCTTACATTTGATATATTTTATTATATTTTTGACTGGAGGATCCAAAAGAAATTTGCTCTAGAAATACCATCTCAATACCTTGAATCTACCAGAGACATAGAAGTCAGGGGGCACTGGGGGTAAACGCCCCCAATATTTGCAATAAACAAAGAAGTTCCCTTTTTATTTTCAGGAAGTGCCCCTTTAGCTTTATGAAAAAAGTGCCCTGGAAGTGTCATGTCCCCCAAGTTTGAGATGCTTCTTGCCTCTATTGAATCTAATATATATTGTAACATATTTTTAGGGTTAGAGAGAACGCAGAACCCAACTGTAGTTGATGCCAAGGAAGATCCCTGTCACATTTTTGATGCAGATCATGATATATCAGAAGACAGTGATGATGAAGGAAAGTATGAGGAGGGCAACAGCTTATATGAACCAGAGGGTGATGATTCTGATCCAGATGATGACCTTCACTCTGATGAGGAGGATGAAAGGTTTGTATGCTTCGTAAAGAATCTTTGAATTAAATGTCCTTAAATGGAATCAACATGTCCAAAAGCTGGCTGGGGTTAACTGCTCATGCGCAGTAGCGATTTTGGTTGGAACTCTGACAGGCGCAGCCCGGGCGAAATCTAATTCCAGGATCCACGAACTTCATTGAATATTGTTGAACCAACCTTGAATAGTTCATGGTTATCCAAGGCTGCAAAAATTGGTTTTCCTCAACCAAGAATCAATTTCCGTTTGTCATTCAACGTCACGAGAATTACCTTGAATTCGTAGTCAGGCTGCAAAATTCACATTGAACTATTTTGAACAACCATGAATAAGTGTACTAACCTTGAACAGCCATGAATCAAATTCTTGTCACAAGCAAGAACATCCTTGAACATAAATTTTTGCACAACCTTGAACTTTGCAATTTTTTTCACAAGCATGGACATCCTTGAATTTATTTGCAACAGGAACCTGTCACAACCTTGAACTAATCACATCCTGTCTCTTCCAAGAATTTCCATGAATTACAAACAGACGTGGAACAACGTTGAACTAGCTGAGAACCTTTCACAAGCATGGACATCCCTGAACTGATTTGCAACAGAAACCTGTCGCAACCTTGAACTAATCACATCCTGTCTCTTCCAAGAATTTCCATGAACTACAAACAGACGTGGAACAACGTTGAACTAGCTGAGAACCTTTCACAAGCAGGGACATCCCTGAACTGATTTGTAACAGGAACCTGTCACAACCTTGAACTAATTACATCCTGTCTTTTCCAAGAATTCCCATGAACTACAAACAGACGTGGAACAACGTTGAACTAGCTGAGAACCTTTCACAAGCAGGGACATCCCTGAACTGATTTGTAACAGGAACCTGTCACAACCTTGAACTAATTACATCCTGTCTTTTCCAAGAATTCCCATGAACTACAAACAGACGTGGAACAACGTTGAACTAGCTGAGAACCTTTCACAAGCAGGGACATCCCTGAACTGATTTGTAACAGGAACCTGTCACAACCTTGAACTAATTACATCCTGTCTTTTCCAAGAATTCCCATGAACTACAAACAGACGTGGAACAACGTTGAACTAGCTGAGAACCTTTCACAAGCAGGGACATCCCTGAACTGATTTGTAACAGGAACCTGTCACAACCTTGAACTAATCACATTCCTTTTTATTTTTTCTCTCTTGACAGCCTTGTATAAATTTTTTTAAATTGTCACAATAGAATAAATGAATATCGATGAGAGCACGTATCCTTATGATACCACAGGTGATGGGGAATAGGAGTGAATATAAACGAATGAAAATAATGCGATTAAATATACCTTTGGTGCTTCAATTTTCTCTAGGCCAGGCTGAAAACATAGACGTTGGAAATGTCGGACTGGGTCGGACTCGGAGATGTTGGAGAAAATATCAGAGATGTCGGAGATACCTGTGAAAATATCCTGGTCATCCGTCTGTGTGTTCACTCAATTGTTTTAGGCCCATCTCGAAATAATCCACCACCTTGGACACACAGACGGATTGCAAGAGAAACAACAAGAAAAACTGTTGAAGCACTGTTATATTATCACTACTATTCCCCATCACTTGTGATTATACGTCTTGATATCCTGGTTTTGTGGTAGACTTATGACAACGAGTCTCTCTTTTCCCTGTGCTCTTTGACTTGATGATAGCGTAGCCTCACTACACAAGGACCCTCAACTTACGCTCATCTAATTGAAGTGAATTGATGTTGTTGTTTTCGTTCCAGTAGTTATAGCGTCCATCAGCCTATCAATAGCTATAACCTACGAACATATAATCAGTCTAATGATAGTGTTTCAATCAACAGTGGAGCGACAACAACAACAACAATTCAACTCAATAAGATGAGCGTAACTAGATGGTTCTTATGTAGTGAGGCTAGTTTTGTGGTATATGCTTCTCCAATGGTAGGGAGTGCTGAGCACATGCACTGCACATATTGGGAGGCAAGTCCGATATTTTTGGGTCAGAATATTGCTGAAAGTGATATTTTTTGGCTTCAAATACAGTCAAATTGATATTTTTGGAATCTTCAGGACTTTGGAGGCAATCGTTTACAGTGTCAAGGTGTAAAATGAGCTGAAATGATTGGGTTGCAATGAAGCTAAACTGATATTTTTGGGTTGCCTTCAAGCTCGGACTAACGCCCCCGTGTGCGTATGCGCTTGTCCCCTTGGGACTCGTTGGAAATTGAGTACTTTTCTTGCTATGATGTCGGCATGTTGAGTCTTCCAATCACTTTAACATCAAATCTTACGGTTCTCATTCGTATGCTTCTGAGACTAGACTGATTACAGTTGTGAGTCCTAGTTTTCACACACCAAAACAAGACTACATCCTGCCAAATCGAGACCGCTCAACCTGGTACTTATAACCAAACTACGGAAAAAACTTGCCTGATTGCTCCTCATTTTGCCTTTGCGTTGATGTATTATGCGGGCAAGAGATTTCCAGGATTTCTAAACAGAGGCTCCCCGAATAGGCTAGGAAGTTCACTGTCTGTTTATGAGTCGTAGTTATAGTGGGGTATATCAGTTTGGCAGAGGAGCGAAACTCCACTCATAATCAGTCTTTTCCAAGAATAGATATCCATATCTGAGAACGGACGAAACTGCTGCTCCGATGTCTAAATCGAGACAGACTATTGGTTTATATCTTATGGTATGCAAGCAAAAGGTAGCACCGTAGTATTCGGATCCAAATAAACCATTTTGATAAGCTGCTGCCTTCTATATCTGTGGTGTGAAAGGTACTGGATGACCAGAACAAGTGGTTATCGTATTTCAATCGCACAAAAACCCTTTAATTCGTTGGGACTAAACACTCATATGAAATGACAAGAAATTACTTTTTGACCATTTGCAATATTCTCCAAAATTCTATTGCTCTGTATGATTTTGAATGCTTTCATATCAATGCACTTTTTGCTCATCACAGAAAATCCAAAGAGCAGTGAAAAATCAAGTTTTATGATTTTTCAAAGAGTTTCACAATTATTGTGCCATTCTAAGTTCAATCATTTAATTATTAGATACTGATACTTAGATACGAAATGTGATACATAACGATTACCGTTGGTCATTGATCAGTCAACATTTACCTCAGTTCAGTTCAATTAATATATATTAATACCTCGGGACGGGGCAATAGTTCTTATCTTAATGTTCCGCAGAAATTGGGTAATCTTCCAACGCAAATGCAATCTTTATTGCCATCAATCAAGAACAGCTTCTCGAGAATGTCTGCAGCCTTGACAATACAAGTTTCACTGAAAATTAATTAAAGGATGTCAGATCAATATTTAATGTCTTGGTTAATTGACCGGGGGTGGTGTGCAATTTTTTCCCCAATTTAGTATGTCCAAGGTTGTGTTATAAAAGGTGTTTTAATATCTCAGCTATTTTTATTGCCCCACACCGAAGTGGGGCTGTATAGCCCACCGCGCGCATACGAGGCTGCACAGGCTAGGGCTTCGAATCTCAAATCCTCGCATATTTGGAATTTTTCGTCGTAACACAGGTTTGACGGGTTTTTGCTCAAGCTCGTTTGAGAATGATGGAATGTGATTGGTTTTCTGTCAACACAGGTTTGTTCAGGTTCGCAAGGTATAGATTTATTGCATTTGTTGTAGTTTGTATTTTGCTGAGCTGGATTATAAAGGAGAATAGAATAATTGTAATATCACGCCATATGGTGCTTAACATATGACGTAATATGTCTTCTCTTCGCATCCTCTTGTGTCTGAAACAAAGGGCTTTCAACAGAGGAGGAAATCCCCTTTCTTTCCATGCCAAAGGCTCAGGGGTGTCCATAGTAACTGTTTGAGATAACAACAACAAAACAAAACAAAACAAAACAAACAAATGGTTTTGCCAGAAAGAAGGAGACCAGCAGAGCCTGACAGAGCAGGGGAACAGCATTGGCTCCTAACCACCACCAACAAAGCAACGATGCAAACCCTGTTAAGGGAAAAAACAATCTGAATTGTGTAAAATGCAACCGATGCATACCAAGGCCAGTCAGTCAATTTTGCATGACTGATATCACAAATAAAAACATTTTCAGAACTTCTCATATATTTTTATAAACTGCTATCATTTAGAGTAACCAACGATACTTTTGTAACAATTCTAATTTACTAAATTAGCAAATTTAATTTGTGTTTTGGGTTCTCGTGATTTTTGAGGCATTTTCTTCTCTTGTTCAAACGGATTCTTATGTTCTTCTTTTTTCGTTTGGCAACAATGCAATGCAATGACAAGTCAAGTCGTCTTTTGAGAATAATGCCAAGCGGAAAACTTTAATCTTTTCTCTTTATTTTTTTCAAAATTATTCTTTGTTATCATTTACTGTTTTTCCAAAGATTATACTTGAAGTCAGAGGCCACACAGTCAATAAGTTATGCTGTTATGTCAAACACTAACATAGTCAATGAGTTATGTTGCAAAGATTCGAGCCCTGATGCTTTCTGTGGATACATGCTGTGGCAGATTTTATGCACAAGTGTCAAATATTTGGCCTGTACAGAATGGATATGGGAATCACTATGTGAAAACTGCAACACTGATCTACCTTTTTAGTGTTTACCATACCTGCTAGAGATATCTGGTGTGGGGCACCTAGTAATAACTATTGCTAGTTACTAATATCATTTATTTATTATATTATCGTTCAATTACTCTGGTTACCACAAGCAGCGAACGTCGTATTTTTATATAATATGATATTAATATCCAAGATTGTCAGGAAGAAATGCAATCTATCATCGTGGACTTTAATGGCCAATCAATGAAAATGTTTTACCAACTCGCAGAAAGCACCAACTTGCAACTCGCAACTGTACTAAAATCAACTAAAATGTAAGCTGCCCCGTGAGTAGACTACACCCAAGGAAATTGCATTTTCTGCGCACCGCTTCTCAGTTCTTGCATTGCGTGCGTATTTATAATCTGGCGTGTGCAATTAAAAAGAAAGCAAAATCCTTTTACCACACGATACCAAACTGATTGCCTCTCGTTTTCTAGGAAAGTGGTTCTATTGGCTGCTACATCAATAATTTTTCTCTTTTTTTATCGATTGAATGTTGACGCACACACCACACGAAAGTGAGCGGCGTTAGAAAGATTTTCGTTTTCCTTGGGTAAGCATATAGTCTGCTTACCGGTTAATTTAACCATGTTGATTCCCGTTGAATCTTAAGTATAACAAATAGTCAGATTGACTAACCTGCATTGCGTGTACTAAAAATGATAAATATTGTTCACCTTGAGATTTTTATTTCTAGGACATGTGCTGGCAGATGGTCTGTGGCAGGCTTGGGTGCAGGGGAAGTCTTCGTCATGACTGCTACCAAACTTTCACCGTCACAATCCAGTTTCATTGAAATGAAATATTCCAGCAACCCAATCTCATTTCCTGCAGAAGAAAACAGTAGACAGATTTAGCTTTCAATGAAACTGCTTTCTCAATATTGCCTGCATTACATGATTGCATGATGTGAACATTTCTTCCATCAATCTTTGTATCAATTTGTATCACTTTAGCTTGTGCTTTAGCTCCATGATTCTACCTTCATTCAGTCCAGTAAGAATGGCAAATATACAGTTCCAAGCAAACTGTACATGTATTTTCATTAGAAACTACTTACAAGAAACTCGACTCTCAGATCTCCAAAAAATTAGAAACCAAGCTTTATTAGCCTCTTCATTTCGCATAGTCAGTAGCACCATAATTAGTTCATAGTTAGTTCTGCCTTAGGCTGCCTCAAAAAATTTGCCTGTTTAAGGGAATTGCTCTGCGAATGCAAACCCGATTGGGCATGCGAGGTCGCAAAATCTAAGTTAAGATTTCATAGCAAGATTTGAAACCAAAACTCCTTTACTGGAAGTGTCCAAACGCTTATATTTCTGTTGGTATAAGAAAGCAAAACTCCGTTGTAAAGATCGATAGCACGTACCATACAGTGTGGCATATGCTTTTTGTTTCTTCAGACGGTCGTATTGCTTGCCAATGAAAAGCATTCCGTCTATGATTGCTCTTGTTCCTCTTTTGAATGAAGAACTTGTGTTCCACCCCATCACCGCTAAACAGGCTTCCCTAACAGAGGGGTCAGGCTGAAATGGTTTGAACTGACCCACAGGTTTCCAGCTGTTCACATTTCTTGAATTTCTGTAAATAAGATAATTTTAGCAATATTATACTTTGTACATGTAACTTAATGACTGCCATTATTCAGAGTAGCATAACTGCGAAATTTGCGCTGATGAATTTTCGATACATGAACAAGGTCCCAACCAAATTCAGTTAAGAACAATCTATATACCTATATAACGGTTATAAACGAACAAATTGTTTAAATCATGTTGTAGTTATGTAAATCTTACGTATTTAAGTATTGTAGATCTTACGGCCCTCTCCATAATCCTCTGAGTCAAAATAGAAAGAATTTAGATCAACATTTTTCATTTAAGTTGAAGTAGTTGGTACCTCTTTCGCAATGACAGCATCTTCCTTATCAGCTCTTCATATTTGTTCGAACCAATGCTGTCAACATCGACGCGAAGCTGCGAGTTTGCATGCATCATCCAAATAATCTAAATTGAAGAATGTAGCATTTCAATAAATTATGGCAATAATGTGAAGTAAAATACCAATGAGAGACATTGATTTGATAGGATATAATCAATGCAGTTTACAAAAGAGAACCATCCGCAAAAGGCATACATGTTTTACTATGCCAGAACGACACAGGCCTGATCAAGATATAGCGATTTCAGTGCCCAAAGAACAGATTTCACACCTTCTGCGCAGTTGACCATGATGTTTTCCTCCCCCTGTTTACTTGAGGCCCCGTCCACACGTATCCGGATCTTTTCGAAAACGCATCTTTTTTTATCCGTATAAAAAAAGATCCGCGTCCACACGAGGAGCGTTTTCGAAAATATCCCCGTCCACACGAAAACGCTTCCACATTCGAAAACGACCAATTTCGGCTATGAGCATGCGTAGATTAACAAAATGCTCCGGCGGGAAACTCAAAGATCTTAGCGCATGCGCCGAAAAGTGGCGAAAAGTGGCAGTTCAGCCTAGGCCTTCTTGCTTTGCCGAAGATAGATAGATGCTCAAACATGTCGATTGTGATCGCTTTATATACTTCTCTAACTATTTTTGATATAGTCTGTCGCGCAACTCCAAAGGCATTGGCCGTTTTATGCAATCTCCCCTCGTCGCTTAGGTAGTAAAGTGTACAGGCAACCTTCTTAACAACATCTACTGGGGATCTCATCATGGTTTCCTCTCCTTCTATATAAGGAAGCTCACTTCACTTGAAGAAAGAAGTGAGGTCCTCAACATTCGAGAATTCTCTCGCCATTCTTCAGCAATAACGATTTCGTCTACAAAATTCTCCCACCATGCGCTGGTTCGTCCTGGTCGTACCCAAAAACGTTGGTATCGCCTTTGAGAACGTTGTCGTGGACTACTTGTAATAACGACAGAGCGTAGAAAATCCTCACGCCTTATTGTGAGCACTATTTGGATGTTGAACAAAATGCAACTCCAAACAGGCAATTAAACTGGGCTACATACAGCAGCATCTCATAGTTCTCAGCAAATTGGCCCGCCATATTGGATGAAATGTTGAGTCGAGGCTGTGACGTCAGCGTTTTCGAAAAGCTCCGTTTTCGCCCGTCCACACGAGAACAGGAAAACGGCGTTTTCAAAAAGATCCACTCTGGAGAACGCGAACCCAAAACGGGTAAAAAAGATGCGTTTTCAAAAAGATCCGGATACGTGTGAACGGGGCCTGAATTTGATTGAGTGCATTCAAAGGTGTGAAATCTATTCTTCAGAGCCGTAAATTTGCTTTGTCGTCTCAGAGAGATGAATTCTTTGTTTTACGAAACTGACCCTTGCTAAGATTCCATGGATGGTAAAATCAATCTTGGTTCCTTTCGTGCAATTTTCACACCAAGGACTTCTTCCAGAATGCAATCAAGTGCAATACAAAAGGCAATTGGATTTCAGAATCATAGTTTCTTCTCTCGTGCATCGTAGAATGTATCATAATGTATATGCAGGTAGTTGTTGTAGCATTTGGTAATTGTCAGTCTAGTTGCATGTTTTTATGGAATGGCTGTGATCGTCCTTTGCTCCTCATGGTATCGTACCTGTATAGTGTTGTATGCAATTAGAAATTATAGTTGTAGTCTGAATTTTAATATCTTATTTGGATAGAAAAAAATTTTAATAAAAAAGATTGAAATTCCGCATTCCCTGTTGACAGTTCTATTGATCATATTTTGAGAGATCTGGCAAGCAGACCAATCGATTTGATTATTTTACCTGTCGGCAAACATTTCCTGTTCCATGACAGAACTTCCTCAATACATGGTTCATGTCTTCAAATCCAAAGGTGGCATGACGCTTACATGACTAAGGAATATTTGAGAACTATAAAGGTTAAAGGTTTCAAGTACCTTTGATTTCCTCTTGAATGGATTTTGCGGTTATAATACCAATTATGTCATTCTAAACTATATAGGATTACTCTGTTTACTCTTGTGACCAGATTAATGATAATCTTCAGCGCTTTTCTCAAAATCAATTTTTCAGCGACCAATGGGTATTCTTTCAGCTCCCTGTACCCAACGGCTTGATGTAATTGGCTGAAATATAGCATACAGAGAGGAAAAGCATAGGGAGACCAAAAAGTGTCTCACTTTTGAGAAAAATTGCATGGTCCAAATTTAACATTTGAATGGATCTCAAAACGAGGCCAGGGAGCGGGGACAAAATTGTTTTATAAATCATTCTGAAGCTAAGGCATGCAAAAGGAATTTGAGACATAAATTTGCTAGAGTAATGTGCTGAGAATACAAAAATTTCATTTTGATTTGAAGGGAACATATCTGGGGGGACAGGGAGGTTATTTTCATGTTTTCGGATGTATAACGCCCAATTTTGGGATATTTGTATTCTTTTTGGCTTGTAAATACTCCCCATTTAATGACAAATTGAATGATGTATAGTTTATATGTGTTATGTCATGGGCGTGATAATCAAGAGAGACAACACCATGAGTGGTCACTGAAGGTGTACAGTAACCTTAAGGAGGAGCTCTCTCAATAGGTAAACTAATCAAGGAGAGAGTAACCCCTGTACTAAAATCCTATTAACTTTTGAAAAAAGGTATAACTTACATAAGGTGAATTTACACTAGGCGAATAATGTGGTGTGAAGCCAATTTTTGATGTAAATATGCAGAAAATTTGCACGAGTCTCATTTCAGAGAACTCTCCTCAATATCCCAGCAAATTTCACTTCACAGAACTTCTCTAGTCTACTTCTTTGAGGCAAATTTTTACAAGCAGCAAAATCAGCCATTCAAAGTAACTTTTAACAAAACCAAGAATGACATTGTTGATAAAATCAGTTTTAAATGTATGTTTTCAATGGCAACATTCTTCGTATATCTGCCATATTTTTCCTTCTTTTGGTGCTAAAATTTGTTGAAGTGGAAATGAAGAGAAAATTTGAAGCGAGCAAGTCACTTCATGTCAATTTATTCACTTTTGTGCAAGTCCACTGGGTAAAGAATCTAATCCTAATATACCTTTCATGTAAATATAAATACAAGCAATTTATATTTGATAGACTTAATATAAGAAAAGATCTAGTTGATAAATATTTTGGTTTGAAGTCAACAAAATTTAATTACATTATGAGATTCCATATGTCTGTATGCAAAACAATTTGAAATGATAAATATAATTGCCAATCAATTTGGCTTGAAAATATAATTGCCCCCAGGGGGTACTACATGTCATTGCTATGCTGCTCAATCCCTCAAGTAAAGATAAATCATTTGACTATACACAACTTAGAAAATCAAAATCAACCAACCTGAAAATAAGTGTCTTTAACTTGCATTTCAGGACAGAAGAATCGATGCAACCATGCAAGATGATGAACAAGATGACATCTATGAAGGCAAATCAAAGGTAAGAATTAACACTTTAAAACAGAAACAATATGGCACAATTTAGTGTTCTATGAATTTTAACAAAAAGCGCAAAATGCCCCACATTATTGGCCCCGCTTCCGACGGGCGGGCCTGGATGCCGAGCAATATTCTTATAATATTCTCAAAATTGGATGATTCTGAGCCTGAATATTCTGATATGCATATGGTGCTCTCATCACACTTTTTCTATTTTTCCATTTGCTGAAAATTTTCCCAAGAATTCCTACAATCTGTTTGAGCCGTTTGCTGGTGATGCTGGCCCGCCCGCCAGGGTGGAATCCATGCAGCCTACGCCAGAGATCTCCGGCGTGGAGTTATGATAATCTATTGTTCTTCCATTGTTTTGGCAACAATCTCCGGCATTGACTTTGCATGGTTTTCACCAAGGCCGATGGCCAAGACTACAAAAAGTAAAAAGGCTGTTGATGCAACAGCAGATGACACCGTTCTCTTCACTCAGAATAGAATATACATCCTAGCCCAACCAGTAGATCATTACCATAAAATCTTCGCTTTCTTGCTTTAGATTTGATTCGCCGATTTGATTCCTCCTCTCATTTCAAACTTGACATCTTGGCCTCTTGGCGGGAAAGAACCTTGGGTAGAAGCATAAGAAGCTAGACTTATGACGATGAGTCTCTTGTTTCCCTGTGCTCTTTGATTTCAAGATGGCGCTTCAGCCCGGGGGGACCACTTGGTACCGGATGTGTTATCATGCTCGTACAAAAAAGCGCGGGAAAGGGTGCCTTTCTTGAAAGTAGGCACGGACCCGCGCGGGCCCGTGTTTAGGGGTGCCAATTCGACCAAAATTTAAAAAAAGGGTGCACTTTTCTGCATTTGATCAATTTAAATTGTTCTACAATGATATTTTAGTCATACTTTATAAAAAAGAATTCTTAACGAGTCAAAGAACTTATCAGACCAGCATAAGATGGGAAGGAAATCGAGAGCATTTTCCTCCTCTTCAAATCACACCGGCAATATTAGCAAATTTAGTAACTGACTTGTCAGCGATTAGGGTGCCTGAATTAGAGAAGTTCTATTTTGACACGGGAAAGGGTATGTTCTCATGAAAATTTTCCTCGATTAGAGTATATATTTCGCCAAAACAGGTCAGCGTTTAGGGTGCAGATGTTAAGCCTTTGTACGAGCATGATACTATAGGAAAGTATAGGAGTGGTCCCCCCGGGCGCTTCAGCCTGTGAGCAAGGTACCGCAGGGATACTCATCGTCATTAGACTGATTATATGTTCGTAGGTTATCGCTATTGATAGGCTGATGGACGCTATAACTACGACTCATGGACTTACGCTTCCAGAAACGGACATGGCCTAAATCACCTGCTATTTTTTCTCGAAACCACCGACCCTAAAATGCCGCAAAAAGTGGTTATCCTGAAGTGGTACACTGCAACGCAAGCTATCAGTACTTAGATGAATGTTTCTTCACGCTTTTAAAGCAAAAAACTCCTACCTATAAGTACTATTTTGGTTATTTGGGGGCACAAAAGATCTTGTAAATTCGCTCGTTACTTTGAGATTTTTGATCGTTGCAGCAGTTCAGTCCAGAGACGTAGGAACCGGGGGGGCACTCGGCACACGTGCCCCCCCAAGATTTTGGAATAAACAAAGAAATGCCCTTTCTATTTTCAGGAAGTGCCCCTTTAGCTTAATAAAATAAATGCCCTTGAAGTGTCGTGCCCCTCCAAGTTTGAGATGCTTCCTACGTCCCTGGTTCAGTCGAACGCGTAGTTCGAATGCTTTTGTTTGCCTTTGGCGGGAAGTTTGAATTGAAGAAGAATCAGCCAATCCCATCAAGTTATTTCAAGTCTTGCATCCTGATTGGTCCAGGAACAAATTTGTTCCTGGCGAGAATTTTTTTGCCGTTTTGAGAAGAGTTAGTCCATAAGGCCCTTGATTGGAGCGACAACAACAACATTAATTCACTTCAATTAGATGAGCGTAAGTTGAGGGTCCTTATGTAGTGAGGCTACATCGTCATAAGTCTAGGTAGAAGCTATTATGGTAGAAGAGTAGCCTGCGTGCAAGAGAGCCTCAATGTGGAGAGGAGACGAGGTAGAATCCCGATTGTATTGGCCTCTGCGGACATTCTTCTAGGCTAGACTAATTACATGATTCTGATCCAAGTTATCACTTACCAAAAAAAGACTACATCCGTAACATCTTGTCAAACAGAGACCGCTGAAACTGGGATTCGTAAACATATATTTATAAGTTAAAAGGCAGAAACACCACAATGCGACATATTTTTTGCCAATATTTCGTCCTGCCATGCAGGACTTCTTCAGGGCTGTATGCAACAGTTATGAGAGCAATTTAAATATGTATCAATACGTATATATATATATAAGCTGTTCCAATCAAAGCAAGATGAAAAATTTGCCTTGCGCGCAGCAATCTATGTTAAAAACAATAGCATTTCGTTTGAAAAAAAGGAATTGTAGAAATAGACCTTTTAGCTATTCTGCAAAAGAGTCAGGATCGAGTAACAACATGTTGATACATTTTTATACAAGAGGTTCGATTGAATAGCATTAGAGCTTCTTTCACTATTGTGCACGTTCGAAAATTCTAAAAAGTGGAGCAAAATATCTATTGATTCAAATACTTTTTTTGAGTAGCTAAAATGTATCTATTCCCCATGCCAAAAATGAAATCCTACATGCCAGGTGCGCCCTCTCAGGGACCTGTCAACAATGTTCTTGAGGTTGAAACATTCCAAAAATGACAACAGTTTCCAAATATCAAGACAGGTTACCACAACTACGAAATCTACTGCAGCCAAATATATAAAAAATCCAAAACTTATAATTTGACCTGTCTAAGATGCCGCTTTGCGGGCGATTTGCGCTCCGCAGCTGCGATTATGTATTATTATGCATTTATACTCATAACCATCATCAACTTACGAATAACAGACATCACATCCCAAAGCTTTCTTTTCCAGGAAGAACTTAAAAGAATTGCATTCGGAAGACCTGATGGTACCTCTTCCGTGAAAACCCTGTGCAAGCTATTGGGGTTTGACAATACTGTGCTGGCCACACATTCTTTGAAAGGGCAGAGGGCCAATCAAAAGCAAGAGAAAGTGAAGGAGGCCTTAGATGAAAAAAAATTAGACGTGATTGTAGGTAAGATAATAATAATGCTTCATTCAAACATTTTCTTCTATGGGGGGGGGGGGCATACTTAATCTCGAATGCTCTATGGGGATCGGAAAGGGGACTTTAGACAGGGGGGGGGATTATTCATAAAATCAAATGACAAGGATATATGTGATAGCTTTTCAGTTCTCAATATATTCAATATATTCAGGATTCAGCATTTTATTTCACGAGTCAATCAAATATACATAAGTTTGACACAGTTCTAACTCAGACCATATCAAAATCAACCTGCAAACTTATCTAGCTCAATAAATGGGAAACCTTTGATAACCTCTGGGACTTGATATAAATGGAGGTGACTTAACCGAGAATCGGGCTCATCTAAATGTTGGCTCAGAGGGGATGGGCTTATTAGAGAACCCGGGGGGGGGGTACTTCATTAAAAATTCATACAGGGGTGTGCGGCGCCAGAATTTCTGCTATGACCCAATCCCAGAATTTTGGTCAAATAATGATAACCTATCCCAGAATATAGGTCAGATATTGATACCCAATCCCAGAATTTTGAAGAAGTAACAAAGAACAATTCAACGTTAAATGGCACTCAATTTCAAGGCGAAAGAACGTATTTCGTCTCAGTTATGGTTAAAAGCAGAATCAATCTGTTCTGAATCAATGGGGACATTAAGCACCCATTATCAAAGTTTTAGTATAACAGCTAACCGCCAATCCCAGAAAATTTCAAGTGAAAGTATACCCCAATCACAGAAAATTTCCTGTAAAAGTATACCCCATTCCCAGAATTTTTGGGCCAAAAACTACCCAAAACTGGCGCACATCCCCGTCTAACCCGACAGTGAAGTACTGAAGCACACCCCCCCCCCCCCAGGGCTTAGTAGAGAGAGAGCTTAATATAGCGTTTGCGGTATAAAGCGCTAGGGGAAAGAGCGGCCTTGTTTGTCAACGAGAATCGCTTTTTCATGCATGCAGCCCGTCGGAACGACATTCATATTGGGGGGGGGGGGGGGGCTACAACTTGATGTGAGCATAGCAAGTAAAAACGGGGGTGCGGGTCTTGCCACCGGGAAAATTGCTCATGACCACTGTTGGAAAACAGTTTATATTTTTGAAAAAAATTCCCTTAAAAAACAAAGGATCATAACTGATAGCGATCTTCCCGGAAAACTTTGAAGTCAGGACCTCAATTTCACGAGGATAAACTGTGCATTGCACAATAATATGAAACTTCAAAGTGATACATTCTGATAACTTCCTCGAATACAGAGAAGTTTGAATCGTCATTTCCAAGAGCTTTTATGTACAAAAAGTCAAATTTTACCTACTTATAAGTAGTCCCCCAAACCCCTTGTTCGAGCGGGGTAAGAAGAGGGGAAGATTCGTGCAGGGACTTCATTTGTTGCATTGGCCAATTAGAGGGCGCTCTTGACAAGCTTGCAAGTGTGAATGTAAATGCAGGTTTTGTTTTGCTACATAGTTCAACTTTTTATGTGAATCGGGTATTAGTATAATTTGGAAGCTCTTGTAACAACATTGATTGAATTTTCACTCTATTCTTTCCTCTCCACTTATATTGTTTGTTTCCTTTGCAGAAATAATGGAGCAACATCCGAAAATTACAATGAAAAAGGCAGATGTTTTCGAAAAGATTCGAAATCTAAGCAAAGTGGCCATAAGGACAATGAAAACAAAAGATACAAATACGACCAAATAGATTGGAGATAGACAGATAAGTAGAGCGAATTTGTGTACAGAAAGATATGATAGCATAGAGCTCAAATCTTTCAAATTTTAAAAAGGTGGATGTAAAATTGTGTTGCATTTTTCTTTGAATTAGATGACATGAAAGAAACTCAGGGCACTTTGCTGTTAATCTGTCGCAGCAATTTATTGAAATCTTGATTAGATTCAAATTGGTGGCTTATTTGTTATTCTTGAAAAAATCATGGACAATTAAAAAAAAATTTAACCTCATCAAATTTCTAAATGCTAAGACAGAAAAGCTACAGATTTCTGCTTACCACCATAATGTAGACCTCTATAAACTATGGTTTTCTTGAAAATTGTACCATTTTGCCTCTTATTGATGTAGGAACTACGATTATTAATAAATGCCACCACTTCGAAATAAATCTAGATATCAAGAAATTGCCACGGCAAATTTGCAGCAAAGTATGATAAGTTCCTTTCGAGCCATCTGATTCAAAGAAAGAAGTGATCCAATTTTACACCCACCTTTTTAAAGATCTGATGAGCCCTATGCTAGGTAGGATGGGCCTGTCATTTGCAGTATCGTCTACGTACGCGGAGGTAATGTAATGTAGAGGATTCGCTTTCAAAAATATGTTAAATTGAAAAGGTTGATGAGGATTTACAATTCACACACCCCCTTTGTGAAGATAAAAATATCTTTGTTTGCCCGTTTCAATTTATTGTTTATATTTCTATCTAACCGGTATCATTAGAGCTTGTAATTTTTCTGCTTTGTTTGTATTTTTGATCATCAAATTATTTAACTGATGCTCCAAGGAAAATGGAAAAATGGACAAACAGTTCACCGGTTACAAAAATGCTCTTTGATGTTGACTATAACCGACAATTCATTGCTTCCATTACTTTCTGAACTTGCTCTGGCGGACCATTTTATGATAAACTATCTATCTCAAAAATCTTTTTCTTTCCTTTTTATATTTTCCATATATTTTAACATTTCTTTTTGTCGCTGCCTATCCTATATTTCATGCTCCCCAGTAGAGGATACTTTATGACGTCCCTGAGCTTGTATTGTTAACCCTACGGTTTCAAAGTATTGCCAGTAATAAAATGATTTCATTCAACAGATATCTAGTAGAGAGAAAATTTAGGCTTTTATTTAAAGTCGTGTTTATGTAGTTGAATCGTCGTTACAATTGTTTTCTGAAGAAAACGTTTTAGTTTTTCGTATTCAAAAACAGATAACCATTTCATTTGGTTTGCTACGTTAATTAAGTCTCGTTTAAGAGTACTGCTTTCTTCGTCACTTGGAAGTATTATGAATGGAGTAACATACACATGCTCGAGAAAGGATTAAATTGCCTTTTTGTTATGATATCTAAACTGTGTTGATGCATGAAAATGAAGGAGATCACTTTGACACCTGTTGCTCTTTCGTGGATATTCCACAAGTGGAAAAATGCGCACAAAATATCCTGTCTTTTCACTTGGTGGATATCCACGGTTGTTCCAGCAAGTTACAGCAAAAAATCCAAGGATAAGAAACTCAACTCTAAGATCACTAAAAAATTAAGATTATTAAAAAATAAGAAACGTAAGAAACGTAAGAAACTGTATATTTTATTTCCATCGCTTTCCCTTATGATAGTTCTCGGGAGGTACTTGAGAAATGTATGAGCATTGGAAAGCCGTGAAAAAGAAATTGTGAATAATGAAGATCTGACAATTTTAAGGAACTTTCAGTGCCGGCCATATTTCTCAATTTCTCATAAAAAATATCTGTATCCTATACTCCATCATCTTAGTTCTTCGATATCCAAGCTTGTTCTGGGATTAACGGCGAAAATTTGTGTTCATGGATATCCCTGGTTGTTCCAGTATCAGCTGCAGCTAAAATTCAGGGATATCCTAGGACATCCTGCCACTTCTGTTCATGGATATCCCACGTTGTACCAGTGTCATCTGAAGCAAATCCAATGATATCCTAAGACATCCTGTTATTTGTGTGCATGGA
Source organism: Aurelia coerulea (assembly GCA_039566865.1). NCBI lineage: Eukaryota > Metazoa > Cnidaria > Scyphozoa > Semaeostomeae > Ulmaridae > Aurelia > Aurelia coerulea. The sequence goes on from CM076946.1 coordinate 24,100,804, forward strand.
TATCCCAGGTTGTTCCAGTATTAGCTCGGCTAAAATTCAGGAATATCCTAGGACATCCTGTCATTTGTGTGCATGGATATCCCAGGTTGTTCCAGTATTAGCTCGGCTAAAATTCAGGGATATCCTAGGACATCCTGTCATTTGTGTGCATGGATATCCCAGGTTGTTCCAGTATTAGCTCGGCTAAAATTCAGGGATATCCTGTCATTTGTGTGCATGGATATCCCAGGTTGTTCCAGCATTAGCTCGGCTAAAATTCAGGGATATCCTAGGACATCCTATCATTTGTGTGCATGGATATCCCAGGTTGTTCCAGTATTAGCTCGGCTAAAATTCAGGGATATCCTAGGATATCCTGTCATTTGTGTGCATGGATATCCCAGGTTGTTCCCGTATTAGCTCGGCTAAAATTCAGGGATATCCTAGGATATCCTGTCATTTGTGTGCATGGATATCCCAGGTTGTTCCCGCATTAGCTCGGCTAAAATTCAGGGATATCCTAGGATATCCTGTCATTTGTGTGCATGGATATCCCAGGTTGTTCCCGTATTAGCTCGGCTAAAATTCAGGGATATCCTAGGATATCCTGTCATTTGTGTGCATGGATATCCCAGGTTGTTCCCGCATTAGCTCGGCTAAAATTCAGGGATATCCTAGGATATCCTGTTATTTGTGTGCATGGATATCCCAGGTTGTTCCCGCATTAGCTCGGCTAAAATTCAGGGATATCCTAGGATATCCTGTTATTTGTGTGCATGGATATCCCAGGTTGTTCCCGCATTAGCTCGGCTAAAATTCAGGGATATCCTAGGATATCCTGTTATTTGTGTGCATGGATATCTCAGGTTGTTCCAGTATTAGCTCGGCTAAAATTCAGGGATATCCTAGGATATCCAGTCATTTGTGTGCATGGATATCCCAGGTTGTTCCAGTATTAGCTCGGCTAAAATTCAGGGATATCCTAGGACATCCTGTCATTTGTGTGCATGGACATTCCAGGTTGTTCCGGTATCAGCTCAGCTAAAATTCAGGGATATCCTAGAATATCCTGTCATTTGTGTGCATGGATATCCCAGGTTGTTCCAGCATTAGATCGTCTAAAATTCAGGGATATCCTAGGACATCCTGTTATTTGTGTTCATAGATATCCCAGGTTGTTCCGGTATTAGCTCGGCCAAAATTCAGGGATATCCTAGGATATCCTGTCATTTGTGTTCTTGGATATCCCAGGTTGTTCCAGTATTAGCTGCAGCTGCTAAAATCCAAGGATATCCAAGGACATCCTGTCACTGTGCCCTGGTGGAGTGGCAGAATATCCTAGGATATCCTCGAACGGAAACCTTGAACTATCCTGTAACATCCTAGGACAAAAAACAAACCAAATAAGGCAACCTAGAACAGTTATAGGATTTCCTGTTACTCCTATTCAGCTACGTTGTCTCAATTTCAATCCTTGATTATCCTAGGATATTTCAAGGTTTAGTTCTAGGATATCCTTGCATAATCCTAGAATGTTCCACCCAAATGTTCCAGGATATCCTAGAATAATCCATGGATTATGTGGAACTTTTTCGCCCGGGAGGAGCATTAACCTACTGCACGGGGGGGGGGACACATAAGTTACCTAAGAGAAACCATAGTCTCTTATTTCCCCAACAACACCTTTTTGTAAAATCATTTGAGTTTTAGCTCAAGTTTTTTTCAGTAAGACAGAGACAAACAGTGCATAAAATGGAATATGCAGTGGGTCTATCTCATCCAAGGTACAATGAGAATGTCCCAGGGAAGCAAAACCAATTTTAAAGCAGTTGATTTTAGTTTTCCTTTCTGTTTGATTTTTGATTTACATTTTTTCTTGGTTTTCAGGGACAATTTATTTTTCTTTGTAACTGAAAATATACAGTAGCATTTGCAAGAAGAATTTCAGTCTCCAATGTTACTACCTAAGCATACAAAACTCTGCAGTCATTTTGTTGAATCTTTCTACCTTTCAGTTGCACGTTGACAGTGGAGGGAAACATTCGTCAGGAAGCCAAGCATATTGTCTTTTTATCAAAGTTGTTGTTACTGTTCAATATTTGCTTCGCCTGCAAAGCTGATAACCCACGTGTGATAACAAGGCAGATAGGGACAATGGTAGATGTGAAAGCTTCCTGTTGTAATCCAGAATGTGGATATGAATTCAAATGGTGTAGTCAATCTTTCATGGCCAGTACAAGAATTCCAGCTGGAAATTTATTACTATCTATGGCAACATTGTTTGCAGGTGGTTCCATCAGCAAAATAAGAACAATATTTAATCACATGGGCATTGGCTGCATCAGTCTGGTCACTTTTTTCAAATATCAGCGTGTGAGTATATTTGAGTTAAATTCACTCTCGAGGATGTTTTTCATATAGCGGCCACTTGAATTTACAGTAGATTTCTTCTTCAATGAAAACTCTCCAAGTGTGAATTTGGCTTTTATTTCCTGCTCACTCTTAGTTTTTAATTCATGAAGCTTTTTCTACAGGCAAATGATGCTGATTGATTTCTTTTGAAATGGGATAACTTCTGTAATATTCTTAATTCTGAATGGGTACTCCTGCTAAGGAAGGCATTTTAAGAAAAAAGAGCTATATAAAAGTAATTATTGTGCTTTTTCGTAGACAATGTTATTCCCTGCTATACATTTGTACTGGACAAAATACCAACAGAATACCATCAGGGAGATAAATGCGAGCTGTCCTAAAGTTGCCATTTCAGGAGATGGACGTCATGACAGCATGGGCCATAGTGCCAAATATGGTGCATACAGTCTTTTTTGCAACACTAAGCCATCTGTTATTCATTTTGAGTTAGTTCAGGTGAGGTTTTACACCCTTGACGAGATGCTTTCATGCAGTATGAAGGTTGTTGAATGAAGTGGCAGCAAGTAATTACTTTATGTCAACATCTAAAGTTTTGGTTATTACTTTTGATGACAAATTTTCCTCCAAATTACCTTGAAGTGTATACACATTTTGCTGTAAAATGTTTCACTCGTGATACTTACATTTGAAGTATTTTGTGCTGATCTTTAGTGAAAGTTAGGTTAACCCTGCTTTGCGAATATCACCAATTAAATGCAAAAGATTTTATTATTAAGCTGTTGATTTTTCAAAAAATGTCCACAACTTTCATGTTAAAACATTTGGATTTTGATGATGTCATGATGATGAAACTTTCAAAAGTTTTTCAATTTGTCCAAATGTTTACATAATACTTTTTATTTTATACAGACTGTTTTATTATTTGTAGTCTGTTTACCCTAGATACATTATACTTGAATCATAAAATTTCAAAGTAGTATATACACTGTTTGTTTGATATCTTGTTGAAAAAGTCTAGTGAATTTGATCCTGTGCTAGGCATAATCTGTCCTTCTGAAAAACAGATGTATCAAAATGCAAATTGCATATTGTAATACTTTGAGCAACAGTTCAATAATTTCTTTGAATTTACATGACTGCTTTTTATTCAACAGAAAAATGAGGCCGGAAGCAGTCAAGCAATGGAGTTGTTTGGTTTCAAGAAGGCAATGGCATCTATTCTACAATCAGGAATGTCTGTGTTACATTTCATCTCAGATCGTCATTTGTCTATTGCTGCAAATATGAGAGAGGAACACTCAGACATTATACATCATTTTGATCTCTGGCATTTGAAAAAAAGTAAAAATCTTTATTATTTGTATATAAAGACAGATACTAGAAGAAACAGATGCAAAAAACAAACCTTCTGGTGTGCTAAGAGAAGTTTCAGTTTTTGCATCTGACTCTTTATCTACCTTTAAGTTTAATTACAAATTTTACCAACTATTATGCTGTATTTATACTACATAGCTTATTTTTATCATCTCAAAAGTGATGGAAGGTGGAAAGTTGTTTGTTCATTTTTTTAGAAATTCGTAAAGTCCTCAACGGCATTGCAAAGCAGAAAGACTGTGAAATCGTATCAGACTGGGTGCAATCTTGCATTAACCATTTACACTGGAGTGCAACAACTACAGAGGATGGAGATGGCGATGTCATCTTGGCAAAGTTTAAGGTGTTTCTGAGCCATATCCTTGACAAACACACAGATTTGAATGATCAGTTATTTAACAAGTGCGCACATGGTGAAATTGGTGAAAAGAGATGGCTAACAGTAGGTAAGATGGTGCTGCAGACTTTCTCTGCAGATGTGATGACTTCTGTTCACATGTATTCAAACTCTTAAATTAGAGTGGTGGCCAAGACACATAGTAATTATAGCATCTACTAGGGTCGAATCATTTGCTAGATTGAAGAAATGTTCTCAGAAATCTATTTGCTTCATCAACAATCAACAATAAAATGATTTGCACTCATGACATCTTTCAACTCATTGCAACCCTGACCGACATCTGATATGAGACAGAATCTAGCATACTGTAGTATCCATTAATTTGTAATTGTTCGTAATGCGACTGTATAGAGTTTAATGCTTCATCTTTTTACATATTGGCAATGGGGAAGTCATTGTCTTTCGTTCCTCATGGTATCGTACCTGTAGTGCTGTATAGTAATGACCATAGGTTACATTGAGAATTTTATATATTTGAACAAAAATAATTTGTTTGATGGCTTCAGCCCCCTTTTACAAACTTGCATAACAAACAATGTTAAAATTCCCCTTGTACTTGTTTCCATGTACTGTACCAAAATATTCCCATCCGGTAATGTTGAAAAAAAATTCTCTGGCGAAGGAAGGTTGATCAGTTTCTTCACATTTCAGATTCAATTCCATACAGGAAAGTAGAGAAGGCATTGACCGATAAAAGGCTATCAAATGGAATAAAGATGGCTTCACCATTATCACAGACAAAGTTTTCTGGAAGGTTTTCACTCCGTCATCAACCAATTTGCACCAAAGATGATTGCATATTCTCACAGTGGAATGTATTGCCGGTAATTTGGTCACATTTTCTTCTTTATGGAGTATTTGACAAACATGTGAGACTGCTTTAGTTTGATGAGAATGGATTTGCAATTTTACCACTTAAGTGTGGTAGTTTTTCATAGTAAAGTGGGTACAAATGTGAAACAGAAAATAATGGATTTTTGTGTTAAAATATTTGTATTAATTCACAAGTCTAATCTCTTGAGCACCCATTGCTGTTGACCCATTCCTGATAGTTAAAAAATGGTATATCCTGACTTGAAGGTCTTGTTACAAATCTACTGTATCAAGAGACAATTGCGCAAAGATGGCGGCATGCACTTTTTACCAAGATGCATTCAAATTACTCTCTCTAATGATTATATAGGAATTTGATTAAAGAACGCAGTACATCTTGATAAAAAGTTTCTTGCCACAATCTTCAGCAGGTCATCATCTACTGAGTCATTGCTTTATTTTAGACTTGCCCTTGCTGCAATCCATTTCAACAACAACCTGTCAAGGGATTTTAAATATAATGATGATGGTACTACACAGGTGAAAATTGTGTGGCCAAAGTTTCAAAATGGACGAGCCATTGTCAGAGATTGCTGTGTGAAGCAAAATTTTGGTTAGCATAATTTCCTTTGTAAAATCCTTGTCTGACAATTTTTGTGTAGGGGAAGCAGCCTTTCAATATAGATAGATCGACCTAAATTAAATTAAAGGGAATAGACATAGCTATATCCACAAGCTGCTATAAATAGGCTGAAGAAACGCCCACAAACCCATTGTTTCCTTTGCCACACAATGAAAGGGCAGGCATCAAAGTTATTGAATACAATAGATTATATTGTCAACTTGGCCCATGCCAGCTTTTAACTATGTTGATTCCCTTTAACATTTGACACTAAAAGGTCTTATGACAACAAAAAGAGGTTGAGTTTGCCAACGTTTTGTGTGATGATTTTAGCCAAGTTACAATAATATCCAAAAACATAATTATATAAGTGAAAAACAAACCACACTTTACTATTTACTGATAGTTAAAAATGGTACTGTATATCCTGCCTTGAAAGGTATGTATTTGAAGTGTAAAAATCAACTGTTTCTGTTCCACAATAAGGAATGAATTTAATCATTATTACAAGGAACAATTACCAATTGCTCTTTTAGATAGTTTGGTCATAGTCCAGTTGATTTTTACAGTAAGCAAAAAAATGATTTGTCTCAACAAACTAACTATCTGTTATACTTCCAGAATATATTGATGAAATGTACACACTTATGGTTGAAGCAAGTGAGGAAGACCTGCAAAGTGCAAGACGTGCCCTTGAAGAAAAAACCCCTCCCCCAATGAATGACATGCTTGAACGGCAATCAAGGGATGAAGCAATTGCCAAGAAACTTTCAAGGAAATCAATGGCAGTGGTTGATGTTCCTCCAACGTCACAAGGTTCAAATTTATTTTCGTTGAAAGCTATAACTTTGCTGATTTTTCAGGGTTAATCAGAAATATATTTTTATGCTTCTGCAAGAAACAGTGACTTGTGATGTCAGTTGAACTCTGTACACTTTCATGCCCATATTTCTCAAGTCGTTCTCAAATTAGATGTTACATGGGATTTGGAAAAATGCAAAATTGCTCACGAAAAAGCACTTTCAATAGACGATTATGCTAAAGATGGTGGCAAGGAACTCTTTACACCAAGAGATACATTGCACTCTTATTATCAAACTCCTAGTACAGGATTGTTTAGAATTCGCAATTTGGACGCAATGCATCTTGGTAAAAAGTTTGTCAACTCCATTGTGTATCGTCCATTGTCTTATTTGTAGACATCTTTGCAGGTCCAAATCAGCATCAGCTGCCTTTAGGTAAACCTGTATTACCAAATAATTAATTTATGTACAGTATGTTGTATGACATGTACAGTAATTTGGGACAGATTTCAGCCTAATTACAATAGGGACACTGCCAGCCTTAGTTAAAATTGTGTCAAAAACTTCAATTCAATTTTCAGGTTCAGAGATTAATACTCATCAAGGAGGGCAACAAGGAAAAACAAAAAGAAAGAGACCAACATGCAAAAGGTGCAATGTCCTCTTGAAAGGACATAAGTGTCCATTTAACAAATGAATTGTTTCTCAAGGGGATGCACAAAGTCTCAAGAAGAATGCTTCTCAACATTATCTTTGAACCCTGTAAACTTTTTCTCTGGGAACTGCCGTCGAATGGCAGAATAGGTGCATGCAGGAAGGGGAATGCGTTTCTTCCCAAGGCGTCCATAAACCATTTTTGTAAAAATCCTGTATGACACACTCCGTAAAAATCTGAAAGGAAAAATGATGTACCTGTAATATCTCTTGAATGGGTGATATACTGTATATGATATAAATACATGATTATGGAAAAGATGGTGTTGAGGGGCATTTGACCAAGATCCGTTGTGTTTAATGATGAAATTTCTATAGACTCACCGTTGATTCCATTATAGATTGCAATGCATCTTGGTCAAATGCCCTCAGATACCAATTTTCCACAATAATCTACAGTATTATTCAATGATAATGATTTGCTTCATAAACTGAATTATGTTAGGTACAAACCAAGAAGTTATATCAAAATATATTTGTTTGCACTTTGATAGAAAAAATGTGAAGCTCTATCAAGGTAGCAGGGTGTCAACATTTTAACTAAACTGATTTGTGGAAAAATCAGTCTTGTGATATACACACACATTTTCCTTACAAGGAATCATTGGTAAGAAACTGCACACTCAGACTGCCAAAAAGTTAAAACTCCAGCACTGCCACTGGGACCAAATAGCTCAAGAAACTAATCATTTCTATATAGGATTTTCTTTGGTATATCGTTACTTAATTTCACTTGCTTTCTACATCATATTTCTTGGAAGTTAATTTAATGTTTAAAAGCATTGGAAAGGGTTCCAAAAACTGTGTTTTAAAATATTCATAAGGACACAGGTGGTAAAGATGTTGATGGTTTTGGAACCTTTAAGAAACTCCTGACAAACTCTGGAATTGGACTCTTTCAAGACACTCACAGAAAAAAAATTCTTAGTTTCTTATGGGAAAAGATATGTGCATATGATTAGGGGCAGCATTGTAGCTCACTACAGTGGCAGCTTGAAATATGTTTGGTATTTTTTTCTGAAGGTCTTACTGTGCAGTATGTTGATCTCTTACTACTGGGTAATGTTCTGCTGCAAGTTTAGATGTCGAAATTATTCTGTAGTAGGTTAACCATGCAGACTTAGAAAAAACATTTATATATCCAGTAATTACTTATTTTCAGATCCTTTCTGCCAATATGAAACGTAATCCCTGGTTTTAAAGCTAGGTGCGGCCATCCTTATACTCCATTTATGCAAGCAAACACCTGCAAATCCTGGATGATCTGTGATGCATGTATAGTCGCCACCAATATCTTCTAGAACAATCTCACTTCGCAGGGTATTCTTACATGCTTGTATCTCCATGCAACAAGAACACTCCTCTGATGACTCAAGAAAAGCAAGCGAACAATGGCCACAATGACACCTATTGTATGTTGGAAAGGATGAAACAGTTTAGAGTGGCTATCACTGTATGGTGTCAACACATTGTTGAATGTAAATTAGATAAATCTCCTGGCTTTCTTGACTCAGGCAGGGCAAGGTAGTTTACTTTATTTTGAAAAATTGAACCTGCCATATATATAATGTTCCTTGTAATAAAATTATTGTTTTCAACTTTAATTCAAAGACTTATTAATCTACGCTGCAGCTGCAGCTGCATGCAGTTTCTCCTCTTCTGTGCCAATCGTTTCTCTGCAAACAACTCACTCCAAAATTGCGTGTCAATAAAATGGTAGGCTGCTGGACTGGACGTAGGCCAAAAATCCAAATTAACGATACTACTTTCTTTGACAGAAACAGGAAACAAAAAAATTCCTCTCTGCATGAGATACTCCACAGATACCCTTGCTATGATTTATCAATATCATGCATGTGTACGATTTTGTTCACAATATCGAAGCCCAGGAGCAACCATCACACATTGCAATATTTACAGTTAGGTCAGTTAGGCCATCATGTTCTTTAGTCAGTGACGATCTTCAGTTAGGCTTTGTTGGCAGCCCAGGGCGATGAGGAGACGAATATCCCAAATAAACTAGCAATAATCACATTGAAAAACTTACCATTGTGATATGTCAACTTTCTCCTCGAAACGATCTTTCAATACTGCCAACCTAGCCTGTCTTTCTGCACACTCTCGACGAAATTCTCGCGTGAAAGCTTCATCAGCGGGAGGGTCGTCATCACAAAGCCCAGCTGCATGGCCGCCCGTATCATCACTGTGCGCTGGCAGCTCATTCGCAGCAAGGCCTTCATATTCGTTGGTAGATCGTCCTCGGAAACAGTAACGCTTGAAAAACTGTCTACCGATGATTCTGACTCGCATGAACTCATTTTTGTGCAGTTTACGGAACTTTGATTTCGTCTAAATCTCACTATGACGGCCTCGTAACAATTGATGGGATCAATTCGTTTGATCATTTGTCATCCTGAGTGAACGTCACTCGTTCCCAGGCCGTAGGTGCCCGGTAGTGTCCACAGTCTCAGCTCGACAAAATGCATTATTAAACGACTTTGGAAAATAATTTTCAAATATTTTTTTTGGCAGAATAGCATTTCTTGATGAGTTCTATCGGAAAATGGAATAAAAAATTTTGGGTTTATGTGCACTTTAAGCAAAGTATAAAATAGCTTTGTGACTTCAGCTTACCTCTGGAGAAAATGACTGCTTTAGATCAGTGACTGCTTTGAATCAGTGACAACTGCTCCATGCAAAATGAGGTGCACTTCTCTTGTTTTATAGCAAAATGTTTGCTGTTAAAAATTCATCGGTCTAAATATACTGCTAAATCTATATATAAATCTTTGCATATCTAATCTTTCTAATCTATCTAATCTAATATCTAATCTAATCTATCTAATCTATATCTAATCTATATATAATCTTTATTATACCGGGTGTCTCAAAAAAAAGTACCCCCTTTTGACTCAACAAGGCAACAAAACGATAATATTTCGGGACTTTTTGAATTCATGGCTACATTTGTTGGTCTTCATCTTAAATGCACATACCTTGTATTTGGAAATCGACCACCAAACACCGGAGATATGAGTTCATAAGGTCAAAATTAGGAGTGCACCTGAAACCAGAGGTTTTGAGAAATGGCCTAGCCATAATTTGACAACAAACAGGCATTTTGCAAACGAATTTTCGACTTTGACCTTTACTTTTTATATTTGAAAAGATTTATACCTTGAATTACTTCAATTGTTCTTGCAGTGACTTTTCTTTTGAGGAAACGGTCCTTGCATTGCATTCGATTCCAAGCGCTTTGTATTAAAGGAGAGGAAAAGGAGCACATGCACGCTTATTTTAGAGATGTGGCACGATTTATCACTCTTACCACGTTTTCACTATATTTGCTTAATCAGCGCCATGTGTCCATGCATCTTTTATTCTTTTCAAGAGCAAAACACGGAAACTTAACGTCTACAGGTACTTTGGAAAATGGCCACGATACAAATCATGACTAGGCCCTTTTTCAAAACCTCTGGTTTTGGGTGTACTGTAAATTTTGACTTAGCAAACCTGTATCTCCGGTGTTTGGTGGACAATTTCTAAATGCAAGGTACGTGCATCTAAGTTGAACATTGATAAATTTAGCTGTGAAGTCGGGGAGCAATGATATCTTATTGCTTGGTTCCTATTTCCAGTCAAAAAGGGGTACTTTTTTCTGAGACACCCGGTATATAAATCTTTATATAAACCTTGATTAATTTTATGATCTCGATTTTACCCTGTCTGCGGTGATAAAGGACCACGCTGGGCACATAGTCTAGCAGAATCAAAGATAGGACATTGATGGTCTGACTGACAATTGACTTTGTTTTCACATACGGTACCTTATATCTAAGTTTAATTCTCCTTCAAGACTGTAGCCTACGTGCAGACAATACTCAAGGAAAGGGTATAATCTGAGCATTGCCGCTCAATTCCGTGTATTGCATGCGTCAGCATTTCATTTCAATACCCGTTTCAATGACCCTTTCTGCTTAGCGTCTGTTGATTGTCTGCCATAGGATACTTAAAATTCCAGAGAATTGTGTTGGCAATTATATTTTCTTAGAAAACGAAGCGAAGCCTGAGATTTAATCACATGACAGCCCTTCTCAAATCTGATTGCTTCCTCGATTCGTGGGAAAGCGATGTTATTGGTTGTTACATACAACAACAAGCCATCACTATTGCGAAATAAATGCTGACGCAGGCACCACCCGAGAAGAGCGGCGTCGCACAGACGATACGTTTTCCTTGAGTATAGTCTGCACGCAGGCTACAGAACTGTAACCCGACCAGTGGCTCATCTTTGTCGCAAGAAATATTTCTCTTTATGAGCTCCTTAGAAAACCCTATCTTTCTTACAACGCATAAAATATGGTAGAAGGCCTATCGCTATTAGGCCGTTCATTTTTAACCAGGGCTGCGAATTCAGAAAGACAAATGGGCCCTTGCAAAACGAATTTTGAAAGTTACTACGAATGCATTCACGTGCGCCAGAGGCGTAACTATTTAGAGGCACTTGCGGCATGCTCCCCTGACAAAACATTTAAATTCTAGGTTGCTAGAATCGCCTTGTTAGCAGTTAGCTATTTTCACCTTCAAGGCCAGTTATTATATCACACATCCATGCCAGAGAGGCATTTCTTGAATAGAAACATAGAGCGGCGAACGGGATGAACCAGAAGAAAGTTCCCACATTTGAAAATTCATAGCACTAAGGGTACTTGATGGATTGAAGGGGAACCAGATTTGCTGGATAGCCGAGAAATTGAAGCATTTTGTAAATTTCTTCCGCTTCAATAAGCTCTGGAAATTTCGACGGTACAAAATAATCTTGGTTGCGAAATGCCGGAAAAGGGGCCTCAAACACCTCATCAAATCTGATCGAATCACAAAGAAATTTCTCGCACAGAGCAATAAAGAAAATGCAATCTTTCACAAGTTTAGTTGAGAGATATTTTCTGCACATTCATTGTTATGGAATTGAAAATCTTCAATATTTGTGTAAAAATATATTTCTTATGAAGCCTTGCATATTGTTCCGTGCGAGGACATTCCTAATGTTTTGGCCGATTTGCGTTCATTTTGCAACCAAATAATTTAGTAATGTCGAATTAATCTATATTCTCAGTGCTCATAAGAACAATAGAAAAATCAATAACATAGTTTCATCTTCCGGCTCTAACAAGAATTTGAATCATTCATATCCGGTTAAGTACTCTCATCTTAGTGCTATGAATTTTTCAATGCGGGCAATTTTTTCTGAGCTCACTTGGTACATTTCAATGGTTCAGTTGGTGTAATTAACCGTTACTACTCTTAACAAAACCTTCGAAACTATCATTTTCTATGCATCCTTTTTACTTTTGATGCATTATGACACTGGGAAATTGTTGAGGGGCCCTGTTTTATCACTGGCCATAGTCTAGAGATCCAAATTTTAAGCCATATTTTGAAAAACAGAGTTATTATTTATGGGTCCCTATGGCTATGGGCCCTACATTTTCCACCCCCCCCCCCCTCACCCACCTCTCATCGGCTCTGTTTGTGACGTATTATCTACAGTGAGGAACGCATTGATTCTTTATTTTCCGCTCTCTGACAAGCATCCTCTTTGCAGCATAAGGATCACAAGGAAGCCTTGCAAACATAAAGGCAAAGTTATTACTAAAGTCTTATGGTCAGCTATGTATGGCACTTACAATTAAATTTAAACTGTTCCCATGATCGTCGCACGAGAGGAACAGTCCCGGATCAAATAATTGGCCATCGTGTTATCCTGTTAGGCGCTTCTTCGTAGTAGCCATGCAATTGGCGAATATTTTTTTGCGGCGCTTGGTAGTCAGTATGCATTCAACCACCATAAAAACCTTCCTTGTCTGGTTTTATTGTATTGAAATTGCTATCAAGAGATGTATGTCTGAATACTATAATTATCTATATGACAAATTGAATCCTCCTGGAGTTAGGCGCTTTGTTGTGATGATATAAAAGAAGGAAAAATTAATTATTAAGATCGAGGGAGATCGACCACCTTTTCCAAATATCTTTCCTTGTTGATTAAGATTGCCTGGCAGCATTGAAAAATGGTCATGAATCAAATCAATGGGAGTGTTCCAAAAGCTTTGTCTGGTTTTATCGTATTGAAATTGCTATCAAGAGATGTATGTCTGAATGCTATAATTATGTCTATGACAAATTAAATCCTCCTAGAGTTGGGCTCTTTGCATATACAGGGTGTCCCAAAAAACATGTGCGCTGTTTGAGTGGCTTCTGCGGAGCAGCCATATAGATCCAATTGATCTGTTTTTAAGATTCTTGACAGAAGAGACTTCAAATTAAAGATTGACACCGAGTTCAAGTAAATCTGATCACTAGTTGATGATTTATGATTAAATGTTGCTGGTAATTCTTTTGCGATTCGGCAGATTTTATTGTGATTATTCTTCAAGGTGGGGTAATTTGGGTCTACTGGGGCGTTCTTCAACTATAAAGTCGCTCTGTGCAATAATTGAAAATGGCTGCCAAATAAAAACAACAACGAAAAAGATGTCTGAAATTAATGTAGGTATGGTATAAATAAAAAATTATGTTAGAGTAGGTACACTTCCGTTCCCATTTTAGTGCAAAAACGCAAGGTCCGAATGGATTGATTTCGCTTAATTATTATTTGAAGTGAAAACATTATTTACATTTCATTGCTTTCAAGAATTGGGCCTTGGCATTCTAATATTGTGTGCTGGTACGGTTTATTTCTAATTTTATCTGTGCAAATTAGCAAATTTCAGGTCTTTGGCCTCGAAAATCTGAGAATTAAATCACAGTTATCCATAAAAATATTTGAAAATTTTATTCCTGTGAATGTACAATACTTCTGATCAAATAAATATTGATTTTCTCGAATAGACCCACATTTCCCACAGACCGTTTGAAATTACGCGAAAAAGTGAGGATAGTAAAACATTCAAAAAAGTTATTCAAAATTGAAATTAAAGAATGGGAATATGTTCACAAGAACGACAAGTTGTTTAATGGCATTTGAGTCATAAATACAGGTTTGAAGGCGTAAAGAGCGCGCTCATGTCCAATATGAATTTCTTTACAATCATAAAACAAAAGTTGTAATTTAATCGCTATTTAAGTTAAACCAAAGAAATTCTTGAGAGTAATGCAAGGATCAAGAAGTCTTTGGTCTCCACTGCCAATGACTTTGGCGCTATTGTGCGATAACAAAGGGCCGTCAGCAGTTTGTCTGCAAAATGCAGGTTAGCGTTAACACTCAGCTATCTATATGGATTCAATGCTTTTAAGTAGGTAAAATGAAAAAAGATCTTCAATATTTCCAAAAAGTTCGTAAGGGTATTCTGTTAATTTGAAAAATGCCCATTTTAGGCTCAAATTACCCCAACTTACCCTATTACTTGCAATAAAGTGCCATGCCTAGCCGTTGCATGTGTCACTGATTCTACAAAGCTCCATGCTTGCTTGATGCATCCTTGTTTGTCTTTTTAATCCCCGTAACATAAATACAAGAACACGACATGCAACAAAGAATAAATTCATTGGTATTAGTATTGGAAAGACATTTCTTTGTATCAGTGAAAGTAATGCTCCATTTCTTTCAAGACAGAACCAACGCTCGTGCGGCAGACTACAATTATTCGATTTTTGAGTCCGAAACCAGCACGAACAATTGTTCCCTGTATCTTTTACAATTTTGATTGACGTTGTTTTATCTTGAACGACTGCGAACGAGGAAATTTGAAAAGAAAATCCTAGAATCTAGCTCGGGATTTTTGCAAAAGTTTAAGTCATAAATCTTCGAAGTCAATCCAGTGAACAATTTGTCGTGGCCATGTAAAAAGTGGATAACGTTTAGGCAAGTTTCACAACCTTTTTATCTTTCGTTCTTGTTACTTTCTTTCGTTATTAACTGAATTCGATTCTTTGCGTGGATGCTGCCATGCATATTCTTAAAGGGTTAATATCACCAATTACGAAAATTTGATATATGAACATTCTTTCACCGCTGAATTCGATGAGATCACCCAAAACGCGATATTTTGGCAATAAGTGCCCCCAAAAGCCCTCCAAAGTTGTGAATTTGAGGTAAAATTTCAAAATTACCGCGCAAAGAACAGAAGATTGGTAACGAGCGTTGCAGCGTCACAGCAGGAAGGCGTGAGAGTCGTAGCGTAGGCCTTCATGGGAGAAACAGAACAAAGTTGCTTCTTGCTTCTGTCCGCAAATCCGTTCTTTCAACCATGCCTGATAGGTGTATGGTTCGTGACTGGAGCAATATCTATGAAAAAAATCTGGGTATTTCTATCCATAATCTGCCTTCATTGACGATGATCAGCTTGAAGCGAGGAAACGAGAAGGAAGAATTGACGGAATTTATAAATGGATAGAAGGCAAAATGGACCGATTAGAAGCACTCCGGGGTTTGCTCGGAGCATTTCGTATCAAAAGACTTCGATCGACAGTTTGCCTCTGTTCCAGGGATGGATATATGTCATACGCTCATACCGAAGGAATTTGCTATAAGATGAAGTCGAGGTAAAAGCTTTCCATCAATGAAAGAACCGAATCGTAAAAGCCACATACGTCGTCTTTGTTAAAAGCAATCTGTCCCGTATTGTTTTGACCTTGGTTACTGCTTTATTTACCTTATTTACGCTGCAGCTAAATTCATGCATCACTGAGTCTCTATGACCCTGATTTCTTTGGATAAAGCGAATTAACACCAACTTCTGGAATATACAATAGAGATCTTTATCGGTTTTATTTTCATTCATCGAAGGGGGCAGATTGCCTTTAAATTAACAGAAAAAATTGTCTTGTTTCCCCAAAGAAGATATCAGAAGTTCCGTAGAGAAGAGGTAATTCCCCAAGGTAGCATTTATATTTGAATTGAACAACGATTATTTATGAATGACTTAAAGAATACCCTTTCCAATAGTGTCAGATGTTAACAGGTCTTTGCACTAAAATTTGGAGGTATTGTGATTTTGTGTCAGCAGGTCAATTTTGTTGTCATTCGTTTACGATCAGGCTTACAGTCACGATCATTTCTAAGAGAGTTCCGAAGGACACAAATGCTGGGAATTTACCAATGAAAAGTATGCACGCAGGCTACCAATGAAGATTTTAATATGAATTACACTTCATACATTTGGATCAGTAATATCTTATCATCTGCAAGAAACTGCTTTTGACGAGAATGAAGTGAAAGGTTGGGGACTGGAAGCAGAAAATTTGTACCATTTCGCAAACAAGAGGCGTAAATTTGGGCCCGTTTAGCGGAGAACCCGCGCGTGGTGAATCGTGGTGAATCTTATCATTTGGCCGGAAATTTAGAATTTTTCTTGTAAAATGAGGTAAGACTGTTAATATTAAAATTAGTTGTGAGTTTCTTATCATTTCAGTATGCTTTTGTCATTTTTTTATTCATTCTTCATCGGCAATGGGGTCATCTTGAATCTTGATATGGATCTTGGATGTGTAGGCCTAGGACGACGTGAAGTTTGTCATGCTACAGTCCTCGGTGCTCGCTGTTGCCACTTCGCCTTCTTCATCAATAACATATTCTTTGACGTCGTAGCACACATCTTTTCATTTGCATGATGATTCCGATGCTGTTTCCGACATTTATTTTGTTTCTTTCTTCAGTTTATTCGCACGCGACAGATTCCCCAACAGTGCTTCGGTTGCTTGCGCGTAGCGTGCTTCCTGCTGTTACGTCACAGACCTTTCACAATCACTCGATCCAGTCTCTTTCTTTGCGCGGTAATTTTCAACACCTCACCAACTTTCAGGGGCTTTTGGGGGCACTTCTTGCCAAAATATTGCGTTTTGGGTGATCTCATCGAATTCAGCGGTGAAAGAATGCTTAGATATCAAATTTTCGTAAATGGTGATACTAGCCCTCTGACCCCAAAGCAGTAATTTTGGTCTTCAACCAGCACGCTTGCCTAATGCGCATGCTCTCTAACAACACAGCATGTGCACTAGGCAAGCGTGCTGATCGCCGGCATAACGGAATAACCAGACCCAGGACCAGTAGGACCGGACCCTAACGGACCAGACCCTCGGGGAATGCCCATTATTTTCATTCCAGCCAGGGGCGGACTGGCATTTTTTTCTGGGGTGGTGTTATGGCTCAGCAAGGGCCCGTAGGGCGCAGTCAGTTTTTAATTGGGTGGGGTCACCAAAACCAAATTTCACGTACTATTATAAAAGGTGATATGAGTTCTTGCATTACTCAATCCGTTCGTTAGCGAGGAATCCCCGGAATCATTGCAAAGTTAAGCTTGTTAAAGGCTGGAATCAGTTGCAACGAATTTGACAGTTGACGAGATATATCGTTTTAAATATGTATGATGATGAGTAAAGTATCTATATTTCTACATTTTTAAATTCTACTCCTAAATAACTTTTACGCCGAAAGACCAAATCGAATACGCAACCCTTGTCATGACGTTCAAGTGGTGGGGCCCTTCGTGGGATCGAGTCCTGAAGGTGAAGGTGAAGTTGCGTTTTTCAACGCCAAACACTGGAATCACAGAAATAGAGCAGACCTAATCAGGTCCGCAACCTCTTGTCATGACGCTCAAATAATGGGGTCCTACCGGGTATCGAGCCCACTCCACCTGACTGTTCTGGCTGCAAAGTCAGAGGATTACACCAATGCGCCACAACACCTTACACGGCTTGGCAAGGGTAAATTAAATGGGGGGGTGCACGAGAATGAGGGAGTCTGGGGGCGAAGTTACCAGGAAAATTTCTGGGCCACACCCTTTACTTTGGCTTGGAATTATTCTCCCAATATCATGCTTGCCTTTAGCGACAAGGAAACCTTGATTGTTTTGTAACAGTTATCCTATGAATCAGAGAACGAGGAAAATTTCTGGGCCACACTCTTTACTTTGGCTTGGAATTCATCTCCCAATATCATGCTTGCCTTTAGCGACAAGGAAACCTTGATCGTTTTGTAACAGTTATCCTATGAATCAGAGCACGAGGAAAATTTTTGAAGAAACATCCTTTATTTTGGCTTAAAATGCATCTCCCAATATTATGCTTGCCTTTAGCGACAAGGAAACCTTGATCGTTTTGTAACAGTTATCCTATGAATCAGAGCATGAGGAAAATTTTTGAAGAAACATCCTTTATTTTGGCTTAAAATGCATCTCCCAATATTATGCTTGCCTTTAGTGACAAGGAAACCTTGATCGTTTTGTAACAGTTATCCTATGAATCAGAGCATGAGGAAAATTTTCTAAGAAAGATCATTTACTTTGGCTTAGAATGTGTCTCCCAATATCATGCTTGCCATTGCGACAAGAATAAGAATTGATACGTCTAGAATGTTGAAACAGAAAGGTCCATCTAAGGCTGAGTAACTATGAATGTCAACTGCACAGGAAGAACTTTTTGGCGCTTGACAATAAAGGGGTAAGGTAAACTTTCAAATAAGTTGAACGAAAAGGGCCCAAACTAATGGGCCAAAAGTGAGGATTTTTGCTTCGCTACTAGGCCAGGAAGAGGGCCTACTGGGCCAACGGCCCGCTAGTTGTAATATTAAAAGATGCCCTGACTGAACGTGAAGAGCTGTTCATTTTGTTGGGGCCCAGAGACATTAGACGTGATAGCCATTGTTTCGAATCAGCTTGCGAAGCTTACGTGTATGGTTATAGATTGATGCATAAATTCAAAAATTTCTGTTTATGAAGGGCCCGCTTTTCAAAATTATAAGGGGGCCCGGGTGGCGATCGCCAACTAGCCACCCGGGGCCAGTCCGCCCCTGATTCCAGCGTTTGTTTGCAATGGCGGCCAACACAGAATTTTCGCTCCAAAGTGAGATAAGGCAGTCACTGCTGTATGTAAATTCTACCTTCTAGATGCCACAATAAACGCAAAATGCATGGTATTTCAAATCGTCTAACAAGCAGACAAACTTTGATCCAGCCTCAAGCCATTGCCCACTGGGCCTAAGCATTTAACTACATGGCCTAAATATTTACCTCTCTTGCCTTGCTTGGTGATTCAAGTTGTTGCAATGACGTCGTGATGCAAGCCACGTTGTATTCCATCTCCACAATCTCAATTTCTGGACTTGATTCTGGCTTCTCCATGCTCTTTGCAAGTTAGTTTGGGACTGCAAGATCATTTAGCAGGCAGCTTTTTGATAACATATTTGTTCGTAATGTTTATTGTGAAGGTGGTAATTGGCAGATATATGGGGTAAGGCGATCTTGAAAGAGAGAGTGATAATTTTGGGAATGTTAATAGAACCATTCTCTCACACCACGCATTGACCCGGGCATTGACCCCACTTGTTTTTGGTAAATCCCATGATCACAATATTGCATCTCAGAATGTGCATTTGTGTGCATTTGTTTTTTCGTATCATGCATGTGCACTCACCTTTCCCCTTTTACAGGGCCGTAGGAAGCAGCTTCTGATTGGGGGATTGTTCTTAAAACAATAGAGAACAATACATCTAATTTAGTGGCATGGCACCATTGTTTTCCAAATTATTGGGGGGCATAACCCCCTGCCCCCCCCCGCTTCTTACGGGCCTGCATTTTTATAAGAAAAAGCTCATAAGAAACAGTAGGCTAAAATTTTTGAAAATACTACCGCACCGCCTGTATCAAAATGCTAAGAAACTTTCGTAATTTTCATTCAAATATACTATTCATATTTCAGAGATACATGTGACCAATTCCCCCTAATAATTTTCTGGGGCCACCATGGGAGCTAACAAAGTCCCTAAGTATTACCTGCGTGCCTGATAAATTTTAACTCTAAGCGCCGAGATGAACTTGCCGCTTGGAGGCTACGTCAAATCGAGGGGAGGGCATTCCCTTAGGGTCCGGTCCGTTAGGGTCCGGTCCTAGTGGTCCTGGGTCTGGTTATTCCGTTATGCCCTGATCGCCAGTCAAAACTACTGGAATTGGAGGGAGATGTTCTTTTAACCGGACCCTACGACCCTACGACCCCGGACCATACGACCCAAGACCATACGACCATACGACCCTACGACCCTACGACCCTACGACCCAAGTATATTATTTAGATTTATTTTGCTGTGATAGAGATTAGCAAGAAAGAGCCACGTGATGCTTGTATTGGAGGACCCACTGATGGTTGATTGGTGAAGTGTCAATGTTACCTGGCCAGGCAAATTCGATGAACTCGGACAGAGCAAAGAATGAAGCCAGAAATTAAAAACCCAGCCTTTGTAAACAAAACTTCCAAATAAATGAACATAGCATCGATAAATATCCCCAGAGACGTAGGAACCGGGGGCCATCAAGAGTTTGCAACAAACCAAATAGTGCCCTTTTTGTTTCAAAAAATGCCCCTTTTCAAGTCCAATGCGAACAGAATTTCACTCAGTTTTGTTACTACAGTATCTACTTTTGAGATTTAATTTTGTTTACTTCTCCTATTGTTTTATTGTGAAGGAAATCGGATATCTATCAGGATTCACACTATTTTATGCCATGTATCACAAACATTCTTATCGTTAAAGGGAATGTAAGCAAGCATATAAAAGTGGCTCAAGCCACTTGCGGTCAAATGCTAGCCTATCAGGTATCAGTATTTTGTGTTGACGTAGATCAATTGCCCAATTATGGTGCAGCACGTGTCATATCCTATTGTCCTCGCACGGCTATTTTTCATCGATGGCTTACATATGCTTAGATTCCCTTTAAAATCCAATGTATAGGCTTCTTTGCTTGAATCAAATAAAAGAAAGCAAACTTATGAATGTGTCAGTTTTAAGGCCATAAAAGTAAGTGGAATTTTCCAAGTGGGCTGAATTTTACACAATATAAGGTCGCTCAGTCGCAGCCTTCTATTCAGTATCAGAGCAACATTTTCTTTCGTTTACAATATAATTTCACTGACTGGAAACCAGTCAACTTGTTCCCGTGACAAAGGTCACTGGTGCGCAGTTATGTGAAATGATTACGTTTGAAAACTGCACGCACAAATATACGACACCCTTGCTTGGTAGATCTCCATCACAGCAAAATGAATTCTAAAATGATCAATATAAATGAAACTAAATAGTTATAAATAATGATAACATTTTGTAAAACTTGGGTCGTAGGGTCATATGGTCGTATGGTCGGGGGGTCGTATGGTCCGGGGTCGTGGGGTCGTAGGGTCCGGTTAAAAGAACATCCCGAATTGGAGGTGGGCCTCTACGCAATTTATATCACATTATGAAAGTCTCTTTGTTTAGTCATTCGATTTGAGCATTAGATCATTAATCATGTGGAGTGCTCTCCCCTATTGACATATTCTTCACTCTATTGTGCATCTGTTTGTTTTGTGGGCACTTGAAGAGAAATAGAAAGATTGCATGCTACTGTATATGCAAACTCCAACAATAACACGCCAGTCATAGTTAGCTTGAATCTCTTTGTAATTTCCAATAGGGGATTCTGCAGTATCCACGTCGAAATCATTCGAATCCATTTGGTACACTCGGTGCTATGAATTTTCAAAAGTGCTTGAGCCTCAATAAGAGCTTGTTAAGATCAGTAACTTAATCAAATTGTTGTGTTTTGATGAAAAATTGTTCATTTCATTTGTCACATTGAATTTTGCACCTAATTTTTTATATTAGAATAGCCTTTAGTTTGGTTCATCTCTCGTGAAATTTGAAAAGACGGTTGACACAACAACAGAAAAGGGATCAATGATCTTGCAGTTTTATCATGATAAACATATATTTTTACCTATCACCTGTACTCCCAAGAAGACTTGCTTCTTTTTAAATTTCGTAAATATCTTAATTTGTTAACGTCAACCGTTCATCGTCTTAAAAGCCATCAAAATTTCGTGATCACCTGACCTCACATGTTGCAAGGCTGTGTCTTCCCTGGTTCATGTTCACATCCAGACCCCTTCTCCTTTCCATATTTGTCGGTGATAACAACCCTGATGACATCTGTACCTGGATATTTCCAACTACCAAATGCATACATATCTCTCTTCGGCCCAGACAGAACAGTTGTCACATCTTGCATCTTCTCTTGACCATTCTTCCATTTTGCTGAATATTTTCCCAACAGTTGAAACACTGCTTTCCATTTGTATTCAATGTCCACTTTTGACCTCAGATAGTTGATCATGATTTCAGTGTTGGCTGGCACTTGAACTGAGACGTCTGTCTTGTCCGTTATAGTATATGTTTTTGTCTTGCTGGCCTCCACATTCAAAGAAGTTGTACCAGTGATTTCTGTTGTGAAGGTTGATTTCGTTCCCGTACCAAATGCCATTGCTCCAACTTCTACAGATGCCCCAACTTTTACTGCCAAAGAGAAGCCTGAGCCAATTTTGAGGGAAGATGACTTTGCCACAGATGTTGTGAGCCATTTGGCGCACTTGTATGATGTTGTATGAGCTGAGCAAATGACTGGAATGAAGCCTTTGATTGGTGTAGGTTTGGCAACATTGAGTGGTGTTTTATCTTCGATGTTGAATGATTTTGCGTCGAGTGCCAGCATGTTAGTACGGTCTGAGAGTGATTTGCATTGGTATGTGCTGCTAGTTGCTGATTTGTCCATAGCATTCATGGAGCATTGCTTAAACTGTCCTGATGTATCTTTGACCTTGATAGAGAGATCTGGCTTTTCCATCCACGATTCTCCATTGTACTCTCCCATCTTGCAGCATTTGAACTCTTCCAAGCAGTACAGCTCTTGGCATGCACTCTTGTAAAGCCCTGCCATGAAATATCCACTTGCACACTTGCTCCAACCTCTACGGTCAAATGAAGACCATACATTGAGATTGTAGCATTGTCCCCATTGCTTCTTCTGAGACTTCGGGCGACAACATTTTGATTCTTCAATATTGCCCAAACGTGGTCCATTGGTATTGTAGAGGCCTGTCATGTAGTAGCCATTGTTACAGGTAGACCAGCCTTTACGATCGAAACTTGACCACCAGTTGGCATTGTAGCAATCCATGTCCTCTTTTGCAGGGTATAGATAGCTAGGTGCATCGCGGCATTCTGCATATTCGATTCGGCCTATTCTTTCATCGCCACTCTTCGCGTCATGTCTCCACATTCCAGTCATATATTTGCCACTTCCACACAAAGACCATCCCGCGCGGTCCATGGAAACGCCCCAATCTGCCTGTTGGGTTTGAGGACTTGAAATTGTGACCAGTCCCTTCATGTAATTGCGATACTGCGTGTTCGTCTGCCACTCATGACTGAGTCTGCGTAGAACTTGCTTTGCGACATCAATATTGCCAACGACACTGACAGTGTATGCACTCGGTCCACCACAGCAGCTTTGCACTCCATGACATGTTGACCAGGATCGACATCTAGTAGTGCATTGACTGTCACTCACTTTGTGGCCTTTTGGGTAAATATTTCCACACTGACATTGGTCCCCTTTTGTAGCAGCCAATATGTAACCTTTGTCCCTGCATGTTTCCTGACAATCGACATTTGAGTTATGACCTCCCATCTGTTTGCTAAGGGCTGATGCAAATGAAGAGAAACATGCTTCTACGGCGTAGGAGCCTGCTGATCGTTTTCTTTTACCTACTTCGGCAGGAGCTGATATTGCCAAGGGCAAAAGCACTGTTATCAGCAACAAGGCCTTTTGAAGAAACATCTTGAATTTCTAGAAGGAAAGACAATATTGATAAGATCAGATTTTTATTCAGATGACAGTCTTCGTTTAGAAACAGCGTGCAACTTTGCTTCCATATATTACTCGGGCCTGGAAACTAAGCTCCTTATTTTTGGCTACGGAAAGGAGCTATTAAAGGTGACCTGAAGCGAAATTTTTTATTAATGCACATGCACTTGGACAGCACTGTCGAATGATAAGAAATCCTGAACTTCTTAACTAAGAACTTCTTTATAAGAACTTCTTTATATCTCATTTCGTTTTCAAGTTATTCACTGATTTTATGTTTCACCTGATGACGTCATTTTGTTTGCAAATGACTAGTGACTAGGATAACATATGGAAATATAGCTGTATCTGGTTTTTTGAAAGGTTACAGTTGCAGGAAACATTTCAACTGAGCTAAATAAATTCAATATAAATTGCCTCGTGACTTCATATGATGATTAGAAAGGCATCATAATTGTGCAACGTTTTTGAATTAGATTTCTCTTTGGAAACATGGTCAACTTTATATACTTTTTTTAGTTTTTGCAAACAAAATGACGTCATCAGCCAAAGGTACAAAACTCGAAAATGAGACAACTTATCAACAAATTAAAAAAAAAATATTAAAATGACCGCTATGTCCTCACAGCGATGTCTTTAATTTGAACAACTTTAAGATCTTAATAAAATGAGAAACCTTTTTACTTGCAAGGGAGGGGCTAAGATCGAGCGTCCAAATCTGGTAAGTTTTGTGAAGAAAAACAAACTGTTTTTGTTTATCAAACAGGCCATGCTATATAATTATGCAGACGACAACATGCTTGCTTGTTCCTCGTGGACTCTACCAGATCTGGTGCGAGTACTAGAGAAAGAAACAAGCGTGGCACAAGACTTGTTAAGGTTATGGTAAACGTTAGTGGGCCAAAAATATCGATTTCCGGACTTCCTCAAATCTCAACAGCCCAATTTTTGAGAAGCACAAAGATACCATCTTTGGAAGAAACAGAAATGTTGGAAAAGGAGAAATCTTGATTTAAAGAAAGAAATTACAATTTCTCACACTATATTTTCCAATGTGGTTCTAATATTTATCCTAGTTGTTGACCTATTAAGCCGCTCGCGTGCTTGAAAATAAATATTGAACTATACCGGGTGTCTCAGAAAAAAGCACTTCCTTTTGACTAACCAAAGGAACAAAACGATAAGATATCGGGACCATCTAATTTCTTAGGTGCATTTTTCAATCTTTAACTTGAATGCACATATCTTGCATTTGATAATCGTCCACATAACACTGGAGATACGAGCTCACAAAGTCAAAAGTTAGAGTGCACCTGAAACCAGAGGTTGTGAAAAGGGGGCATCACAGGCACTTTCCAAAGGAGTTCTCTATTGTGGAATATTCGGTTCAAAATTCTTTTACCTGTTTTGGAGCTCTATGTTACCATATTGGGCTCAACTGTAATCAGGTTGACGTGCTTTCTAGAGAACTTGATCCTCTGGTTTCATGTGCACTCTAACCTTTGACTTTGTGAGCTCGTATCTCCAGTGTTAGGTGGACGATTATCAAATGCAAGATATGTGCATTGAAGTTAAAGATTGAAGAATATAGCTAAGTACTTAGAAAGTCACGATATCTTATCGTTTCGTTCCTTTGGTTAGTCAAAAGGAGGTACTTTTTTTCTGAGACACCCGGTATGTAATAACTATGTGTATCCATTCCTTTGTTTAAATGGGTAAATTGCTTTTTAAGCCCTAATTACTTGACCCGGATTATCTTGTGGCTTCTTCGGTGTTGATATTTACAAATGAAATGGCTTCAGTAAAAGTTCCTTTTCTAAGGACTTAAATATCCACTAGGTACAGATACTAAAAAGCTATTTTGTACCCTTTAATTCATTGGAATGGCTCAAAAATTTGCACACGGCCAGGACAGACTTCGAACATGGAAACAGTGTCTCAAAATCTTTTTATATCCTCTAGTCCGTCTTTTATAGCCAAATACAATACAACTGCGGGAGGGTAGAACAATCACTTGCAGTGTATAGTTACATTTTTTTGTATCGTATAGTTGTAAGTGGAGAAGGAATTTGAGAAATCACAGACACACTTGGAAGCTTAGAATATGCACTTCCTGCTGGCATAAGTCAGAATTTATTACCTCAAATGTAAGGGCACAAAATAGCTTTTGAAGGTGGTAAACTCTTTCGAGAAATGAATTTGCTTGCAAAATATCAGTTTACAATCTTTGCCAATGATTTTGATGTTGTTAGAATCCCAACATTCTTTTGCTTCGACATGAGCGTACGAGCCGTTGTGAACTTTGAAAAAATCATCTAAAATCAGCCCCAATCAGGCAAAAATCTGCCCTCAGTGGGCCAAAAATGTTGGTAAACGATGGACTTGTGTCAGGCACCCCCCCCCCCCCTCCAAAGTTTTTCTTTCCGTACGCTTATGTACATCGAGTGATGTATAGTATAACTAGATTTCGTTACTAGCTCGACTATTAGGGAGAGAAAACCAAATCTCGTGTCAAAAACGTTTACAGTAACCTTAAAGGAAAACAATATGATTGCCAATCCGTCAATCCGTCAAAGTTTCATGCATTGTTAATTAAGGAAGATCAAACGATCACCAGTGGCGAGAAAATAAGAATCCAAGGAAAATCTAGTGAGTCTAAAGATTCAATCAAACATCTCGGAATTCAGCTTGACTATAAACTAAATTTCGATCCACGCATCTCAGAGCTTTGTAGAAAGCTGCAACTCAACTAAATGTTCTAAAGAGACTTTTATTCGTTTCGAGAAGAGGAAAGTCCTTGTTCAGAGCTTCGTTTATTAAATTTAATTACTGTCCTTTAGTGTGGCATTTTTGTCAGCAAAATCCATGCATAATATTGAAAATGATACAAGAACGTGCACTAATATTCATTAATAATGATAATGTCAGTTCGTATAATGACCTTCCACTGAAGTCGCATCGTTGTACGATGCATGTTTCCCGCGACTTAGATCTCTTTTTTTGGAAATCTTTAAAACTTTGAATCATCTGAATCCATCCTTCATGAAAGACATTTTTCATATTATACCCTCTAACTATTCATCACGAAATCCGAATAATCTTACTCATTGTAGGCCAAATCTGGTTACTTTCGGAACAAAAAGTCTTTGATCCTTAGGATCACAGATATAGAACTGCTTACAAGAGGAGCTAAAATTGGCGAACAACCTTAAATGGGATGGTCCCACATGCAACTGCAATGCATGTCACTTTATTGTAAATACTGTACAAACCATGTGAAAAAGATAATTATTCGCTTTACTTTAATTGCTTAATATGTCAATCGATTTTGATTCGTTTTCTTGTACATTTGTATATAGTCGACTATCTAACTGGTGTCTCGAAAAAGTACCCCCTTCTGACTGGAGATATTAACCAAACAATAAGATTCCATTACACCCCTACTTCACAGCTAAATGTATTAATCTTCAACTTAGATGCACATACCTTGCACTTAGAAATCGTCCACCAAACACCGAAGTTACAGGTTCGCAAATTCAAAATTTACAGTGCACCCAAACCAGAGGATTTGAAATAGGGCCTAATCAGGATTGGCATCGTGGACTTTTTCCAAAGTACCTGCAGACTCTAAGTTTTGGTTTTTTTGCTTTTGAAAAGAATAAAAGATGCATGGACATGGCGCTGATTAAATAAATATAGTAAAAATGTGATAAGAATGATGCAGTCGTGCCACATCTCCAAAATAAGCGTGCATGTGCTCCATTCCTCTTCTTTATACAAACACTTGGGATCGAATGCAATGCAAGGACCGATTCCTCAAAAGAAAATTCACTTCAAGAACGGTTTAAGTAATTCAAGCCATAAATCTTTTCAAAAATAAAAAAGTAAAGGTCAAAGTTGAAAATTCGTTTGCAAAATACCTTTTTGGTGTCAAATTATGGCTAGGCCATTTCTCAAAACGTCTGGTTTCAGGTGCACCGAAAATTTTGATCTTGTGAACTCATATCTCCGATGTTTTATGATCGATTTCAAAATGCAAGGTATGTGCATTTAAGGTGAAGACCAAAAAATATAGCCATGAATTCAAAAAGTCCCGAAATGTTACCGTTTTGTTGCCTTGTTCAGTCAAAAGGGGGTACTTTTCTTTGAGACACCCGGTACTTATAATCGATATAAAATAAAGTTACAACAACAATAACAATAACAATGAATTCACGCTTTGATTTACTCAGTGTTTAGGAAAAGCCCTGCAAAGTTACCAAAAAACTTGCTTGCAACTAAAATTGAACGCTTCCAATAAGGGCCCACAAAGATAGCTCAAAGGTTAATGTCCATTGAATACTTCGTATCAAACTAAATATGAATTTCATTGCTAAAATTAGGATACCTTTTATCGTCAGCAATTTTCACCGCTTTTCTGACATTTGTGGAGGCGAGCAGTAGGCGTAAGAAGAGGCGTACGGGAGAGCGTTACAAACAAAGTCATGCGTAACAAAACCCTTCACTTCTTATCTATATATATACAAATATTAATTTAGATATATATATTGCTTTTTCTTCAAACGTAAAGCAAAATGTTGCATTTTACGTGCACAGCAGACAGATATCTTGCTTGGGTCTTTTTTTTGGAGTTCAAGCACCGTGCTGTCGGAATTAGTTAAAAGACCTCGATTTCTGTGGATTTTGAGCTACAGATTTAACGATCTTGTTTATGAAATGTTTTTAACTCCTCGCGAACAGTTCTGGTATTATGTTTTTCAGGGTAATTTTGGTAGAAAATGGATAGACGTAGATACAGAAATGAAAAAAATTCTCAGATCTAAGTTTGGCATTGCATGATATCAGTCCAGTTCAAATTGTTGTTAAATAACACGCATTTTTACTAAATGATAGCTAAAATCATGAAATATCTTTGGGAACACCTGCTATATAAGCAACTGCATCATAAAGTCACTTGTGGGGTGATATCTTTCGCTTGCCTGGCCACCCTCAGAATTCAAGAGATTGCACATAAAAATATGTGAATTTTTCTGATATTATAGCTAAAATGTTATTATATATCTTGCGTCGCATCGAAGAAATGAACCTCACCAAAAATTATTAGGATCTAAAAACAAACCAAAAAATTGCATCACAAACAGAGTATATAAAAAATTAAGTAAAGTAAAGAATAGTTTTGTGACTTGAGCTTACCTCTGGAGAAAATGACAGTTTTGAATCAGTGACTGCCTTGAATCAGTGACAACTGCTCCATGCAAAATGAAGTGCACTTCTCTGGTTTTATAGCAAAATTTCAAAAAAGTTAATTAATTTTCGCTGTTAAAAATTCATCGCTCTATATATAGCAAGACTGGCAAATCTTTAAATACATTTTAATCAATTTTGGAATTTCAATTTTACTCAGCTGTGATAAAGGACCACGCTGGGCACATAGCAGAATCAAAGACAGAATACTACTGTTTGTTTTTCTTTACGGACGGTACCTTCTAACAACGTTTAATTCTTCTTCAATACTGTAACCCGACCTGTGGTTCACCGCCCTTGTATAGCAGTTTAAGTTAAATTCACTGCTCTTTCAAGAAACTTAGATCTCGGGTTAGTACCGAGTGTCTTAAATTTGAGGGCGTTTCTTCAAGGTACAGTTCTTATCAGTTTAAAAAAATGATTTGAGCTTTGAATAACGGACTCATCGTAATAAAACCATAGCCGCAACATTAGATACTGAAGTCTGTGGAAAGAAACTTTTAGCTTCTGTAAATGAATAGAAACAAAAATAAACCTGAAACTAAAGAGAAAAGTGTTTCATAGGGCCCATATCTATCAAATCTTTAAAAAGGTGGGTGTAAAATTCTATTACAGCTTTCTTTGAATTGAATGGCTTGAAAGGAACTCATGATACTTTGCGTTAAATCTGTAGTGGACGTTTTTTTATATCTTTATATTCTTCAACCTATGGCAGCATTTCAATAAATTTTGAAAGAATTCGTTGATAATTTTGAAAACAATAGAATCATCGTAAATCCTAAACCAATGAGGAAAAATGACATAATCTTCGAGAATACCAAAGTTTATGAATGTCTACAATATGGTGGCAAGGAGAAATCTGTAGTATTTCTGGTTTAATATTTCGAAATTTGATTACGTCATGGCCTCTAATTTGATAAAAACAGCCATGTTGAGATTAATCATGTTATCAATGAATTTCCACGGCAGATTTACGGCAAAAAACCCTAAGTTCCTTCCAAGCCATTTAAATCAAAGAAAATTGTAATAGAATTTAACACCGACCTTTTTAAATATTTGAGCCCTATGTTGGAAAATGTAAAATCTTATATAAGTTTATTTATTTCGGTATACTCTTAACCTTATTCCAGCCGAAGGGAAAAAATTTCCCACCCCCAGCCATACTTTCGACACTAAAACAGAAAGTGGAGATAACAAATCATCCTTTCCTTTCCTATGTTTTACAGAGCTTAGAAATGGAAAATGTCTGGGGACAGACGCACTACACGTATTTTCTTTTATAAGAAACTAAGAATGTGGGCCAGTACTGGAAGTTTCTTAAAATTGTCGGATTTTGAGCACTCAGAGTTTCTTACGAGTTTCTTAGAGGTTCCATAACAATCTTCATGTTCACTACCTGTGCCCTCGTGAAAATTTCAAAAGAAGGTTTTTTAGCCATTCCAATGTTTAGACATTACTAAAGTACCTTACGAGTAATATAATACAGGAAACAAGTGAAAATAGATTCAAATATGTTAAGGATTTGCTTTATCAAAATAAATTGTTTCTTAACTTATATTTTCCCATTACTGGAGTTTCTTAATTTTTTGGCGATCTGAGAGTTGAGTTTCTAATGGGCAGTTATGGTGTGCACGCACATCATCATTCATATCCGTTAAAGGACAAGTCCGGGGTTGGTATGATTGATAATAAAATACAAGATAATACTGCTATGAATGATGCATGATACTTTTTTCCACTATTTTTCGCCTTCTCCTTGTGAAATTAATAAGCCATTTGAGCTAAGTGACGTCATATCACTCAAACGAAAACGAGGCTGTGTGATTGTTTTTTCGCCTCTTTATCGTAGCAAGCCTCTATATCGTATTCTCATGCCATATTCAATCTTACTTAAAACAAAACAAACGAAAGGGTAGATTCTAATTAGGAGTACAGTAGAAGAATAAGTAAAAAGAATGCAAACTATTACTGTGGTTATACATAGGGCGGCTGTGACATGATAACATATATTGCATCTTTTAATCAATTTGCAGCACTTGCCCTGTTGCCGTGCAGGCATCCATGCTTTCATCCTGAATGATGAATGGCCTCCTTTGTTGATTTTTTCTACATATAATTCTTAGGCTTGCTTTCGCAAATACCGTGTGCAGCTGTAAAAGCGCAACTAAAATACAGCAATATCACACAATTTATAATGTTTGCTGAGAATGAATATCATTAATCTCATCTCAGTCCACAGGAGTCTATTAAAAGAGGCTAGCTGTTGGGAAATCTGACTTTCTTCGTGGCAAAATGTATTATGTAAATGAGATAGAAAAAGGGCTCTAGATACTTTTCATTGGAAGGTTATAACTAGGATTAGAGCTGCGTCGCCCTTAAATGAGTACCATGAGAATGTCTTATTTTGACCACTTTGAATAAATTCAAAATAGAAAGAACTTGGGCCTAGCTACAGCCAAAAAATCCGTGAAAATAGTTTGCTGACGCCATAGAGTGGACTCCTGCTCATTTTATTTGAAATTCATGCACAAACGTAATTATGGTGAATTTTGCAAGCTGACCTTCTTTGAATGGAATTGTAAATGTATTTGAATTCTCCTTCACCTTTCATAGAGGTATTTTTATTTTACTTCGTGAAAGTTCAAACTTTACTCTAAATGAAAACAACATGCCACAAAAGCTTGATTTGCCTATCCAGAGTATATTCAGAAAGAAATCGACAAGATCCTACTGTCACTTTGTGTTGCAGGGGGTTGTAACTACGAAGCAATTAGACTGCCAGTTGTCGCCCTTTTTGAACACCCTGTCATACTAAGATTCTCTACGAAGCATAGATGTCATTCTTTTAAACTCTGGTACGCCTTTCATAAGAAATCCTTTTATATTAATTAACGAAATATCCCTAGAAGATCCCAAAATCCTATTTCTTTTTAAATCTCGCTAGCTTTTTCGAAACAGAGATATACTCGCTTGTTTAGAAAGTGGACTTTTCTTCAAATTTAGACATTATATTCCATTGCCTACTCTTGTCTGCTTGTATAATTCATTTTTTTCATCTTTTCTCAACGATGGTATTAACGTCTGGTTCTGGGGTCTTACTTTGGAAACTTATCTTCATCCATTATTTCTTCTCCAAAAGAAAATTCTGAGATGCACAAGATTCCAACCATTTACTGCCCCATCTGCACCTTTATTTCATTCGTTAAAGATATTGAAACGTGAAGATATGATTCACTTAAATATTCTAACATTTGTCTTTGAAGCTATCAATAAACTGTCACCAATCTACTTCCATAACTACCGGGTGTCCCAAAATGATGTATTATCGTTTGATTGCTTACGTGTCCATAACCAATGAACCGATTTTCAAACGTTTTATTTCATCTAATTGCCTAATGGCTAAATTGTACCCGAAGATGTTGGTTGCGGTTTTACGACGATGTTTTCATGTCGAAAAGAAGGTTGATAAACATGCTCAAATTCAAGCCTTAGAAGGCTTGAAAAAGAAATGGCCTACCTTTTCAGTCAATCTTAGATATGATGCAGAAGGCTGAACTCGTATTCATATTCTCTGAATTCAGTAGTAACTGAATTCCTATTCTCTAAACGACATATAGGTTCAGCCTTTTGTATCAGATCTAAAATGTTAGCTGGAAAAGTAGGCCGTTTCTTTTTCATCCCCTTTAAGGCTTGAATTTGAGCAGGTTTATCGATCTTCTTTTCGACATTAAAACATCGGCGTAAAACCACAACCAACATCCTCGAATACAATGTAGCCTTTCAGCAATCGAATAAAACAAAGTTTTAGAACATCGGTTCATTAGTTATGGATATCTAAGCAATCAAACGATAATACATCATTTTGGGACACCCGGTATTTCACTCCAAACTCTTCTACCCATAGGTTTGGAACTCGTCAGAGATCTATTCCTTTCTCTAAAAGGGACCACCCTCTATGGACTCAAACAAGTTCAATATCTCGGCTCTAAATTATGGAATACTCTTCCAC
Organism: Aurelia coerulea; assembly: GCA_039566865.1. NCBI lineage: Eukaryota > Metazoa > Cnidaria > Scyphozoa > Semaeostomeae > Ulmaridae > Aurelia > Aurelia coerulea. Next base: position 24,133,808 of record CM076946.1, read on the forward strand.
TTTTCGTACGTGTTACTGGTTCTATTTCAATTTTTCGCTCTAAACTAAGAGCTCATTTCATTGACTCATATGTCTAATTTGAAAAATTGTTGAGGTTCATCTGGTACTGTTTTATTTATACTGTTTTTACTTTCTGTGTTTTTAAGGGGGGCGGGCTCTCCCTCGATTAGTTTACCTATTTAGAGAGCTCCTCCTTAATCAGTCTATCCTATAAACAATCATTTAATGTTGTTTTTGTATTGTTAAAATGTAGTTTTAGTAGTGTATAGCATAGGTTCCAAATCCTTAAAAAGGCTGGTGTAAAACTGAGTGACCTATTTCTTTGAACTGAATGATTTCAAAGAAACTTTAGCTATTTCTTTATAATTCTACCGTTGGACTTTTCTGAACTTTTAGATATTTTCAGAATTAGAGTGTTTTTCTTCTTTTTCAAGAATTCAAGAACAAATTTCATAAAAACTTAAAACCATCCTAACTTCTAAACTGTTTGATGCAACATGAAGTAATTTCGAAGAAAACCATAGTTTATGAATGACTACAGTTTGGTATCAAGCAAAAGTCTGTCACTCGTCTGGTTTATGATTTAGAAATTTGATGAAGTCACATCTTCAAATGAGCTGAAATATAAAATACGCTGTAATTTTGAAAAATATTTGAAATTTCTGGAAAGTCCAACGGTAGAATTATAGATATATTTCTAAAGTTTCTTTCGAGCCATTCAATCAGAAGAAATAGGTCATTGAATTTTACACCCAACTTTTTATACCGATTTAAAGATTTGGAACCTATGCTGTAGTGTATTCGTATTTAATTGCATTGTAATTGTTTAGAATTGTATGTATGATGGATTGATAATCAAATGAAACTGAAACTGAAACTGAAAAATTGGTTATTGACTGAAAGTTGGATGAAGGAAGGAATCATAATCGGCTGCATTACAGATACATTTTTGACGTTATTTAAGGGGAACTGCTTTGTATTTAACGAGAATGGGTTGATTACTGCGAGAAAAGAGTTTGAAGAAAAATTACGTTATTCTCTATGGATATTTGTTGGCGATATATGGTAGAAGTGCTCAGAAAGGGCGAAGAATTTTGGAGAATCAGGCACATTAGACTGCTTCGTGCTTAAGTAGCTGGTTAAGAAAAAAGAAAGCTCGGATGATGCTGGCCCTAAACAGTCATCTGTCATAAAGGTGAAGGAGCCTTTTCGCTGTAGTTACTTTTTTGGAACGAATTGCTTGGGAAAATACATAGCATTTTCATCGAAAGATGCTTAATTGGGGCGACGCCGCTCTAGCTTAGGGTTCATAAAATAGCTTCAAGTGGCTGTCTGCAGCGAGTAAGCAATCGAGTAGGCAAAAAAGAACTTTCAGGTGCTTGAAATTCGTAGCGATTGAAGTAGGGTGAGACCGGTGGTCATGCAAAATGCATGGAAAGTGCTTTGAATAATTTCCGATATTCATTACTCAAGAATTAGGTATTCAAGAATGTGCAGACAAGCTTTCATTTCCTTACCATGACTATAATGCATTCATGTAGGTAGTGAGTGGCATCATGATTTTCGGCTAAATGAGGAAAACATTTATCAGCAAATCAACTTCAAACTTTGCTTGGCCTGCTTCAACCTCTTTCCAGCATCCGAAGCTGGCAATAATGACATGTCATTTGAAAGCCTTTTTCCAAAGAGTCGATTAACCTAAAAAATTTCATTTTTGGGCTATCTGCTGGCAAGGATCGTCAAATTTTTCAAAGATCTAGAACAATAGATTCATGATTGCTACGTGACTAATTTTTGTTTATTCGAATTTCATTGTTGATTGCATAAACCCTGTCTTTTTATTGGCTTCCACGAATCATATGATTAACAAAATAGCGGACTCGGAGCGACTCAAATATTGATATTCTGGCTGCTACTTTGATAACATGAAGCTGATTTGTTCTTGTACAGTCTTCAATGTGGTCTAAAGTCAATTCAATATCTTGGTGCTAAATTCTAGAATTCATTACCTGTGGAACTCCGAAATGCTCCATCAAAAATATCATTCAAAAAGCACCAGAAAATTTACTTGCTAAATAAGGCCAATCAATAATTCTGAACTATTTTTTGCGTGAAAATCAGATGCGTCAATTTCTTGAATTATTTAAATGCAACCATAATCATTCAAAATTATTATAGGATAGGAGGGGGGGGGGCTCTCTCCTCGATTAGTTTACCTATTGAGAGAGCTCATCCTTTGAGTAATTCACTCCATACAATTTATCTCATTTCTCTGTATTTGTATATTGTATTAATTTTCCGTATCAATGTATTAATTTCTGTAATATCTTATTTCCTTGTAGTTTAGTTATCTGTTCGTAGAGTAATTTATAAATTGTATGCTGTGAATTTAAAATATATGAACTAAAATGATTGTATAGATAAAATTATATTTTCCTCTCAGATGTAGCACACAGGCTAGAAGTGACAAAGAGTGTGTAATGTTTTATGGTTATGATTATTATCATATATGTAAGACCCAGGCCCCCGGAATCTAAGTTAGAGTTGATACACGAGGCAGACAACAAAATGGTGTACTATCTGCGTCCACCCTTCAATATCCGACAATGGCGACGAGAATAAACTAGGAAAGAAAAAGAAAATGGCAGGAGCTGGTTCAATACAACCTGTGCCTCCGTTTGATGCAGTGTCAGACCCTGCCAACGCGTGTAACGCATGGAAACGTTGGGTTTCAAGATTCGAGCAGTACTTGGTCGCTGCTGATATCAAAGATGATAAAAGAAAAAGAGCCCTGTTGATTTATTTGGCTGGAGAACCAGTTGCAGATATCCTGAATACAATCCCAGATAATGGAGATGATTACAAAACAGCGTTAGAAAAGCTCACGGGACATTTTGAGCCACAGAAGAACTTGCTTCATGAAACATATTTATTTCGCCAGGCCAGACAAGAGCCAAATGAGACTTTAGGTCAATTCCATGTTCGATTACAGAACTTAGCCTCACGTTGTGACTTTGGGGATAGAAAAGAGTTCGAAATATTGTTGCAAATTGTCACAAATGGATCATCAAGTCGTTTAAGAAAGAAAGCTTTACGAGATCCAAAATACACATTGAAAGAAATGTTATTAGATGGCCAAAGAGATGAAACAAGTACACAGCAAGCAAGTAGCATTGAAGGTAACACTGAAACAAAACAAGAAGTGCATCGTGTAATACACAGTCAGCACAAGAAAGGACATGTACAAACAAAGAAATGTCATCAGTGTGGAGGATCTTACCCTCATAAAAACCAGACCTGTCCAGCTGCTGGTAAGACATGTCATAAATGTGGGAAAAAGAACCACTTTGCAAAGTATTGTATGAGCAAAACTCAACAAGAGCCAAGGAAAACACAGCCTTTCAAAAGACATGTTAGGCCACTTACAACAAAATCAATGGATAAAACACAAAGTGATTCTGATTCAGATTTTGATTACATCTATGCTGTGAAACAGAAGGAAAAACCTGGTAACACTGTTACTGCCAAAATCAGTGATTACAAATGTGATTTACTTGTGGATACTGGAGCCTCAGTAAATATTCTTGATGAAGAAACATTTAGTCAGATACCATCAGATCCTAAATTAGAGAAAACAACAGTTAAAGTGTACCCATACAACAGCAACAGCCCTGTAAAATTATTAGGAAAATTCCAAGCCACTGTGGAGACCAAAAAGCGCATTACTGTAGCCACATTTTATGTCACAGAAGGGAACTCTGGTTCACTATTAGGTTCAGAGACATCCCAAGAACTTGGTCTTGTTACCTTTCACATCAATCCAATGGCTTCAAAAGTGAAAGATAAAAATGTGAAACCACAAATTGCTTCCACCTGCTCATGGATTCCTATCAGATCTACCCATGATAAATCAGTTGATGCTGCTTTACTTGCAAATAAAGAAATTTTTAGAGGAATAGGAAAGTTAGATGGAGTTCAAATTAAATTGAACATTGATGAAAATGTAACTCCAGTTGTTCAAAATACCAGACGCATACCATTTCACATCCGAAAGCAAGTAGAAGAAGAATTGTTAAGTCTGGAAGCACAAGGAATAATAGAGAGAGTGCCAGAGGGGCAAGCAACCCCTTGGATATCCCAGATAGTTGCAGTACCAAAGAAGGACAATAAGTCAATTAGAATTTGTGTTGATATGCGTTCAGCAAACACAGCCATAAAAAGAGTTAGACATGTCATGCCCACAGTTGATGAAATTATGGTACAATTAAATGGAGCTAAATTCTTTTCAAAGATAGACCTTAGTCAAGCATACCATCAGTTAGAATTGCACAAAGATAGCAGATATATCACTACGTTCAGCACGCACATTGGTTTATTCCAGTACAAAAGATTAAACTATGGCACAAATGCAGCTGCTGAGTTATTTCAACATACATTACAAGAAGCTTTAAAGGGTATAGATAATGTCAGAAACTTAGCAGATGATATTATCATTTTTGGCAAAACCAGAGCAGAGCATGATAAAGCATTGAATGAATGTCTTGCAAGATTAAAGGCAAGAAAGCTTACAGTAAACAGAGAAAAATGTAAATTTTTACAACCAGAACTTTCATTCTTTGGTATGGTATTTTCAGAAGATGGTGTCAAACCAGATCAAAAGAAGATTGCAGATTTAGTAGATGCTCCTATACCAAACAATGCATCAGAAGTGAGAAGTTTATTAGGAATGGCAAATTTCAGTGCAAAGTTCATACCAAATTTTGCAGATATAACAGAACCACTGAGAAGATTAACTCACAAAAACATTGTATTCAAATGGGAGAAAGAACACTCACAAGCATTTAAGAAACTCAAAGATGTTCTGACAGACAGTCCAGTTATGACATATTTTGATATTGAAAAAGAAACATACCTGATTGTAGATGCCAGTCCCATTGGTATTTCTGCAATTCTTGCACAATCAAACAAAGATGAGCCTCAAAAAGTGATTGCATATGCCAGTAGAGCACTTACCCCTGTGGAACGTCGATACTCACAAACTGAGAAAGAAGCACTTAGTATTGTGTGGGGTACTGAACATTTTCATATGTATCTTTATGGAAAAAGTTTCAACCTGATAACAGATCACAAGCCTTTGGAGGTGATTTATGGGAACCCTAAATCAAAACCATCATTGCGCATTGAAAGATGGGTGCTCCGCTTACAGCAGTATTGTTTCAAAGTTATTTACAAGCCTGGAAAAGATAATCCGGCTGACTTCATGTCAAGACATCCTACAACAGTCAGTGTCAAAGAAAACATGGCAGATGAGTATGTGAGATATATAACAATAAATGCAATACCAAAAGCCATGACCATAGAAGAAGTACAAAGAGAGACAGAAAAAGATGGGACACTCCAAGCAGTCATAAAGGCAATTGAAACAGGAGATTGGAGTAACCAGTTTTTAGTACCTTACAAGCTAGCCAAAGATTCATTGACAATTAATCATGCAAATGGAATTATTTTGCGGGGAAACCAAATTGTCATGCCTAAATCATTGTGGAAAAGATCAGTAAAACTAGCTCATGAGGGTCACCAGGGCCTTGCTAAGACTAAAGCCCTGATCAGAGAAAAAGTTTGGTTTCCATTTATTGAAAAATTGGTAACAGAAGAGATTAGTAGCTGTTTACCTTGTCAAGCAGTAGGAACACAAAAAGCACCAGAACCATTGCGAATGAGACCTATGCCATCTGGACCTTGGAAAAAACTGCATATTGACTTTTATGGACCACTTCCAAGTAGTGAGTATATACTTGTTATTGTAGATGCTTATTCTAGATTCCCCATAACAGAAATTGTAAGATCTACTGCTGCTCCAACCATTATTCCAAAATTAGATCAAGTTTTTGCAATGCATGGACTTCCTGAAGAAATAGTAACAGACAATGGTCCACCATTTAATGGTGATGATTTTGAAAGATATTTGATGACTCTAGGAATAAAGTTTGACCCTTCTACACCATTATGGCCCCAAGGGAACTCAGAGGTAGAGAGATTTAATCAACCTCTAGGAAAAGCAATTAGAGCTGCATGTATAGAAAATAGAAATTGGAGACAAGAACTTCAAAGATTTTTATTGAGTTATAGATCCACCCCACATGCAACCACAAAGATTTCACCTTCAGAACTGTTATACAATAGGGTCATTAGAGGGAAACTACCTTGTTTAATCAAGACAAGTAAATCTAAAAGACACAGAGAAGCTCAGGAAAATGATGCAGTTGGGAAAGAGAAGATGAAAAGCTATGCAGACAAAAGAAGACACACAAAGACTTCTGATATCAAAGTTGGTGATACAGTTTTGTTAAAACAAGATAAAAAGAACAAGTTTTCTGCAAACTTTGAAAGCACTACTTACAAAGTTATATATCGTAAAGGTTCCAGAGTAACAGCAGAAAGACAAGATGGAAGGAAAGTCACTAGAAATATTAGCTTTTTCAAAAAGTTTAGTAAGAAAGAGGATGATGATGATGATGATTTGTCTGATGATGACAATCACAAAAGAACAGAAACAGTTGAAGAGAATAACAGAGAAAACAGATATCCTCTTAGACAAAGGCGAATGCCTGAAAGATATGGAACAGTTGTAGCAACAGACTAGGAGGAGAATTTATTTCATTTCTTTATTTTCATTTTTATATTCCATGCAAAGAGAACAGGACTCAAAGAACAAACACGTTATGTTATGTTTATGTTGTCAAAAAAAAAGGGGAATGATGTAATGTTTTATGGTTATGATTATTATCATATATGTAAGACCCAGGCCCCCGGAATCTAAGTTAGAGTTGATACACGAGGCAGACAACAAAATGGTGTACTATCTGCGTCCACCCTTCAATATCCGACAGAGTGCAAAAAGCTATTCAATGCTTAAGACCAACAATGTGCCACTTGCATCATTAACATTGTTTCTACTTTGGGACAGTTATTTGCAGACAATTTAAGACCAAGAGTTACATACAAGAGTTACAAATCAATTTATAACCTAATTCAGGAACTCTTTTCTTGCCCAGTTTTGTTGGATTGCAACATTGAGAAATATAATTGTACAGAACAAAAGTAAAGAATCCATTGGCTGCATATACAATAGCCTGATTTGGCTTCCACCAGATCATCGATCCAAAATCAGGAAAGATATAAAACTCCCTTGAAATTGAGTTTTAAAAGTGTAAAAGTGATTGGATTGAAAGAATGTACGGATTACATGGAAAAACATCAAGTGCTGTAAAGAGAATAAAAAGGGCTGCAAACTATCTATACGGAAATATCCTTCCCTGCTATGACACTGCTTCATACAAGAATAGAATAAAATAATTAAAAAAAGAATTTGTGGTAATTATGGTACAGGAACATTCAAGGGTCTAAATGCCACATGAATCTATTTGCATTTATCTTGAAAGTTATTTCCTACTTTTATGGCTTTTCTCAAAACGTAGTTTTTCATGACATGGTGCTGCGATGTGCGTGCAGATTTCTTTCCATTCAATCATTATTCATTATCCTGTATGTCGGTACATCAACAGAATGCTGAGAGCCTGTAGAATACCATCCAAGTCTTCAAATTTGAATCTCAATATTTTTAAAGAAGTTAACAAGGTTCAAATGCATTGCTCATTTTGCAAAGAGCTAACTTTTTTGTAATATCTGAACAAATTTTTCACAGGTGCCAAAATGAAAATTTAAGATCTACAGGGCATGCTTTGGGTGTTTAGGATCAATTTGACACATAGCATAAGAGACAGTGGCATGTGCAATGACAAAAACTGCCAACACAAAGGACGACCATTTTGATCTATTTGTTTCTAGCTACGACAGAAATCAATTAGCAAATAAAGTTTTCAACCAAATATTTGAAATCACCTCATTAAGTTACATCTGTATGTAGAATTTAGTTGTGCTATTCCAAACAACCTAGGTTTTAAATTCTCTGCCAGTGGCCTCTGGTTTTGAAGCAACCAGTAGCTCCCTCCCTCCAAAAATCAGGAACTGCTTGTCAGATTCAGAAGAACTAAACTCTAACATGATGCCTTTTCTGTTCACAAATGTGAAAAACAGGAAAACTTGATTCAGAACTGAATTTTTTTCTTTTTTAATTTAAAAACAAACCATTTACAAAACAACAAGGCAAGTTAGTTATGTATCATTTATTGTGGGAAATAGCCTGCGTGCAAACTATACAATTATGGGTCTACACGTAGGCTAATTATACGCAGGCTAAGTGGGAAAGGACTAACAGTCAGCTATGTATGGCACTTACAATCAAATTTAAACTGTTCGAATAATAGTCGTAAGAGAGGGACAGCCGAAGAGCAAACAATTCGCAATTATGTTAGGCGCTTCTTTGTAGTAGCCTTGCAAATGGCGAAAATGTTTTAGCGACGCCTTGTATGCAGTATGCATTCAACCACCTTAGAAAACCGAGCTTGCAATGAACTTGATGATGCATTGAAAGAAATGCGTTTGCAAAGAACTTTTTGTCTGGATGTATCGTATTCAAGTTGTAATCAAGAGATGTATGTCTGAAAGCTAATTTGGTCTATGAGAAATGAAGTCATGCTGGAGTTAGGCGCTTTGTAATAAAGATGATATAGAGGAAAGGAAGATTAATAATTAAGATCGACTACCTTGTCAAAATATCATTCTTTGTTGACTAAGATTGCCTGGCAGCATTGCAAAAATATTCATGAATAAAAGCAATAGGAGTGCTCGAAATGCTACTGGATGTAACTGAAATAACCTGAGTTAAAGGGTCTGTTTCATCCAGCATGCCTTGAACGTGCCATCTCTTGGTTGGCCTTTGATGCCGCCATTTTCATGGCCCATGAAAATGGCGGACAAGAAAGGAAAACCAAGAGACGGCACGTGCAAGGAATGCTGGACGAAACAGACCCTTTAAAAAATAAAATCTCAAAGGTTTACAAATACAATGCCTGCCAAAAGTCTTGGAACACCTTTGCTATTTTTGCATTTTTTTGCGATTTCCCCCTCTCCCCCCGAGAACAATGTTGTTCTGTGATGACAAAATGGGGATGGCAGGGCGATTCGCGACTCTGATTGAATGCTAGGACAATAACCTTGCAAATCAACATTGTTTTGGGGGTGATGGGGTGTTTAAGCCTAATCGCTATGGTTAGAACTGCGGATTGTCAAGAAATGGCCTAAGAGTTCCAAGGACTTTTGGCAGGCATTGTCTGAATTTTATTTTGATTACGGTGACTTAAAAGAAAACAGTTTCGAGCATCTAGGGGTTTTCGGTGGTGCTGATTTCATTGGTCATAATTAAAAGTTCATATTTCATATATGTGACGTCATAATTGAACATTGTATAGATTTTCATGGATTTTACTGTGATACCACACTCAGAATTCCACCAAATAGTCAGTGTATCCAGCTCTTTAGACTTGAATAGGATGATAATGATAGGTTATTAGTTTACCGATCGATCTGCAATAAGAAACCCGAATTTTACATCTTTTCATGGTCAAAGAGTAAGTGAATTTATCCTACATGGAAAAGAGGCTGCCACTTGTCATGTTTCCCTTTTCTGCTCCTGGCGTTACTTCCATCGACTCATTTGCACCTCTGCAAGCATTAGTGGTTATAGGCATTGTGAAATACTCTAGTACAGCTAGGAATTGTTATTGGCACATTTACCTGCAATGGCAAAACTCGAAATTGTCGACAGACACAGATCACAGTCATATGGCGAGATGTGCCCTCAAATGTATCCTTCGGTGTTGTCCTTCAGAGCAAGTCAGGCGATCGAAATTGATTGATATCAAGTCGAGCATCGAAATTGCAAGGGGGTTATCCGTTACCCTTTGTGTTCAGTTGGAGGCCATTGTCAACAACAATATAGCAATTTGCGGCGATTTATATGTTGAGATAGTCGTTTCCAATGTCTTTCAATTTAAGCGCATGAAACAATGCAGGTAGACAATAAGAGACGTTACGTTGCCAAGTGAAAACAATAGCGATAGAATCTACGCGCTTCTCTGCCTCAAAATGTTTGAAATGGACAGAAAACACTCACAGTTCACAGTTTGAAATCGCTCGAAAAACATGCCACAATGTCTGGCAAACTGGCCCTAACTTACTAGAAAGGTGTACCATGGCCGAGGTAACAGATATCCGTACTTTCGGGTTGACTGGACCAATTGTTATGGAGAAAGTGCAGAAAATCTAACACTTTACACTTTTTAAAAAGATGAATTTAGACTATATCAAATTTCATTCTGCATTTATCGTTAAGTGTGGACATTATTCGAAGTTACCCCTCGATCGTGAAAGAAGCCAGTGCAAGTTTTGATGAATTCGAAGTACGTCAATGATGTACACCGACTGGGCACAAAATATCTGTTCTTACTTTCTGTAGTATGGGGGGAAATGGGAATAACTTTTCGTTGACTGTTATTGTAAACTGACATGATTTCATTTGTGCAACTGGGGCGGTCTTTCCTCTGCGGAGCAGTCAGTACAAAAGAATGAGCCTGGTTTGGCATGCTAACTTGCGCCACTTATGTATCGTTGATATAGGTGTCCTTAACCCACAACATTTAGCATTGTGAAAAGTTCCTGACAAACATTTATTTTCCATTTCTGCCTCGAGTTTCTTGCGTTTTTCGTTGTGCTTGTGCGACCCCAAAATCAGTTGTGCGGCAGTGCCAATTAGTCGCTTACAATAGGTTTCATTGCCAATTATGACGTCATCAACATAAAATATGGCTTTTTGATGGTCAAAAATGAAATCAGGACCATGGAAAACCCCCAGGTGCGTTAAGTTTGTTTTCCTGTACGACGCCATTATCGAAATAAAATTCAGACAATGCCTGCCAAAAGTCTTGGAACACCTTTGCTATTTTTGCATTTTTTTGCGATTTCCCCCTCTCCCCCTGAGAACAATGTTGTTCTGTGATGACAAAATGGGGATTCATAAGAACTAAACTCTGACATGATGCCTTTTCTGTTCACAAATGTGAAAAACGGGAAAACTTGATTCAGAACTGAATTTTTTTCTTTTTTAATTTTAAAAACAAACTATTTACAAAGCAACAAGGCTATTTAGCTATGTACCATCCATCGTGGGAAATAGCCTGCGTGCAAGCTATACAATAATGGGTCTACACGTAGGCTACTTGTACGCAGGCTAAGTGGGAAAGGACTAACAGTCAGATATGTATGGCACTTACAATTAAATTTAAACTGTTCGAATAATAGTCGTAAGAGAGGGACATCCGAAGAGCAAACAATTCGCAATTTTGTTAGGCGCTTCTTTGTAGTAGCCTTGCAAATGGCGAACATGTTTTAGCGACGCCTTGTATGCAGTATGCATTCAACCACCTTAGAAAACCGAGCTTGCAATGAACTTGATGATGCATTGAAAAAATTCGCTTGCAAAGAACTTTTTGTCTGGATGTATCGTATTCAAGTTGTAATCAAGAGATGTATGTCTGCAAGCTAATTTGGTCTATGAGAAATGAAGTCATGCTGGAGTTAGGCGCTTTGTAATAAAGATGATATAGAGGAAAGGAAGATTAATAATTAAGATCGACTACCTTGTCCAAATATCATTCTTTGTTGATTAAGATTGCCTGGCAGCATTGCAAAAATAGTCATGAATAAAAGCAATAGGAGTGCTCGAAATGCTATTGGATGTAACTGAAATAACCTGAGTTAAAGGGTCTGTTTCATCCAGCATGCCTTGAACGTGCCATCTCTTGGTTGGCCTTTGATGCCGCCATTTTCATGGCCCATGAAAATGGCGGACAAGAAAGGAAAACCAAGAGACGGCACGTGCAAGGAATGCTGGATGAAACAGAACCTTTAAAAAATAAGATCTCAAAGGTTTACAAATGGCTTATTTTATTTGTCCTATTTAGCCGTGCTCCATATTCTTCAGGTTGGCTCAGGTCATTCACTTTTATATTTGCTTTATAATGATTAAACTTGGCTTTTATGTAACTTGTAACACTTACCGAGGAAGTAAAGAAAAGGTAGCTAATGACTTTACGATGAAAGAATTCTGCTTCAAATAGACCTGATTCTCAGCGAAATAATGGATGAGCGTGGTGTCTTATTTTCATTAATATTGCACCCATCGGGGAGAATAAAGTTGGCTTGCAGTTGTGAAGATCAAACGACAATTGAGAGGAATCATGGAACTCCAGCAAACCTTTTATTTGCAGATACAGTGAATATCCTCAGCCAATTGTATGAAAATAATAGCATCGTTACATACTGGCACTTGTAATAAAATTATTTGCAATAAAGCGTGAAATATTTTGAAAATACACTAAGTAGCATAGATCATATCAAATCGTATTGGCAGTTCGTTATAACTGGCATTACGTACAACCCCCAACCCTGACTCTTGGTTAAAAGTGCATTTCATAATGTGAAAATTCTGCAATTTTGGGCTTCTGGAGAGTCATTCCTCTCTCAATTACTCATAGACATCCCCGTCTAAGTTCGCCAGTAAATTCTCCCCCTGTGATTTCCTCGGTGAAAATTTTCTAGCAAAATAGGTCCCCGGACAAGACGTGAATCTCCCCGGTATAAAATGTCTCACAAGTGAAGCCTTGGTTGCAAATTGGCGAACCCCAGGGAGAATTTCGAGAAGATATTTCATCGAAGAAACAGTTCCCTCCAATAATGACACTTCAATTTATGTGCATATGAAAATCACTGTCTGTGTCTGCCTGCTGTCTAGTTCATGTTTAACGCAAGTTAAAGCCTTCCTCTTTGTCAAAGTCTTCACACACAATGAGCCAAATGCTCCCTGCAATGCAGAGCAAGAAGAAGTCGAAGCCAACATATTAATGAAAATAGCAGAAAGAATCTTGCATCACAATTGATGGCACGAGTTTTTGCAATGAAAGAGTCACCGGAATTCATCATTGAGATAAAGATGATATATTGCGAATTATGAATGAATAAATTCTCAAAATTAGCTTAAACGCTCAGTTAAACAACGGAATTGCAATTTTTAGAATTGGTGTTAAGCTTTGGTGTTACGATTTTTTATAGGGTGTATAATTTTTATGAATCATCCGCTATCATCTTTGTTTATGATTTGATGCAAGAAGTTATATCAACGGTTTTCAACTGATTATGATAAATTGTAAAACACAATTATATAAAATAAGAAGCTTTGCAAGAAACTTCACGTATCATTATCGCGCCATTCGATTTACGCTTGTGCAGCAGATTATAACTACTTCCTTTTCAAATCCCCAAATTACAACGAAATAGTTTTTCGTTCTCCCTTGATGTCGAGTTTTTGCAAATTCTGCAAAACTGCTGGAAAGTAATTACTTGGTATGTTCAAAGTAATTACATTCCGCATTCTTGTAACTTAGAACTCTCACCTAAGAAACAAATAAAAATGCAAGCAATGCATTTGCGAAGAAAACAGCCAATCATAATTCAAAATTATTTTTCTCCAGTTGTGCAGTGTAATTAGTTGTTATATTCAAAGCAGTCTGATATCTGCATTTTTATTATAGCATAAAACTACCACCTAGGAAGCAAAGCAGAAATAGGTAATGCACTTTAACAAGAAGGCAGTGAATGCATATGCTTAACTTCAAAAGTGTGTCAATCTCCTGTTGGGCAGTTTTTATTTGTTACCTTGAAAGCAATCACATGTTTGCATTTTTACAACTTGAAAGTCTCACCTAGGAGACAAAGTTCCGGGTGCGCCAAAAATAAATCATCCATCTTTAACAGGCCAGTATGAATCAAAATCTTTAATGAAAATCCAAAATTTTATTCTAGGATTTTTGTATATTTCTTCTGTTCAACGGTCTTCTGTTTCGTGAGCCAAAAGCGAGTCTCGCAAAATCTCTTGTTTCGAAAACACCGAAACAATAAAACCATACAATAAATTTGCAAAAACTCGACATCAAGGGAGAACGAAAAACTATTTCGTTGTAATTTGGGGATTTGAAAAGGAAGTAGTTATAATCTGCTGCACAAGCGTAAATCGAATGGCGCGATAATGATACGTAAAGTTTCTTGCAAAGCTTCTTATTTTTTATATAATTGTGTTTTACAATTTATCATAATCAGTTGAAAACCGTTGAGAGATGATAGCGGATGATTCATAGAAATTATACACCCTATAAAAAATCGTAACACCAAAGCTTAACACCAATTCTAAAAATTGCAATTCCGTTGTTTAACTGAGCGTTTAAGTTAATTTTGAGAATTTATTCATAATTCGCGATTTATTATCATATCTCAATGATGAATTCCAGTGACTCACTCATTGCAAAACTCGTGCCATCAATTGTGATGAAAGATTCTTTCTGCTATTTTCATTAATATGTTGGCTTCAACTTCTTCTTGCTCTGCATTGCAGGGAGCATTTAGCCTGCGTGCAGCCTCAACTCCTCCTCAAAGGAAAAGGAAACTTTTGTTTTGACGAGGAATTGAGGCTGCACGAAGGCTTGGGAGCATTTAGCTCATTGTGTGTGTGAAGATTTTAACAAAGCGGAAGGCTTTAACTTGATTTGAAATGAAATAGGCAGCAGACACAGACAGTGATCTTTATAGGCACATAAATTGAAGTGTCATTCCTGCAATAATGCAATAAGGACCATATTTCATTAGTCAGGGAAATATCATTTTTGGTTGATCTTTGATGACTTTTCCATGCATCTTATAGGAGATAGGTAGGCCTGGTCGCAAGATTTTTGCAGGGGAGTAGCGATTGCCTCCCCTGTTTATCTTTAGCCCAGGTATAATCATGAGTAACAAGTAAATAAAATGAAATGTAAGCACTTTGATGCGAATTGAAATAAGGACGACGCTTCGAGCATAGCCCGTTATCCAGCAAAGAAATATTAGTACAACCAACATTAATCAAGCTAAGAGAACGTCAGATTCGAAGGGTAAGGGTAATAATCAAGGGAATCGTTGTGACGCAAAGAGGACTGAAAAAAGGGAAAGAGATTTAGGAATAAAATTATGATTAATAGAACGTTATTGGAGATATTTGCTGAGTCCTGAAGGATACAATGTTCCAAGTTTAAAATGGTCCTTTTCTCCAATGTTTTTTCTTCTCGTGCTTTCTGTAGATGCACAAAGGAGGCCAAGAATTGACACATCAAAGTAGATAACTTAATATAGCTGTTTTAATAAGAGACTGCACAAAACTTTGTGCTGTAGCATCTCAATGGGTGCATGACAAGAAGTTTTGGCATTCTATCCACAACTACACTCATTAATTTTGAGGTGTCCTTCTTCTATAGAGCCTGTCACTGTACATTCATGGTGAACTATCAGATATTGTCAACAAACTCCACGCACAGGCTAGGAATGTTGAAGCGCGACCGAATCGAGCGCTTATCTTCCTAGTTAGATGATAGCAGAGCTGAAATTTCGTCAATATCAATGTATTTGAATCTCTGCTGGTTTGAACTAATTATCAGATAGGGGAGATAGGACAGATAGGACCCATAAATAGGACACCTTTCATTATAAGCTCTACATTCAGGTTTGTGCATTGATTTTAGCAATGAAAAATTTTCCCTTACACTTTTACTGAGATCTAAATATATGTCTATATATATGTCATATGTCTATCTCACAGACATGCATAGCAGAAAGCTTCTTAAAGTTACAGGTTGTTTTTAGAAGAAATGTGGATCAGGTCATCGTACTAAAAGTTTCTTAATTCGACATGAAACTTTTACATTATAGTACTAAAAGTTTTTCATTCCTTTCATATTTTTGATATTTGTAAGAAGATGGAGGCAAAGAAAAAAAACTTTAAATCATATTTTTGAATGCATGAATTGTCACTGTTGTCTGTAACACTGCTGCAGATATTTTTCTTGACATTTAAGACATCTTATAGGAATAAAGAGTGTTCTATCATGCCCAAAGCATAAACGGTTAGTTAATATTACTCCAGAAAAGATATTCAACGACATATTTCCCATAACATCCTTTGTGCATGTAAGTTTCTTAATGCTTCTCAGACCAGTTGATTCTGCTAAATGTTGTATTTTGGCGGCCTTGCTATGCTTAAGGAGTCTCTATCTCAAAATATGAGTAATTGAGAGAGACACCCCCGTCTAAGTGCCCCTATGAGAGGTCAGATACTCACCGGGGTCCTAGCGACCGAAATATATGGTCACATTTTCACCGGGGGTTTCCAATTATGCAACGAGGACGGCATAATTATTGGAGGGAACTGTTTCTTCGATGAAATATCTTCTCGAAATTCTCCCTGGGGTTCGCCAATTTGCAACCAAGGCTTCACTTGTGAGACATTTTATACCGGGGAGATTCACGTCTTGTCGGGGACCTATTTTGCTAAAAAATTTTCGCCGAAGAAATCACAGGGGGAGAATTTACTGGCGAACTTAGACGGGGATGTCTATGAGTAATTGAGAGAGAAATGACTTTCCAGAAGCCCAAAATTGCAGAATTTTACATTATGAAATGCACTTTTAACCAAGAGTCAGGGTTGGGGATTGTACGTAATGCCAGTTATAAGGAACTGCCAATACGATTTGATATGATCTATGCTACTTAGTATATTTTCAAAATATTTCACGCTCTATTGCAAATAATTTTATTTTAAGTGCCAATATGTGACGATGCTATTATTTTCATACTATTGGCTGAGGATATTCACTGTATCTGCAAATAAAAGGTTTGCTGGAGTTCCATGATTCCTCTCAATTGTCGTTTGATCTTCACAACTGCAAGCCAACTTTATTCTCCCCGATGGGTGCAATATTAATGAAAATAAGACACCACGCTCATCCATGATTTCGCTGAGAAACAGGTCTATTTGAAGCAGAATGCTTTCATCGTAAAGTCATTGGCTACCTTTTCTTTACTTCCTAGGTAAGAGTTACAAGTTACGAAAATGCCAAGTTTAATCATTATAAAGCAAATATAAAAGTGAATGACCTGAGCCAAACTGAAGAATATGGATCGAGCACGGCTAAATAGGATAAAGAATATTTGGCTTTGCTACCTATCAAATAAAATAAGCTATTTGTAAACCTTTGAGATCTTATTTTTTAAAGGCTCTGTTTCATCCAGCATTCCTTGCACGTGCCGTCTCTTGGTTTTCCTTTCTTGTCCGCCATTTTCATGGGCCATGAAAATGGCGGCATCAAAGGCCAACCAAGAGATGGCACGTTCAAGGCATGCTGGATTAAAACAGACCCTTTAACTCAGGTTATTTCAGTTACATCCAGTAGCATTTCGAGCACTCCTATTGCTTTTATTCATGAATGTTTTTGCAATGCTGCCAGGCAATCTTAATCAACAAAGAATGATATTTGGACAAGGTAGTCGATCTTAATTATTAATCTTCCTTTCCTCTATATCATCTTTATTACAAAGCGCCTAACTCCAGCATGACTTCATTTCTCATAGACCAAATTAGCTTGCAGACATACATCTCTTGATTACAACTTGAATACGATACATCCAGACAAAAAGTTCTTTGCAAACACATTTCTTTCATTGCATCATCAATTTCATTGCAAGCTCGGTTTTCTAAGGTGGTTGAATGCATACTGCATACAAGGCGTCGCTAAAACATTTTCGCCATTTGCAAGGCTACTACAAAGAAGCGCCTAACAAAATTGCGAATTGTTTGCTCTTCGGATGTCCCTCTCTTACGACTATTATTCGAACAGTTTAAATTTAATTGTAAGTGCCATACATATCTGACTGTTAGTCCTTTCCCACTTAGCCTGCGTACAATTAGCCTACGTGTAGACCCATTATTGTATAGCTTGTACGCAGGCTATTTCCCACTATGGATGGTACATAGCTAAATAGCCTTGTTGTTTTGTAAATAGTTTGTTTTTAAAATTAAAAAAGAAAAAAATTCAGTTCTGAATCAAGTTTTCCCGTTTTTCACATTTGTGAACAGAAAAGGCATCATGTTAGAGTTTAGTTCTTGTGAATCCCCATTTTGTCATCACAGAACAACATTGTTATCAGGGGGAGAGGGGGAAATCGCAAAAAAATGCAAAAATAGCAAAGGTGTTCCAAGACTTTTGGCAGGCATTGTATTTGTAAACCTTTGAGATCTTATTTTTTAAAGGGTCTGTTTCGTCCAGCATTCCTTGCACGTGCCGTCTCTTGGTTTTCCTTTCTTGTCCGCCATTTTCATGGGCCATGAAAATGGCGGCATCAAAGGCCAACCAAGAGATGGCACGTTCAAGGCATGCTGGATGAAACAGACCCTTTAACTCAGGTTATTTCAGTTACATCCAGTAGCATTTCGAGCACTCCTATTGCTTTTATTCATGAATATTTTTGCAATGCTGCCAGGCAATCTTAGTCAACAAAGAATGATATTTGGACAAGGTAGTCGATCTTAATTATTAATCTTCCTTTCCTCTATATCATCTTTATTACAAAGGGCCTAACTCCAGCATGACTTCATTTCTCATAGACCAAATTAGCTTGCAGACATACATCTTTTGATTACAACTTGAATACGATACATCCAGACAAAAAGTTCTTTGCAAACGCATTTCTTTCAATGCATCATCAAGTTCATTGCAAGCTCGGTTTTCTAAGGTGGTTGAATGCATACTGCATACAAGGCGTCGCTAAAACATTTTCGCCATTTGCAAGGCTACTACAAAGAAGCGCCTAACATAATTGCGAATTGTTTGCTCTTCGGCTGTCCCTCTCTTGCGACTATTATTCGAACAGTTTAAATTTAATTGTAAGTGCCATACATAGCTGACTGTTAGTCCTTTCCCACTTAGCCTGCGTATAATTAGCCTACGTGTAGACCCATTATTGTATAGTTTGCACGCAGGCTATTTCCCACAATAAATGGTATATAACTAACTAGCCTTGTTGTTTTGTAAATGATTTGTTTTAAAATTAAAAAAGAAAAAAATTCAGTTCTGAATCAAGTTTTCCTGTTTTTCACATTTGTGAACAGAAAAGGCATCATGTTAGAGTTTAGTTCTTGTGAATCTGACAAGCAGTTCCTGATTTTTGGAGGGAGGGAGAAAGTCAAAGCTACTGGTTGCTTCAAAACCAGAGGCCACTGACAGAGAATTTAAAAGCTATGTTGATAGGAATATCACAACTAAATTCTACATACAGATGTATCTTAATGAGCTGATTTCAAACATTTGGTTGAAAATTTGATTTGCTAATTGATTTCTGTCGTAGCTAGAATTAAATAGATCAAAGTGGTCGTCCTTTGTGTTGGCAGTTTTTTTCATTGCACATGCCACTGTCTCTTATGCTATGTGTCAAATTGATCTTAAACACCCAAAGCATGCCCTGTAGATCTTAAATTTTCATTTTGGCACCTGTGAAAAATTTGTTCAGATATTATAAACAAGTTAGCTTTTTGCAAAATGCGCAATGCATCTGAACCTTGTTGACTTCTTTAAAAAATATTGAGATTCGAATTTGAAGACTTGGATGGTATTCTACAGGCTCTCGGCATTCTGTTGATGTACCTACATGCAGGATAATGAATAATGATTGAATGGAAATAAATCTGCACGCACAAAGCAGCACCATGTCATGAAAAATACGTTTTGAGAAAAGCCATAAAAGTAGGAAATAAATTTCAAGATAGATGCAAATAGATCCATGTGGCATTTAGACCCTTGAATGTTCCTGTACCATAATTACCACAAATTTTCTTTAATTATTTCATTCTATTCTTGTATCAAGCAGTGTCATAGCAGTGAAGGATATTTCCGTATATATAGTTCGCAGCCCTTTTATTCTCTTTACAGCACTTGGTGTTTTCCATGTAATCCGTACATTCTTCCAACCCAATCACTTTTACACTTTTAAAACTCCATTGCAAGGGAGTTTCATGTTTTTCCTGATTTTGGATCGATGGTCTGGTGGAAGCCAAATCAGGCTATTGTATATGCAGCCAATGGATTCTTTACTTTTGTTCTGTACAATTATATTTCTCAATGTTGCAATCCAACAAAACTGGGCAATAAAAGAGTTCCTGAATTAGGTTATAAATTGATTTGTAACTCTTGTATGTAACTCTTGGTCTTAAAATTGTCTGCAAATAACTGTCCCAAAGTAGAAACAATGTTAATAATACAAGTGGCACATTGCTGGTATTGAGCATTGAACAGCTTTTTGCACTCTTTGTCACTTCTAGCCGTGTGTTACATCTGAGAGGAAAATCTGATTTTATCTATACAGGAACAAATCAGTTTCATGTTATCAAAGTAGCAGACAGAATATCAATATTTGAGTCGCCCTGAGTCCGCTAATTTGTTCCTCTTATGATTCGTGGAGGCCAATAAAAAGACAGAGTTTATGCAATCAACAATGAAATTCGAATAAAGAAAAATAGCAATCATGAATCTATTGTTCTAGATCTTTGAAAAATTTGACGATCCTTGCCAGCAGATAGCCCAAAAATGAAATTGTTTAGGTTAATCGACTCTTTGGAAAAAGGTTTCCAAATGACATGTTATTTTTGCAAACTTCGGATGATGGGAAGAGGTTGAAGCAGGCCAAGCAAAGTTCGAAGTTGATTTGCTGATAAATATTCTCCTCATTTCATGTTATATTTTAAATGCCACTCACTACCTACCTGAATGCATTATGGTCATTGTAATGAAATGGAAGCTTGTCTGCACATTCTTGGATACCTAATGCTTGAGTAATGAATATCGGAAATTATCCAAAGCACTTTCCATGCATTTTGCATGACCACCGGCCTCACCCTACTTCAATCGCTACGAATTTCAAGCACCTGAAAGTTCTTTTTTGCCTACTCGATTGGTTACTCGCTGCAGACAGCCACTTGAAGCTATTTTATGAACCCTAAGCTAGAGCGGCGTCGCCCCAATTAAGCATCCTTCGATGAAAATGCTATGTATTTTCCCAAGCAATTCGTTCCAAAAAAGTAACTTACAGCGAAAAGGCTCCTTCACCTTATGACAGATGGCTGTTTAGGGCCAGCATCATCCGAGCTTTGTTATTTCTTAACCAGCTACATAAGCACGAAGCAGTCTAATGTGCCTGATTCTCCAAAATTCTTCGCCTTTCTGAGCACATCTACCATTTATCTCCAACAAATATCCATAGAGAATAACGCAATTTTTCTTCGAACTCTTTTCTCGCAGTAATCAACCCATTCTCGTTAAATACAAAGCAGTTCCCCTTAATCAACGTCAAAAATGTATCTGTAATGCAGCCGATTATGATTCCTTCCTTCATCCAACTTTCAGTCAATGACCAGTTTTTCAGTTTCAGTTTCAGTTTCAGTTTCATTTTCATTTGATTATCAATCTATCCTACATACAATTCTAAACGATTACAATGCAATTAAATACGAATACACTACTAAAACTACATTTTTAACAATACAAAAACAACATTAAATGATTGTTTATAGGATGGACTGATTAAGGAGGAGCTCTCTAAATAGGTAAACTAATCGAGAGAGAGCCCGCCCCCCTTAAAAACACAGAAAGTAAAAACAGTATAAATATAACAGTACCAGATGAACCTCAACAATTTTTCAAATTAGACATATGAGTCAATGAAATGAGCTCTTAGTTAAGAGCGAAAAATTGAAATAGAACCAGCAACACGTACGAAAAGTGGAAGAGTATTCCATAATTTAGAGCCGAGATATTGAACTTGTTTGAGTCCATAGAGGGTGGTCCTTTTTAGAGAAAGTAATTGATCTCTGACGAGTTCCAAACCTATGGGTAGAAGAGTTTGGAGTGAAATAGTTATGGAAGTAGATTGGTGACAGTTTATTGATAGCTTCAAAGACAAATGTTAGAATATTTAAGTGAATCATATCTTCAAGTTTCAATATCTTTAATGAATGAAATAAAGGTGCAGATGGGGCAGTAAATGGTTGGAATCTTATGCATCTTAGAATTTTCTTTTGGAGAAGAAATAATGGATGAAGATAAGTTTCCAAAGTAAGACCCTAGACGTTAATACCATCGTTGAGAAAAGATGAAAAAAGTGAATTATACAAGCAGACAAGAGTAGGCAATGGAATATAATGTCTAAATTTGAAGAAAAGTCCACTTTCTAAACAAGCGAGTATATCTCTGTTTCGAAAAAGCTAGCGAGATTTAAAAAGAAAAGGATTTTGGGATCTTCTAGGGATATTTCGTTAATTAATATAAAAGGATTTTTTATGAAAGGCGTACCAGAGTTTAAAAGAATGACATCTATGCTTCGTAGAGAATCATAGTATGACAGGGTGCTCAAAAAGGGCGACAACTGACAGTCTAATTGCTACCTAGTAAAAACCCCCTGCAACACAAAGTGGCAGTAGGATCTTGTCGATTTCTTTCTGAAAAAAGTCTGGATAGGCTAATCAAGCTTTTGTGGCATGTTGTTTTCATTTACAGTAAAGTTTAAACTTTCACGAAGTAAAATAAAAATACCTCTATGGAAGGTGAAAGAGAATTCAAATACATTTAAAATTCCATTCTAAGAAGGTCAGCTTGCAAAGTTCACCATAATTACGTTTGTGCATGAATTTCAAATAAAATGAGCAGGAGTCCACTCTATGGCGTCAACAAACTATTTTCACGGTTTTTTTGGCTGTAGCTAGGCCTAAGTTCTTTCTATTTTGAATTTATTCAAAGTGGTCAAAATAAGACAAGTTCTCGTGGTACTCATTTAAGGGCGACGCAGCTCTAATCCTAGTTATAACCTTCCAATGAAAAGTATCTAGAGCCCTTTTTCTATCTCATTTACATAATACATTTTGCCACGAAGAAAGTCAGATTTCCCAACAGCTAGCCTCTTTTAATAGACTCCTGTGGACTGAGATGAGATTAATGATATTCATTCTCAGCAAACATTATAAATTGTGTGAATTGCTGTAGTTTAGTTGCGCTTTTACAGCTGCACACGGTATTTGCGAAAGCAAGCCTAAGAATTATATGTAGAAAAAATCAACAAAGGAGGCGATTCATCATTCAGGATGAAGGCATGGATGCCTGCACGGTCCCATGGCAAGCGCTGCAAATTGATGAAAAGATGCAATATATATTATCATGTCACAGCCGCCATATGTATAACCACAGTAATAGTTTGCATTCTTTTTACTTATTCTTCTACTGTACTCCTAATTAGAATCTACCCTTTCGTTTGTTTTGTTTTAAGTAAGATTGAATATGGCATGAGAATACGATATAGAGACTTGCTACGATAAAGAGGCGAAAAAAACAATCACACAGCCTCGTTTTCATTTGAGTGATATGACGTCACTTAGCTCAAATTGCTTATTAATTTCACAAGGAGAAGGCGAAAAATAGTGGAAAAAAGTATCATGCATCATTCATAGCAGTATTATCTTGTATTTTATTATCAATCATACCAACCCCGGACTTGTCCTTTAACGGATATGAATGATGGTGTGCGTGCACACCATAACTGCCCATAATAAACTCAACTCTCAGATCGCCAAAAAATTAAGAAACTCCAGTAATGGGAAAATATAAGTTAAGAAACAATTTATTTTGATAAAGCAAATCCTTAACATATTTGAATCTATTTTCACTTGTTTCCTGTATTATATTACTCGTAAGGTACTTTAGTAATGTCTAAACATTGGAATGGCTAAAAAACCTTCTTTTGAAATTTTCACGAGGGCACAGGTAGTGAACATGAAGATTGTTATGGAACCTCTAAGAAACTCGTAAGAAACTCTGAGTGCTCAAAATCCGACAATTTTAAGAAACTTCCAGTACTGGCCCACATTCTTAGTTTCTTATAAAAGAAAATACGTGTAGTGCGTCTGTCCCCAGACATTTTCCATTTCTAAGCTCTGCAAATATTTTTTGTACTTATGTACAGGCTGTCCCAAAAAAATTGTGCCCCGTCTATCTGAAGATTGCGACAAAATGGCAAAAGATTCTCACAGCACTTTTGCATAATGGTGCTCTTCAGATGTTAAATTAAAGTTTGGTACTATTCCCATGAAAATCCGTTGAAAAATGATGCAGCTATGACCTTCAGGAGACCAAATTTGCCCGATCACTGAAACCAGCGGTCGGCCATTTTGTCTCATTATTTTGCAGAGATAAACAGCTTCATGGATTGAAAATGAAACAGCAGCCTCCAATTTTATAGCTCTAGTGAAAACTCCAATAATCCTCGGAGAGTTCCACTATTTCTGAGCTAACAAGAAATTATTTCTTCCTTCACGTGAAAATACTTATCACTGAAAAATAGTAAGACAAAATGGCCGACCGCTGGTTTCAGACATCAGGCAAATTTGGTCTTCTGAAGGTCATAGCTCCGTCATTTCTAAACGGCTTTTTAAGGGGATGGTTGCAAACTTTAACTGAAATCTAAAGAACAGCATCATGCAAAAGTTTTTCGAGAACCTTTTGCCGTCTTGTCGCAATCTTTAGGCAAACGGGGCACAAATTTTTTTGGGACACCCTGTATATTTCAAAGGAAGGTTTTACAAGGACAATCGCTTGGTACTAAGCACGACTTATTCAAAGCTAAAAGATGGAAATTATGATTGTTTTTTGGTGCTATTGTTGTTACCATTCTCCAAATATGGGCATGTGCTGGCCACGTGTGCTAACATACATTTGCGATGTAAAACGTAGGAAAGGCAGGGAAGATTTGTTATCTCCACTTTCTGTTTTAGTGTCGATAGTTTGGCTTAGGATGGGGAATTTTTTCCCGCCGGCTGGAATAGGGTTAAGAGTATACCGAAATAAATAAACTTATATAAGATTTTACATTTTCCAACATAGGGCTCAAATATTTAAAAAGGTCGGTGTTAAATTCTATTACAATTTTCTTTGATTTAAATGGCTTGGAAGGAACTTAGGGTTTTTGCCGTAAATCTGCCGTGGAAATTCATTGATAACATGATTAATCTCAACATGGCTGTTTTTATCAAATTAGAGGCCATGACGTCATCAAATTTCAAAATATGAAACCAGAAATACTACAGATTTCTCCTTGCCACCATATTGTAGACATTCATAAACTTTGGTATTCTCGAAGATTATGTCATCTTTCCTCATTGGTTTAGGATTTACGATGATTCTATTGTTTTCAAAATTATCAACGAATTCTTTCAAAATTTATTGAAATGCTGCTATAGGGTATTGAAGAATATAGAGATATCAAAAAACGTCCACGGCAGATTTAACGCAAAGTACCATAAGTTTCTTTCAAGCCATTCAATTCAAAGAAAGCTATAATAGAATTTTACACCCACCTTTTTAAAGATTTGATAGATATGGGCCCTATGAAACACTTTTCTCTTTAGTTTCAGGTTTATTTTTGTTTCTATTCATTTACAGAAGCTAAAAGTTTCTTTCCACAGACTTCAGTATCTAATGTTGCGGCTATGGTTTTATTACGATGAGTCCGTTATTCAAAGCTCAAATCATTTGTTTAAACTGATAAAAACTGTATATTGAAGATATGCGCCATCAAATTTAAGACACTCGGTACTATCCCGAGATCTAAGTTTCTTGAAGGAGCAGTGAATTTAACTTAAACTGCTACACAAGAGCGGTGAACCACAGGTCGGGTTACAGTATTGAAGAAGAATTAAATGTTGTTAGAAGGTACCGTCCGTAAAGAAAAACAAACAGTAGTATTCTGTCTTTGATTCTGCTATGTGCCCAGTGTGGTCTTTTATCGCAGCTAAGTAAAATTGAAAATAAAAAATTAAATCAAAATTTATTTAAAGATTTGCCAGTTTTGCTATATATAGAGCGATGAATTTTTAACAGCGAAAATTAATTAACTTTTTTGAAATTTTGCTATAAAACCAGAGAAGTGCACTTCATTTTGCATGGAGCAGTTGTCACTGATTCAAGGCAGTCACTGATTCAAAGCAGTCATTTTCTCCAGAGGTAAGCTCAAGTCACAAAACTATTCTTTACTTTACTTAATTTTTTATATACTCTGTTTGTGATGCAATTTTTTGGTTTGTTTTTAGATCCTAATAATTTTTGGTGAGGTTCATTTCTTCGATGCGACGCAAGATATATAATAACATTTTAGCTATAATATCAGAAAAATTCACATATTTTTATGTGCAATCTCTTGAATTCTGAGGGTGGCCAGGCAAGCGAAAGATATCACCCCACAAGTGACTTTATGATTCATTCTGTGGATTTTGAGCTACAGATTTAACGATCTTGTTTATGAAATATTTTTAACTCTTCGCAAACAGTTCTGGTATTATGTTTTTCAGGGAAATTTTGGTAGAAAATGGATACACGTAGATACAGAAATGAGAAAAATTCTCAGATCTAAGCTTGGCATTGCATGATATAAATCTAGTTGAAATATTTTTGTTAAATAAGACGCATTTTTACTATATGATAGCTAAAATCATGAATCATGGATCACGACCTTGTTTCAAAAACATATTGATTCAAAGACTGAAACAAAACTTGCTCTTTCAATAACCCTATTCCTTTATTCCACCCGGGTTATTTGGGCCAGAGCTCCACCCGGGGGCAAAAGTGTCCCTTAATTGTTTCCAAAACCATAATCAACATACCGCTTTAACTTCATTCAAAAATGATTACATTTAGAGTAGTGTCGCCCATTATGCCCATGTCGTCGCGAACTTCTGAGTTAGATCCTAAAAGAGCAATTAATTAAAAACCAAGTAGCCAGGTTATATCACCAACTAATGCAAAAAAAGATCACAGAGTATTGACTTTTTATGTAAACTTTAATAGTACTGATTTTTAAAGAAAGGGGCAAAAACGTCGTTTTCTTCGAGCGTCGCCCATTATGGCCGCAGGACAAACAAGTAACACTACTCTCCGGTAAAATGTTTTAATAAAAAAAAAACTTTTTTAATTGCTCTTAGTTGTTTATCTTTGGGTATATTAAACACAAAAATATCAATAAGAATTAACTGAAACTTCGAGCTTTGGCAATTGAAATACATGCTTTGAGTTGTTCTAAATCCTACCTTATCTCTTGCGCATGAATGGATGAGTTTTTGGCATAAGTTTCTAAAATGGAAAACAGACTTACTGATATGCTGCTTTTTGGGTTTCAATGATTGTCCAAGTCAATAAGTAAGATTTTAACCCAAATTGGTGTTTTTTTTTATAAATTTTGCATTTTAATATTTTGAAGAGATAACTTCTCTGGTAAACTGATAGGCATAATGGGCGACAAAAATAGCAATTAGCAGCACTAAGACTTCATGGTCTTAAATCTGAATCAGAAATCACTTTGCTTTGGTTTCATTATAGATTTCATCTCGAGAGACAGGATTTCTGAAAAATCAAAGCACATTTCAAAAATTTCAAACTGCAAGGTGCTGAGCGAAGAAAAATTAAGGAAGGACTGTAAATAGAATTATGAAATTTGCAAATACTTGAAAGAATATATTAGAGATATGCAAAAACCATCTCGTCGGGTGTCAATGCAAATGAACTGAAACTCAGTAAGATAAGTTCTCATAAATTCAATCATAACTTTCGAGAAACAGTTGACCCAATGTGTCCAATTAATGATGGAATTGAGGATACTGAACACTTCTTGCTGCAATGCCATTCATATGATGATCAAAGGCGTGATCTCCTAGGCGCGTTTAACGAAGTATTGCAACAACACAACATCTTAAACCGGCAAATAAAATCTTGTGCAAATAATGTTGCATGGTGATAACAAATTTTCTCATAACCAAAATAGAGAAATTTTGGAATCAGCGCTAAAATTCATTCATACATCAGAGCGTTTCTTGTAGCACAAGTAATTACAAATTTAGGTAAATTAATATTCTGTGTCATCCTTCTTTATTAATATTTGAAATTTTATAAGTAATATATGTATAGTAAATGTAAAGACTACCAAATCTGTCAATTTTCAATTTTGATTCAAATAGTAGTGTTGCCATATCTTCTGATTAGGCCGGTTTCTCCCTTAAGAGAGACCAATAGAAACTTGGTATAGCCTTTAGTATCTGTATCGTTATTTGTTAAGACCATTTAGGGTAGCCATGCCTATCATGCTCCCAATGGTATCGTCTTTTGTAACTATGCCTTTGTTAAATTGTTTATTTTTAGATTGTGTATATAAAAAAACTGAAACTTCGGTGAAGGTCAAATCATGATAAAACAGATATCAGCGAAGATTTTGCGCGCAATTGCAATTTGTGCAATAGGTTAATGTTTATTCGCCCGTCAGAGTACCAACCCAAAACGATACTGCGCATGAGCAGTAACCTACTGCACGAGGGGACACACACGTCTCCTCGGACAAATCGTATCTCGTCTCCCCAACAAAGTTAGACTAAAGTTTGGATGCTGAATCCGTATCTACTCTCTAAATTTCATATAGAATAATTTTGAACAATTTGCAAAGCAACAGTTTTAATTCAAGTGGTGTATTCTCTTAGCTCTCTGTTTTATAGTCAAAAATTGGCTGTAGGGGTCATATTTTGTCCACCTCCCCCCCCCCCCCCCACTCCAATGTAATAGGGTTAAGTCTGTGATACTACAACGAAATATGTCTAATAAATGGGCTTAATGGGTCTAGCTGTGGAACAGAAGAGACTGTGGTACTCATTCATTTCCTATCAGAATTTATTTGCTATATTTGATTCGGGAAGAAAATATCAAGAGGTATCTACCAAAAGAAGGAAAATGAATCTTCACCATCTAAAGGCCTCTCTTATCTGGCTTTATTGTGAAATGAAATGCCTACCATTCTCTTAGGAGACAGATGAATAAACTTCTTGCAGCAGATGTTCAATTTTAGCTTTCCTCTTTCGATATTTCATCATGTCTTCTCTTAATAGCTCCTTTACGTAGCCAAACAAGAGCTTAGATTCCAGGCCAGCGTAATATATGGAAGCTATGTTGCACTTTGTTTATAAACGAAGACTGTAATCTGAATAAAAATCTGATCTTATCAATATTGTCTTTCCTTCTAGAAATTCAAGATGTTTCTTCAAAAAGCCTTGTTGCTGATAACATTGCTTTTGCCCCTGGCAATATCAGCTCCTGCCGAAGTAGGTAAAAGAAAACGATCAGCAGGCTCCTACGCCGTAGAAGCATGTTTCTCTTCATTTGCATCAGCCCTTAGCAAACAGATGGGAGGTCATAACTCAAATGTCAAATGTCAGGAAACATGCCGGGATGAAGGTTACATATTGGCTGCTACAAAAGGGGACCAATGTCAATGTGGAAATATTTACCCAAAAGGCCACAAAGTAAGTGAAAGTCAATGTACTTCTAGATGTCGATCCTGGTCAGCATGTCATGGAGTACAGAGCTGCTGTGGTGGACCAATTGCATACACTGTCAGTGTTGTTGGAAATATTGATGTCGCAAAGCAAGCTCTACGCAGACTCAGTCATGAGTGGCAGACGAACACGCAGTATCGCAATTACATGAAGGCACTGGTCACAATTTCAAGTCCTCAAACCCAACAGGCAGATTGGCAAGCTTCAATGGACCGTGCGGGATGGTCTTTGTGTGGAAGTGGCAAATATATGACTGGAATGTGGAGACATGACAAGAAGAGTGGCAATGAAAGAATAGGCCGAATCGAATATGCAGAATGCCGCGATGCACCTAGCTATCTATACCCTGCAAAAGAGGACATGGATTGCTACAATGCCAACTGGTGGTCAAGTTTCGATCGTAAAGGCTGGTCTACCTGTAGCAATGGCTACTACATGACAGGCCTCTACAATACCAATGGACCACGTTTGGGCAATATTGAAGAATCAAAATGCTGTCGCCCGAAGTCTCAAAAGAAGCAATGGGGACAATGCTACAATCTCAATGTATGGTCTTCATTTGACCGTAGAGGTTGGAGCAAGTGTGCAAGTGGATATTTCATGGCAGGGCTTTACAAGAGTGCATGCCAAGAGCTGTACTGCTTGGAAGAGTTCAAATGCTGCAAGATGGGAGAGTACAATGGAGAATCGTGGATGGAAAAGCCAGATCTTTCTATCAAGGTCAAAGATACATCAGGACAGTTTAAGCAATGCTCCATGAATGCTATGGACAAATCAGCAACTAGCAGCACATACCAATGCAAATCACTCTCAGACCGTACTAACATGCTGGCACTCGACGCAAAATCATTCAACATCGAAGATAAAACACCACTCAATGTTGCCAAACCTACACCAATCAAAGGCTTCATTCCAGTCATTTGCTCAGCTCATACAACATCATACAAGTGCACCAAATTGCTCACAACAGCTGTATCAACGTCATCTTCCTTCAAAATTGGCTCAGGCTTCTCTTTGGCAGTAAAAGTTGGGGCATCTGTAGAAGTTGGAGCAATGGCATTTGGTACAGGAACGAAATCAACCTTCGCAACAGAAATCACTGGTACAACTTCTCTCAATGTGGAGGCCAGCAAGACAAAAACATATACTATAACGGACAAGACAGACGTCTCAGTTCAAGTGCCAGCCAACACTGAAATCATGATCAACTATCTGAGGTCAAAAGTGGACATTGAATACAAATGGAAAGCAGTGTTTCAACTGTTGGGAAAATATTCTGCAAATTGGAAGAATGGCCAAGAAAAGATGCAAGATGTGACAACTGTTTTGTCTGGGCCGAAGAGAGACATGTATGCATTTGGTAGTTGGAAATATCCAGGTACAGATGTCATCAGGGCTGTTCTCACCGACAAATATGGAAAGGAGAAGGGGTCTGGATGTGAACATCAACCAGGGAAGACACAGCCTTGCAACATGTCGGGTTAAGTGATCGCGAAATTTTGATGGCTTTTAAGACGATGAACGGTTGACTTTAACAAACTAAAATATTTACGAAGTTTAAAAAGAAGCAAGTCTTCTTGGGAGTACAGGTGATAGGTAAAAATATGTTTATCATTATAAAACTGCAAAACCATTGATTCCTTTTCTGTTGTTGTGTCAACCGTCTTTTCAAATTTCACGAGAGATGAACCAGACTAAAGGCTAATTCACCGACAGGAAGCAGAGGGTAAAGGTCAATGGTTCATTCAGCACGTGGACAAAAACTGTCCTGGGAGTACCACAAGGTTCAGTCTTGGGACCCCTTTTGTTTAACATATACCTGAATGACCTATTCATGTTCTTGGAGGAAACCAAAATCTGTAACTATGCAGACGATACAACAATTTATGCGTGTGGTCCTAGGATTGAAACTGTCATTGCGCATTTAGAACATGATGCCCTTAAAATAACTGAGTGGTTTCCAAACAATTGTATGAAGCTAAATGAAGACAAATGCCATTTAATGATTTTTGGTGCGAAGGGAGATAATGAAATAACCATCAAAATAGGCGAGGCCTGTGTGAAAGAAAGTAGACAGGAAACTCTTCTCGGTATAACCTTTGATCGATCACTATCTTTCAAAGGACATGTGAAGACCCTATGTAGAAAGGCCGGCCAGAAACTCCATGCTCTTGCCCGTATATCCTGCTACATGGACACTGACAAATTGCAGCAGCTAATGAGAGCATTTGTGTTATCGCACTTTAGCTACTGTCCACTTGTTTGGATGTTTTATGACAGAACTTTAAACCATAGAATAAATCATGTTCACGAAAGGGCACTGCGCATTGCGTACAAGGATCACGGAAGTGATTTTGGTTCTCTCCTGGAACAGAGCAATTCGGTGCCCATCCATGTAAGAAACCTACAGTTGCTTATGACGGAAATTTTTAAAACAAAGTCTGATCTAAATCCACCTTTCATGAAAGATATTTTTATGGAGAGAGGTATTAGCTGCAACCTAAGGCATGGCAATGACGCTCAAATTCCAAAGGTGCGAACCACGTCCTTTGGAGTTGAGACCATAGCCTACCTTGGAAATAAACTTTGGCAGTTTTTACCGCACGAAATAAAACGATCAAGCACCCTTCCTATTTTCAAAAAACGAATTAGATGTTGGAATGGCGAAAAATGCAACTGTAGGCTCTGCAAAACATACATTCCAAGAGTTGGGTTTCTAACATGATAAACATTTCTTGGGCCTTCTCGCGAGGATGGGGGCGGTGCACTGCTTCCCGGTGGGATGGGGGATGTGCTGTGCGGGATGTGAGGTCCCCTTCACGATGCAGGCACTGGGCTGCGGTTGAACTGGGGAATTGCTCCCTAGCGGCGACCGCAGCTTAGGATATGCGTGTGGGGGTTCCCTCGCGCGGTGTGTCCGCCGTCTCTCTGGGAGGTGGGCGTCGCTCCGTACCTCGTAGGGAAGGCATGCTTTTATCTTGTATATAATCCACTAAATGTTTTTATTGATTAGCTTTAGGAATTAATTTGTAAATTTTGTAAATTTTTGTAAAGTAGGCCTAAATTAGCTGTAATTTAGCTATTCTTTTTATTTTACTTAGCCTACATTAAATAAATTATTGATGATGATGATGATTGATTTGAAAATTCATAGCACCGATTGTACCAAATGGATTCGAAGGATTTCGAAGTGGATACTGCAGAATCCCCTATTGGAAATTACAAAGAGATTCAATTCAAGCTAACTATGACTGGCGTGTTATTGTTGGATTTTGCATATACGGTAGCATGCAATCTTTCTAAAGGGTGTCCCAAAAAAATTGCGCCCTGTTTGTCTGAAGATTGCGAGAAATTGGCAAAAGATTCGCGCTAACATTTTGCATGATGGCGCTCTTCAGATGTTTAATAAAGGTTTGCCACCATCTCTGTAAAGATCCGTTGAAAAATGGTGGAGCTACGACCTTCAGAAGACCAAATTTGCCTGACGACTGAAACCAGAAGTCGGCCATTTTGCCTTCCTTTTTTGCAGTAATAAGTATCTTCACGTGAGGTAAGAAATAATTTCTGTGATATCAGAAATAGTGGAAGTCTCCGAGAATTATCGGAATTTTCACGAGAGCTATGACATTGGAGGCTGCTGTTTCATTTTCATTCCATAAAGCTATTCATCGCTGCAAAATAGTAAGACAAAATGGCCGACCCCTGACCGCTGAAGGTCATAGCTCCATCATGTTTCAACGGATTTTTATCGGGATTGTTGCAAACTTTAATTGATCATCTGAAGAGCACCATCATGCAAAAGTTTGGCGAGAATTTTTTGCCGTTTTGTCACAATCTTCAGACAAACGGGGCACAATTTTTTTGGGACACCCTGTATTTTCTCTTCAAGTGCCGACAAAACAAACAGATGCACAATAGAGTGAAGATTATGCCAATAGGGGAGAACACTCTACATGATTAATGATCTAATGCTCAAATCGAATGACTAAACAAGGAGACTTTCATAATTTGATATAAATTGCGTAGAGGCCCACCTCCAATCCCAGTAGTTTTGACTGGCAATCAGCACGCTTGCCTAGTGCACATGCTGTGTTGTTAGAGAGCAAGCGCATTAGGCAAGCATGCTGGTTGAAGACCAAAATGACTGCATTGGGGTCAGCCTTAAGAATATGCCTGGCAGCATCCACATAAAGAATCGAATTCAGCTAATAACGAAAGAAGAAAGTAACAAGAAGACACCCCCGTCTAAGTGCCCCGGTGAGAGGTCAGATGTTCACTGGGGTCCTAATTACCGAAAAATATTGTCAAATTTTCACCGGGGAGTTCCAATTATGTAATGAGGACGGCATACTTAATGGCGGGGAACTGTTTCTAATAGGACATATTTTCTCACACTCTCCTTGGGGTTCCCCAAATTGCAGCAGGGGTTTCACTTGTGAGGCATTGTGTACCGGGGAGATTAACGTCTTTTCCGGGGATTTTGCTCAAATTTTCTCACCGAGGAAATCACCGGGGTAGGATGTACCGGAGGATCTTAGACGGGAGTGTAAGAAGGAGAGAAAAAAAGGGTGTGAAACTTGCCTATGGGTGCGCCAAAACTATACCCACTTTTTACAGGCCACGATAAATTGTTCACTGGGCCGACTTCGAAGATTTATGACTTAAAATTTTGCAAAATCCCGAGCTAGATTCTAGGATTTTCTTTTCAAATTTCCTAGTTCACAGTCTTTCAAGACAAAAAAAACGTCAATAAAATTTTCAAAAGACACAGGAAAAAATTATTTATTCGTGCTGGTTTGGGATTCAAAAATCGAATAATTGTAATATGCTGCACGAGCGTTGGTTCTGTCTTGAAAGAAATGGAGGATTACTCTCACTGATACAAAAAAATTTCTTTCCAGTACTAATTCCAATGAATTTATTCTTTGGTACATGTCGTGTTCCTGTATTTGTGTTACGGGAGATTAAAAAAAATTGATCCCCCTTATTCGTGTTACGGGGGATCAAAGAAACTTTGCAAACGCTCTACAGAGGTATTGTTGAGCCGCATTTTCGATACTGTTGTTCTGTTTGGGGCTGCGCCTTTCTAACAGAAATTAGTCCCTTGCAAAAACTTCAAACCGTGCTGCTAGGATTATTACGAATAGCAGCTTTGACGCCCCAAGCAGACCTCTAATCAAAGGGCTGGGATGGAAGACCGTTGGCGAACTGATTACTGGTGAATCTAAGACAATGGTCTTCAAGTCCCTGAATGAGCTGGCTCCACAATACCTCTGTGACCTCTTCATCCGCAATTCGCAATGCTCATCATATAGCCTACGTAATACGGGGACCGACTTGAGATTACCGATGAAAAGGTGAGCAAATGGTCAGAGATGTTTCTCGTATAGAGGTGCAAAACTGTGGAATAGCCTCTCAGCCGAGTCAAAGCAGGCATTCTCTCTATATAGTATTAAGAAAACTGTTTAAAACAGGGGTTTCTTTTTTTTTATTTAGAATTTTTTTAATATCATTGTACAATTGTACATTTGTTTTGAATATTGTAAATAGGGTTTTATAGTTTAATTTGAGTAATAACTTTTTAATTTACATTTTTAGATCGTAAGTAATGTTTTATCGGAGGGCCCCTTGAAAACTAACTTCTGCTGAAGGGCAACCCTCCATAAAAGAAAAGACAAGAAATGAAATGAAATGAAATGAAATGAAATGAAATGAAATGAAATGAAATGAAATGAAATGAAATGAAATGAAATGAAATGAAATGAAATGAAATGAAATGAAATGAAATGAAATGAAAAAGACAAACAAGGATGCATCAAGCAAGCATTGAGCTTTGTAGAATCTGTGACACATGAAACGGCTAGGCGTGGCACTTTATTTGCTGGGGCTTAAGTTGGGGTAATTTGAGTCTAATATGGGCATTTTTCAAACAAACAGAATTACGAACTTTTTGGAAATATTGAAGACCTTTTTTCGTTTTACCTACTTAAAGGCATTGAATCCATATAGATAGCTGAGTGTTAACGCTATCCTGCATTTTGCTGACAAACTGCTGACGGCCCTTTGTTATCGCACAATAGTGCCAAAGTCATTAGCAGTGGAGACCAAAGACTTCTTGATCCTTGCATTACTCTCAGCAATTTCTTTAGTTTAACTTAAATTGCGATTAAATCACAATTTTTGTTTTATGATTGAAAAGAAGTTAATATTGGACATTAGCGCGCTCTTTACGCCTTTAAACCTCTCTTTATGACTCAAATGCCATTAAACAACTTGTCGTTCTTGTGAACTTATTCCCATTCTTTAATTTCAAGTTTGAATAACTTTTTTGAATGTTTTACTTTCCTCACTTTTTCGCGTAATTTCAAACGGTTGGTGGGAAGTGTGGGTCTCTTCGAGAAAATCAATATCTATTTGATCAGAAGTATTGTAAATTCACAGGAATCAAATCTTCAAATATTTTTATGGATAACTGTGACTTAATTTTCAGATTTTCGAGGCCAAAGACCTGAAAGATTTGATAATTTGCACAGACAAACTTAGAAATAAACTGTGCCAACACACAACATTGGAATGCCAAGGCCCAATTCTTGAAAGCAAGGAAATGTAAACAATGATTTCACTTCAAATAATAATTAAGTGAAATAAATCCTTTCAGACCTTGCGTTTATGCGTTAAGATATGAACGGAAGTGTACCTACTCTAACATGCAAGGCAGTTTGCCCATGGGGCCAAATCATAAATATATCGTCGATGAAACGTTTCCACATGGTGTGACGTTTGTTTTGTGGTGGGTTCTCGAGAATCTTTTTTTCAATCTTGGCTATAAAGATGTTGGCATAGTTTGGTGCAAAGGGTGTATCCATGCTTGTACCGTGTTTAGGTTAAATTAATATTCTCAAAACTTAACACCACGTCTCAGAATGCATTTACACAGGCAATGCGTTTCCCGTAACAACATACTTTACATGGGTGATATCATCCTTGCGGCGCTGGGTTGGCGACTAGTCATTTTTTCATATTGTCATTCACTTTTTATCATTTAAATATAAAAAAAAAATATTCGCCAACTGCATGGCTACTCAAAGAAGTGCCTAACACGATGGCGAATTGTTTGCTCCCTGGCTGTCCCTCTCTTGCGACTATCATGGGAACAGTTTAGATTTAATTGTAAGTGCCATACATTGCTGACCATAAGTCCTTAGTAATAACTTTGCCTTTATAATTACAATGCTTCCTCATTGTCCGTATGCTGCAAAGAAGATGCTTGGCAGAGAGCAGAAAAAAAATGAGGAAGCGAAATGTCGCATAATTGATGCGTTCCTCAACGTAGATAACTCGTCACAAGCAGAGCCGATGAGATGTGGGTGAGGGGGTTCAAAAATGTAGGGCCCATAGCCATAGGGACCCATAAATAATAACTCAGTTTTTCAAAATATGGCATAAAATTTGAATCTCTAGATTACGACCAGTGATCAAACAGAGCCCCTCAACAATTTATCAGTGTCATAATACATCAAAAGTCCAAACAGAGAAAATGATAGTTCCATTGATTTTGTTAAGAGCAGTACAGTTAATTACACCAACTGAACCATTGAAATGTACCAGGTGAGCACAGAAAAGATTGCCCGCATTGAAAAATTCATAGCACTAAAGATGAGAATACTTA
This sequence comes from Aurelia coerulea, assembly GCA_039566865.1. Taxonomy (NCBI): domain Eukaryota; kingdom Metazoa; phylum Cnidaria; class Scyphozoa; order Semaeostomeae; family Ulmaridae; genus Aurelia; species Aurelia coerulea. Next base: position 24,170,752 of record CM076946.1, read on the forward strand.
ACCGGATATGAATGATTCAAATTCTTGTTAGAGCCGGAAGATGAAACTATGTTATTGACTTTTCTGGCGTTCTTATGAGCACTGAGAATATAGATTAATTCGACATTACTAAGTTATTTGGTTGAGCATAGGAATCATTCGTCGTACATAGCCGATTGTTCGTGGCCCATGGTTGCAACCGCCAAAGCCTCATTTTCACGGACCATTTAGACGGCTAAAAAGCGAAGGAGACAAAAGAAACCCGTGAAGATTTTTCTAAATTTTACCTACCTTCATAAAATGCAACCAGGACAAGCAACTGCTTGAGATTTCCCGAATTTCTTTAAAGCAATCTACTCTCCATATGTTTGGGTGTACAAGTTTGGATGCCGGTTAAAATATCTCCAGGATTGGCGGAGTTATGGCCACAAACAAACCGATAAGGAACTGAACCTTGAACAATAGAAATTCTGGCCGGGAGACAATAGTGATAACAATAGTGATTGTTGTAAGAATGGTAAGGATGATCCGAAATGACCCGAAATTCTTCATGCTATTGTCTTTCGCTAAATTTTCTTTTATTCAAGATTCAATGCCCCTACGGTTTCTATGTGAATTGAAAAAGTCTACAAAGGCCTGAACAGTAATATAATGAATAAATGATTTAAGCACCAAAAATAGCTTAGATGTTTAAAACACGACGTTTCGAGCATATACTCGTCATCAGGTGACTCGAAATCAATCGAGCCGAGCAAGGAGAAGAGAAAATTCGACAAATAGGAAGGAATGCGAGATGCGACGTGACGTAGCGTACATGGGGAATGGGTAATAGCAGGAATGTGAGAAAAGAGTAAGGAAGGACCTATTGCAGATAAGTAAATTGCTCATTTGTCCATTAGGATAAAAAAATGTTAAGTTAAAATTAAGCATTCTCCGGTCTTGCGTTTGGTGGTGTCTTGAGGTGCATATAATAAACCAAGAATGGACATGTCAGCAGTTGAATGGTTGGCTGAGTTGCAATGTTTGGATATGTTGCTGTCTGGATCGTTTTCATGGTTTTCATCGAGGTGGATCTTGTTTCTTGCATTACGTTTATGTTCCCCAAAACGGTTGTTGATTTGTCGGGAGGTTTCGCCGATGTAGAAAGATTGACATTTGGTGCAGATGATACAATAGATCACGCAGGATGATGAACAGGGAAAGTTAGATCTGATATTGAAGGATCGGTTTTGGTTGATGATAGTGGTCGATTGGTTGATGTGGGTGCAGGTCTGACAGAGGCAATGTTGGCAAGGGAAAGTACCAGGCAGTTGTGAGGTTGCTAGGTTGGTTTTGACTATGGAGTCCTTTAAATCCTTGTCTCTGCGAAAAGCCATAAGTGGAGGTGCAATGAAGATGTTCTTTGTTTCTGTGTCGTTGGTTAGAATGTTGAAGTTGCTATAAATTATGTTCTTTACATTGTTGTTAAAAGGGTGGTAGGTCATGGTGAAAGGAATGCGGTTGTTGCTGTTTTCGTTGTTAGAAGGTTGGAGGGCTTCGTCTTGAGAAAGATACTTAACTTTATTGAAAGCTGCTCTGCTTGGGTACAAAGGCTTGTTCGCGCATTTCAAGTCATGTGGAAATACTCTAGGGAAGTTTCTGTATTGTACTACTTTTTGCATTCATGGTACAAGTTTCCTCGTTGCGAAATAACTTATAAAATTCATAAAATTCAAAAGAGGTTTTATCAAGAGGCTTTATCACTTGACCTGAAGTTGCGTAAACAGGTCTCGACAAGCCTTCGCCGATTTTGTCTATTAGAGAGACAATAACTCCACCAATCCTGGATATATCTTAACCGGCATCCAAACGAGTACTGGAGAGTTCTGGAGAGTTCATTTTTCATTTTCATTTTAAATTATTTGCACACAAAAACCCTTCAGCTTATTAACACAATACTTAAATAAGAAAATAAATACCCTAATTACATTAATATAATCTATGTACAGTTAAAGCAAAATTGTGTACAGTAATCTATCTAATAGCAGCTGCTCTTCCAGGGCGTCGTGTTTTAGGTTTTTCAGCTCATATAATAGCTTCTCAATTGTTTTTTGAATCTACTAAGTGTAGGGAGCTCTCAGATACTGATGGGTATATCGTTCCAAACTTTCAGAGCCGAATAGTGAAAGCCTTTCTTGACATATTCAAGATTATTTCTTGGGATTTGTAGGTCCCTGCAATTCCTTGTTCTGTAGTTGGAATGCTGGGTCCTATGATGGTATTTACCATAGAGGCTTTCGGGACATTGCCTGTTGATTATTTTGTATGTCATAACTGATCGATCAAAGTTTATTAGTTGTTCAACGGTCAACCAATTTTGAGACCAATTGTCTTTTAGTCTGGCCTTATCAATAATCGAACAGGCTCTGTTATGGCTCGCCGTTTGTCTCTGTCCTGCAGACGTTGGAGAGTATTCAATTTTGATTTAGGAAGACTCCCCCAAATAACATTGGCGTATCGCAGATGGCTTTCGACAATTGCACGGTAAACATGGTCCAGCTGGGATTGGGAAATAAGATTTTTCAATTTTTTTAGTGACTTAAGACCGCCACTAATCTTCCCTTTCACTTTGTTGAATTGTTCATCCCAGTTTAACCCTTCATCCACAATAACCCCCAGTGATTTGGTCTTCACCGCACGCTTAATTTCTGAATTGTTAAGATTCAGAGGTTCTGAGATTTCAACCTTATCTGTCCTCCGTGGATGGCCAATGATCATGTATTCAGTTTTTTTCGGGTTTGCACTTAACTTGTTTATCCGCATCCATTCCGAGATGTTTCTTAATTCTTTGTGGGCATTTGTAATTAGATCATCGACGTTACTAGATGTTAATGTAACATGTGTGTCATCTGCATACATACTAGCCCTAGAGAATTCTAAGCATTTTTCAAAGTCATTTAGGTAGATTATAAATAGGAGTGGTCCCAAGCAAGATCCTTGAGGTATACCACATGTTACCAATCTAGCCCCCGACTGTTGTCCATTAGCTGAACAGAATTGTTTTCTACCACTTAAGAAGGATGTGAACCATTCTCCTGAACTTCCCCTGATACCGAGTGCACCTAACTTTTTTATCAGTATTGTATGATCTACGTTATCAAACGCCTTTTTTAAATCAAGAGATATGGCCAAGTTGAGCTTTTATTTATCCATATTGTCATACCAACAATCAGTACCGTTTATCAGGGATGTTACAGTGGAATACAGTTTTCGAAAAGCAGATTGATTTGGAGTCAATACTTTGTTAGTTATGAGATAATCAATGAGCTGATCGTGAACTATTTTTTCCAACATCCTAGAAAAAACTGAGATGACCGAGATCGGCCTATAATTGTTTCCATCCCTTTTTGAACCTGCTTTAAAAATTGGTGTGACTCTTGCTGATTTCCAGATATCTGGGAAGACACCATACTTCAATGACGAGTTGAAAACCATGGTTAGAGGCTTCCAAATGAAGTCTGCTGCATCTTTAATTAGCATAGTGGAGATCTTCTCTGGGCCTGGTGCTTTGCCATTTTTCAGTTGCTTTATGGCGTTCAGCACATATGTTTCATCAATGGGTACAAATGTCATTTTATTCTGTTGAACGTTGATATGCTTGACAGAATCATCATCAGGCCTAGACTCTAACTTGCTAGCAAGTTTCGGTCCTATGGTGGTAAAATGATGATTAAGTGCTTCAGATATATCCTTTTCTTTAGTAATTATCCTTTTCTTTAGTAATATTTCTTCAAAAATATTCGGAAAATTTCAAGCAGTTTTTTGTCCTAGTTCCGTTTTATGAAGGTAGGTAAAATTTAGAAAATCTTCGCGAGTTTCTTTTGTCTCCTTCGCTTTTTAACCGTCTAAATGGTCCGTGAAAATGAAACTTTGGTGGTTTCGACCATGGGCCACGAGCAATCGGCTATGTACGACGAATGATTCCTATGCTATTTGGTTGCAAAATGAACGCAAATCGGCCTAAACATTATAGGAATCTCCTCGCACGTAACAATATGCAAGGCTTCATAAGAAATATATTTTTACACAAATATTTAAGATTTTCAATCCCATGCCAATAAAAATGTGCAGAAAATATCTCTCACCTAGACATGTGAAAGATTGCATTTTCTTTATTGTTCTGTGCGAGAAAATTTCTTTATGACTTGATCGGGTTTGATCAAGTGTTTGAGGCCCCTTTTTCGGCATTTCGCAACCAAGAATGTTTTGTATAGTCGAGCTTACCGATATTTGCAGAGCTTATAGAAACAGAAGAAAATTACAAAATGCTTCCATTTCTCGGCTATCAAGCAAAACTCGTACCCCTTCAATCCATCAAATACCCTTGGTGCTATGAATTTTCAAATGTGGGAACTTTTATCTGGCTCATCCCATTCGCCGCTCCATGTTTCTATTCAAGAAATGCCTTTTTGGCAGGGGCGTAGCCAAAGGGGGGGTGCCACACCCCCCCCCCCCCCCCAACATTCAGTTTGTCGGCAAATTGATAATATCTGTCGGCAAATCAAAAACGTTTCCTTGGTACTGATACTACTGAGTGTCTGTCGGCGAATATAGTTTCCAAATCTTTCAAAAGGTTGGTGTGAAACTCAATGACCGATTTCTTTGAACTGAATGACTGAACGATCTTGGGTCTTGGGAGAGGCATTCTAAGCCAAAGTAGAATGCATATTCTCAAAATTTTCCTGGTGGCTTTGCCTCCAGACCTACTTATTTCAAGATCCCATTTGTCTCAACCTGTGCGTGTCATTGGCTATAGGGTTCCCTATTTGCTACTGCTCCTTCAAGCAATTTCATCAAAATAATTTGAAGAGCTAGCTGTACTCTGACACGTTCGTTTACTTTCCTAGATTAACTTGCTAAGATGGGTATAAATTCCAATGCAAATTCAATAAAACATCCTGCCCATTTTGTGTTCATTGCAGCTATTTTTACGATGCACAATAGAACTAAAATAGGCATTTCCCTCATTTTCCGAGCGTTTGAAGGGCGTGGTCACAAAAAATTTTCTAGCCCACGCCCCATAAACCCCCCCCCCCCCCACTAATCAAGTGCTACGTATGCCCCTGAAATACTATGCCAAGTGTCTACATTTTCAATTTAATCATCCATTGCTTATACGTTTCAAACTTCGATGATATATAATGGTATTTTCGTTTTTTTGTCGGCAAATTGGGGTGTCTGCACCCCCCCCCCCTCCAACAATTTTCTTTAGCTTCGCCCCTGCTTTCTGGCCCGTATGTGACGTGACTATATGTTATCTATTTTTACATCATTATTCTCGTGCACAACGATTGGCTATCTACAATCCTGGACAAAATATTTGGAACAAAGTTGATTTTTTGGTGATTATCTCAGTTCTTCTCACTCTTACATTTGCACCACCCCCTTTTACTCCCGAAACAATGTTGGTTGGCATCCTGAAGCTGAAAACATCCAAGCAACATTGTATCGGGGGTAAAAGGGGGATTGTTCTATTGAAATTGTAGAATCTTACGTTGTTCCAATATATTTTGTCCACGATTGTAGTTTGATGATATAATAATCGGCCTTAGAGGCGGATATAGCCTCAAAGGCGATTCTAGTAACCTAGATTTTAAATGTTTTCCCAGGGGAGCATGCCCCGGTGCCCCTAAATGGTTATGCCTCTGCTTTGATGATAAATCTATTACATTTAGCTAAATGGAAATGGCATCTGTTGTAGATCGATTAGCTCTCATTCCAAACTGTGAAATTGATATAATTTTCTCATATGCATGGCTAAATCTAGATACTAGCTGTTAATGAAGTTAAGTGAGTCCAGCTTAGACTTTTCCAACATAGGGTGCCGGCAGTGGTAATCGGACACTTAAGGAAAACTAAATATTTTCATAAGAAACTTTAATCAAAGACAAAAACCGACTATACCAGGTGAATGGACAGGTATTTGCCTATATACATATTTTCCCGAAATTTTTTGGTTTTTTACTTTGCCTGCTTTTCCTTGACAACGATGTTTTTGAGACTGATCTTGGCGGTGGTTTTCGGACAGTGGCGGTGGTTTTCGGACAGTGAGCTGCACAATGCAGAATGTGCCAAGAAAATTATTTTCCTGTTTATACTTGGCAAGCATTCCGCCTTTAAACTCTTTTGCTTCATTTTTCTTTCTTTTTTTTTATCCTTGAATGCGAAAACAATGGTTCAACTGTTGGTTCTCGTAATGGCATTCCAGAACGCTCTACACACAAAACAGTCTGAAAGCTAGGAGATGCGTTCGCAAAATGTTGTTTTGATCTCATTACTATTTTCGATTGATGTATGTCTAGATATTTATGAATGAAATGTCAAAATCCAAAACAACATTCAAATCCGACCTTTGTTCATGCTCCCAAACGATTGATTTATTTGGTGTCCGAAAACCACCGCCATGAACTTTTATGACCATTCGATATGAAATCTGCTGTCCTCCTTTCAATGAAACTGTTTTAAGTCTTTGGCATAATGCTATGCGTTATTTACATGCTAGACATCCAATTTAAGTCATTGTTTAAGATTTTTCCTTCTTTCTGGAATGGATTCAGAGTTTTGAATCAGGGACTTGATGTTCGGAACGACAACTTCTACAATGCCAAGCACAACGAACGCAACTTCTTTAGCGTGTTTTACATTCATGAAGGCTTTTCATAACTAGAATGATAGCTTTCAGTACCAAGAAATACCCTCTTTGATGGATTTCATTTGTAACGTACTTTTCTGTCGGTTTTCGCAAGTGTCCGATTACCACCACCGTCCGATTACCACAGCCAACACCCTACATCTCTTAATAACAATTTTGAATACGATACATCCAGACAAAAAGTTCCTTGCAAACACATTTCATTGCATCATCAAGTTCATTGCAAGCTCGGTTTTCTAAGGTGGTTGAATGCATACTGCATACAAGGCGTCGCTAAAACATTTTCGCAATTTGCAAGGCTACTACGAAGAAGCGCCTAACATAATTGCAATTTGTTTGCTCTTCGGCTGTCCCTCTCTTACGACTATTATTCGAACAGTTTGAATTTAATTTAGTGCCATACATAGCTGACTATAGGTCCTTTCCCACTTAGCCTGCGTATCATTAGCCTACGTGTAGACCTATTATTGTATGGTCTGCACGCAGGCTATTTCCCACTATGGATGGTACATAGTTAAATAGCCTTGTTGTTTTGTAAATAGTTTGTTTTTACATTAAGAAAGAAAAAATTCTGTTATAAATCAAATTTTCCCGTTTTTCACATTTGTGAACAGAAAAGGCATCATGTTAGAGTTTAGTTCTAGTGAATCTGACAAGCAGTTCCTGATTTTTGGAGGTAGAAAGTCAAAGTTACTGGTTGCTTCAAAACCAGAGGCCACTGGCAGAGAATTTAAAACCTAGGTTGTTTGGAATAGCACAACTAAATTCTACATACAGATGTAACTTAATGAGGTGATTTCAAATATTTGGTTGAAAACTTTATTTGCTAATTGATTTCTGTCGTAGCTAGAAACAAATAGATCAAAATGGTCGTCCTTTGTGTTGGCAGTTTTTGTCATTGCACATGCCACTGTCTCTTATGCTATGTGTCAAATTGATCCTAAACACCCAAAGCATGCCCTGTAGATCTTAAATTTTCATTTTGGCACCTGTGAAAAATTTGTTCAGATATTACAAAAAAGTTAGCTTTTTGCAAAATGCGCAATGCATCTGAACCTTGTTGACTTCTTTAAAAATACTGAGATTAGAATTTGAAGACTTGGATGGTATTCTACAGGCTCTCAGCATTCTGTTGATGTACCGACATACAGGATAATGAATAATGATTGAATGGAAAGAAATCTGCACGCACATCACAGCACCATGTCATGAGAATCTACGTTTTGAGAAAAGCCATAAAAGTAGGAAATAACTTTCAAGATAAATGCAAATAGATCCATGTGGCATTTAGACCCTTGAATGTTCCTGTACCATAATTACGACAAATTCTTTTTTATCGTATAAATGTTTTTAATTATTTTATTCTATTCTTGTATCAAGCAGTGTCATAGCAGGGAAGGATATTTTCCGTATAGATAGTTAGCAGCCTTTTTATTCTCTTTACAGCACTTGGATTCATTTTCTGTTTTTGTTATTGTAATGTAATCCATACATTCTTTCAACCCAATCACTTTTACACTTTTAACCCTACTCCCCCCCCCCCCCCAACCAAACATTGCAACGCAGTGCTCAAACCATTGCATTTAGAGAAATGGTACTTGCTGACTTTTCCTAAAATTTAACTACCTAAAATATTATGAATTTTTTTTTCTAATTCGATGTGTCACATGACCATTAATTGGCCTTATTTGGAGAGAGGATACAAAAGAAAACAGTAAATTGCTTCTGATTTGGCAAATCCTTGTTTGATTTTGTTCTAATTAATCACATTGAGTTGCTCTTGTCGAGGCCGTTTATATGATATATAGTTTGTTAATTTTTATTTACATTTATAGTTTTTGATAACAATGACGTCATAGATCTTTATGACGTTATTGTTTGAATAGATGTGTGAAAATTTAAAGATAAATACAGTATTTTGTGAGAAAACTTATTGTTATACTATAATACAAATCATTCATTAGGATAAACGTTGTTTTCTTAGAAATATTGGATATTATATTAGTTCCCATATATAAGCTTATTGCAGACTGGTCTCAGGATAATTAGTTGCCTAGCAACAGGTCACATGATTAATTGGAATCGAATTACTTAATTAGATGCACAATAGGTTGAGAATACTATCTACTAAGTTACAACTTCATAACTCTATCAATTTTTGATATAATTAGGGGGCCACCCCCCCCCCACGTGAGGAGTGAATGCAAAGACCCCACGTGGAATAGGGTTAAAACTCAATTGCAAGGGAGTTTCATATTTTTCCTGATATTGGATCGATGATCTGATGGAAGCCAAATCAGGCTATTGTATATGCAGCCAAAGCAATACTGGGCAAGGAAAGAGTTCCTGAATTAGGTTATAAATTGATTTGTGACTCTTGTATGTAACTCTTGGTCTTAAAATTGTCTGCAAATAACTGTCCCAAAGTAGAAACAATGTTAATGATGCAAGTGGCACATTGTTGGTCTTGAGCATTGAATAGTTTTTGCACTCTTTGTCACTTCTAGCCTGTGTGTTACATCTGAGAGGAAAACATAATTTTATCTTACAAGAACAAATCAGTTTCTTGTTATCAAAGTAGCAGCCAGAATATCAATATTTGAGTCGCTCCGAGTCCGCTATTTTGTTAATCATATGATTCGTGGAAGCCAATAAAAAGACAGAGTTTATGCAATCCACCAATGAAATTCGAATAAACAAAAATTAGTCACATAGCAATCATGAATCTATTGTTCTAGATCTTTGAAAAATTTGACGATCCTTGCCAGCAGATAGCCCAAAAATGAAATTTTTTAGGTTAATCGACTCTTTGGAAAAAGGCTTTCAAATGACATGTCATTCTTGCCAGCTTCGGATGCTGGGAAGAGGTTGAAGCAGGCCAAGCAAAGTTTGAAGTTGATTTGCTGTTAAATGTTTTCCTCATTTCATCTTATATTTTAAATGCCACTCACTACCTACCTATATGCATTATAGTCATGGTAAGGAAATGAAAGCTTGTCTGCACATTCTTGAATACCTAATTCTTGAGTAATGAATATCGGAAATTATTCAAAGCACTTTCCATGCATTTTGCATGACCACCGGTCTCACCCTACTTCAACCACTACGAATTTCTAGCACCTGAAAGTTCTTTTTTGCCTACTCGATTGCTTACTCGCTGCCAGGGGCGCAAATGAGGGGGGGTGTGGGGGGGGGTGTGGGGGGGGGGGGGGTGTGACACCCCCTAATAATTTCATAACTCGGTCCCAGTCGCTGTTTTATAGTGATAAAATCGGTCCCGATCCGGCTCTGAACTTGAACCTGAATTTTTCAGGACGTTGATACTCGAAATGCAAAGATATCTGTGTTAGCTGTCTTTTGCTTTTTCGTAGAAACAAAGTTCACAGAAAGAAATCCTCGAGATTCTTTACAACCGTAGAGAGACTGGCTGGGTATAAGTCGGGTAAGGGATGCCTTCTGAGCCAAAGTAGAGGATGTTTCTTCAAAAATTTTCTTCGTGCTCCAATTTATGGGATAACTGTCACAAAACTATCAAAGTTCCCTTGTTGCTAATGGCAAGCATGATATTGGGAGATGCATTCTAAGCCAAAGTAGAGACTGTTTCTTCAAAAATTTTCTTCGTGCTCCGATTTTTAGGATAACTCACAGGATAACTATCACAAAACTATCAAGGTTTCCTCGCTGCTAATGGCAAGCATGACATTGGGAGATGCATTCTAAGCCAAAGTAAAGGATGTTTCTTCAAAAATTTCCTTCGTGCTCCGATTTATAGGATAACTCACAGGATAACTGTCACAAAACTATCAAGGTTTCCTCACTGCTAATGGCAAGCATGATATTGGGAGATGCATTCTACGCCAAAGTAAAGGGTGAGGCCCCAAAAAATTTCCTGGCCCCCAGGCCCATGCATTTCCCTGTCTCCCTCTTAATTTACCCTGGCCACACCACTTATTGATTCCATATGAGCCTAAAAACATGGCTATTCTGTGAAGCTTTGACTGGATCATTCAGGGCAGATGGCTAGGATGCTAGCCATTGGGAAAACACTATGTCTGTTATAGTTGTAATTTGGGTAAATTATGGCAGATAGGAAAACTTTATTTTTGATACATTTGCAACAACATTTATTTCGCAAAAATCGGTCCCGCGTGGAAGAAACTCGGTCCTTTGAACAAACACCCCCCTCAAAAAATTTGCATTTGCGCCCCTGCTCGCTGCAGACAGCCACTTGAAGCTATTTTATGAACCCTAAGCTAGAGCGGCGTCGCCCCAATTAAGCATCTTTCGATGAAAATGCTATGTATTTTCCCAAGCAATTCGTTCCAAAAAAGTAACTACAGCGAAAAGGCTCCTTCACCTTTATGACAGATGACTGTTTAGGGCCAGCATCATCCGAGCTTTCTTTTTTCTTAACCAGCTACTTAAGCACGAAGCAGTCTAATGTGCCTGATTCTCCAAAATTCGTCGCCCTTTCTGAGCACCCCCACTTCTACCATATATCTCCAACAAATATCCATACAGAATAACGCAATTTTTCTTTAAACTCTTTTCTCGCAGTAATCAACCCATTCTCGTTAAATATAAAGCAGTTCCCCTTAATTAACGTCAAAAATTTATCTGTAATGCAGCCGATTATGATTCCTTCCTTCATCCAACTTTCAGTCAATAACCAAACGAGTGTATCTCTGTTTCGAAAAAGCGAGATATGAAAAGAAATAGGATTTTGGGATCTTCTAGGGATATTTCGTCAATTAATATGAAAGGATTTCTTATGAAAGGCGTACCAGAGTTTAATAGAATGACATCCTTGCTTCGTAGAGAATCTTAGTATGACAGGGTGTTCAAAAAGGGCGACAACTGACAGTCTAATTGCTTCGTAGTTACAACCCCCTGCAACACAAAGTGACAGTAGGATCTTGTCGATTTCTTTCTGAATATAATCTGGATAGGCAGATCAAGCTTTTGTGGCATGTTGTTTTCATTTAGAGTAAAGCTTAAACTTTCACGAAGTAAAAAAAAGATACATCTATGAAAGGTGAAAGAGAATTCAAATACATTTAAAATTCCATTATAAGAAGGTCAGCTTGCAAAGTTCACCATAATTACGTTTGTGCATGAATTTCAAATAAAATGAGCAGGAGTCCACTCTATGGCGTCAGCAAACTATTTTCACGGGTTTTTTGGCTGTAGCTAGGCCCAATTCTTTTCTACTTTGAATTTATTCAAAGTGGTCAAAATAAGACAAGTTCTCGTGGTACTCATTTAGGGGCGACGCAGCTCTAATCCTAGTTTATCCAGAGCCCTTTTATATATATCTCATTTACATAATACATTTTGCCACGAAGAAAGTCAAATTTCCCAACAGCTAGCCTCTTTTAATAGACTCCTGTGGACTGAGATGAGATTAATGATATTCATTCTCAGCAAACATTATAAATTGTGTGAATTGCTGTATTTTAGTTGCGCTTTTACAGCTGCACACGGTATTTGCGAAAGCAAGCCTAAGAATTATATGTAGAAAAAATCAACAAAGGAGGCGATTCATCATTCAGGATGAAGGCATGGATGGCTGCACGGCAACAGGGCAAGCGCTGCAAATTGATGAAAAGATGCAATATCTATTATCATGTCATAGCCGCCATATATATAACCACAGTAATAGTTTGCATTCTTTTTACTTATTCTTCTACTGTACTCCTAATTAGAATCTACCCTTTCGTTTGTTTTGTTTTGGGTAAGATTGAATATGGCATGAGAATACGATATAGAGGCTTGCCACGATAAAGAGGCGAAAAAACAATCACACAGCCTCGTTTTCGTTTGCGCTATATGACGTCACTTCGCTCAAATGGCTTATTAATTTCACAAGGAGAAGGCGAAAAATAGTGGAAAAAAGTATCATGCATCATTCATAGCAGTATTATCTTTTATTTTATTATCAATCATACCAACCCCGGACTTGTCCTTTAACGGATATGAATGATGGTGTGGGTGTAAACCATAACTGCCCATTAGGAACTCAACTCTCAGATCGCCAAAAAAATTAAGAAACTCCAGTAATGGGAAAATATAAGTTAAGAAACCATTTATTTTGATAAAGCAAATCCTTAACATATTCAAATTTATTTTCACTTGTTTCCTGCATTATATTACTCGTAAGGTACTTTAGTAATGTCTAAACATTGGGAAGGCTTGCAAAGCCTTCTTTTGAAATTTTCACGAGGGCACAGGTAGTGAACATGAAGATTGTTATGGAACCTCTAAGAAACTCGTATGAAACTCTGAGTACTCAAAATCTGATAATTTTAAGATACTTCCAGTACTGGCCAAACTCTTACTTTCTTATAAAAGAAAACACGTGTCGTGCGTCTGTCCCCAGACATTTTCCATTTCTAAGCTCTGCTAATATTTTTTGTACTTATGTACAGGGTGTCCCAAAAAGATTGTGCCCCGTATATCTGAAGATTGCGACAAAATGGCAAAAGATTCTCACAAGACTTTTGCATAATGGTGCTCTTCAGATGTTAAATTAAAGTTTGGTACTATTCCCATGAAAATCCGTTGAAAAATGATGCAGCTATGACCTTCAGGAGACCAAATTTGCCCGATCACTGAAACCAGCAGTCGGCCATTTTGTCTCACTATTTTGCAGAGATAAACAGCTTCATGGATTGAAAATGAAACAGCAGCCTCCAATTTCAAAGCTCTAGTGAAAACTCCGATAATCCTCGGAGAGTTCCACTATTTCTGAGCTCACAGAAATAATTTCTTCCTTCACGTGAAAATGCTTATCACTGAAAAATAGTAAGACAAAATGGCCAACCGCTGGTTTCAGCCATCAGGCATATTTTGTCTTCTGAAGGTCATAGCTCCGTCATTTCTCTACGGATTTATAGGGAGATGGTTGCAAACTTTAATTGAAAATCTAAAGGGCAGCATCATGCAAAACTTTTTCGAGAATCTTTTCCCGTCTTGTCACAATCTTTAGGCAAACGGGGTACAAATTTTTTGGGACACCCTATATATATATTAAAGGAAGGTCTTACAAGGACAATCGCTTGGTAAAAAGCACGACTTATTCAAAGCTAAAACATAGAAATCATGATTGTTTTTTTTTGTGTTATTGTTCTTACCATTATCCAAATATGGGCAACTGCTGGCCACGCGTGCTATATCATGACAATGAAAGCTAACATACATTTTTCATGTAAAACATAGGAAAGGCAAGGATGATTTGTTTCCTCAACTTTCTGTTTTAGTGTCGAAAGTATGGCTGGGGGTGGAAAATGTTTTTCCCTCCGGCTGGAATAAGGTCAAGAGTTTACCGAAATAAATAGACTTATATTTGATTTTACAGTTTCAACATAGGGCTCAAATATTGAAAAAGGTCGGTGTAAAATTCTATTACAATTTTCTTTGATTTAAATGGCTTGGAAGGAACTTAGGGTTTTTTGCCGTAAATCTGCCGTGGAAATTCATTGATAACATGATTAATTTAAAAATGGCTGTTTTTATCAAATTAAAGGCCATGACGTCATCAAATTTCAAAATACGAAGCCAGAAATACTACAGATTTCTCCTTGCCACCATATTGTAGACATTCATAAACTATGGTATTCTTGAAGATTATGTCATTTTTCCTCATTGGTTTAGGATTTACGATGATTCTATTGTTTTCAAAATTATCAACGAATTCTTTCAAAATTTATTCAAATGCTGCAATTTTGAAGAGTATAAAGATATCAAAAAATGTCCAAAGCAGATTTAACGCAAAGTACCATAAGTTCCTTTCAAGCCATTCAATTCAAAGAAAGCTGTGATAGAATTTTACACCCACCTTTTTAAAGATTTGATAGATATGGGCCCTATGAAACAGTTTTCTCTTTTGTTTCAGGTTTATTTTTGTTTCTATTCATTTACAGAAGCTAAAAGTTTCTTTCCACAAACTTCAGTATCTAATGTTGGGCGGCGATGGGTTTATTACGATGGGTCCGTTATTCAAAGCTCAAATCATTTGTTTGAACTGATAAGAACTGTATCGTGAAGAAATGCCCTCAAATTTAAGACACTCGGTACTATCCCGAGATCTAAGTTTCTTGAAGGAGCAGTGAATTTAACTTAAGCTGCTACACAAGAGCGGTGAACCACAGGTCGGGTTACAGTATTGAAGAAGAATTAAATGTTGTTAGAAGGTACCGTCCGTAAAGAAAAACAAACAGTAGTATTCTGTCTTTGATTCTGCTATGTGCCCAGTGTGGTCTTTTATCGCAGCTAAGTAAAATTGAAAATAAAAAGTTAAATTAAGATTTATTTAAAGATTTGCCGGTTTTGCTACATAGAGAGCGATGAATTTTTAACAGCGAAAATTAATTAACTTTTTTTTGAAATTTTGCTATAAAACCAGAGAAGTGCACTTCATTTTGCATGGAGCAGTTGTCACTGATTCAAAGCAGTCATTTTCTCCAGAGGTAAGCTCAGGTCACAAAACTATTCTATACTCTACTTAATTTTTTATAAACGTCGTTTGTGATGCAATCTTGTGGTTTGTTTTTAGATCCTAACAATTTTGGTGAGGTTCATTTCTTCGATGCAACGCACGATACATAATAACATTTTAGCTATAATATCAGACAAATCCTCATATTTTTATGTGCAACCTCTTGAATTCTCATGTTGGCCAAGCAAGCGAAAATATGTTGGCCCACACGAGTGGCTTTATGATTCATTCTGTGGATTTTGAGCTACAGATTTAACGATCTTGTTTATGAAATATTTTTAACTCTTCGCAAACAGTTCTGGTATTATGTTTTTCAGGGAAATTTTGGTAGAAAATGGATACACGTAGATACAGAAATGAGAAAAATTCTCAGATCTAAGCTTGGCATTGCATGATATAAGTCTAGTTGAAATATTTTTGTTAAATAAGACGCATTTTTACTATATCATAGCTAAAATCATGAATCATGGATCACGACGTTGTTTCAAAAACATATTGATTCAAAGACTGAAACAAAACTTGCTCTTTCAATAACCCTATTCCTTTATTCCACCCGGGTTATTTGGGCCAGAGCTCCACCCGGGGGCAAAAGTGTCCCTTAATTGTTTCCAAAACCATAATCAACATACCGCTTTAACTTCATTCAAAAATAATTACATTTAGAGTAATGTCGCCCATTATGCCCATGTTGTCGCGAACTTCTGAGTTAGATCCTAAAAGAGCAATTAATTAAAAACCAAGTAGCCAGGTTATATCACCAACTAATGCAAAAAAAGATCACAGAGTATTGACATTTTATGTAAACTTTAATAATACTGATTTCAGAAAATTTTAAAGAAAGGGGCAAAAACGTCGTTTTCTTCGAGCGTCGCCCATTATGGCCGCAGGACAAACAAGTAACACTACTCTCCGGTAAAATGTTTCAATAAAGAAAAAACTTTTTTAATTGCTCTTAGTTGTTTATCTTTGGGTATATTAAACACAAAAATATCAATAAGAATTGACTGAAACTTCGAGCTTTGGCAATTGAAATACATGCTTCGAGTTGTTCTAAATCCTACCTTATCTCTTGCGCATGAATGGACGAGTTTTTGGCATAAGTTTCTAAAATGGAAAACAGACTTACTGATATGCTGCTTTTTGGGTTTCAATGATTGTCCAAGTCAATAAGTAAGATTTTAACCCAAATTGGTGTTTTTTTTTATAAATTTTGCATTTTAATATTTTGAAGCGATAACTTCTCTGGTAAACTGATAGGCATAATGGGCGACAAAAATAGCAATTAGCAGCACTAAGACTTCATGGTCTTAAATCTGAATCAGAAATCACTTTGCTTTGGTTTCATTATAGATTTCATCTCGAGAGACAGGATTTCTGAAAAATCAAAGCACATTTCAAAAATTTCAAACTGCAAGGTGCTGAGCGAAGAAAAATTAAGGAAGGACTGTAAATAGAATTATGAAATTTGCAAATACTTGAAAGAATATATTAGAGATATGCAAAAACCATCTCGTCGGGTTTCAATGCAAATGAACTGAAACTCAGTAAGATAAGTTCTCATAAATTCAATCATAACTTTCGAGACACAGTGGACCCAATGTGTCCAATTAATGATGGAATTGAGGATACTGAACACTTCTTGCTGCAATGCCATTCATATGATGATCAAAGGCGTGATCTCCTAGGCGCGTTTAACGAAGTATTGCAACAACACAACATCTTAAACCGGCAAATAAAATCTTGTGCAAATAATGTTGCATGGTGATAACAAATTTTCTCATAACCAAAATAGAGAAATTTTGGAATCAGCGCTAAAATTCATTCATACATCAGAGCGTTTCTTGTAGCACAAGTAATTACAAATTTAGGTAAATTAATATTCTGTGTCATCCTTCTTTATTAATATTTGAAATTTTATAAGTAATATATGTATAGTAAATGTAAAGACTACCAAATCTGTCAATTTTCAATTTTGATTCAAATAGTAGTGTTGCCATATCTTCTGATTAGGCCGGTTTCTCCCTTAAGAGAGACCAATAGAAACTTGGTATAGCCTTTAGTATCTGTATCGTTATTTGTTAAGACCATTTAGGGTAGCCATGCCTATCATGCTCCCAATGGTATCGTCTTTTGTAACTATGCCTTTGTTAAATTGTTTATTTTTAGATTGTGTATATAAAAAAAACTGAAACTTCGGTGAAGGTCAAATCATGATAAAACAGATATCAGCGAAGATTTTGCGCGCAATTGCAATTTGTGCAATAGGTTAATGTTTATTCGCCCGTCAGAGTACCAACCCAAAACGATACTGCGCATGAGCAGTAACCTACTGCACGAGGGGACACACACGTCTCCTCGGACAAATCGTATCTCGTCTCCCCAACAAAGTTAGACTAAAGTTTGGATGCTGAATCCGTATCTACTCTCTAAATTTCATATAGAATAATTTTGAACAATTTGCAAAGCAACAGTTTTAATTCAAGTGGTGTATTCTCTTAGCTCTCTGCTTTATAGTCAAAAATTGGCTGTAGGGGACATATTTTGCCCACCTCCCCCCCCCCCCCAACTCCAATGTAATAGGGTTAAGTCTGTGATACTACAACGAAATATGTCTACTAAATGGGCTTAATGGGTCTAGCTGTGGAACAGAAGAGACTGTGGTACTCATTCATTTCCTATCAGAATTTATTTGCTCTATTTGATTCGGGAAGAAAATATCAAGAGGTATCTACCAAAAGAAGGAAAATGAATCTTCACCATCTAAAGGCTTCTCTTATCTGGCTTTATTGTGAAATGAAATGCCTACCATTCTCTTAGGAGACAGATGAATAAACTTCTTGCAGCAGATGTTCAATTTTAGCTTTCCTCTTTCGATATTTCATCATGTCTTCTCTTAATAGCTCCTTTACGTAGCCAAACAAGAGCTTAGATTCCAGGCCAGCGTAATATATGGAAGCTATGTTGCACTTTGTTTATAAACGAAGACTGTAATCTGAATAAAAATCTGATCTTATCAATATTGTCTTTCCTTCTAGAAATTCAAGATGTTTCTTCAAAAAGCCTTGTTGCTGATAACAGTGCTTTTGCCCCTGGCAATATCAGCTCCTGCCGAAGTAGGTAAAAGAAAACGATCAGCAGGCTCCTACGCCGTAGAAGCATGTTTCTCTTCATTTGCATCAGCCCTTAGCAAACAGATGGGAGGTCATAACTCAAATGTCAAATGTCAGGAAACATGCCGGGATGAAGGTTACATATTGGCTGCTACAAAAGGGGACCAATGTCAATGTGGAAATATTTACCCAAAAGGCCACAAAGTAAGTGACAGTCAATGTACTTCTAGATGTCGATCCTGGTCAGCATGTCATGGAGTACAGAGCTGCTGTGGTGGACCAAGTGCATACACTGTCAGTGTTGTTGGAAATATTGATGTCGCAAAGCAAGCTCTACGCAGACTCAGTCATGAGTGGCAGACGAACACGCAGTATCGCAATTACATGAAGGCACTGGTCACAATTTCAAGTCCTCAAACCCAACAGGCAGATTGGCAAGCTTCAATGGACCGTGCGGGATGGTCTTTGTGTGGAAGTGGCAAATATATGACTGGAATGTGGAGACATGACAAGAAGAGTGGCAATGAAAGAATAGGCCGAATCGAATATGCAGAATGCCGCGATGCACCTAGCTATCTATACCCTGCAAAAGAGGACATGGATTGCTACAATGCCAACTGGTGGTCAAGTTTCGATCGTAAAGGCTGGTCTACCTGTAGCAATGGCTACTACATGACAGGCCTCTACAATACCAATGGACCACGTTTGGGCAATATTGAAGAATCAAAATGCTGTCGCCCGAAGTCTCAAAAGAAGCAATGGGGACAATGCTACAATCTCAATGTATGGTCTTCATTTGACCGTAAAGGTTGGAGCAAGTGTGCAAGTGGATATTTCATGGCAGGGCTTTACAAGAGTGCATGCCAAGAGCTGTACTGCTTGGAAGAGTTCAAATGCTGCAAGATGGGAGAGTACAATGGAGAATCGTGGATGGAAAAGCCAGATCTTTCTATCAAGGTCAAAGATACATCAGGACAGTTTAAGCAATGCTCCATGAATGCTATGGACAAATCAGCAACTAGCAGCACATACCAATGCAAATCACTCTCAGACCGTACTAACATGCTGGCACTCGACGCAAAATCATTCAACATCGAAGATAAAACACCACTCAATGTTGCCAAACCTACACCAATCAAAGGCTTCATTCCAGTCATTTGCTCAGCTCATACAACATCATACAAGTGCACCAAATTGCTCACAACAGCTGTATCAACGTCATCTTCCTTCAAAATTGGCTCAGGCTTCTCTTTGGCAGTAAAAGTTGGGGCATCTGTAGAAGTTGGAGCAATGGCATTTGGTACAGGAACGAAATCAACCTTCGCAACAGAAATCACTGGTACAACTTCTCTCAATGTGGAGGCCAGCAAGACAAAAACATATACTATAACGGACAAGACAGACGTCTCAGTTCAAGTGCCAGCCAACACTGAAATCATGATCAACTATCTGAGGTCAAAAGTGGACATTGAATACAAATGGAAAGCAGTGTTTCAACTGTTGGGAAAATATTCTGCAAATTGGAAGAATGGCCAAGAAAAGATGCAAGATGTGACAACTGTTTTGTCTGGGCCGAAGAGAGACATGTATGCATTTGGTAGTTGGAAATATCCAGGTACAGATGTCATCAGGGCTGTTATCACCGACAAATATGGAAAGGAGAAGGGGTCTGGATGTGAACATCAACCAGGGAAGACACAGCCTTGCAACATGTCGGGTTAAGTGATCGCGAAATTTTGATGGCTTTTAAGACGATGAACGGTTGACTTTAACAAACTAAAATATTTACGAAGTTTAAAAAGAAGCAAGTCTTCTTGGGAGTACAGGTGATAGGTAAAAATATATGTTTATCATTATAAAACTGCAAAACCATTGATTCCTTTTCTGTTGTTGTGTCAACCGTCTTTTCAAATTTCACGAGAGATGAACCAGACTAAAGGCTAATCCAATGTAAAATTAGGTGCAAAATTCAATGTGACAAATGAAATGAGCCATTTTTCTTCAAAACACAAAGATTTGATTAAGATACTGATCTTAACGAGCTCTTCTGTGCCCCACATTTGAAAATTCATAGCACCGATTGTACCAAATGGATTCGAAGGATTTCGAAGTGGATACTGCAGAATCCCCTATTGGAAATTACAAAGAGATTCAATTCAAGCTAACTATGACTGGCGTGTTATTGTTGGATTTTGCATATACGGTAGCATGCAATCTTTCTAAAGGGTGTCCCAAAAAAATTGCGCCCTGTTTGTCTGAAGATTGCGAGAAATTGGCAAAAGATTCGCGCTAACATTTTGCATGATGGCGCTCTTCAGATGTTTAATAAAGGTTTGCCACCATCTCCGTAAAGATCCGTTGAAAAATGGTGGAGCTACGACCTTCAGAAGACCAAATTTGCCTGACGACTGAAACCAGAAGTCGGCCATTTTGCCTTACTATTTTGCAGTAATAAGTATCTTCACGTGAGGTAAGAAATAATTTCTGTGATATCAGAAATAGTGGAAGTCTCCGAGAATTATCGGAATTTTCACGAGAGCTATGACATTGGAGGCTGCTGTTTCATTTTCATTCCATAAAGCTATTCATCGCTGCAAAATAGTAAGACAAAATGGCCGACCCCTGACCGCTGAAGGTCATAGCTCCATCATGTTTCAACGGATTTTTATCGGGATTGTTGCAAACTTTAATTGATCATCTGAAGAGCACCATCATGCAAAAGTTTGGCGAGAATTTTTTGCCGTTTTGTCACAATCTTCAGACAAACGGGGCACAATTTTTTTGGGACACCCTGTATTTTCTCTTCAAGTGCCGACAAAACAAACAGATGCACAATAGAGTGAAGATTATGCCAATAGGGGAGAACACTCTACATGATTAATGATCTAATGCTCAAATCGAATGACTAAACAAGGAGACTTTCATAATTTGATATAAATTGCGTAGAGGCCCACCTCCAATCCCAGTAGTTTTGACTGGCAATCAGCACGCTTGCCTAGTGCACATGCTGTGTTGTTAGAGAGCAAGCGCATTAGGCAAGCATGCTGGTTGAAGACCAAAATGACTGCATTGGGGTCAGCCTTAAGAATATGCCTGGCAGCATCCACATAAAGAATCGAATTCAGCTAATAACGAAAGAAGAAAGTAACAAGAAGACACCCCCGTCTAAGTGCCCCGGTGAGAGGTCAGATGTTCACTGGGGTCCTAATTACCGAAAAATATTGTCAAATTTTCACCGGGGAGTTCCAATTATGTAATGAGGACGGCATACTTAATGGCGGGGAACTGTTTCTAATAGGACATATTTTCTCACACTCTCCTTGGGGTTCCCCAAATTGCAGCAGGGGTTTCACTTGTGAGGCATTGTGTACCGGGGAGATTAACGTCTTTTCCGGGGATTTTGCTCAAATTTTCTCACCGAGGAAATCACCGGGGTAGGATGTACCGGAGGATCTTAGACGGGAGTGTAAGAAGGAGAGAAAAAAAGGGTGTGAAACTTGCCTATGGGTGCGCCAAAACTATACCCACTTTTTACAGGCCACGATAAATTGTTCACTGGGCCGACTTCGAAGATTTATGACTTAAAATTTTGCAAAATCCCGAGCTAGATTCTAGGATTTTCTTTTCAAATTTCCTAGTTCACAGTCTTTCAAGACAAAAAAAACGTCAATAAAATTTTCAAAAGACACAGGAAAAAATTATTTATTCGTGCTGGTTTGGGATTCAAAAATCGAATAATTGTAATATGCTGCACGAGCGTTGGTTCTGTCTTGAAAGAAATGGAGGATTACTCTCACTGATACAAAAAAATTTCTTTCCAGTACTAATTCCAATGAATTTATTCTTTGGTACATGTCGTGTTCCTGTATTTGTGTTACGGGAGATTAAAAAAAATTGATCCCCCTTATTCGTGTTACGGGGGATCAAAGAAACTTTGCAAACGCTCTACAGAGGTATTGTTGAGCCGCATTTTCGATACTGTTGTTCTGTTTGGGGCTGCGCCTTTCTAACAGAAATTAGTCCCTTGCAAAAACTTCAAACCGTGCTGCTAGGATTATTACGAATAGCAGCTTTGACGCCCCAAGCAGACCTCTAATCAAAGGGCTGGGATGGAAGACCGTTGGCGAACTGATTACTGGTGAATCTAAGACAATGGTCTTCAAGTCCCTGAATGAGCTGGCTCCACAATACCTCTGTGACCTCTTTAGTATTAAGAAAACTGTTTAAAACAGGGGTTTCTTTTTTTTTATGTAGAATTTTTTTAATATCATTGTACAATTGTACATTTGTTTTGAATATTGTAAATAGGGTTTTATAGTTTAATTTGAGAAATAACTTTTTAATTTACATTTTTAGATCGTAAGTAATGTTTTATCGGAGGGCCCCTTGAAAACTAACTTCTGCTGAAGGGCAACCCTCCATAAAAGAAATGAAAAGAAATGAGATGAAATGAAATGAAATGAAATGAAATGAAATGAAATGAAATGAAAAAGACAAACAAGGATGCATCAAGCAAGCATGGAGCTTTGTAGAATCAGTGACACATGAAACGGCTAGGCATGGCACTTTATTGCAAGTACTAGGGTAAGTTGGGGGTAATTTGAGCCTAAAATGGGCATTTTTCAAATAAACAGAATACCCTTACGAACTTTTTGGAAATATTGAAGATCTTTTTTCATTTTACCTACTTAAAGGCATTGAATCCATATAGATAGCTGAGTGTTAACGCTATTCTGCATTTTGCTGACAAACTGCTGACGGCCCTTTGTTATCGCACAATAGTGCCAAAGTCATTGGCAGTGGAGACCAAAGACTTCTTGATCCTTGCATTACTCTCAAGAATTTCTTTGGTTTAACTTAAATAGCGATTAAATCATAACTTTTGTTTTATGATTGTAAAGAAGTTCATATTGGACATTAGCGCGCTCTTTACGCCTTCAAACCTGTATTTATGACTCCAATGCCATTAAACAACTTGTCGTTCTTGTGAACATATTCCCATTCTTTAATTTCAATTTTGAATAACTTTTTTGAATGTTTTACTTTCCTCACTTTTTTGCGTAATTTCAAACGGTCGGTGGGAAATGTGGGTCTATTCGAGAAAATCAATATCTATTTGATCAGAAGTATTGTAAATTCACAGGAATAAAATTTTCAAATATTTTTATGGATAACTGTGATTTAATTTTCAGATTTTCGAGGCCAAAGACCTGAAACTTGCTAATTTGCACAGACAAACTTAGAAATAAACTGTACCAGCACACAACATTGGAATGCCAAGGCCCAATTCTTAAAAGCGTGGAAATGTAAACAATATTTTCACTTCAAATAATAATTAAGCGAAATCAATCCATTCGGACCTTGCGTTTTTGCATTAAAATGTGAACGGAAGTGTACCTACTCTAACATAATTTTTTATTTATACCATACCTACATTAATTTCAGACATCTTTTTCGTTGTTGTTTTTATTTGGGAGCCATTTTCAATTATTGCACAGAGTGACTTTATAGTTGAAGAACGCCCCAGTAGACCCAAATTACCCCACCTTGAAGAATAATCACAATAAAATCTGCCGAATCGTAAAGAATTACGAGCAACATTTAATCATAAATCAGCAACTAGTGATCAGATTTACTTGAACTCGGTGTCACTCTTTAATTTGAAGTCTCTTCTGTCAAGAATCTTAAAAACAGATCAATTGGATCTATGGCTGCTCCGCAGAAGCCACTCAAACAGCGCACATGTTTTTTGGGACACCCTGTATATGCAAAGAGCCCAACTCTAGGAGGATTTAATTTGTCATAGACATAATTATAGCACTCAGACATACATCTCTTGATAGCAATTTCAATACGATAAAACCAGACAAAGCTTTTGGAACACTCCCATTGATTTTATTCATGACCATTTTTCAATGCTGCCAGGCAATGTTAATCAACAAGGAAAGATATTTGGAAAAGGTGGTCGATCTCCCTCGATCTTAATTATTAATTTTTCCTTCTTTTTATGTCATCACCACAAAGAGCCTAACTCCAGGAGGATTCAATTTGTCATATACATAATTATAGCATTCAGACATGCATCTCTTGATAGCAATTTCAATACAATAAAACCAGACAAAACGTTCTTTGCAAGCACATTTAATTGCATCATTGCAAGGAAGGTTTTTAAGGTGGTTGAATGCATACTGGCTACCAAGCGCCGCAAAAAAATATTCGCCAATTGCATGGCTACTACGAAGAAGCGCCTAACACGATAACACGATGGCCAATTATTTGATCCGGGACTGTTCCTCTCGTGCGACGATCATGGGAACAGTTTAAATTTAATTGTAAGTGCCATACATAGCTGACCATAAGTCCTTAGTAATAACTTTGCCTTTATGTTTGCAAGGCTTCCTTGTGATCCTTATGCTGCAAAGAGGATGCTTGTCAGAGAGCGGAAAATAAAGAATCAATGCGTTCCTCACTGTAGATAATACGTCACAAGCAGAGCCGATGAGAGGTGGGTGAGGCGGGGGGGGGGGGTGGAAAATGTAGGGCCCATAGCCATAGGGACCCATAAATAATAACTCTGTTTTTCAAAATATGGCTTAAAATTTGGATCTCTAGACTATGGCCAGTGATAAAACAGGGCCCCTCAACAATTTCCCAGTGTCATAATGCATCAAAAGTAAAAAGGATGCATAGAAAATGATAGTTTCGAAGGTTTTGTTAAGAGTAGTAACGGTTAATTACACCAACTGAACCATTGAAATGTACCAAGTGAGCTCAGAAAAATTGCCCGCATTGAAAAATTCATAGCACTAAGATGAGAGTACTTAACCGGATATGAATGATTCAAATTCTTGTTAGAGCCGGAAGATGAAACTATGTTATTGATTTTTCTATTGTTCTTATGAGCACTGAGAATATAGATTAATTCGACATTACTAAATTATTTGGTTGCAAAATGAACGCAAATCGGCCAAAACATTAGGAATCTCCTCGCACGGAACAATATGCAAGGCTTCATAAGAAATATATTTTTACACAAATATTGAAGATTTTCAATTCCATAACAATGAATGTGCAGAAAATATCTCTCACCTAAACTTGTGAAAGATTGCATTTTCTTTATTGCTCTGTGCGAGAAATTTCTTTGTGATTCGATCAGATTTGATCAGGTGTTTGAGGCCCCTTTTCCGGCATTTCGCAACCAAGAATTTTTTGTACCGTCGAAATTTCCAGAGCTTATAGAAGCGGAAGAAATTTACAAAATGCTTCAATTTCTCGGCTATCCAGCAAATCTTGTTCCCCTTCAATCCATCAAGTACCCTTAGTGCTATGAATTTTCAAATGTGGGGACTTTCTTCTGGTTCATCCCGTTCGCCGCTCCATGTTTCTATTCAAGAAATGCCTTTCTGGCATGGATGTGTGATATAATAACTGGCCTTGAAGGTGAAAATAGCTAACTGCTAACAAGGCGATTCTAGCAACCTAGAAATTTAAATGTTTTGTCAGGGGAGCATGCCGCCAGTGCCTCTAAATAGTTACGCCTCTGGCGCACGTGAACGCATTCGTAGTAACTTTCGAAATTCGTTTTGCAAGGGCCCATTTGTCTTTCTGAATTCGCAGCCCTGGTTAAAAATGAACGGCCTAATAGCGATAGGCCTTCTACCATATTTTATGCGTTGTAAGAAAGATAGGGTTTTCTAAGGAGCTCATAAAGAGAAATATTTCTTGCGACAAAGATGAGCCACTGGTCGGGTTACAGTTCTGTAGCCTGCGTGCAGACTATACTCAAGGAAAACGTATCGTCTGTGCGACGCCGCTCTTCTCGGGTGGTGCCTGCTTCAGCATTTATTTCGCAATAGTGATGGCTTGTTGTTGTATGTAACAACCAATAACATCGCTTTCCCACGAATCGAGGAAGCAATCAGATTTGAGAAGGGCTGTCATGTGATTAAATCTCAGGCTTCGCTTCGTTTTCTAAGAAAATATAATTGCCAACACAATTCTCTGGAATTTTAAGTATCCTATGGCAGACAATCAACAGACGCTAAGCAGAAAGGGTCATTGAAACGGGTATTGAAATGAAATGCTGACGCATGCAATACACAGAATTGAGCGGCAATGCTCAGATTATACCCTTTCCTTGAGTATTGTCTGCACGTAGGCTACAGTCTTAAAGGAGAATTAAACTTAGATATAAGGTACCGTATGTGAAAACAAAGTCAATTGACTCTGGTGAAACAACGATTAATTTGCAAAAACAAAGACTAATGTCCTGTCTTTGATTCTGCTAGACTATGTGCCCAGCGTGGTCCTTTATCACCGCAGACAGGGTAAAATCGAGATCATAAAATTAATTAAGATTTATATAAAGATTTATATATAACAAAGATTTATATATAGATTTAGCAGTATATTTAGACCGATGAATTTTTAACGGCAAAAATTTTGCTATAAAACAAGAGAAGTGCACCTCATTTTGCATGGAGCAGTTGTCACTGATTCAAAGCAGTCACTGATCTAAAGCAGTCATTTTCTCCAGAGGTAAGCTGAAGTCACAAAGCTATTTTATACTTTGCTTAATTTTTCATATGTTCTTTATAATGCAATGTTGTGGTTTGCTTTTAGATCCTAACACTTTTTGTTAAGGTTCATTTTCTTCGATGTGACGCAAGAAAAGATATCAACATTTGAACTACTGGGTGACCCTGAAAAAGTGACCCAACGCAATCTGTTATAGAAAAAAAGTAAGTGGCCGATTGAAATATTTCAAACGTTCTTCTATCACCAAAAGACTATCCTACATTATGAGTATTTTGCGAAATTTCTTTAAGACAGTAAAGTTCCTGAATTAGAGATTTTGATGAAAAGGGCAGGCGTGAAATGCTCAAAAAGTCATCCAAAAACAGGGAATCGATTTAAAGCCAATTCAGATCTTCAAAAAAATGAAGAGCGGGTTTCACTTTGCCTGAGAATATTTTTATATACCTAGGGACTATGAAATTGTTCTGAAGACTTCCGACTGGGTTTCCTATTCCCAAGTTGAAATAAAACACGCTCCTCGTTGTTTTGTAGAGTTGAAATGGCGGTAAATCAACCCCTTGTTTTTGACGACTTTTAGAGGATTTCAGGCATGCCCTTTTCCTCAAAATCCTTAATTTTGGAAATTTACCGGGCCGAAAAAAATTGCAAAAAGCATAGGCTAGTCTTTTAGCGACAGAACAACGTTTGAATCATTTCAATCGGCCACTTACTTAATTTTCTGTGACAAATTGCGTTGGGTCACTTTTTTTTGGTCACCCGGTATAGTGTCAAAAATACAATCTCTTGATTTCTCATGGTGGCCAGACAAGCGAAAAGATGTCACCCCATGAGTGGCTTTATGATGCAATTGCTTATATACCGGATGTTTCCAAAAATGTACCATGACTTGAGCTATTATTTAGTAAAAATGCGTGGTAGCTATTTAATAAAAATTTTAACAGGAATCTTTTATACAATGCCTAACTTCGATTTCAGTATTTTTATTATTTCTGTGTCTACGTGTATCTAATATCTACCAACGTTTCCCTGAAAAACATGATACCAGAACTGTTTGCGAAGAGTTAAAAACCTTCATCAATAAGATCGTTAAATCTGTAGCTCAAAATCCACAATTATCGAGTTTTTATAACTAATTCCAACTGCACGAAGCTTGAACTCCAAAAAAAGACCCAAGGAAGATATCTGTCTGCTGTGCACGTAAAATGCAAGATTTTTTTACGTGAAGAAAGAATCTATATATCTTATATCTATATTAATATTTTCTGAAGCAAATTTTGTTGTGCGTAAAACTCGAGCACCGTTGCACTGATCCACACAAAACTTTCCAAATATCTTCCTCTTCCCTGTATTCGATGCAATAGAGATTTAGTTTTCTAAATTTCACCCCCGAAACAGGTTAAAAGGCAAATTCAGTGAAATCAAAAGATCCACGGAATCTCCTTTTGCGTACAGGGGAATGATCTTTAGACTTATCAAAATTGCCCGACCATTAGTACATGGGGGCTTTGTCTACTCTCACATTTCATTTGAAAAGGGGGCTGAAGGATCGTCTTCTTTTTCTAGCAAAAATAACTTTGGCTCGAGAGGAGGGCATAAGGGAGTTTCAATGAGAGCTTTAAATGAGAAAGAGAGGTCATTCTTGGCAGCAAGCGACTGAAAATCAAAGGCTCCTATAGTACCTTTGCTCCGGGTTATACACCTTGAAAAACAAAGCATCGGAAATGAGAGAAGATATTAGGCAGCGAGCTAACATGTTGCATTGCGTAGATCTTGAGGGGCTTTAAATTCCATAAGTAGTTAGCGAGAAAAGCATATAAACAGTGAACAAAGGGAGCAATAGAGAGAGAGGAATAGAGGAACAAGGAAGAGCAGGACGTAGTATCTTTCCTGTCTTTGGAAATTGTGAAGAACGCGTTCGAACGCTAGCAAGCATGGAGGGAAATGAACACAGATTAAACCATGCCTATATGATAGGAGTTACTATTTCATAAAGGGAATAGCTATCCAGAATGAAGGACAAGAATAGAGACAGCTACAAGAAATAGCAGGCAGTTTTAAGAAACAAGGCGCAAATATGCAATGTAGGTAAATCGACTAACAATACAAAGAGGTTACAGAGGTCTCGGAGTAGAAGGTCAGATAGGGTTAAATACAAAATACGCTAAAAATCAGCAGCTATCGTTGTGATTGGCAGAGTAGAACTTGTCGTTGTGAACATCACACCCAGATTCAAAACTCTGAATCCGTTGCTGAAAGAAGCAAAAATCTTAAACAATCAAAGAAATTGTCCAGCATGTGAGTAACGCATGGGATTGTGCCAACGATTTATAACAGTTTCACTGGAGGAGGGACAGCAGATGCCATATCGAATAGTCTCAAAACTTCAAAAGATGGGTTTTGGACACCGAATAATTCAGTTGTTTTGGAGAATGAATAAAGTTCAGATTTGAAATATTATTGTAATTTTCGTATTTCTTTCATAAATATCTGTATGTAGATCAAACAACAGTTGTAATAAGATACCAGGTGCGCCAAAATAAACTATGCACGTTTGGCAGGCCACAATAAATCGTACACTGGACCGATTTTAAAGATGTATGACTTAATCTTTAGCAGAAAACCTGAATTAGATTCAAGGACTTTTTTGCAAATTTTTCCGTTTTCAGTTCTTAGAGCCAGAAACGAGTTTCTTAAAATGTTCGTTTTCGAAAACATTGAAAACGATCAAAAAACTTCGATCAAATTTTAAAATATTTAAAATGAATGAACAAAGAAAAAACGTTTTCAGGGGGATTTGGGGGTTTAGTACGAACTCTCGTATAGCAGATTACAATTGGTCGATTTCTAAATCGCAAATCACCTCGAACAAGTTCTCTCTTTGTCCATTCATGTCGATTCTTCAGAAAACTTGATCGATGTTTTTTTATCTTTCTAGAATCAAAATTTTACGAAACGCGCTTCTAGCTCTAAAAACTGAAAATGAAAAAAATTGCAAAAATTTTCACTATCTAATTCAGTCATTCTGCTAACAATTAAGTCATAAATCTTCAAAATCGGTGGAGTGTACGATTTATTGTGGACTGCCAAACGTGCATGGTTTATTTTGGAGCACCCGGTAGAAAAAACATTTTCTCGCGCATCGCACAGTTTATAGATTTGTTCGCATGTACTAAAGAGCTCTACAGAATGTCAATACGAGCAATGTGGCAATAGCCCGCGTTCCAGACCACTTGGAAAGGAAAGTGGTCTGTGTAACCAAGCACTAATCCGTGTTCAGACGATGAATTGAATTGCGAAATGATTAAGGGAATTCTTTCACGGATCTGATTGGCTGCAATGAAGTCAGTGATCAACACAACGGATGTCTTTGTGAACATGTGTGTTTAAAACAAACCAGGGCTGATTGTTATCACTTTGCACGGGCGTAAAAACTCAGTAGGACTAGCAGGCATTCAAATCTCCTATTCTTTCATCGTAAAAAGTCAATAGGATTAGCAGACATTAAAATTTTCTATTCTTTGTATTGTAATGTGAGTTCTTCACATGAGACAGGCTTTTCCTTTTGATAACAAAACAAATAGTGATTATGCGAATTATTAGTTGCATATATTAATTTTTCTTCAGATTCCGAAGAAAATTTGTGAACACGGATTAGTGCTTGGTTACACAGACCACTTTCCTTCTCAAGTGGTCTGGAACACAGGCTATGTGGCAAATTAAACCTCAAGGGGGGGGGGTGGGGGTGGAATCCGCCCAGCATGTGGATTAGGGTTAAATAGTTATAAAACTAACATTACGACCACTGGTACGCGGTTGCTGGTAGTCAGACTAAGGTTTCGGGTTGAGGTTAATATGGCCTCTAAAGTGCCATATAGAATAATTTTCAGAGTCCAGAAAGAGGTGAAACCTTACTCCGGCTGGCAATTCTATAAGTTAAAACTTCCTCATTTTATAAAATCAAATAACAAGATATTTAGAACCTTTGCCTACCCCGCGGTAAGCATTCTATACACATTCTCTCATAGACTGTAAAACTATTTACAAAAGTCACACATACTGTACCAACTAAACTCATTTCATTTAAAGGGAATCTAAGCATATATAAGCCCATGATAAAAATAGCTGTGGAAAGACAATAGACTACCACACGTGCCGCACCATATTTGGGTAACTGATCTACGTCAGCAGGAAATACTGAAATCTGATAGGCTAGAAATTGATTGCAAGTGGCTTGAGCCACTGTTATATGCTTACATTCCCTTTAAATGAAATGAGTTTGTAAGAATATCATCAAATCCGTGAAGCTACTTATATACACGTTACATCAACGCTGCAAACGTTACTTGCAAGTTCTTTTAAAACCACGGAACTCTGGAACTCTTTCTCTTCATTCTTGAAATTACATTAGACTCATTTTTATTGTCTTTCCAAAACAAAGCTGTTAATGGAGATCGTATATGCACTTTAAATCGCTCTGTTATGGTCAAAAGATTGGCTGTGGGAGCATTTTCTGCACTCCCCCCCCCCCCCCATCCCATTGGAATAGCGTTAAGTTTGTGATACTACCACGAAATATGTCTGCTAAATGGACTTAAATCTACTTTTCTACAGATTTAAGATGCTGATTTCATGACTTTTGGGTATGTAGGGTCAGATAGAAATTATTTCTGTGGATTGATGCGTTGTACCACTGCCTGAACACCCCTAGCCTAAATATACCTGAGCACCCTCCACCTGGGTTTTTTGCTCCTTTTGCTTCGTGATAATGAATATTTACCACCGGAATCATTTTATCTGGCCGAAAGGCCTCTTTTATCTGGCTTTCTTGTGAAATGCCTATATTTCTTATGCATGCCTACTTTTAATGGCCCCTTTCCGCAATCAGAAATCACGAGCCCCGGGGGGGTTACTTGACCAGGTTTTGGTCGAGGACGTGCCATCGAAGCTTCAAAAACATACCCGTTCCTTATACCAATTTCCGAAAAAGCATACCCGACTTTATACCAATTTTCAGAAAAAGTACACCCGACCTTATACCAATTTTCCGAAAATGTATATCCGATCTTATACTTTAACCAAAATCGTGAAAATCGATACCGTTCCTTATACCAAAATCGTGAAAATCGATACCATTCCTTATACTAAAATAGCGAAAATCGATACCCTTCCCGATGGCACGTCCCCGTACCAAAAATATGTGAAGTACCCCCGACCCCCCCTCCCCGGGTCATGAGCTTCCCACTTAGATTCCAGGTCCGAGTAATAAATGGAAGCAAAGTTGTAGATTGTATATCAACGAAATCTTTCATCTCAATCAAATTATAATCTTATCAATTTTGTCTTTCATTCCAGAAATTCAAGATGTATTTTCAGAACGCCATGCTGCTGATAACAATGCTGTTGCCCCTGGCAATATCAGCTCCTGCCGAGGGAGGTAAAAGAAAACGATCAGCAAGCTCCTACGCAGTAGAATCATGTTTCTCCTCATTTGCATCAGCTCTTAGCAAACAGATGGGAGGCCATAACTCAAATGTCAAATGTCAGGAAACATGCCGGGATGAAGGTTACATATTGGCTGCTACAAAAGGAGACCAATGTCAGTGTGGAAATATTTACCCAAAAGGCCACAAAGTGAATGACAGTCAATGCACTACTAGATGTCGATCCTGGTCAGCATGTAATGGAGTACAGAGCTGCTGTGGTGGACCGAGTGCATACACTGTCAGTGTCGTTGGCAATATTGATGTCGCAAAGCAGGCTCTACGCAGACTCAGTCATGAGTGGCAAACGAACACGGGGTATCGCAATTACATGAAGGGACTGGTCACATTTCCAAGTCCTCAAACCAAACAGGCCGATTGGCAAGCTTCCATGGACCGTGAGGGATGGTCTTTCTGTGAAACTGGCAAATACATGACTGGAATGTACAGAAGTGATAGGACGAATGGTGACGAAAGAATAGGCCGAATCGAATTTGCAGAATGCCGCGATGCACCTAGCTATCTGTACCCTGCAAAAGAGGACATGGATTGCTACGGTGCCGACTGGTGGTCAAGTTTCAATAGTGAAGGTTGGTCTAAATGCAAAAATGGCTACTACATGGCAGGCTTCTACAATTCCAATGGAAAAGAATTGAAAAATATTGAAGAATCAAAATGTTGTCGCCCGAAAAATCAAAAGAAGCAATGGGGACAATGCTACAATCTCGATGTGTGGACTTCATTTAACAATAAAGGTTGGAGCAAGTGTGCAAGTGGATATTTCATGGCAGGGCTTTACAGGAGTGGATGTCAACAGCTGTTCTGCTTGGAAGAGTTCAAATGCTGCAAGATGGGAGAGTACAATGGAGAATCGTGGATGGAAAAGCCAGATCTTTCTATCAGGGTCAAAGATACATCAGGACAGTTTAAGCAATGCTCCATGAATGCTATGGACAAATCAGCAGCTAGCAGCACATACCAATGCAAATCACTCTCAGACCGTACTAACATGCTGGAACTCGACGCAAAATCATTCAATATCGAAGATGAAACCCCACTCAATGTTGCAAAACCTACACCAATCAAAGGCTTCACTCCAGTCATTTGCTCAGCTTATACATCATCATACAAGTGCACCAAATGGCTCATAGCAGCTATATCAACGTCATCTTCCTTCACAATTGGCTCAGGCTTCTCTTTGGCAGTAAAAGTTGGGGGATCTGTTGAAGTTGGAGCAATGGTATTTGGTACAGGAACGAAAACTACATTCACAGCAGAAGTCGCTGCTACAACTTCTTTGAATGTAGAGTCCTCCAAGACAAAAACATATACGACAACGGACAAGACAGACGTCTCAGTTCAAGTACCAGTCAACACTGAAGTCATGATCAACTATCTGAGGTCAAAAGTGGACATTGAATACAAGTGGAAAGCAGTGTTTCAACTATTGGGAAAATATTCTGCAAAATGGAAGAATGGCCAAGAAAAGATGCAAGATGTGACAACTGCTCTGTCTGGGTCGAAGAGAGATATGTATGCTTTTGGCAGTTGGAAATATCCAGGTACAGATGTCATCAGAGTTGTTATCACCGACAAATATGGAAAGGAGAAGGAAACTGGATGTGACCATGAACCAGGGCTGACACAGCCTTGCAACATGTAGGGTTAAGTTATGGACGAAATTTTGATAGCCTTTAAGACAATGAACGCTTCACTATAAGAAACTAAATAAACATGAAATTTGAATAGGAACAAGTCTTCTTGGGAGTACAGGTGATGGGTAAAATTGTATGTTGATAATTATGAAACTGCAGGATCATTGATTTCATCTCTATTCCTGTGTCAACCATCTTTTCATATTTCTCGAGAGATGAGCCAGAAAAAAAGCAAATTCAATGTAAAATTAGGTGTCAAATTCAAGATGACCAATAAATTGAACCTTTTTTCAAAACCAAAACAATTTAATTAAGGTACTGATCTTCTGTGCCTCACTTTTAAAAATTCATAGCTCCGAGTGTACTGAATGGATTTGAATGAATTGGTCGTGGATACTGCAGGATACTACTATTTGAAATTACATAGAGGTCCAAGTAAACTCTAATTGGCTTGTTATTGTTGGAGTTTGTACAGGGTGTGCCAAAAAATTGTGCCTCGTTTGTCTGAAGATTGTGACAAAACGGCAAAAGAATCTCGCCAATCTTTTAAATGGTGGTGCTCTTCAGATGTTCAATTAAAATTTGCCACCATCCCCATGAAAATCCGTTGAAAAATGATGGAGCTATGACCTTCAGGAGACCAAATTTTCACGATCACTGAAACCAGCAGTCGGCCATTTTGTCTTACTATTTTGCAGAGATAAATAGCTTCATGGAATGAAAATGAAACAGCGGCCTCCAATGTCATAGCTCTCGTGAAAATTCAGATAATCCTCGTAGAGTTCCACTATTTCTGACATCACAGAAAATATTTCTTACCTCACGTGAAGATACTTATCACTGCAAAATAGTAAGACAAAATGGCCGACCGCTGGTTTCCGAAATCAGGCAAATTAGGTCTTCTGAAGGTCATAGCTCCATTATTTTTCAACGGATTTTACGGGAATGGTGGCAAACTTTGATTGAACATCTCAAGAGCACCATCATGCAAAAGTTTGGCGAGAATCATTTGCCGTTTTGTCGCAATCTTCAGACAAACGAGGCACAATCTTTTTGGGACACCCTGTATATACCGTAGCTTGCAAAACAAAGGCAGATTTTGCAATACAATAGCAACGGTTGCATTTGATTGACACCTGAATTCAAAGCGATTAGCGACTGCAGATAAAGGG
This sequence comes from Aurelia coerulea, assembly GCA_039566865.1. Classification (NCBI taxonomy): domain Eukaryota; kingdom Metazoa; phylum Cnidaria; class Scyphozoa; order Semaeostomeae; family Ulmaridae; genus Aurelia; species Aurelia coerulea. Next base: position 24,205,874 of record CM076946.1, read on the forward strand.
AATTCTCTCAACCAGTTATTCAAAACAAACCAAGCCGCAAAGGTTTCCCCGAAACTAGTACGGCAAAGTCTCGTCTTGTGCAAGTGAAGGGTGGTTTTTGAGAGAAGTTACGTGCTTATAACGAAAGTAGAAGGGTAAATCTAAAGTTCTGTCTGGCAGATTTTTTTTTAATTTGATTCAGGAGCCGAATAGAGGACATTATTAATTCTGGCGTATTTAGGGCTTAAATGAAACCATGAAACGATTACAAAACAGCTCCTGAATCAAATAAACAAAATCCGCCAGACAGAACTTTAGATATATCCTTCTTCCTTCGTTATAAGCACGTAACTTCTCTTAAAAACCACCTTTCCCTTGCACAAGGCGAGAATTTGCCCTATTAGTTTCGGAGAAACCTTTGCCGCTTGGTTTGTTTTGAATTACTGGTTGAGAGATTTTCCTTTGTCTACAATCGCTAATCGCTTTGAATTGAAGTGTTGATCAAACGCACATTTTGCTATTGTATTACTTAATCTGCCCTTGTTAGCTTGCCATCTTTCTATTTGTCTTCGAGTAAGTGCCTAGAACTCGTACCCAGCCCCCACTGTGCAGGTCAAATTTATAGCTGTAAAGATTTATATTTACTATGGTGAAGGAAGCCACGAGGTAGACGGCAATCTGCCAAACATGAACTCCGTTCTCAATAGGGATTAGAGTCGTTACTCAGCACATGACGAAAATAAATCGAACAATTTCGGCTCGGAAACAAATGCCAATTAAGGCAATTAACGCTAGGAAAGCGGCGTCTAGCTGCCGTGAGAAGAAAAGATGCTTGCCAAAAAGGAGTCAGAGGTAAAACACGAATTCAGCGCGGCAATATAATAAGATCAAAATATATCTCAACCAATGATATCCTAGTTCGTGTCCTCGTGACCGAAATGTAACAAAGATTTGGTCACGTGTGATATCTGGGCCAATCTTCTTGTCTTTATTCAATTACAGTTGACTAAAATCATGTCACAAGCTCAATTTTATTCATTCCTCTGCCAACCAAGCAATAACTAGCACAAAGTTAATTCCCATCCCTTTCCCACCCTCGTAAGTAATAGGTAATATGGTGCATAGATACAAGTCTTGTGACTCTTTACAGTAGCCGGCAGAATTTATTCGATATATTTTATAACGAGTCATGCTACTGTTACTGACTTTGATACTCATTATGGACAATCATTTGAAAAAACATTTATGAGAACATTTAGATATTGTATTCGCAAATGTGTAAACGATTTCTACAAAATTTTGTAGCTTGAGATGTCCTATCTTGCGGCGCATGTGTCCTTCGTAACACATTATTCCCATAGACCTCTTCAAAAACACAGAGAAATAAGAAAATCGTTCAAATTATTACAAAATGTTTGCCCGCTGCTCATGGAGGATTGCTTACTGAGACCAGTGCGAATCACTGGTGCACGTCGTGACTTACGTGTCAAACCGCCAATCACCAGTATGCGACCCCCCACAGTAGTTGGAGTAGGTAGGATTTCTACCGGTGCGAATCACTGGTGCACGTCGTGACTTACGTTTTATCAGTGATCTAAACTCCCCGATAAAAAACTTTACTTCTATTATAATTTTCACTGGGTATTAACCTTCTGTCCACGCAGGGGGTGGATCGATAGAAGGGGCGTACACCGTCACGGCTCCTTTCCGCGGAGGAGTTGTTTTTCAAAATACAAAGAGGACATTTGCGCCACAAGATACATCTCCATACCCCATTTATCGTTGTTTATTATTTTTAGATCGTAGTCTGTAGTTGGTTTTGATTAATAGGCCCATCGAAAGAAAATGATTGCACTTTGGCTAAGCAAGGTTTTATTCTCTAGATTTCAATCTTTACAAGAAATCACCAACTTTCGTATGCTATTCCTGAAATAAAGAGACTCCTCTCCTCAGCAAAAGAACGAACGTAAATTACGGAGCTGAAGAGATTAATAGGGGAGAAAACTCAACATAATGATAATGAATGATCTACTGCTAAAATCGAAAGACTAAACAAGAAGATTGTCATAGTGTGACATAAATTGCGTAGGGACCAACCTCTACTTATAGTAGTTTTGGTTGGTGATCAGCTCGCTTGCATAGAGCACATGCTCTGCTGTTAGAGAGCACGCGCATTAGCCAAGGGTGCTGGTTGACGTCCAAAACTACTGTAGTTGTGGTCAGCCTTAGGGCCTGAGTACTTGGAAGTTTTCACAATAGGACTGGGATTTCAGCCCTCCTACCCGAGGTGAAAAATATTCTCGATTACATGGGAGTTTTCAACCCAGGGCTTAAATCTGTCGCCACGTGTCAAGTTAGTTTTTCAATTGTAAAAACAGATCACTATTTTTATGACGTCTGTGCATCCGATGTAAGACGACAATTAAGAGGCCCTTTACATGAGAAATTTCAACCCGGGTTGAGTTGAACACGGGTTGCGTTTCAACTCGGTTGACGGTGTAAGCCTTCATCGCGTTTACATGAAGGAGGCCGAGTTGAAACTCAACACGGGTTCAACTCAACTCGGCAACTCAACCCGTGTTGAAATTTCAATACGGGTTGAAATTCTCATGTAAACGCAATATTTTTTCAACTCGGGGCGAGATTAGAATGCGAACAAAGGAGATCGAATCTATTTCCGCAATCATTCAAATATTTGAGTCGGCAGGTGTAAAACACAGGTTCACAGGTTGACAGGTTTGACAGGTTTACAGGTTCCAGGTTGACAGGTCACCAGGTTGACAGGTTACTAGGTTTACAGGTTGGAAAAATGCAGGTTGACAGGTTAGAGCACAATAGTCAACTTTAGAAAATTTCTGTGGAATGCAAAATATTTCTTGAGAAATCAAATCATTTTGCCCATATATGACATGACTAATTTCGCTACAAACAATTTGCATTTAGCAGTTTTCTTCATTGTGATATCAACTTAAAGATACACTGTTGTGGCACTGATTGGATGACTAAGACAATACAAAAGAATATAATTAATCAAGCTTCAGTGGTTACGCTGTACACTGAAATTCACGAAGGTGATAACAATCTAACTCTCTATTCTCAAACAAAGTTTTTTTGGTAGAAGTTATAACATATAATATATATATACATAAAAAATATTTATAAAAATACCGTAAGACAATGGAAGGGAAAAGTGTGACGTTAAGGTGACGTAATTCTGTCAGGGTTGCGTCGTGGGCATAGAGCCGGTCTGCGTTTGGGACATTGAGTCGCGTGGGCTAGACATTATACAGGTTACATCACCACACTGATCTGGATATCAATGAAGCACACTTGCTGTATAAGTGTGGCCGAGATAGCTCAGTCGGTAGAGCAACTGCCTAGAATGCAGAAGGTCGCGAGTTCAAATCTCGCTCTCGTCACTCTTTTTCCATTTTTCCATTTGTCGAAAAATTTACCAAATTACTCAAACAAAGTATGACAGAAGAGCATAAAGGCTTGGTAATTATTCAGAGGCCAGGGGGTGTTGTTACTTCTTTCAACATTACGACTGACCAATCACATCCTCGACAGTGTGCCTTTAAAAGGAATACACAATGGTAAGTAGGCTTCTCTATAAATAGGCCAAAGGAAGCACTTATACACAGCATTGCCTCTTTGCTATCCATGTGTTCATGGCGCTTGTGTAACATCAATTTGAATGGGATATTTTTAGATTGTGTTGCTCTTTGCAAGTGCAAGCTTTTAACCTTGCACACACCATTTAAGCATCTTAAAAGTACACATCCTTTAGCATTGAAACAAATGTTAACAAAACATACATAGACTATCTCTGCATAAAAATATGGTAAGGACTTATGATAAACATTCATTTTATCAATTGCATAGGGGAAATCACTTCTGTAAAATGATAAAGTGTTCATTAAGTCCTTTTAGAGGAGGAGCTTCATAGAATTACCTTGACCCCAGCAAATATTGTTACATTGGTTGGGATTTCCTTTGCTTCGAGAATATTTTCCACACAAGTTCTGTAAAGCAATTTATTTGTTTTAACAAATTAAAACACTTTCTGGTGCCTGAGCTTCTCAGAATTTTGATAACCTCACAGTTACTTATTAAAAAATAGACTTTTTTCAAATCACAGATGCAGGAGACTATCTGAATATTGGTGAACAAAACATAAAATCTTAAAACTTGAACCTGTAAACCTATCAAACCTGTCGACCTGTTAACCTGTGCTTTACACCTGCCGTATTTGAGTGGGCTCGCATTCCTTCTTCTATTGTTGCAGCCATGTGACCTAATCTCAACCCGTGTTGAGATTTCATGTAAACACAAGGCAAAATAAGCAATGCTGTTAAAACTCAACCCGTGTTGAAACTCAATACGGGTTGAAATTTATTATGTAAAGGCCCTCTAAGTTTGAGTTTCAACCCAGGGCTGAACATTTCTCGTGGAATCGAACAAAGCAATTTACAAGTCGTTTACCAGAGAGGGGAGCTGGAATCTTACCTCGAGGTAGGAGGGTTGAAATCCCAGCCATATGGTGAAAACTCCCATGTAATCAGGTCCTTAAGAATAAGCCTAGCAGTATCCACGACAAGAATCGAATTCTTTAATCCTATCTGACCTGGGTGTTTTAAAACGCTCAATGCCTCAAAGGATTCCGCCCTCCTGTTTATCTTTGTTGTCATAAGAGATATGGCAACCAAAATTGGCACAAAGGTAGTTCATTATATAAAAAATGAAAAATTGACATTATAATTCAATTAGCGATGTTGTTGTTGTTGCTGGAGCATGATGATCAGTATGATGTCATATGACGTCATATAAATGAAAGCTTGGGAAAAGGTCATGAAACTTAACTTTTCATAAATGTTTCATAAATGTTCACGGGTGAGTGGCCGAGTGGCTTAAACAGATTCCGTCAGGTGACTGAAGTTAAGCTCGCTCGAGTGAGGTCAAACTCCGGATGGGTGAACTCTAAGGCCTGACCTCGCAACTCACCTCGCGCCGTCCTTCAGAAGGGACGTTAAACTAGGGGTTCCATGTCTGGATGCAGCATGCATAGTGGGTGTAAATTAGCTTTAAATAGCTAGAAACCTTATCAGCCCACTTAAAATAAATTACTACTACTACTACTACTACTACTTCATAAAGAAATGAAAGATATGGATTAACCCTATTCTACATGGGGGGTGGGGCAAAGGCCCCCCAGCCATACTTCCTGTAATTACTCTTAAACTAAGCATGATAAAACACTGGAACTTGGGTGACTTTTAATAAAATTTAATATTGCATCACAATAACAATAATTCAGTGTTATATAATTGGTCACGTGACTATGACATGCCCATATTTGGCAACAGGTCTCTCAGAAAATCAGTAAAACATGTATAACTTTTCTCGTACACATCTTATTTCAATGCAATTGGTACCAATCAATTTGTCTTGAAGTCTACTTTCATTTGATATATAACTTTTTGTCTTTTGCTGAAATCAGCAAAATTTAAGATCTATGAAGTCATACTTATATACCGGGTGTCCCAAAAAAAAGGTAACAGATTTGATTGGGGCTAGCGATAATAATTTAAGTTGCATCGACCCCTGATAAGTTTTAAGTACTCTTAGATAGTTAACTTGCAGATTGATACCTTATTTGTTGATATTGGTGCATCAAGAGTTGGAATATTAATCTTGAAAGTCCAAATTTGCCTCCTACTCCAAACCAGAGCTTTTGGAGTTTGGCCTAAGCCGTTAACTCGCTGTGATGTGGAATCTCCTCAATCATAGCCAAGTACAAACAAGAAACCTCGTACTCAGGAACACATTTTAGTGGAAATCTGCCTTTGACCTTCACAATCAGATTCAAGAATGTAGCCCCGAAGAGACCCCTTTCTTGATTCTACAAAAACTTTGAATTACACCTGACTGAGAAAAGTTATTCATCAGCGAAATAAGTCCCGTAGGCTTTAACGCATAGACCATCTTGCAATCTTCATTGCTTGAATGAAATGTTTTTTTTGCATCATCTCTCACTAAATTATTACGAAACAAGCAATCGTATATGCCCAAGGAAACATAAAAATGCTCATTCGTGCTTGGCTTGGTGTACTTTTGTAAATGCACTTTGACTGGAGAAAAATATTCCTTGGTGACTATATTCATTAATTTGTTTGTTAGTTTTCAGTTTTTTACGTTCTTTTCAAACGGGTACCCAAAGGACCGATCCTTGGCCGAAAATGTCTTTGACTGAGGAGATTCTCCTAACCAGCGCGTTAGCAGTTTAGGCCAAAACCCAAAAGCTCTGGTTTGTAGATGGACGCAAATTTTGGCTTTCGAGATTAATATTTCAACTCTTGATGAGCCAATCTCAACAAACGAGGTATTAATCTTCAAGTTAACTATCAAAGAGTACTCCAAAACTTATTTGGGATCGATTCGACTTATACTCTCATCGCTAGTCCCCATCAAATCTGTTACCTTTTTTTGGGACACCCGGTATGACGTCATATTCATGATAAACATATGAAATAATTAGTGTATTATGATCAAAATTGACTAATCAACAATTCAAGATCAATTTCATATGGTTGTTATTACTAAAAACGTATTTAAAATGCCAATAAAGCATCAACTAATTTGTTTAGGTATCAACAATGGCTTTGATTGACAGCTTTGATAACAATAGAATTCCAAAAATTAAATTTTTGACAGTTTTCATTAAGAACACTCAACATGTATCATATTCATAACTTTAAAGTTATTCATTGACTATTTTTGGTTGAAAATATTACGTTTTTAGGAGGAGAGCCAAAATCAGAAAATTTCCATTTTTTTGCGTTGTCTAGCAACGGATCATGTGATCAATTAGCATATGATGTTATTTTTAGAATCATAATTGCTTGGTAATCATGGGTACCAAGTTGCGTTGCCATAGGCACTACGGTTGCTTAGAAAATCTGGGGGGCCTTTTTAGCCCCCCCCCCCCCCCTCATGAGAAAGTGGTGCTTGATTTACCCCTGTAGAATAGGGTTAAAACATATATAAATTTACAAATTAGACTTAATTGAACCAATTAAACATGATTAAGGGAGACACAAAGCATGTTTTTCACAGAGTACCGAATAAAAAATTTGTAGCCACGGAGACAAGGCTAAAATAGAATATCCAAATTGTTACAATTTTATTGCTCTATGATACAAAGTTAAACTTCAAAATCTAAGAGGCCTGCTGCATACATGGAAAACGGTGTAAACAAAAATGTACTAGGGGTGGGCGGAATCGGCCCCCCTCCGGGTCAGATAGTGTTAGTGCCAAAGTATTTTTGTGATTTTTCTCCCGTTCAGGGGCGGATACAGCCGGAGGTTGACTGGGAGAAGGGGCTAACCAACAGGAAGGGTGCCGAAGGTGCTCGTAGAATTATGAGCATCTGGTTAGGAACAATTCTTGGAATTTAGAAGATCACAAAATATATCTTTTTTATGCTTTTAACGTTATTATTCTGCAACCGTTACATAGCAAAATCAGCTAATAACGAAAGAAAAGAACGAGAAACAGAGACAAAAAAGGGGTAAAGCTGGCCTCCTGCGTTTTTGCGTTAAGATATGAACGGAAGTGTACCTACTCTAACATTACTTTTTATTTATACCATACCTACATTAATTTCAGACATCTTTTTCGTTGTTGTTTTTATTTGGGAGCAATTTTCAATTCTGGCTTAACGCGACTAGTTAAACAAAACCCCAGTAAACCAAAATTACTTCACCTTGAAAAATAATCGCAATAAAATCTGCCGAATCGCAAAAGAATTGCGAACAACATTTAACACCTTTCCAAATAATTGAACTTGAGATCCATGGTGATTTGTTCAAAAAGATATCATACATTAGCATGAATCGAGAGTTTGCTACGCTGTCAGATCATAATGAAAGTCTAGGCTGGAGAAAATCTGGAAATTGAAGGTCTAGGAACAGCATCCAATAATTCTTCGACGCCACTTAAACGATTCCTGAAAGAATAAATTTCATCATCCAGTGATGCATTCAGCCAGCTTATTCCATTCAACCCAAATTTCTTGAAAGTACGTCATAAGCCCGAGAGTTTCGAAGATTCTGAGGTAGCTGCGACTCACATCAAGGGTGTTAGGACACGGATATTTTAATTGCGTATTTATTTACCTTGTTTTGATCTTCGTCTTGTTTTCTTGTCTTGTTTCTTCTCTGTTCTGTTTCCTCTTGCTGATGTAAATGCCTCGTGTTATTTGAATATATCTTCCTTGTATTCCTGTGTCTTAGCGCGCCTTCGTAGAAGAAAGATTTTTAAACCACAATGCCATATTAAATATTAAATATGGCATTGTGGTTTAAAAATCTTTCTTCTACGAAGGCGCGCTAAGACACAGGAATACAAGGAAGATATATTCAAATAACACGAGGCATTTACATCAGCAAGAGGAAACAGAACAGAGAAGAAACAAGACAAGAAAACAAGACGAAGATCAAAACAAGGCAAATAAATACGCAATTAAAATATCCGTGTCCTAACACCCTTGGAATGAACAAGGAGAATACTTTCCTCTAGTGGTTTGGTTTTTTACTTTGCCTGGTTTTTTGCATGATATTTTTCAGACTGACCTTGGCGGCGCTTTTCGGTCAGTGGCCGGTGGTTTTTGGGCAGTAGGTTCACAATGCAGAATATGCCAAGAAATTGTAAGAAATTTTCAGTACTGGCCAAAATTCTTAGTCTCTTGCCTATAAGAATACGTGAATCGTGAATTACTTGTTTTTGTTCTTGCTAAGTAACTTGAGTGCCCTCCAAATGAAAATAGATTAACTTTACACTTCCGGCATTAAAAAAGATTCATAGAAGTGTTTCTTGGCAAAAGTGTTCAAAACTTTAGCGAACGACCAGCCCAAGACCTTAGTTTCTTATAAAATGAGTGCATTTCTTTGTGAGTAAAATCATTATATGATCACTTTTGCTTTTGGTCACTCAGAACCCACAACCATTGTATTCAGGCTTTGGAAGAGATCATCACTATATCCACAAACAGTCACAGTAGCTTACCAAGTTTAGCTACCAATTACTAAATGATATACGAGACATTGTTCCAATCCAGGCAAGTTAGAGCATGCACATTTCGTTACAATGTATTTTCTTCTCCTGGAACAAATAAGATGTCAAGAAAATCATGTCAATAATTTGGGATTATATCTCTGAAGTTAGAAGTCATATTAGAAAGGAAACTGGTCCTGCAAAACGTCAGTAGTCTGTCGCGGAAGCATAAGGATTCATACATCAAAAGCCAAATTTCTAGAAAACCCTAGAAATCCCTTATAAAAACTTTGCTACCTGTATTTCCAAAACAAGCAGCATAAAAGAGCGCTCTGGATTGGCTCTTGAACACTATCTCTATTGTTCTTGTATTACCAACATGATTGAAACAATGAAAAAAGGCACTAAATTGAAATTGTTTGCTTCAAATTGACTTGATATCATCAAATACATGTGTAAGCATAATTTGGCATATATTTTGATTAATATCTGCAACAATTAAAGAAAAGTATACAAATTTTGCTGACTACACAGTAAAACATTGGTTGCCATGGTTACGGTGCTATATTTAGAATCTTGAAGTTGTCAACATTCGATAGAGTATAGATATGAAGTCAAAGTAGCGGAATCTTGGCATCCTGCTTTGCGTATTTTGGCATTGGCAATAGAAGTTTGCTTGCCCCCCCCCCTGCTGTGAGATAGGTTAAACTTCGAGTTTTGTCTATAGAAAATGCATGCGATGCTAAATCATGCTTTATCCCTCGTCTACCACCCGTCTACATTGATGAGTTTTTGGCATACCATTCTAAAACTCAAATAAATTGAATATAAAGCTCCGGCCAAATGATCCTACATCTCACCCAACATTTCGCCCAACATTATTTCCACAAAAAGAACTATAGACCAGTAACAGTATTATCTTCAGTCTCCAAAGTTGTTGAGAGATTTTGGACTAATCAAATGCTACGGCTACCTTTTGTCAACGAGTTTCTCTCGCCTAGCCTTTGCGCCCATCGACAGGGTTACAATGCTCAGCATGCTTTGCTGAAATAGGTAGAGACCTGTAAGAAAATCTTAGACAATAGAGGTTTTATCGGAGCAGTCCTTATGGACTTATCCAAGACTTTCGACTGCCTCAACAATGAACTCTTGCTTGCTACTTTGAACGCATATGGCTTTAGTAAAAATGCAATACAGATGGTGTACAGTTTACTAGCAGGTAGAAAGCAACGAGTCAAAATAAATGGTTCATTCAGCTCTTGGAAAGAAATGAAATTAGGTGTCCCCCAAGGATCAGTCCTGGGGCCTCTTCTTTTTAATATATTTATCAATTGTAGCTTCCTTTTGTTCAATGAGACTGAAATCTGTAATTATGCAGATGATACAACAATCTATTGGTCTCATCAAGAGTTACGGGAAGTTATTCTAAAGCTAGAAAATGATACTGTAGAACTGAGCAATTGGTTTGAACAAAACTGCGTGAAATTAAACGAGGAGAAATGCCATCTCCTTGCATTTGGGGGTTTCCTCTGCCATTAAAGAGAGTAAAGAAGAAAAATTGTTAGGCGTTGTAATTGACCAAAAGCTAAATTTCAAGCAACACGTGAACATTGTTTGTACGAAAGCATGCCAGAAGCTACATGCTCTTGCAAGGGCCTCTACATATATGCCCGAAGAAAAAATCAGAAAAGTAATGAGAGCTTTCATAATGTCACAATTAAGTTATTGTCCATTGATATAAATGTTTCATAATAGACGAGTTAACGCAAAAATTAATTCCATTCACGAAAGAGCATTACGAATAGCGTATCATGATCGGACCTCAAGTTTTGAAGAATTGCTAATTACAGACCATCATTCAGTCTCCATTCATCAACGAAATCTACAGTTGCTTGTCACTGAAATTTACCGAACAAGGATGAATTTAAAATCCTTATTTAATGAAAGAAATTTTCGCGGAGAGAGAAATACATTACAACTTGAGAGTTACGAGCAACATCTATGCACGCAAACCTAGGACTACAGCCTATGGGTTAGAAACTGTGAGTTTTCTGGGCCAGAATCTCAGGCGAGATTTGCCATTGTATTGGCCATTGCATATAAATGAGTCCCGATCTGTAGAGTATTTTAAAAGGGAAATTAAGTTTTGGAATTTTTCATGCAACTGTACATTGTGTAAGGATTGTAAGGATTTCATTGTAACTTTAGGTTATATTTAGGTTACATTTTTGTATCAATAATGGTTGGCAATAATTAGCCTAGTGCTATACACTACGCCAAAAGAAGTAGAGTAGCGTCGCCCATTATGGCTGGTCGCCCATTATGGCCGGCTAGCAAGAGAAATTAAATTTCAGGGGACTGACGACTAGTAATTAAATTGCAATTGCGCGGAAAATCTTTGCTGACATCTGTTTTATCATGATTTGACCTTCACTGAAGTTTCAGTTCATTTGCATTGAAACCCGACGAGATGGTTTGTGTATATCTCTAATTGATTCTTTCAAATATTGTAAATTTCATGATTCTATTTACATTCCTTCCTTCTTTTTCGTTCGCTCAGTACCTTGCGGTTTGATATTTTTCAAATATTCTTTGATTTTTCAGAAGTCCTGTCTCTTGAGAGTAAATACACAATGAAACCAAAGCAAAGTGACTTCTGATTCAGATTTAAGGTTATGAAGTCTTAGTGCTGCTAATTGCTATTTTCGTCGCCCATTATGCCCATCAGTTTACCAGAGAAGTTTCCAATGGATTCAAAATATCAAAATGCAACATTTATTTAAAAAAAACACCAATTTGGGTTAAAATCTTACTTACTGACTTGGAAAATCATCGAAACCCAAAAAACGCAGCATTATATTAAGTCTATTTTCATTTTGGAAACTATGCCAAAGCTCATCCATCCATGCACAAGAGATAAGGCAGGATTTAGAACAACTCGAAGCATGCATTTCAATTGCCAAAACTCGAAGTTTCGGTTAATTCTTATTGATGTTTTTGGGTTTAAAGTACCAAATGATAAGCAAAGAACAGTAATTAAAACTGTCTTTCTTATTAAAACTTTTACCGGAGAGTAGTGTTTATTTTTCTCCTGCGGCCATAATGGGCGACGCTAGAAGAAAACGACACTTTTACCCACTTCTTTAAAATCTTCTAATATCAGTATAAAAAGTTTACGTAAAAAATCAATACTCTGTGATATTTTTCTCCATTAGTTGGTGATATAATCTGGCTATTTGGTTTTTTCATTAATTGCTCTTTTTGGATCTAACTCAGAACTTCGCGACGACATGGGCATAATGGGCGACACCACTCTAAGTATTATAATAGTATTATTTTTATCCCCACTGACCACTGTTGTCGTTCGCTGTTTAAGTAAAGGCAACAACCTCGTCCCCAGGGCCATTTGTCATATTGGGACGGAGACGAAAACGTCTTTCGTCTCCGTCCCAATATGACAAAAGGCCCTGGGGACGAGGTTGTAAAGGCAACGCTTTGTCACGGGGAGGGGGGGGGGTGCTTGACCAAATTTTGGGCAGGGGTCTGCCGCGAGCATATTCAAAATGGTACCGTAGGCTAGACTAATTTCTACGAAAATGGTACCCTTGGCTAGACCATTTGACCATTCTCTGGACCAAATTGTCAAACATAAACATAAAGTTCGCACAGTGTCCACTGTAGTGATCGAACGCATGACCAAGATTGAGTCAAAATAATATAAAATAAGTGGTCGGTAAACATGAATAAATAACCATTTCTTTTCCTCGAATTTATTATTTCCTAACCAATGCATTCGTTACCATCGGAAATTTCGACACAGATAGCGGAATTTCACCGTTACGGGGGGAGGGGGTTTATTAACAATCCGTTAAGCGTGACGGAATGGAACCTAACAATTGTTTCCAGCATATTTTGCAAGGTTTCAACGCTGGATAATGTCAAACAGAGAGAGAAAGGGCCTAAGAAGAAGTCCCCCATGATCACAGGTAAAGGTTTATATCGATCTCGATAAGACTGTCAGTAAGGTTGGTAAACACAGGTTGTTGCATGTCCGTTCAGGGGGGGGGGGGGACGGAGGGGGTATCAGAATTTAGAGGCCAAATTCCGCTATCCGTGACGAAATTGATTTTTGGACGGCCCCTAATTCATGCGAAGGTACATCACTTCAGACATAGACTAGTAAGCAACCGCCATTTGCATTTCTGTCCAATCAAAAAGGAGTTGCAAAAATTGTCCAATTGGATAAGTAGCACCAATTTTTGCTTCGGCAATCATCAATACATCAAAACTTTGTAAGCAATTTCTTTTAAGTGCATCAAATCTATATTCCTAACGAATTGATATTTTGGTATCGAACTATCACCATGCCAACGTTTCTTACTTTAGCAGCTAATGTAGATCAGTAGCATGAAAATCAGCTATAATAGGGTAGCTGCGGAGGAGCCAAATGTAATAGCTTGCATGTCTGTGTTTCTGAGCGAAAGAAAGAAAAGAAGTAATGTGAATAGAAACATAAAATTGACAAGAGTCGATCAGAGTTGTGCACAAAATATCTGCAGCCATCAATTCAAAGTAAAACTGAACTGAAGCTTTTGTGGTGAAGGAAAAATATATAAAATTGACGTCAGCAAAATTAGTTCTAGCGCAATTGCAATTTGATTGCTAGTCCCCAGTCTCCTGAAATTTAATTTCTCCTGCTAATCGGTCATAATTGGCAACACCACTCTAAAAGTTAGAAAATAGTTATTCCATGCGCCAGAAGCGTCGTGGCCGGGGGGGCAGGGGGGGGGCACGTGCCCCCCCTAGCGTCTGAAATTCGGATATTTGTCGGAAATTCGGATTTTTGTCGGAAATTCGGAAATTTTTCCGAAATTTCTCATCTGTGTGAATTGAAGCCTAGCTACTATCACGACCCTATTTACTAATGAATTTTTAACAAGAGGGGCATTTTCCGACAGTCTGAGGGAGGTCATTTAAAAAAATGTCCTGGGTGCCAGAGCCTTTGTTTGTCGAAATATGGTCATCGGGATTCCTTTAAAACCGAAGAGAAAATAGCTGGGTATAGATTTTCCGAGAAAGGTCAAATTTTCTATTTTAGCACTGGTAAATATGGAATGAAGGGATGTGTATTTTAAGCCAAAGGAAAGGATGTTTCTTCAAAAATGTTTCTCGTGCTCCGATTTATAGCAGAACTGTCACGAAGCTATCAAGGTTTCCTTGTCGCTAATGGCAAGCATGATATTGGGAGATGCATTCCAAGCCAAAGTAAAGGATCTTTTTTCAAAAATTTTCCTCGCGCTCCGATTTATAGGAGAACTGTCACGAAGCTCTCAAGGTTTCCCTTGTCGCTAATGGCAGGCATGATATTGGGAGATGCATTCTAAGCCACAGAAAAGGATCTTTCTTCAAAAATTTTCCTCGCGCTCCGATTTATAGGAGAACTGTCACGAAGCTATCAAGGTTTCCTTGTCGCTAATGGCAGGCATTAGCCTCACTACGCAAGGACCCTCAACTTACGCTCATCTGATTGAAGTGAATTGATGTTGTTGTTGTCGCTCCAGTTGAGGGCCTTATGGACAAACCCTTCTCAAAACGGCAAAAAAATTCCCGCCAGGAACAAATTTGTTCCTGGACCAATCAGGATGCAAGAATTACAATAACTTGATGGGATTGGCTGATTCTTCTTCAATTCAAACTTCCCGCCAAAGGCAAACAAACGTTTTCGAACAACGCGTTCGACTGAACTGCTCCAACGATCAAAATCTCAAAGCAGCGAGCGAATTTACTAGATCTTTTGCGCCCTCAAACAACCAAAATATCACTTAAAGGTAGGAGTTTTTTGCTTTAATAGCTCGAAGAAACATTCATCTAAGTACTGATAATTTGTTTTGCAGTTTAGCACTTCAGTAAAACCACTTTTTGCGGCGTTTTAGGGTCGGTAGTTTTGAGAAAAAGTAGCAGATGATTTAGGCCATGTCCGTTTCTGGAAGCGTAAGTCCATGAGTCGTAGTTATAGCGTCCATCAGTCTATCAATAGCGATAACCTGCGAACATATAATCAGTCTAGGCAGGCATGATATTGGGAGATGCATTCTAAGCCAAAGTAAAGGGCCAGGCCTCAAAAATTTTCCATTTCAATGCTCCAACCTTGTGGCACGCTCTATTCCCATACAGTTATAGCAAACTAATCTGTATTATTGCTTCGATTGAATACCAGATCAGGGTCTTGCTATCTCTGTCTGAAAATCATTTTGGTAACCAAACTGCGCATGCGCATGATGACGTCATTGGTTTGACGTCATCATTCGTCGGAAAATCAGCAAGTTGTGCCCCCCCTGTCAATTGGTACCCACGACGCCCCTGGGTTGCGCAAGAAATTTTCGAACAGAGGGTCTGGCTGGGTCTGGGACCTCGCACAGGGGGCTAAAGTGGCTAAAAAGGCAGTTTTCGCACGACATGGAGGCTGTAGCCCCCCTGGTGACACCCCTGGCTCGTAAATCTTCCTTTTCACCATGCAACATGCAACCCCCTTCTTGATTTCGCATTCATCGAATATGATAGTAGGACAGAGAACAAAAGCGAACCATTGTGCAGCATAATAGATCAAATATGATAGGACAGAGAACAAAATGGATCAAATATGATAGGACAGAGAACAAAAGGAAACCATTGTGCTGGATGATAGATCAAATATGATAGGACAGAGAACAAAAGGAAACCATTGTGCTGCATGATAGATCAAATATGATAGGACAGAGAACAAACGAAAGATGCTGTGAATCAATGGTCTGTGACATCTCATTTACTTCACTCACATGCAAATCACTGGAGATTCGATAAACAACGTAGTAACACTTGTAGTATTCATTTTTAAACTTAAATTATGGCTTTAAAAAGTCAAGATAAATCTAATCAAACACCGACAAGAGACCTGCAAGACAATTCATTGCAAACTAAGAGATCAATGCTGTTTCGAGCGAGGAGGAAGCTGATTTTTGACGATCGGAGCGAAGGAGGAAGCCCCACCAAGGCTGCGAAACCTGAGCAAGGAGCAATCGAGGAACAGCGCAGTTTGATTGCCGGAGTAATGGCCGATCTTGCAGCAACTCATAAATCTCGCTGTCTTGAGAGCTACAACTTCGATATTACGTTATGCAAGCCTTTAGAAGGCAGATTTAAATGGACGAAAATCGAAGCTGCAACAGCTAATGACACGAAATTAGAAAACAAAGTTTATGACTCATAATTATTTCATTGATGGACTCGCATGACCAGCTAGACTGCTAGAGGCAGATTTGCGGAGAGATCATCTGTTCAGATTGTTTTGTTTTGACTTTGTTTATTGTGATCTAACTAGAGCAGAGGCAATTGAAATTCAACCCAAGAAGACCAAGTCAAAAGCCACGACGACAATAGAAACCAGTCAGTGAGGATACAGCAGCCTGGTCTCTGTTGAATGGACATTGGACACGATCTTGCCCAGACAAGCCCAAGCTCACACCTCCATGTCTCCTCCTACAATTAAAGATTAACCATTACATCATCGTCAAACACAATGGTCTGTATATGAGATTTGTACTCGGAAGAAATTGGAACGAAGCCAACAAAATGTCTCAAAATGTAGGCAAGGGGGTCTTTGTTGCGGGATCTCGAAATGATCTACAGGGCTTGGAAGGGTGTAACCAGGGTCTGCACCCAAAATCACACTTCCTTGTTGTCTCCAAGTTTTGCCTAACAAACATTCACGGAAATATTGATTATAGAAGGAGACAGCATGGGATTTGGAGGGGGCCGTTTGTTCTTGAAGCGGTCCCTAGCAGCATCTTGAATATGGAGGCACAGCACTTCTAGGCACTTTTTCATGAAAATAAATGCAGGCACTAGATTTGATAAGCATCTTCAAAGAGGATGCCCCAATCAGCCAGACTGGAATCGGCGTATGTTACGCCATATTTATATGGCGGACAGACTCGCTCTAAACAATAGAAATAGCAATAGAACAAAAGAAATTGGCGTACACATATGGCGTACGGCGTACACGGATTCCACCTAGGCCAATCAGGGGCCGACTGGCAGCATAAGTGGGGCCCGGGCGATTCAGACATGAAGGGGCCCAGGACCAAACGAAGTGAGCCGAAAAATTTGGGGGGTCCAGGGTACTCCCCCAAAAAATTTTGCCAACACACTCCTTAAATTGGCTTAAAATTGAAATCAGTTCTGTAATTTGAGTGGTCTATCGATGCGCTGCATTTTGCTATCTTCCTTCTCAAGCTACTATTGAAGTGCAATTCTTGATATAGACCTATGAGCACATTGAAAACGAGAACAGCGAGCTACAGCTTGATGCGGGGACTTGCGCAGTGCTTGGCCATATGGCGAATTTGGAATTTATCAAAACGATGGGGTCTGGGGGCGAAGCCCCCTGGAAAATTGTTGAGGACATGACCTCTACTTTGGCTTAGAACACTTCTACATATCCCATTTTACCTAGCGCTGAAATAGACTTTTGATCATTTTGTAACAATCGTTTTTGTAAATTAGCATCCTGTAGGAAACTTTCAGATCAAAGATTATTTTCTTTGGCATGGATGTCTTCATCCCATTTTAACCAAGGCCAAATTGGAGATTTTCATAACTTTGTCACAGTTTTCTATGAATGACCTTCAGACTATTTTTGCGCAAACCATTTTACTTTTGTTTCAGAATGTTTCTCTTAACCCAGTTTGCATGCTTCCAAAATGGAAGGCTTGGTAATCTTAGGATGATTGTCTGCAGGAAAGTGCTTAAAAACATCAAACTTCATCTTGGCTTAGATCAACGCTCCTGAAGACTTTGCTACATTTCCCAGAATATTTGTTGCCTTACCCTAACTATTCCCAACTACTCTCTTCTCGTTTCTTAAAAAGTTTGACAGAAGGGAGGGTAAATGCTCCCCCAACCCAATCCGTTGCCACGCCATTGCTTTTTCCAAAGAAAATTTCTCGACGAAAAGTGCTTCAGATCATTGGAATTTTTTATGACAATTTTACCTTTTTGCTGAAGGAAACGATTACAGTTGCCAAAAAACTTGTAAGAAGTTCTTGAGAGCAGAACTTGAAGACCACCTAAAAGCAACTTTTTTGTCAAGTCATCG
Source organism: Aurelia coerulea (assembly GCA_039566865.1). NCBI lineage: Eukaryota > Metazoa > Cnidaria > Scyphozoa > Semaeostomeae > Ulmaridae > Aurelia > Aurelia coerulea. The sequence goes on from CM076946.1 coordinate 24,224,040, forward strand.
ATATTTAATTTTCTTTTATCTATCATTCTTTCCTTATTCATCTTTGCTCTAAAGTGGTAATTGTTTAAATTCAATATCTGAAAATTATCATTGCAAATAATAGCGCAACTTAAATCGCTGTATATCGAGTGCAAATGTAGAGGAAAGTATCGTTTTAAAGTGAACAGGCTGGCAAAGGCCAGAGGTTAAGTGAGAAGGGCCCCTGTTTATTACGATGTTCCTCGAACCTTGATCATTGTCTCTATCAGGTCCCTTAGGCCTGAGGCACAACAGTTTCTACATTTGCAGATTTCCCAGAACTTTTTCGCCTGCCAGTCGGAAGTCAGTCATTCAGTTCATCGGGGCCCAGTTGCACTTTTTGGACATTTGTTAATGTCAGATAAGCAAAAATTCACTGCTGAAAGAATTATTACAGGGCCCTTCATAACCACTTTCGTTGATTTCATTTGGTTGCTTTGCAGCTTGTACAACGTTCGGCCAAAAGCAGCCATCTGAAAGTATATTTTGAAGCATAGACAGGGCCCGAAAGGGCCCTGGCTAATGGGGGCCCTTCGGGCCCCAGCCCGGTAGCCCGACTGGCCAGTCCGCCCCTGGCCCCAATCACCAAGAGGTGGTCAAAAAGGACCTTGTTGAGGATACCGAGGACTGCCCCTTTTGTCTGAGCCTTTTGTTATGCTGGTAAAGTTCAAAGCAGATCAACAGCTGGGAAACCTATGTTTGGATTGTGGCCGGATTATCCGCCCACATCCTTTCCACAAAACCAAACATGCTTTCTGCGCATGATCACAGGTTTCCTTTTTGGGGGATGACCGTTGCTTTGAACTTTGACGATTCGTATCCCCAACAAGACCCCCTGAAACAAAAAGGGCATTTTTTGTCACAATTGCAATACCTTAGGGACACATACTACACCCCCATGTCTCTGTCTTGAAGTAAAAGAGCAAATTATTCATTTGATGGAGCCTTAGTTTTCATAGAGCCCCCCAAAAGAATTCCCACATGTGCATATTTTACAGCTTTGGTGAAAACTCATTGGGCAAGAATCTGTGCCTTTAGAGGAGGCATTGGCAGGGAGTGTATTTCAGTAGAACCCCGAACAGATGAGAAATTTGCAAATAATACTTAATCATACTTCAAGTGTTGATTAATCATATACAATTCAAAGTCTTTTGCATAATTTTGCAAAATTTTTGTTGCTAAAAATTATTTGGCCTAATGAAAAAATCTATGAGATGTGCAACCAAATATTGCAGATTCTTCAAATGCCAGTACAATCATTTTCAGATACCTAGCGCTCTTCCCTGGGCTAAAGCCTCGCAACCTTGCTATACATGGTCGCTACATGGCCCTGCAAGCCAACAAACAATAAGTTTGTTAGCTTCATCATCATTATAGACTTGCCCCAAGTCTATTTATTTCATTAAAAAAATTGAGTCAAAAAATTGAAGGGAAAAGTGAAAAGCGAAATAATATTTTGTAATATACTTTCTGGTAGACTTATTACAGTTGACAAAACCGACTTGGGGCAAGTTTATCATCATCATTGTTTTCATTTATCATCCTTTTTCCATGCTGTTGGATGGGGGTTTCTTGGTGGCTCTTCTCCAAGTGTTGCGGTGATGCAAGGTCTTTGGTCCAGGGTGGAATCCATGCAGCCTACGCCAGAGATCTCCGGCGTGGAGTTGAGACAATCTATTGTTCCTTCGTTGTTTCTGGAAGAATCTCCAGCGTGGACTTTGCATGGTTTCCACCAGGGCTTGTGGTGTCTTAGCTTCCAATGAATTAATCATGTTCCCTGTATTGCAATGTTGCACAACTTTACATTTAATTGGTCTCTGTTTTCACCCCCATTGAAGTTGTGTTTTTGGGTTGACGTTATCTTAAGATACTCTTAAGGGTAAATTTTAATGTATTACTTAGTAGTTCTTACCAGGGACCACAGAGTGCTTCAAAAGTGAAGGGGCGAGGTATTGTAGCTCTATACATAAACGTTGGTTGAATTTGAACGTTGGACAAAAATCAGCCATAATCAAGCAGAAATTGGTTTAAGTTTTGGAAAATTTTTGCAAACAATGCATTTTCATCAAGGCCCCCCAAATTTTATCTCCCCTACGGTTATGACCCAGATTAGAACCAAATGCAGTAAAGTCAAAATGACAGAATTTTCAAAAACTGCACGGGCTAACCCCCCCCCCCCTCACTTAGTATGGCTCAGTGGTCCCTGACTATTACAATGCTCATGGAGCATTAACCTTTTTTATCGTTGTAGGTAAAATTGTCTTACAAGCGTACGTTTAATGTACAACGCAGTTGCTGGGTACTTGAACATCATTGCAAAGAAAAGCAGGGGGTTCAGGTCCTGAGAGGGTTAGGATCAAGGGGTTTACCCTGCTAAAAATGTGTCCAAGAATTTTTTAAACAAGGACCTTTAGGGATTTGTTATGGCTTTTGCTTGAAAACAAAGGGATTTTTGCCAAAGGTGTACAAGATTTTTACATGGTGTTGGATCTTCACACTTCCTTAGATGCCTCAATGAGAGAGGCAATGAAAAATGTTTGGGTGTCTTACCCCCACAAAGTTTTGTGATCAGGATGTAGATTCAGGGGTGGTGCCAGAAATCTTCTGACACAGGGGCTGGAAAGTGGGGCTAAAAATGCTGTTTTCCTGCTTCATTTTGCCAAATTTCCTCCAGAAACCCCTAAATTTTCTCTGATGAGGGGCTAGATGCTTAAGGAGCCCCCTTTCCCTCCTCTGGTAGACCCCTGTGTAGATTTAAATGAAATTGGCTCTAAAAATAGTGGAAAATAAAAAGTTATAATTTTATCACTTTTGGACATTTCTATGAGTCTTATCAGCATTTCCATTGCTGCTCTAAGAAACAAGGACAGATAATGTTACAATAGAACTCGCTACTTTCCATTGACACCTAGATACAAAGCAATTTATGATTGCAGACAAAGGGAATTCCATGCTCGGTTGGTCAAGACATAAACAAAAACAAAGCAAGCCGCAAAAATTGCCCTGAAACTCGGGTCGCTAGCGCACTCGTTGTGCATTCCAAAAATAGTTTTTAACCCTATTCGTACTGGGGGGGGGCGTTTTTCGCCCCCCCCCCACTAGTTTTGGCTGCGTTACGCTAAAACGACAAGAGATATAGCCACCACTGTTGGTGACTTTTACTCAAATTTCATAGGCAATTAAATTCTTAACATTTCATTGTTCTACCTCTGATCACGTGACCACAGTAATACCATATTTGGAGAGTAGTTAACAACAAAAAAGCTTAAAATGTCCGTAGTTTTCGTGTCGTTTGCCTGATCGATCTCAAACATGCACCATTCGATTTATTTGATGAGTACTTTCATTTGATATATAAATTTTTCATATTTGCTTATGTCAGCAAAATTTAATAGCTATGACGTCATTCACATTTGTGACGTCATTTCTCTAATAAAGAAGTGTAAATATAAATTTTTTTAGTCTAATTTGCTTCATCTTATTAATTTGATTCATTTTGAGTCTATATTTACCAGATAAAAGGACAGGACTGGCAAAAACGTGTGATGAAAGTACATGCATGCAACAAAAAGCTAATTTAAGACTAATTGTGCTAAAAATAGAGGCTAAAAAATTTTGAAAAGTATATATTTTTGAACTATAACATGTTTCCTACTATTTGAAACAAATTTGAAGAAAATCGGTTGAGTGGTTGATTAAATAGAATTTTTCTGGTTAAGAAGGTATAAATTTGCCAATTTTCCTCAGTTTTTCGGTTGCCTAGCAACGAATCACGTGACTTATTAATTGTCATTGTTATATTTGAATAGGCAATTGTCTAAAGAACAATAGGGGTAAGTCTTATTGTTATATCTTTTGTAGTTTTGGAGAAAAAGGGGCGAAAAAGGCCCCCCAGTACAAAATACCTAAAAAATTGCCCAGTACCGACAGTACCGATAGGGTTAAGAGCAAATATTAGCACATATCGAAAAAAGAAAGATATATCTATACTTCTGCCTCGGGCATTTTATTGTTTTCGTACAGAAGCTGTGCAGTAAGTGTTTTAATTACACCTAAAAAGTACGAGAATTTGAATCCCCTTCCAATTGGCTTCTGCACAAAATAAATAAAATGCCTGAGGCAGAAGTTTAGATAGATCCTTCTTCTTTCGATATTTGCTAATATTTGCTCTTAAAAACCATTTTCGGAATGCACAACGAGCGCGCTAGCGACCCGAGTTAAGGGCAATTTTTGCGGCTTGCTTTGTTTTTGTTTATGTCTTGCTCAACCGAGCATGGAATTCTCTTTGTCTGCAATCACAAATTGTTTTGTATCTAGGTGTCAATGAAAAGTAGCGAGTTCTATTGTAACATTATCTGTCCTTGTTGCTCTAAGAAGGAATATGACCTGAGAACTTTGGGGTGGAATGCCCCCTATTCCATTTCCCTTCTTCTAGTGCATCTAGTGCATGCTTGTTCCAGTACCCATTTGCAACTTTAGCTTAACTATGTTGAGTTTGATTTATACCCTTATTTCTAGGGTTGTATACTTTTTTCATCAAATTGATATGAATTATTTGTTTTGACAAAATTGACTTATTGAATTAGATTTCACAACATTATCTTGATGGAAATGTTGAAATTGAATATTAGATTTGTGTTTCAAATTTGACAGAAAATTGCTTTATGTTATTGTTAATGTTTATAGACACAGGTGTAGCTCACTCTAACTGGTTTTGTTGAATTCAATCAATGGGAAATTTATTGTTAGACAAATTGTGTCCATGTTTATTGTTCCAAGGTTCATCTTCACAAATTCCACCTATGCTTTCCTCCAGGTTTACTTTTCAAACTTTGACTTACTTGTATGTTATCCGTTATCAACAAAAACCATGTAAAAGTTTTTCATTTTTCATGCAAACTGTATGCTTGCTTAATTCATTGCTGCCCAAGGCAGCATTACTATTCTTCTTCAATCAGCGAGCGAAATTAGCCTACCTGCCTGCCTGCCTGCCTGCCTGCCTGCCTGCCTGCCTGCCTGCCTGCCTGCCTGCCTGCCTGCCTGCCTGTCTGTCTGTCTGTCTGTCTGTCTGCTGTCTGTCTGTCTGTCTGGCTATGTAGACGGGCCAGGTCACGGCTGCGGGGCTCGGGCTTGTGGCTGGTGAGCATTTATCCAACAAACAACAACAAAAGTTGTTCCTACCTACGTCAATGGACGACAATGGTTTATTCCTGACAATGCAGAACCCAATATTATGGACCATGGAACCATGGACTACAGAACTACGGAACCAAGAGCCATGGACTAGGGAACTAGAAACCGGCAGAGGAGAGTAACTCAATATTCTAAATCATTTACCTTTTGAACCATTACCCAACTGTAAATTCAAACATAATATACGTTTCCTTAGCGATAATCAGTCAATTAATTTCTATAAAATTGACCTTGCTACAATCGCATTTGGTACAAATACTAATCGGCAGCACTCGCTGACTGATGTTATATCTAGTTATAATTTTATTATTTTAACCCTTTCTGACCTGGGTGTTTTGAAACACTCGGGGATTCCGCCCCCTGTTTATCTCTGTTGTCATAAGAGATATGGCAACCAAATTTGGCACAAAGGTAGTTAATTTTATAAACAATTCAAATTTGAAATCATAATTCAATTTGTGATGTTGTTGTTATTTTTGCTAGAGCATGATGATCATTATGATGTCATATGACGTCAAAGGTTGCTAAAAGGTCACGAAACTTGACTTTTCATAAAGAAATGAAAGATATAGATCAAAACATATATGAATTGATAATTTAGACTTAATTTGACCAATTAAACATGATTAAAAAGATACAAAATATGTTTTTCACAGAGTGCAGTATGAAAAATTGGTAACCATGGAGACAAGGCTAAAAATAGAGTGTCCAAATTGTTACAATTTCATTGTTCTATTATACAAAGTTAAACTTACGAAATCTCAGAGGCCTGTTGCATACATGGAACATGGTGTGCACCAAAATGTACCAGGGGGGAGGCTCCAGGTCAGATAGGGTTAAAACTGTTTTAATTTTCCACCCAACAACGACCTAATTGCTAGTGCCAGAAAAGCTGGAATTTTATAAGGAAATTCCTGGGATTTTTATGGGATCAATTCCCAGCTTTGCAGAGATGAAAAGCGTGTAAGTAAATTTCCTGGCTGGGCCCAGAGGGGTACATAACATGTTGAGTGGTCAACTCTTAAAAGCAATTCGCAAAAGTTGCTCGGGAACCCAGCTTTTGCTCATTTCGCATTCCAGAAATGTTTCTTAAAATACACGGCTGTTATTATTCACACAGACCGCATGAAAGCATTTGACACAGTTGACCATGATATTCTTTTGAGGAAGCTCAACTTCTGTGGCCTGAAAGAAAAATAACATGCCTGCTTTCGCTAACCGATAGACGACAATGCTGTAAGGTGAATAGGCAAATATTTGCTACTGATATTATAGCTTGTGGTGTACCACAAGGGTCATATCTTGGACCACTTCTCTTTCTTGTCTATGTTAATGATCTTCCTAGTTGTTTGAAAAATTCCCTTGTATCCATGTATGCAGACGACACAAGCATTTACTATGCCTCTGAATCTGTTTCAGAAATTAATCAGGCAGTTAATGCTGACTTAGATGCTTTGAAAGGATGGCTTGAGGGAAACAAGTTGTCTTTAAACGTAGCTGACTGAAGCAATGAACATAGGACGCAATCTTGGACATAAATTACTGGACTTCTGCTGGACCTTTCAATTCCCCCCCTCCCCCCAAGATCAATGTTGTTATTGACGTTGAATTTCAGGCTTGATGGGAGCAGAAACCTTTCCACCAAAATCTCATGTCAGACCAACATTGATAGGTGGGGGGAGGGGGCAAATTGGGTGTTAAAATTGGAATTGTTGTGATAATATACAATACAGTCCGGATATATTTTGTCCAAGATTGTAGGACGTTATGGAAAGCTGCAACAAATCGATTCTACTAAACTGCACTTTAAGATTGGTCCGAGGATTTTAAGATTGGTCAAGGAGATCAAATACCTTGGTGTTCAGGTTGACCATCAACTAAAATGGACATCTCAATTTGCCTGCATCTTTGAATGGAATAAACTTGATCCAGAAATCAGGCTTGCACTTTCTGTTGCTGTTTTTAAAGCGAAGCTTCTGTCGATAATTCGCGTGTCGTGGGGCCTGTCTATTAGGAGGGGCCAAGGCCTCAACATTTCCGAAAAATAAAGGTTTTTAACTTTGCCCTTTTCTCCGTTTGCGAGACGTTCGCAGTCGCCAACGGAAAATTTTGGAGTTTATTGGTGTTATGTTAGGATTAGGTCCATGTGAACCGCGACGAAAAGGACAATCCTCCGGAGATGAAACCCGATGGTTAAGCACTTCGGAGCGAAATTCATATTCGGGTTGCTAAAATCCAATGCAAGCGAAGCGAGCAAAAATAGGGTCCAGGGGCCCGCCCCCGGGGAAAATTTTTGCGACTGCACTCTTACATCGTTAGAAAGTGCCCCTTTTTGTGAAGAAGTCGCCGTTGAAAGGAGCAGCAGAACTTGACAAACGGAAGGCTTTCCTGGGAAATTTTTAAAGTAGAACTTAAAAGTTACTTAGAAATAGATTGGTTTTTGCTGTAGTTGTATAAAATATAAGCATTATAGATTGATAACTCTGAAAACTTCCTGCCATCTTCATTTTTTAAATCTTTTCTTCCATAAGCTTGATTTTCTGAGGCTTTTCAGAGAAAAAAGAAAAAAAGTTAGGGCTGAAACGAAAATATCCTGTGTGAAAACACATAATCCATGCTGGTTTTCATTTTTGGTGGAAATGAATAAACTATCGGTCATGAAAAACCTCTTGATGTACGGTAGTAGTTCATCAACTTGACTTGTTAAGTGCCATCTTCGAATGTATATTTCAGACCTACCTGTTTAAATCAACTTTTTCTTCCGAAGCGAAGAGCTTTTTCTGAAAGGTCTTCATGCAAAACTTTCAAAAAGTCTTGTTTTGAATTTTGTGTGGCTCTGCTACCCTTTGATACGCAGTGTATGTAAACTGCTCTGCTAAAGCAGCATAGGTTCCAAATCTTTATCTCGGCGTAAAAAGGTGGGTGTAAAATTCAATGACCTATTTCTTCTGATCGAATGGCTTGAAAGAAACTTTGGATACTTATCTATAAATCTACCGTTGGACTTTTGAGAAATTTTGAAGATTTTTGGAAATTACAGCGTATCTTACATTTCAACTCATTTGAGGATGTGACGTCATCAAATTTCTAAATCATAAACCAGATGAGTGACAGACTTTTGCTTGACACCATATCGTAGGCATTTATGAACTATGGTTTACTTCGAAATTATTTCATGTTACGTCAAACTGTTTAGGAATTACGATGGTTTTAAGTTTTTTTGAAAATTTTTCTTGAATTCTTGAAAAAGAAGAAAAACACTCTAATTCTGAAAATATTGAAGATGTCAGAAAATTCCAACGGTAGAATTATAGAGAATTAGCTAAAGTTTCTTTGAAGTCATTCAGTTCAAAGAAATAGGTCACTCAATTTTACACCAGCCTTTTTAAAGATTTGGAACCTATGCTTGCTAAAGCCAACACTAATGTGTGGACACTTTTTTACCGGAATGCAACGAAAAGCCGGCGAGGGGGCACTACACATATTTTGGGTACGGGGACGTGCCATTGGGAAGGGTATCGATTTTCACGATTTTGGTATAGGGAACAGTATCGATTTTGGTATAAGGAACGGTATCGATATACTTTTCGGAAAATTGGTATAAGGTCAAGTATATTTTTCTGGAAAATTGGTATAACGCCGGGTATACTTTTTCGGAAAATTGGTATAAGATTGGGTATACATTTTCGGAAAGTTGGTATGAGGAAGGGGTATGTTTTTGAAACCTCGATGGCACGTCCCCGACCAAAACCTGGTAAAGTAACCCCCGGGACAAAAAGAGCACGTGCTGTAGCTATGGTTGTAGGAAGATGTGAAAGCAATGCACACCATCTGAACCGATCAAATAAACAGGCGTGTTTAGAATGATTACGAGGTCAATCCACAAAAAACTAAGTTTAATTTTCATGTTATTGATATTCTCCAGTTACGTAAAGTTTCTGGCAAATTCAAAACCTCAAAGGGATGTGGTACTGATGGCATTGCTAGTTGTTTTCTAAAAATTGCACTTCCAGTTATTTCAGAATCTCTTTGTGATATTTTCAATCTTTCAATTGCTACTGGTTGTTTTCCAGATAGCTGGAAAATAGCCAGAGTAGCCCCAATTTTCAAAAGTGGTCAACCTGATGACCGATCTAACTACCGACCTATATCAGTCTTGCCTGTTTTAGCCAGGGTCTTTGAAAAGCTTATTTATAACCAACTGTACGATTATTTGAACAAAAACAAACATCTATTTTCTAACCAATCTGGCTTCAGAGCTCTACACTCTGTTGTCACTTGCCTTCTTAACAACACAGATGACTGGTATGTGAACATGGACAATGGCAGATACACTGCAAATATTTTCATTGATCTCAAAAAAGCATTTGACACCGTAGATCATGACATTTTACTTGCTAAATTGAGGAAGTATGGTATTGATAATCTTGAACTTACTTGGTTTACGTCTTATCTAACCAATAGAAAGCAATTCTGCAAAGTAAATGGGGTAGGTTCCAAAACAGAAGATATTCGCTGTGGTGTGCCGCAGGGTTCTTGTCTTGGCCCTCTTTTGTTTCTGATTTATATCAATGATCTTCCGTTTTCTCTGAAGAAAGGTAAAGTGACCATGTACGCTGACGATACCAGTATTTCTTACTCTTCTTCGAGCTTAGTAGATATAAACCAAACTCTGAATAGTGAACTGAATGATTTGAAGCGATGGTTGCAGGGTAATAAACTTTCTTTGAATGTTTTAAAAACTCAAGCTTTGATTGTAGGTTCCCAGCCCAAAATTAAGAAAATTACCGACAAGGCTGTTGATCATCCACTATTTTTTATTGGTGACTCTCAGGTTGAAAATGTAGACCGAACAAAGTATCTGGGTGTGATAATCGATAGAAATTTGGATTGGGAAGAACACGTTTACAATCTCCGTACTAAGGTTTCTCGTGCAATTGGATTTTTGAAATATTCCAGGAAATTTTTACCTCAAAACACGTTGAGTGCAATGTATAGGGGTATCGTCGAGCCCCATTTTCGGTTCTGTTGTTCGGTGTGGGGGTGCTGTGGGGTGACTAAACTGCAAACCCTGCAGAAGCTGCAAAATCGAGCAGCTAGGATTGTAACTAAAAGTCGATTTGATACGCCTGCTATGGCATTAATTCGCAGTTTAAATTGGCCTACTGTAAATGACATTATCAGAAGCGAAACAGCTACCACAATGTACAAATCGCTAAATGGTCTGGTCCCGGAGTACCTTTCAGACTTGTTCGAAAAAAATTCTACTCGAAATGTCAGAAAACTGAGAAACACCGATACTGATCTCTCGTTACCATTACGAAAAACTAACAATGGGCAGAGGGCTATATCTTTTCGTGGACCTAAGCTTTGGAATCAACTTGAACCTGATGCTAAACAGGCACCCTCCCTTGCCACTTTTAAGAGAAGAATCAAAAACTTGCCTTAACGAGAATTCTTTTATTTTTTTTTTGTTAACTATTATATAGTGATCTTTTGAATTAGTAAATGTTTTGCCACGGCCCCCTGAAAAGCAGTTCATATGGATTGACGGGGCTACCGTGCCTAAATAAATAAAAATGAATGAATGAAACAGTATTAGCCCAAGCCTAAGCCCAAAGTCAGTGGTTTTCCGACGAAACTTTAAAATTTTCGAAAAATCCAACGATTTGAACTTTTGCCCCCCCGGCCACGACACCCCTGAATTCAAGCACAGCTTTAGGGATACGGTGAACCCAATGTGCCCAACGAATGATGGCATTGAGGATGCGGAACACTTCTTGTTGCTTTGTCCTTCATCTGACACTCAACGACGAGATCTTCTCGCTGGGGTTTCGGAATTGTTACGACCATTTGTCCAAATCAACGCCCTACCGAACAATGTGCTAGTCTGCTGTTAGGGAGCTTATTGATTTTGAAGCTCAGAAAATGGTTTTCAGATCCCTTAAGGGTGTCATGCCTTCTTCTATGAAAGACATGTTTACGAGAGTGAAGAATTCTACTGCTCGTTCTCTTAGGAACGCTGAAATCAACCTCAGGTTGCCATTATGAAAATCGGCTTGGGGGCAGAAATGCTGCTCGTACCGAGGCGCCAAACTTTGGAACAGTCTTGGCACTGAAGCCAGAAATTCTTCAACCCAGAGGTACGAAAATGAATTAATCGTCAAATATTCCTTTCGTGTTTCTTTTGTTTATTAATGACAAATTGTCATTTAGTTTAGTTGGATTAACATATATTTTAGATATTGTAAATTATTAGTTATTGTAAGTTTTTAGCATGGCCCCCTGTAAATCAGTTATTATAACTGAGGGGCTACCATGGGTAAGAAAGATAAAATAAAATTCAAATCAAATCAAGAGCAAATATGAGCATAAATCGAAAGAAGAAGGAGATATCTAAACTCCTGCCTCGGGCATTTCATTTGCTTACACCGCCTCGTTTTGGGAATGTATCAACATTTCTTTCCATTGCTCATATGAAAATTCAAAGGTCAGATTAGGATTTAGCACCTAAACTTTAGTCTTGTTTCGCGTCTTTGAACTGCTGGTGATTGTGATGTTGATTTTATGACGATCGAAAGTTTAAAAACTTATAAAGGGTTTGACCGTGAGAAGTCCTTCAGGGATTTAGCACCTAAACTTTAGTCTAGTTTCGCGTTTTTGAACTCCTGAGATGTTGATTTTATGACGATATAAAGTTTGAAAACTTATAAAGGATTTGACCGTGAAAAATCGTTCAGGGTGAAACTTTACACCCCGAGTCATTTTCACGGTCAAATCCCTTACAGGTTTTCAAACTTTGCATCCCCATAAAAACAAAATTGCTACCGATGATAGCAACATAAAAATTTGCTGTTAGACTAAAGTTTAATTCGGCCCCTAAAATTTCGTATCAAAGAATTTTGAATATTTTCCAAAACGTGTTAGCTGCCTTGGTTCCAGAGCAACTTTTGCGGCCTGCTTTGTTTTTGTATATGACTTGAACAAACAGGCATATAATTTTCTTTGTCTGCAATCCCTAATCGCTTTGTAGTTAGGTGTCAATCAAAATAGTGGATCCTATTGTAACCTTATCTGCCCTTGTTGATAAAAATTGAAATTCCATGAGTACATATATTTGGAATATGTTGGTGTGCAGTGATGTAGAAGTAAAGATGCGTTAAATTGATCATTAGTTCCAGTGATTATGTCCTACGCCACGTTCCGACGGAGGGCAAATTGACTTTGTTTGTGATAAATATTGATTTTCTTCAGCTAAAGAACAATAACAGTGAGATCCATTAATTTCTCAATGACCTATTTTTCGTCATCCTGACTAATTTTGTCCCCACTACCCTACCAAGCGAAGCCTGTGCTCCCACTTCCAGATAAGACGCATCAAAAAAATTGCATTCGTTGTAAGAAGCCAATGGATTGCCAAATTGCAGCCCCATTGCTTGAATAAAGCCATACCCTCGAAAGTAATTCACAACCCGTTGCACTCCCACTCTCAAATTATAATTTCCATAACCCTGATGTTCTTGTTCACTTTTTTTTTGCATCAGAATGAACTTTTCGGGTTTTCGTAGTTTTTGCAGCACCTACAACCATTTGGCATTCAGTTATTTTTAATTTTTTTTTTCATTTTAAAATTATTTATGCACGGTAGCCCCGTCAGTCAGTATGACTGATTTTCAGGGGGCCGTGCCAAAAACTTTATGAATTAAAAAATCTACTAAAATTAATAACGGGAAAAGGAAACTAATTACAACCATAAATAATTTATCTACAACTATTTACAATAAATTTACAACCGACCCTTTATCTTGTTCTTAAAAGAAGATAAAGAGGGAGCTTGCTTGGCCTCGCGGCTGAGATCATTCCAGATTTTTGCTCCACGAAATGCGAACGCTTTCTGTCCATTACTAGTTTTCATGAATGGCACTAGCAAGTCAGTTTCGGCATTTCTAAGGTTGATAATATTGCGATCAGAATTTCTAACAAATAAATGCGAGAGAATTCAGACACTGCTATTTTGATCAAAATGTTAATTCGATACTACCACCTTTCGAGGCTCTCTCAAAGATGGACCCTTAGTTCAGATTTTCAATTCTAATTTCAATATCTTCCTTGTGTTCCTTCAAAGCATTTAGAACAGCATGGTTGAATTTGAATAGAATCTTGATCGTTTTGATTGCCAAATGAACGCAAAGATAATTTCTCACCAGCGATCGGACGAGCAAATGGAGACCGCCTTTTCAGCGGTTCACCGGCAATCTCATGAACCAATTGCTACAATTCATTTCAATGCAGGTTGGACTTTGGATTTATTACGGTGATCATCGTTATCACTAAATATTGGGGACTAGGCACAAAAACAGAATCAAACTTTTCGCCAAAAGTGAGGCATTGTTGGTCAAAATCAGTGACTAAAGCTCCAGTCAAACGACCCAACATCTCACCCAACATCTCAACCAACATTTCATCCAACATTCAACCCAACATTGGCAGGCGTCCCAACATCAGTGGTCAAACGATCCAACATTTGACCCAGCATTTGACCCAACATTTTCTTCCACGAAATTAACAGTTTACTTCTACGAAATCAAAGGCTTCTTTTTCCATTATCTTCTTTGCCATAATTTCAAATGAACTAAGTCGGAATTGAACATTTTTCTGCATGGCAGTCACTGTTCGAGGATAAACAATAACTTTGGCGCCTTTTAAACGTAGTCTAGTACGCATGCGCGTGGCCAACAATGTTGGATAAGGTGATCAAACGACCCAACAATAGACCCAAAATCTCAGAACAATTGTTGGGCGTCCTCACCCAACATTTTTTATCTCTGTCAAATTTCATCCAACATCGAAAGTAACGATGTTGGGTGACCCAATATGGTGGTCAAACGATCCAACATTTCAGCCAACATGATGTTGCGTGAAATGTTGGGTGAGATGTTGGATCGTTTGACCGGAGCTTAAGTGCATGCATAATCCCCTTAACTCTGATTTGTCCTGTAATATATATTAATAGTTTTATTGTAAATTATGTATATTGTAAATAGTAGGCCTTAATTAGCTGTAATTTAGCTATTCATTATTTTAGCCTACTTTAAATAGATGTTTAATAATAATAATAATAATAATCCCCAGCTGTATTTGCAAGATTATTTTCCATTTGACTTTTCTTTTCACGCCAAGCTGCTTGAAACTTAGCCTGGGGCTGGGAGACATTATGTCAATCACCGGGTTTCAATGCCCAATATTTCAATTATCGCTGCCAATAATTTTTTTATTTTACTAGACTTGAGGTGGTTTGTCTTACCCACCTATCACTTATCATCAAGCAGTTGGGATGGCTAACGGTCAATGATCTCATAGGAACAGAATGGTGTATAGGTCCATAAACCACGAAGCGTCTGAGTACCTTACAGGGCTGTTCCAAAGGTTATCCGAAAACAGTGCCAGACAGCTTCGTAATACAACCACTGACCTTCATGTTCCTTTTCTAAAAACCGCATATGGCCAAAAATGTTTCTCCTTTCTCGTATAGAGGAGAAAATCTTTGGAACGGTCTAGACAAAGAAAGTAAGATAGCCAATACTTTCACCCGTTTTAAATCATCCTTGAAAAATGCCAGATCTTGAGCATTTTCTTACTTTTCCTTTTATTTTAATACATATTTACTACACCTAGGTTTTGTTTCAAAATATTGTAATCTTGTAGTTTTTCTTCATTTAACAGGGTAGTTTGTAAATCAATTATGTATATACTTTGAATACTTACCCTGTATAAATATTACAAAATCAAATCAATCCACTTCAAGTTAGATGACCAAACTCTTGTGACGTTTTAGTATTATTCTACTTCGTGTAATCATGTCACAAAATATGTTTTTGAACGTTTTATGTTCTATTACTTGACTTGGATTGCGTGCAAACAAACAAGGTCTGTTGAGGTCGAATTTGAAATTATATTGTTTGCAAGAGAATGATTCGTTATTCCATTCCTACGGGGCAGAGACGGCGAAACTAAACATTGAGAAAATTACAGTTTGAGCATAAATAAACAACGTATCCTTAGCCAAAATCTATATATTGCAATTTCATAAGTACAGATATACAAATTTGTCTTGAGGATATTAGGAACTAGTCTAATGGGTCTCTCGGCAGAAAAATTAATTCAAGTCGATAATGATATCTTGCGCTTTCAGGGCATGCTCCTAAACTCGGTACTTCATAAAAGCTTAAATTCCGAAAAAAGTTAAAGTGATTTCAGGCAATTTGGAATGTCACTCAAACCAATTTGGTACTTGATAAAATGCAAAAAAATTAATTTTCAACATTAATTATATATTTAAATTCTGATAATTTTGTCAAAATGTTCACCATTTTTGGTCATCCGGTACTTGGCAAAGGGTTCTATTTACTTATCGAGCAATAACATCACAGTTTAGTGGCAGTTTCCTTTCACTTTCCCTCAAATAATTGGTACCGATCGCAATAAATCTAAATAGCGCAATATTTAGCGTAATAAGAACAAGGGCAGATTTTGTAATTCAATAGCATGAGTTACTATTGTTGACACCTCAATTCAAAACGATTAGCGATTGCAGACAAAGGAAATTCTGTCAACTGCAAAGTCCAAACAAACAAAGCCGCAAAAGTTTCTCTGAAAGCCGGGTAGCTAGCTCGCTCGTTGTGCATTCCAAAAATTGGTTTTAAGGGCAAACATGAACATAGATCGAAAAAAGAAGGATACATCTACACATGTGCCGCGGGCATTTAATTTTTTTGGTTCAAAAGCCGTTTGGGAGGCGATTCAATTCTCTTATTTTTTGGGTGTTATCAAAACATTTACTGCTCAGCTTCTGGATCAAAGAAATAAAATGCCCGCGGTAGATGTGTAGCTATATCCTTCTTCTTTCGATCTATGCTAATGTTTGCCCTTAAAAATAATTTCTGGAATGCACAACGAGCGCGCTAGCAACATGGGTTTCAGAGAAACTTTGGCGGCTTTGATTGTTTTGACTTACTGGTTGAGAGAATTTCCTTTGTCTGTGATCGCTAATCGCTTTGAATTGAGGTATCAACAAAAGCAACTCATGCTATTGTACAACAAAATCTGCCCTTGTTCGTAATAAGAGCATTTCTAAAACATGCTCTCTTGGGAATGTGAAAATAAAAATTACATAATGTTACATTGATCAGCACCAGGTATATTCGGTCGGGGCTGCCCAGAGTCCAAGTCAGCATCATCGTCCTGCAAAATTGAGCAATAAATTAATCTCTTTTCAAAACATTCAATAGGTAAAGTCACTTTCTTAATATAGCACCCCTGTCTACAAGTACATATATTACAATTCCATTACGTCCTCTCGGCTCAGGCATTTCTTTCTTCTGATTTCTTTTTCTATACTCCGCGAGGAACATACCGGGTAAGCCAGGAAAAAGTTCCCATTTTTGAAAATTCATAGCATTAACAGTACTGGATGGATTGGAATGAATAAATATTTGCTTGACAGCCAAAAGACGGAAGTATTTTTGTGATTTTTTCGCCTTGTTACAACCATTGGAAAAGTTGGTAAATTCAAATTTAGAAAAACTTTGTGGCTGCAAGATAACTGAAAAAGGCCTAAAAAAATGCATAAAGGACTCCTCGATCAGAACAACAGAACAAAAGCAATTTCTCATGGGTGAGAGATATCGTCTGCACATTTATTGCCATGGGATTGAAAATCTTTAGTATCTGTTTGAGAATCTATGTCTTATTACTCTTGAGACTAGATAAGCTCAGACTAGATAAGGTTTGCTGTTTCTGAGTCGTATAAGTTATACAGTGCATTGTATTATGTAATTTGTATTTCTTACAAATAAAGTTTGAATTTAATTGAGAGAGGTGAAATGCCTGTGTGCATTGTTCTGTGTTTTAGGTCCTTTTTCAGTCATTTTGAAAACAAGAAATTTTTGTAAAGTTGAATTGCAGTGCCCGTAAGAAGACGAGAAAAATCACAAAAATACTTTGATCTTTTGGCTTTTACAATTCGAATCATTAAAATCCATGAAGGTACTTGTGGTGCTACGGATTTTCGAAAGTGGGGACTTTTTCCTGGCTCACCCGGTATCATTGACTCGTGCAGCCCTACAGTCGGCGCTCGAGAGTTTTTAATGCCTTCACCACTAAGGTACCAAATTTACAACTTGGGGAGGTGTTGCGCCTACGATACCCAGACGATACCAGGTATTTCCAGGAGGTCATCAATCAAGGTAATGAACTGGCCTAACCATGCTCAAAGGGAATTTAAGCATATAAAAGCCTTTGATAAAAATAGCCGTGCAAAGATAATAGGCCGTGACACGTGCCGCACCATATTTGGGAAACTTATCGAGGTCAACAGGGAATACCGATTTCTGATTGGCTAGAGTTTGACCACAAGTGGCTTGAGCCACTTTTATCTACTTACATTCCTTTTAACTTTGGTGATCAAAGGGGAACCACTGTATCCATGGAGGCAAGCCGCAGGAGTCATGGTAATATAAAATCTCTACAAAAGGAATTACTTCAGAAAATGCCAACAGACAACTGTACCGATCGTCCGAATAGATCGGTTGTTTTTAGCTGAATTCTACAAAAAGTAAATTTTATCCAGAATTAAGTATTCGAATATTGCAATTTGGAAAGCAGTTACTTAGCAAGCGAATTCGGCTGTTCAGTAACGTAGGGTAAGTTAAGGAAGGCAAGCTGAGGTAAGGTCAGTTAAGATAACGTAAGTTGAGGTAAGGCAGGGTAAAGTAAAAGTAAGGCAATGTAGAGTCGGTAAATTAAGGTAGGGTAAGGCAGGGTACGGTAATGTAAGGCAAAGTAACGCAAAGTAAGGTACGGTACGGTAAGGTACGGTAAGACAAGGTAGGGCAAGGCAAGGCAGGGTAAGGTAAGGTAAGGCATGGTAAAGTAAGGCAAGGCAAGGTAAGGTAAGGTAAGGCAAGGCAAGGTAGGGTAAGGCAGACTAAGTTAAGGTAAGGTAAGGTAAGGTAAGGTAAGGTAAGGTAAGGTAAGGTAAGGTAAGGTAAGGTAAGGTAAGGTAAGGTAAGGTAAGGTAAGGTAAGGTAAGGTAAGGTAAGGTAAGGAAATGGCAAGGTAAGGCAGACTACGGTAAGGTAAAGTCCGTTGATACCAGATCGATGTCTCCCTGGTAGACTTATTACCTTGAGTCTCTTGTTTCCCTGTGTTCTTTGACTTTGATGATAGCGCTTCGGTCAACAGAGAGAATCATTCCCCAACGCTTGTAGAAACGGAATAGCTCCTATATGGCCTCTACAATAGCTCTACTAAAGGTTTGATTGAGTGGCGTTGGAGCTTCTATCACTATTGTATACATTTGAACATTTTACAAATGTATCAAGATATCGTGCGATTCGGATTCTTTTTTCGAATATTAGCAAAAAGATCTATTGGGCCTAAATCACCTGCTACTTTTTCTCAAAAACACTGATCTTAAAACGCCACAAAAGCAATTTTCCAGAACTGCTGTACTCAGAACTTCGATAAATGTTCATTCTAGCCATAAATGCAAAAAGCGCTTTCCTCTAAGCCATACTTTAATCAGCACATGACTTTGCGACAAAAACTTGTCGCAGATCGACATTTTTTTCCGGTTTTACAGCTCTATGGCCATAAGGCCTAGATATATGACATTTCGTCCCTTGTTTCCCTGCGTTCTTTGATTTGCAGATATCACTTGCTCAGTAGGGACTCATTTTATTACTCTTATAAGTGTAGCCACTTTAGGCCAATATGGTGTGGATCCGTATTGACCAATCAAATTGCTAGAATTTAGTTTTCAACCAATAAGGAGGCGCTATTTAGACTGTTGTTGTTGTTGCGTACAAAAACGGTTGATTCGGGAAAGAGCTCTCGTAGCTGCGATAGATCTATTTTGTTTCTACAGAGGAAGATTACTGTTTGAAAGGAATGTATTTTGAGATGAGTAGGTTCGTAAAACATTATTCTTTGTACTACAAGTTTTGTCTCCAGGGGCTAGAAAGCGGTGATCTCATTGGCTGACAAGCATGAAATTGGATGATTTCCGCATGCTCTGGCAACCAGTAAGGATTTGAGCCTTATCTTCTTTAAACCAGAAATTGAAGCGATTTTGTTGAGTGTACGAGAACTCCCGCTAGTTTAGGCCATTTTGACACAGGGGGTCCATTTTATGAGTAATGAAATGAGTCCCTTATTGAGCAAGTGATATCTGCAAATCAAAGAACGCAGGGAAACAAGGGACGAAATGTCATAAGTCTACATAAGGCCCTCAGTTAAGCGACAACAACAACAACAATTCAACAATTCACAAGTGACTCGCTAAGGCGCATGGAATCGTTCTATAGGAATGTTTTGTGATGCAAGACTTTTATGATACAAAGCAAAGTTCATTGTTTGTTGTTTGAAGCGGAGAGACTGTGCAGAGAAAAATAAGGACCGAGGTAAGTTTTTGCAATTCGCCCACAACTGGTCGTTTCTTATAAAAATTTTGCTAATGTAAAAAAGGCAAACGAAGTCAAACTGGTGCCTGAGTCATGGGTAAGTGCATTATTCAGCTCTAGAACTTTACCATAACATTTTAAGTGCAATGGAATGAGTTTTAAGCGAGGACAAGCTTAGGCCCAAACGATATCTCTGCCAGAAATCATTAGAAATTGCCTCCAATTTTGAGATATGATAGCAGTGAAGGAGTTTGGGTTATTGCTCAGGTCAGTATGCATAATGGCTGAAATTCTTATCTGTATATCTCATTTGTAGCGATTTCTATAGATATTTCAACGAAGGTAAATATTCTTCGACCGGAAAATGAACGCAGCTCCGGCCCCAAACAAGCTATGTGCCCAAACATGTAAACAACTCTGGACGGACATCCCCACAACTGATTTATTAAAAAAAATTGCAAATAACTGAAGTATTTTAGCATCCATTTCAGTTTTAGTGAGGGTACAAGAAAATGTACCTCAAACGACCGATTTTGTCTCCAGGGGCTAGAGTGATGAAATTGGATGATTTGCGCATGCTCTGGCAACCAGTAAGGATTTGAGCCTTATCTTACCACTGATCTAACTTCAAAGGTTAAGTTGGTTGGGGGGGGGCATAATGGTTCCCAGGTGAATGGAATAGGGATAATGACATAAAGGGGATCATTGCTAAAGCCTTTCAGACAGCTCACCTAAATTTTGATCAGCTTCAACCTGTAGGCCTTGATATTGAGCGTCATTTAAACAACTACCCCCTTACTTACGTTAAATGTGATGTTGGGGAGGAAAAGGCTTTCTTTATATTCCATTAAAAATTTTACAAGACAAGTTCCTTATTACGCTACCTACTAATTACCCTAAAAAACACTACAGAGACGATAATACCACAGGGAGCAATGGACTATGACAACCCCACGGCAATAGACGATAATACCACAGGGAGCAATAGACTATGACAACCCCACGGCAATAGACGATAATACCACAGGGAGCAATAGACTATGACAACCCCACGGCAATAGACGATAATACCACAGGGAGCAATAGACTATGACAACCCCACGGCAATAGACGATAATACCACAGGGAGCAATAGACTATGACAACCCCACGGCAATAGACGATAATACCACAGGGAGCAATAGACTATGACAACCCCACGGCAATAGACGATAATACCACAGGGAGCAATAGACTATGACAACCCCACGGCAATAGACGATAATACCACAGGGAGCAATAGACTATGACAACCCCACGGCAATAGACGATAATACCACAGGGAGCAATAGACTATGACAACCCTACGGCAATAGACGATAATACCACAGGGAGCAATAGACTATGACAACCCCACGGCAATAGACGATAATACCACAGGGAGCAATGGACTATGACAACCCCACGGCAATAGACGATAATACCACAGGGAGCAATAGACTATGACAACCCCACGGCAATAGACGATAATACCACAGGGAGCAATAGACTATGACAACCCCACGGCAATAGACGATAATACCACAGGGAGCAATAGACTATGACAACCCCACGGCAATAGACGATAATACCACAGGGAGCAATAGACTATGACAACCCCACGGCAACAGACGATAATACCACAGGGAGCAATAGACTATGACAACCCCACGGCAATAGACGATAATACCACAGGGAGCAATAGACTATGACAACCCCACGGCAATAGACGATAATACCACAGGGAGCAATAGACTATGACAACCCCACGGCAATAGACGATAATACCACAGGGAGCAATAGACTATGACAACCCCACGGCAATAGACGATAATACCACAGGGAGCAATAGACTATGACAACCCCACGGCAATAGACGATAATACCACAGGGAGCAATAGACTATGACAACCCCACGGCAATAGACGATAATACCACAGGGAGCAATAGACTATGACAACCCCACGGCAATAGACGATAATACCACAGGGAGCAATAGACTATGACAACCCCACGGCAATAGACGATAATACCACAGGGAGCAATAGACTATGACAACCCCACGGCAATAGACGATAATACCACAGGGAGCAATAGACTATGACAACCCCACGGCAATAGACGATAATACCACAGGAAGCAATAGACTATGACAACCCCACGGCAATAGACGATAATACCACAGGGAGCAATAGACTATGACAACCCCACGGCAATAGACGATAATACCACAGGGAGCAATAGACTATGACAACCCCACGGCAATAGACGATAATACCACAGGGAGCAATAGACTATGACAACCCCACGGCAATAGACGATAATACCACAGGGAGCAATAGACTATGACAACCCCACGGCAATAGACGATAATACCACAGGGAGCAATAGACTATGACAACCCCACGGCAATAGACGATAATACCACAGGGAGCAATAGACTATGACAACCCCACGGCAATAGACGATAATACCACAGGGAGCAATAGACTATGACAACCCCACGGCAATAGACGATAATATCACAGGGAGCAATAGACTATGACAACCCCACGGCAATAGACGATAATACCACAGGGAGCAATAGACTATGACAACCCCACGGCAATAGACGATAATACCACAGGGAGCAATAGACTATGACAACCCCACGGCAATAGACGATAATACCACAGGGAGCAATAGACTATGACAACCCCACGGCAATAGACGATAGTACCACAGGGAGCAATAGACTATGACAACCCCACGGCAATAGACGATAATACCACAGGGAGCAATAGACTATGACAACCCCACGGCAATAGACGATAATACCACAGGGAGCAATAGACTATGACAACCCCACGGCAATAGACGATAATACCACAGGGAGCAATAGACTATGACAACCCCACGGCAATAGACGATAATACCACAGGGAGCAATAGACTATGACAACCCCACGGCAATAGACGATAATACCACAGGGAGCAATAGACTATGACAACCCCACGGCAAAAGACGATAGTACCACAGGGAGCAATAGACTATGACAACCCCACGGCAACAGACGATAATACCACAGGGAGCAATAGACTATGACAACCCCACGGCAATAGACGATAATACCACAGGGAGCAATAGACTATGACAACCCCACGGCAATAGACGATAATACCACAGGGAGACTATGACAACCCCACGGCAATAGACGATAATACCACAGGGAGCAATACCTGTACCTGTACCTGTACCTGTAGGTTCCTCCAAACAACTTCTTCAAAGTCAGAGAGGCGAACTGGTCCGTTTTTGGACCGGTTCGGCGAACTTTTGCTTATTTTGTGTTCCTTTCTTAGCTTGTTCAATGGACACACTCAATATACCAGCAATCTTCAGCCATGGATCCCGAAAGTATTTCTTCTGTAGCCTTTGCAAATAACATTTTTTTTGTGATGGAATTGTTCTCCTGTCTACATACATGTGCGATGTATTTTAAGTATTATGCATGTATGAATTCTCGCAGGGGAACTGTCTGAACTATATCTTGTACTTCTTGATTCGTATATTGGAAGCTGTATTCACTTTCAAAATAGACTATGACAACCCAACGGCAGTTAACATAGAAAGAAATGAAAACTACCAGGTGAATCAGGAAAGATGTACCACCCGCCCGCAAACCCGCGCCCCAAGAGCCAACCAACCGATTCGCATAATTTGGTAAGATTTTAAAGATGCGTTGAAGAGGCCTTGACAAAATTATGTTCAGGCCTTAGTGAAGGAATTGGAGCTGGATAATTGTAGTTGGAGAAAGGTTCTCATTCCGAACACATGTTTAACTTTCATTAATTTATCATTATTTCTACACGGTAGCCCCATCAATCTAGAGGACTGCTTTGTAGTTGGAGAAAAGGTTCTCATTCCGAACACATGTTTAATTTTCCTTAATTTATCATTATTTCTACACGGTAGCCCCATCAATCTAGAGGACTGCTTTGTAGTTGGAGAAAAGGTTCTAATTCCGAACACATGTTTTTCTACACGGTAGCCCCATCAATCTAGAGGACTGCTTTACATGGGGCCGTGTCAAACTTCACAATATTATTAATTAACTAAAAAGGAATTGACTAAAAAGCAATGCATGATTTATCCTGGCCTGTCGAAAGTTGGAACTTTTTTCTGGCTCACCCCGTATAGCTTTTTTGCCTACTGTAAGTTTTCATCCTTGGAACAAGAACATCGGCAGTGGCATTGCGCAAATTCGTATTGATTTCACTCGCAGAATTTTTCTTGAAAAGGTTTGAAAGATAGCCAGGTGCAAGACCTGATAATGCTTTGTGTGTCATAGTAGTTGTCTCGCTTTTTATCATATCCGTAACTGTTGGCCAATTTAGTTCCTTGATCAAATTTGAGACGTGACAGTATGCACACAGTTTTTAAAGGACAACTCCAGAGTTGGTATGATTCATGATAAGACGAAGGACTACACTGTTATGAATGGTATATTGAATTTTTTCCACCATTTCTCATCTTTTCATGATTTCAAAATTACTTATTCAAATAACCTTCTTATTTTTGGAAATTCTTTCATTGGAATCTTCATAGCATTTGTGCAAGAGGGGGTATAGAAATTCTTTGATCGAAGCATATAATTCTGTCCACCATTTTGACGAGATTGCCATCTGAGAAAATGTTAGACAATTCGACAAGCGAAGAAGACATTCTTATAGAGGGATTCAGCAGAGAAATATATCGTAGTGATCATCCAAGTAATACAACAATTGGTGGTGTTTGCACAAAGGTAGTTAATTTGCCCATACCATCAGAGATACCGAGTGTTGCAGACGAAGAGGAGGAGTCTTTGCAGACATGCGATGAGAAGCTAGTGCCTGAGAAGAAGACTCAACAAGGCAAGCAGCAAACAATTCTCAGTTGATTAACCTTACTCACTGGAGTGTTAGCTCTTTTACAACCAAATGGATATATCAATGATTCAAAAGAGGCTTTGGTGCACGTTTTATTGTATGGTGATAAGAGCCTTCCTAATGACCTCAATAAAAGCATACTTCTCTTGACCTTAAATTTTATCTATCAAACTGGTCGACTTGATTAGAAAATCTCAAACTACACTACGAGTTCCACAACCACCAAAACGTTTTTTAGCTTTTATGTATTGTAGAGTAATTTTGTAAGTAGAGTAATTAGTAGAGTAACTTTGCAAGTAGTGTAACTAGTTTTTTTTCATCGCTTGTAGCTTAGTTGCATGTAGTTTACTGTTGCGTGTCTTTATGTTTTGACCATGGGGTAGTCATTGTCTTTTGCTCCCCTTGGTGTCGTCCCTGTGGTGGTGTATAGCGATTTGATAAGTACAGTAGAAAGTAAGATTTATTGTAAATATTTGAAATGAATAGAAAAAAACCATACTCTTGTGGAGAACGATCAACGGTCGTGAGTTTACGTGAAGTAAAAATCTTACAACATCTAAATGTTAGGGGAGCGTGAATCGTATTATTTAGTTATGAGTACACCATTTTAGGACAGCCCCTTTTTCAGTTCATTAACGCTTTGAATGTTGTGTTCCTTCGTGTTCGGTTTTTCAAATTTTGCGAGCAGGTTCCTGTTGGTGAGCGAATATCGTGAGGAATCGAAGTGAGGTACAAGAAATATATAAGCCAGGAGAGAATAAGTGAGAAGAAATTTCTTGCATGCGTCAAAGGCCAAGTAACAGCCACTCATTCTTCAATAGACTTTTTTAATCAGTTTAAAAAGGAAGACCGGTGATATTTGATCAGTGCTTTGACTCAGTGATAGCAGCGCAAGTCAGTTGAAATCTCAAAGCGCTAAAGAACAACATCTTCCTTCCTGAGCCATACTGACATCAGCAAACCTGTGGACTCGCCTAGCACTCACTAATTCTTTAATCATCCTCTCTAATTAGTTTGAAAATGAATGCCGACAAGATTTATTCGGCGCTCCGTCTCTGTGCTGCCAGCCTAAATCAGATGAAATCTCAAAACTCCAAAGGAAATCGTCCTCATGTTCAGCCACAACAAAATCAGCAAGCACTTACTAATTTAAAAAATAACGCTGGAATAATTTTTAATCCTTGTAGGTTATATAACATAGGTATATTTGATTTCGGTGACGTTCAGTAAACTCATTTTTCTTATGAGAAACTAACAGAGATGGCGCCAGGGAAGAAATGCTAGGGGGGCAAAACTGTCAGAGTGCCGACAGTGAGAAATTTGTTATGAACGAGTTCAATTCTAGTTCACTGAGATGACAACCCAGCAAAGAAATCTGGAGGTGCAGGTTATGAAAATGCCGACAGGGCGTAGACATTTTTTAAAATCTAAGTACCGATGGGGGGCTGAATAAAATTTTGGGGGGCTCCTGCCTCCCTAGCCCCCCCCCCGCTGGCACCATCCCTGGAAACTAAGGTCCGGGGCTGGTAGGCAGTTTCTTAAATGTTTGGGCCATTTGGCTACCAAAAGTTTCTTACGTGTTTCTTATATCTTTAATTCCTGAAGTGTAGAGTTAATTTCGTTTTGTCTAAAGGCCTCCCAAATTACTTAGTAAGATCTCAAAACAAGTAAATAACATGATTCGCACTCAAAATAATGTCCAAACAGTTGCTTCAACTGTACAGTGTCAAAACATTTTTGAGTGCGATAGGAAAATTAAAATTATAAATTACAGAAGTTTCTTAGCTTTTTTAATTCAGGTAGGGATGTTTCTTAGCTTTCGAAAAATTGAGCCTACCGTTTCTTATGAGCGGTTTCTTATAAAAAATAAGAGTGTATTTCATGAAGTAAAATAATAAATTCTATACTGCAGCGCCGTTTCATATGGCCGCTAATGATCTCAAAGACCTCAAACTGATCTTGTTTACAAGTCATTTTCAACCATATCAACTTCCTTGGGAAAAAGAAACACAGTTATGGCGCACATCTATGATGTAAGCCGCTGTCTCCCAGCAGTTGTCGGTCTCCCTACTTTGACCGTGAAACTGAGGACGGTATACCATTTGCAAAGAGATTGCTAAAAAGCCTGACCACGAAGGACATGGATATTAAATTTTGTGACCCATTTCAAATACGGAGGTTAGTTTAGTCATTTCGTTTCTAATATTCTGGAAAAGGAAAACGACGAAAAATACTACCGGATGAGTAAAAAAATCACGGCGTTTGACAAATGCTGCTCCCTGAATATCAAAGCAGTGATATTGAAAACTGTCTCGTTACAAAGCTGATCCACTCAATTAGTTGCCGTA
The DNA here is from genome assembly GCA_039566865.1 of Aurelia coerulea. NCBI lineage: Eukaryota > Metazoa > Cnidaria > Scyphozoa > Semaeostomeae > Ulmaridae > Aurelia > Aurelia coerulea. The sequence goes on from CM076946.1 coordinate 24,250,983, forward strand.
ATCTACCCGGCTTTAATCGGTTATTCCTTCCCATGGATATGGGAGATTTTCTGCAAAAAGCCTCTTTCAAAAACCTGCAAAACGAGCGAAAATGACGAGCAAAATTTCATGGGTTTTCATTCCTAACGGCAATGACACTTACATGTATTAGGATATAATTTGCCTCTTGGGAGGGTAGAATTTCTTCCTACCTGGGAGAAGACTTTTCATTCTCTCAAAAGTCCAAGACGATAGCACATGCTAAAGCGTGTTCAAGTTATTGTTGTAAGGTACGTTGGGACACACCAAAGAACCCTATGTTTTGCTCCTCCACCTGAAATAATTGCATCAATACTGCGAAATTGGCAATGTAAAACAAAAGAACAAAAGGACAATAACAACAGTCTGTGATTGGATGGAATAAATTGGTATATTTGCTTTTAGGTGATCAATGAAAGGAATTCCGATTCTTGACGCAAAACTATTATGTTGACAACAATTGCTAAAGTGCTTGTTTGTATTCTTTCCGTTTAGGCCTGGGTTACACGATACCGGATTGCTTTTCGCATCGGATTGGTTTCAACCCATCTGCGTCAAAATCGCACCGTTTTCATTGCAGTTACACGACACCGGATTGCCATGAACCCATTTTTGATTGCAGTTACACGACACCAAGTCACCCTGCACTGCGAAGTCTAAATCTATTGTCTTTGACAACTGCGAAGCCCAAATGGAGTGTGGTCATATCGGATTGGTGCAGTTACACGAGATTGAATGCAGAGCGGAGTGCATCGGATTCATTTTCACCTCACCTCCAGAGCGGGAGTGGTTTCACTCCGCGAAAACGGAGTGGAGTGACACCGGATTGCCTCGATGTCGTGTAACTGCACCCCCCTATCCGAGGCGAAAAGTAATCCGGTGTGTGATCAATCCGGTATCGTGTAACTGGGGCCTTTAATTATCTGGGGGAATGAAAAACTTGTTGATCTGAATTCTCTAGTCTGGTAGGCAAGGCAAAAGGCAATGTAAAGAACTGACTTCAGGACGGAGTTCCCTGAAGTTTAGAAAGACAAAAAGTTTGAGTTTGAAGAAATCCATAAAAGAAATCCAACTTTAGTTTCTATCCTTTTTGCTCTGCCCTTCTTTTGACGTTCAACGACAAGATCTTCTCGCTGGAATTGTATAATTATTAGTCCTAACATCGCATCTTCATGTTGAAGGTAAAACCAGAGAGATTAGTACGCCTTTCTGCAGCATCGTGGTGGAGGGGGAATCTCCGGATGAGCAACACAAAAACTGGGTTGACACTTTGCTTCATTGCCTTGACGACATGCAAGAGTTCCGCTCATTTGAGCATAGAAATACTACATTCATACCAGGGAGTGCCTTCAGTAAAAATTCCCATTTGAAATTCCCAGTTGGCACAAGACAACAATAACAGCAGCAAACAGTTGTCCCGAGACCTATTTGTTTCAATTCTTCACACCTTAGGCTAATTCACACAATCAAAAATTATTTAAATCTAAAATCCGTTCAACTACAAAGCAACGCTTTCTCTTGTGAATAAAATTTCTACCCGCTCGGAACGTCAAAGTAATGAACGAATTGTCAACTCAATGCTTGTGTTGCTCGTCGAGGGGGTCCCCACCATCACGGAGCAGGAAGGCGTAATAATCTCTCTGGTTTTGCCTTGAACATGAAAGTGAAATGTTAGAGCTCATAACTCCATTTTCAGATTACTAATTTCTTCCTACGATATGCCAAACTGTAAGTTGAAATATCTAGCACGTAACTAGAATGAATAGAAATTGCCAGTTAAAAAGATTTTTCTCTGTGCTCAATCAAACGTCGGAACTTTTTTTTGGGACACCCGGTATGCTTTCTCCTACTATGGAATTACTCCTAACAATTCTTATATTTTGCATCGTGGAGTAAAATTAGAAGTTGAAACTTTCATTTGAAAGAACTGTTACCGCCTGAAGCAAAGTTTCTAAATGTAGCAAAGGAGACTATGGACCTATCTGCAACACCAAACGGAAACTCTTTACTACCAAGGCTACCTACTACCAAGACAGAAAACAGTATCTGCAACCTTAGAAGTCAATCACACCTACTAAAGCGATTAGATCATAAGTGGATGAAAAAAGGTGTATCTCTCGCTTTCATAACGCAATGCCAAGAAATTTTTCAAGTTTTGGGACCGGAGTGAGACTTTCTGGCCCCCGGGGGGGGGGGGTACTTGACTTTCAAATGTACGGGGGTGTGCACTCCAAGAAAGTATTTTCACTCGGCTTTAGAAATCTTCCCTCGAAATGATACAGCAAAAAGCATACCCCAAAACGTAAAAATTCGTTTAAAAACAATGAAATAACACTTTTGACAACCGGCGTTAGAAAAATTGCATTGTTTGATATCCGGCGTTAGAAAAAAAAGCGGCAAAAATGATACTTGGAAAGGAGTGCACATCCCGTCATCAAAATATACTAAGTACCCCTCCCCCCGGGCTTTCTGGTAAAAAATGGCATCACCATGTCTAAATCACTTACGCACAATATTAAACCCGAATAGGGCCTAGTATTTTCAAAGTGCCGTGAAATGTTTTCCTGTGCGAAGCTGTACGAATCATTTGGCAAAGCGCAAAGATGCTCCCAACACATTAGATTCAATTTTAATATTTTTTTGTTAAGAGCTAGATTTGGTTAGAGTTTTTGTTTTCACTTCGCCTAAACTTTGATCGTTTCCACTTTTTCGGGCTTAAAAACGTCGTACTCGAAAAAGATCTATTTCAGCCTGAGATTTCAAAAATCAAATTTGTAGATTTGGAAAGCGTAGCTTAGATCTGTAAGACAAAAAAAGTTTTTGAAAATCAGCCTTCTCATTAAGGATACATAGTCATTTTAATTCGTATGCTTTCATCGATGCAGCAAACACAGTGCCGGAAATGGCACTGTAAAAGAAACTTGGCATCGTAGGCCAACTTAAAATAATCATATCTCATTAATCACAACTCCGATTTGAAAAATCTTTGTTTTGTTCAATAGTATCGTGTCTCTTCGTTGTGATAAAACTATGAAGTTGATTATTCTCGTACTTTCATTTGTTGGTATTAATTCCATGATTTCTAAAGAGCTAGATGACAGTGACAAGTAGCTCAATAAGTTTTGCAGTAATCAACGTTGACAAGGACTCACCATTTGGCCAAGAAGATCCATTGGTGGTTGACCACAAGCTTGCATCTAGGTGTGAAGATAATTTTTGATCAAAGAAAATGTAAAATATAGTTTCAAACAATTTTCAGACACCAAATAATGCGTTGTGCCCCAATGGCCCTAAGATGGCAGTGGAAACTCGCTGTATGTAATCCCCTCCCATTCGCTTGAATGTAGCAACTTTTTGTATCTTTTTGCATTTAGATTACTTTTGATTGTAAGTTTCTGCTATGACCGGAAGGTTGATATATCCAGCAATGCTTAGGAATGCTTAGGAAAGCTTGCTTAGGAAAGCTTATGGCGAGGAAAGAAACCGCATTAGATGTAGTCTCAAAGGCAAATGAGCTGCTCACAAAGAACAAGAGGTTTTAATTTGTTCCCATGATAGTTACCTTTGATGCGATACTGCAACAAACGAGCCTTTCAAGTAAAAAACCCTTCATGGAAGTGCAGTCGATCAGCATGAAGCCTTTCAGCAGCTTGAAAATTGCATAATAAATCTTAGGACCTGATTAGCTACAATTAGACAGGGCTACCCTAGCGAACCGGGCTATCGTGGCAGAAGGGATACCCTAGTGCTGGGTCATTATTGCTTTTCTTTTTAACTGACACCATTATTAGCAGACAGATCACTAGGGTCACGCTTGCAGATAGATACCCCAGCAGCTGGCTGCGAAGGGCGAATCACTTCAAAATCTCGTATACTTTCGTAATCCTAGAAAACTCGAAAAACCAACAAATCTACCCTAACAAATGATACAAATTTCAAAAAGCGTTTTTGACAATTTCTTGAAAATCTTAAAATCATTGCAAGATCTTGAAAATCTTTGAGCATGTCGAAAATTTTAAAAATCATAAAATCTAAAAATCCTTTAAAACGTTAAAAGATGTCTGCAAAAATCTAAAAATCTTTGACAAATCAAATAGGTTTTCTTACTACCTAAATCTTGGAAGTCATATTTGAAGTGATTAGTCCCCTGGGCCAGGTCAATATTTTGTGATTTCTCCAGCTGCGGACACAGTAAATCCCCTAGCAGCGAGAGTTTGCTTGTAATAGCAAGTTGGCCCTTCTGCTAGGGTAAACCTATGCCCTCGTAATCAGGTCCCAAATATACTAACGTGTAATAACGGGTGTCCTAAAAAAGTACTCCCGTTTAAAAAATCACACAAACTCAATTTCCAAACCTATAATGAAGTTTTTTTAAACTCTTTTGTCAAACATTCAAAAATATTTAAAGAGAATACAACGTTTGTTCTCACTGTTGAAACGTTGCAAAATGGGAGGGTTGACAAATCTCATTCTGAGCCATACTATTGACGCAATATCCTGAATCTTGCTTGGGATTTTGAAATTTTCAATATACTTCAAGTCTGCAATGACAGTTTGTGTTTCTTTCTGACACTTATGACTAAAGTAGAAGCTTAAAGGGGCTCCGTCGTCAAAATGTAAACAAAACGATGACTTTTGCAGTTTTTGAAAGGTGATATCACACAGGAAATTTCGTATTTTTTTCAAAATGAAAGTTGCTGTTTGCTGTTTGGGCATTTATCCTTGTACTTCACTAAGGAACAAACCAAACATTCTTATCTTCTACGATTGCTCGGATATAAGTGGATTTTTAACGGTCACTTTTTTGTGGCTTGGGTGAAGCCACCAAACAAACTGCAGAGAACAATGGATGAACAATGGATAATCCCCGACACGTGCAAGTTTACGGATTTTTTTACTGTTTGACGACTGAGCCCCTTTAATATGCAAAACGAAATAAATCTTGTAACCATTGGTAATCGTCGTTGCTTTTTGCAGTATGATTCAAAACCAGGCAGCCCTAAAAAGAGGTAAACTTGCTGATTCTTAAATCAATTACATGATCAGCCATACCGAGGAAAATAATTCGGTCTTTGATCTACTTATTTGTAGAAATTTTGTAGCGTTTTGTTGATACTTTTGAGTACTTCGGATTTATTTTTAGCCAAACAAGTCTTTTTCATCTTGGGTTTTTGAGTGAAATTTGGACAATCCCATAAGTGTTCTATGTATTCCTCATGGGACCCACATCTCCTGCAAAGAGAATCAGTGTACTTTCCTTTGTAGTTTGCTCTTAGGTCAACCATGTTTAGTTTTAATTTCAGTAGGGATGAGGCTTCTTCACACCTCAGGTACTCTTTCATTTCAAACTTACTACCCTTGATAAATCTGAGTTTGGTCTTTTTATTATTTTTAATATTATTTTCTATGATTATGATAATTTTTTCTCTAACAATTTGTTTCCATTGTTCTTTGGTTAGGTCTTTGATCTGACATTCTTTGAGGTTAATATCAATCATTTCTAGGTCACTGATTACTTCTTTATACCAACAATTTGGGAAATTTAACCTTTTTTGCTCTTCATAAACTATCTTAGTCAATCTACTTTTATTCATGTTTAATATCTTATGGAAGTATATCAATCTTTTCTCTTTAATTCTAAATTCCATAGGCATCAAGCCACATTCAAGGACTATTCCGTCATATGGCATTGATTGGGGTAGAGAGTCAATTATTGTAACTGCATCTTTTTGCAATTTTTCTAAGTTTTTAATTTGCTTCTTAGTTAAATTAGTCCATGTTTCACATGCATACAGAACTTTGGGCATCAAATTGCTTCAATCAACTTTATACTGATTTCAAAACTTTGTTTTTTGAATGCCTCTTGCTTAGTAAGGAATTTTATTTCATTAATAACCCCCATAGCAGAATTTATTCGTTTATTGATGCACAAATCTAAGGTTCCTTTGGTGTTTTTCAAGTCTCCTAGATACTTATATGACTCTGTCGGAGGAAATTTGGCAAAATAACGTACTAAAACTGTATTTTTTAGCCAATTTGGCCCCCTTGTCGGAAATTCCAGCTCCCTTGTCGGAAGATTCTGGCACCACCCCTGCAGGTGGTAATTCTTTCAATGGACCTGATACATCAAAATCGAGAACTTTCGGACGATCAAACTTTTGGACAATCTTTTTGTCCGAAAGTTTTACATTCTTTGAAAATAGAAAAAACACAATATTCTCCGATGACAGTGTTAAAAATGATATGCTGTCATCGGTGATCCTGCTTCCAAAGTGAGTTTCCACATTGCAGTTGTCAGTAACAATTTTCTTGAGTCGATGAAGGTATCTCATATTTTCGTCTGCAAGCTTTAAAACTGCTTTTGAAAGCTTCTATATGTATCTTTATAGTTACTTTAACTTGCACATGATTAAATAACGTACAAATTACAACTAGTTTTAACCTAAATTTTGGCTTTATGCAAACATTGTTTATCCGAAAGTTATTTTCTCCGAAAGCGTCCAAAAGCTAGCCTGCGTGCAGACTCAACTCCTCATACTTTCGAGGAGTTGAGTCTGCACGCAGGCTACCGAAAGCTTTTTGTTTGAAGTTTTTTTTCTGAAACTCTTCCGTCCGAAAGTTTTTGATTTTAATGTAGTCGTAGGAAGGACACAAACCGTAAGGTGTAACCATTTTCTCATGTCTCAACAGGGATCAAACTCTGACTGAGAAAGTCCATTCGGCACTACAGGGCCTATCCGAAACTCACTAATTGTCCCGATACTCAAAGAAGGCGTGGTGGGATATTTCTCAGTAACGCAACATATGGCAGATATCTTACTGATCATAAATTACCCTTAAGAATACTGATTGACATGATAAAGAGCCATCATGCTAATATACCTGCCAGGTGGAAGAAAAAATGTGCAACGTTTGCAATACAAATTTTTGGTTTCCGTTGAATAACAGCAGGTGTCTTGAAGAATCTCTGCAAGTTTGTGAAATCATAAAATGTCATCAAATGAGGCATCATCAGATTTTCTTCTAAGAGACTACCGGGTGTCATAAACATTTCTACACGCCCGAAAAAGTCATTAATTTTCCTTCTAATTACCAGGAATCTTGAAGAATTGCATCCAAATAAGGGTCGGTCTTAGTAAATTAAATCTTTACAAATTCAAGCACAACTTTAGGGATACAGTGAACCTAATGTGCCCAACGAATGATGGCATTGAGGATGCGGAACACTTCTTGTTGCTTCGCCCTTCATTTGACACTCAACGACGAGATCTTCTCGCTGGAGTTTCGGAATTGCTGCGACCATTTTTCCAAATCAACACCCTTCCAAACAATGTGCTAGTACAATATTTATTGTATGGTAATAAAGAACTCTCTAATGACGTAAATAAAAATATGCTCGAACTAACTCTAAAGTTCATCCACAAGACAGGTCGGTTTGGATAATTTCAAACGTTCGTTTTACGCCATACAGCCACCATGCACTTTTCCCCCGTTAATTTGTAACTCAGTTTCACATTTGATGTTAGGCACAGAAAGTGTGAATGAAAGTTCATCTACACAAAGTCGAAAGTATCTCACACCAACGACACTGGGAATCAGAATCAAAAACCCTGACCTGACAGCATATGCGTAGTGTGTTGAGCGGTGGGGACTCTGGAGGGGAATCAATGGTGGTAGCAACTGCTGTCGCTGTTGTTCTCTCGTCCGGGGTTTCTGTTATTCGGCTTCATGCGCCTATGATGGCCTGACATCCAATGTGAAACAGATTCCAGTATTTATCAGTAATTAATCGTATTTGTAGCTTTTTGTAGTTGTTAACTTAATTTTCATCTTTTGCATGTCTTTATGTTGATGACCACGGGAATAGTCATTGTCTTTTGCTACCTGTGGCAGGACCGTCGAGAGGGGGGAGGGGTAATGGGGGTAAAAGGTCCGGGGCCCAGGCCTCGAAGGGGCCCGTAAAAATATCGTTCGACAAAAATTAATTATTGCTGTAAAATCTCTTTAAAGCAACTTTATGGCCATCTACCTGCCTTAAAACATAGACATAAGAAAATATTCTTCTTATGACTATGTTTAAAAGTTTTCTGTCATCTTCTCTCTTCATTGTTTACCGTAAATACCGCTTCTTTAACAACTTTTTCATGGAATATCTAAACAAGTTTTCTTAACTAGCTTGTTAAAAAGGGCGTTTCCTTCATTCTCCGAGAGTCTGAAGGGCGTGGTCCCGGAATATTTTCTTGGGGGCTTCGCTCTCGACAGCCCTGACCTGTGGTATTGTCCCTGTAGTGTTGTATGGTTGTATAGTAATTAGAAACTATAGTCGGATAAAGATGTAGCATGTATTGTAATATTTTAGATGAATATATAAAAAAGAAGAATTGCTACGAACTTGAAAACTCACAAAAAATTTCACTAAATGAGCTAAGATCAAATTTTCCCATTAGAGATGGCTAGACATCTTGAAAAATTATTGCAAGCTTGCAAATCACTAAAAAACGTGCATTATCACCAACTTTCGCAAAAACAAATGCATCATCGTCAATTTTCTTCCGAGAGATTATCAGGTGTTCTGAAAACTGCTACAAACTTGAAAAATTAAACTAAAATCATGTTAAATGTGCTATGATCAAACCTTCTTTTTATAGATTGCTGGGTGTCCTCACACGATCTACAATTTCAACCAGCTTGAAACCATTAAAATTCGTAGCAAATGCGTGTCAGCAAATTGTGCTTTAAAAATACCATCGAGTGTCGTGAAAAATTTAGCAAACTTGAAACACCACAAAAAATCTATGAAATGAGGTATGGTCAAATTCTTATTTATAAGGTGAGTCGGAAATGACGTGGGCTGTTTGACAATTTTTATTGATGCAATTCATTTCATAATCGCAACTTGATTTTTGTAAGATTTCATCGTATAGTTAAAAGGCTAACTTAGACACGAAATTTATTTGGTTGAAATCGGTCTTTAACAAGCCTACGAGTGGTTTTAGTACCGGGTGTCCCAAAAAAGTGCTCCTGTTTCAAAAATCATCAAAATTCCATTATAAAACCTATGATAAAAATTTCTTTTTGATCTCTTTTATCAGTGATCCAAATATAATTTAAGATGACAAAATGTTTGTTTTCCTTAACTAAAGGGTACAAAATGACTCGCTGAAAAGCCTTATTCTGAGCTATACTCTTTAAGCAACATCGTAAATCTAGCCTAGAAGCTATTCATTGAGATTTTTTATTATCCTTCAATTTCACAATGATAGTTTGCATTTCTTTCTGACATTTGTGACCAAACTAGAAGCTAATTACACGAAGAGAAGTTAATCTGGTCATCATCAGTGCAGTATGTTTCAAAACCAGGCCGCCCCAAAGAAGAGCTAAATTTGTTGATTTCAAAACTAATCACAAGATTAGCCATACCTAGGAAAATAATTTGGTTTTTGGTCTTCCTGCCAAAAGAGAGAACTTGAAGATCAGCCATGTAATCGAATTTTGGTGATTTTTCAAACAGGAGTACTTTTTCTGGGACACCCGGTAGAATTTTGTTTCACAAGATTCCTAAAATAGGCCTTCAATCATATTCATGTTGATGCACGTGTGAACTTCTAAACTACAACAAACGTGCTGTTTCTCTTTCAGAAATTGCAACAAGGCATGCAGTGTGTTTGAGCACAAAAAGAAGGAATTTTGCATCCCTAGGGGACTATTCATTTAATTTTCATTGCTAGGAAGCGAAAAATTCTTTTAAAAATACCATTTTCACGAAAATAGCTACATCACAAGTTTCTAATGAATATGGAAAGAAATTATTGATTTTAGGAAACTATATTTCTACAACTAATTCAATCTTTCTTCTGCAAAGCAGAGTTCCAACAAATCCAATTTGAGTTGTTTTTCATCAAAATATGGCCTGCTAAACGCCACATGTTTTTTCTGACTCACCCGGTAGATTACAGGATGCCCTGGACAATTACTACATAATTGAAAATTGAAATTAAAAAATACACCATTGAAACAATTGCAACATCGAATTTAGCCACTATTCTAACTTGCACGGCTTTTCCGAGACTCAATAGGCAACTGCGCTAAAGCTGGCGGCGAGGAACTTTTCACCAAGATGCATTTCATTCTAATTTAACAATTCTACGAGCTTCGATTAAAGAACGCAATGCATCTTGGTAAAAAGTTCCTTGCCGCCATCTTTACCGTAATCGTCTATTGGGAACCTTTCTGCAAAATGCGAAATATTTATCATGAAGTTAATTACGTGATGACAAGGCTACTAGGTTGGCTGGTTCTTCCCGTGGCCATAGCTCCTCTTCAGGAGAAATATTTTGTAGAAATTTTCACGAGTACCGGGAGACCCAAAACAAATTTCACGAGCTAGATCCTAATTAGCTCTCTAATGGAGAGCTACACGTATTTTTTATAAGAAACTAAGGTCCGGGGCTGGTAGGCAGTTTCTTAAATTTTTGGGCCATTTTGCTGCCGAAAGTTTATTACGTGTTTCTTATATTTTTAATGCTGGAAGTGTAGAGTTAATTTAGCTTTGTCAAGAGGGCTCCCAAATTACCTAGTAAGATCTCAAAACAAGTAAACAACATAATTCGCACTCAAATAATGTCCAAACAGTTGCTATAACTGTACAGTATCAAAACATTTTTGAGTGCGCTGGGAAAATTAAAACTGCAAATTACAAAAGTTTCTTAGCTTTTTAAATTCAGGTAGGGTTGCTTCTTAACTGTCAAAAAATTGAGCCAAGGGTGCCTACCTTCTAGGAACTGTGCTTATTCCCTTCCCAGAATTTTTTTCGTGAAACGACACAGACTAATTGCTGTCCTGTCAATATGACATAAAAATAATTTTGTGGTTTCAAATTCCGGTGTTGATGTAATATGAGATCAACTGTTCTACGAGATGACCACAGGGAACCAAACAGCATGATTTTTGATTGGTCAACATCAGCATAAGACGTTAGAATTTGAAAATCAAACGCAAGTAACTAAAGTACTTTAGGAACTAAAGTAACTAAAGTTTTCTTATGTTATACACGGATTAACAGGACAGCAATTACTCTGTGTGCTATGTCACGAAAACAGTACAGGGACTAAACACAGTTCCTACAATGTAGGCGCCCTTGATTGAGCCTACTGTTTCTTATAAGCTGTTTCTTATAAAAATTACGTGTATTGACAAATACTTTGTTTCACAGTTTAGTTGTAAGGCTTGGCTATCTTTTGAGGTGCTATGCTGCATAGTCATTTCAAGCTATGAATACAGTCCAAAAAACAAGATTGAAAGAAAGTTTCGAACCCAATGTCTCATCTGGAGGGAAATTATGACCATCCTATTCCAGTCAACATTTTGTGAAAACGCTATGTAGAGATGGATTTGAAGTCGGGAAAATCATTGTAAAATGACTGATCTCTGCTCTTTATTGAAATTCCGTGTTCCTAAGAAAATCTGGAAATTGGCTTTTTATCACATCTTCCAAAAACATGGACTGGAAAAGGATGGGGAATTCCGAGAAGTTAATGAAGTACCATACTTTTGAAACATATTATTTGGACGGTAGTTATTGCTTAAGCTGACCAAGCAACATCTCAAAAGATAGCTGAGCCCTTCGGCCACATATTAATTAATACCCTATCTGTGTTCATAATATTTGCCTTCTGGTAGTTAGACGTGCTTTAGCTCGTGAAGTTTTTCTTTGGGTCAACCGGTAGAATATCAGCTCTAAGAAATCAAACAAACCTTTTGCATGAACTCCATGATTTTATCAACTCGCAGCTTTTTAATTTCTTCGGAGTCATCAACAGCCTCGCTTTCGAATTCAATGCATATCCTCGAAACGAGTTCTTGCTGTCGGGTGAATCGGCTATAATCATCGTCCGACAAACTGGACCGATGTTCCTCTAACCATGATGGATACTGTCGTAAAAAATGATTGCTAAATCAAAAGATGGAAAATGTAATGAATAATCAGGGTTGTTTTCGGAAGCTCAGAAGGGTAATCCTTGTGTTGTCACAGCATGTTGTCAACCGCGTTGTATATTTTTTGTCTGTTTGGTACAATGTGAGTTAAGTTGTGAAGGGTCTGGAGGTACAAGAATTAATCTACCGAGTTCTTACTCGACATACCGGGTGAGCCAGAAAAAGTTGCCACTTTCGAAAATTCGTAGCACCACAAGTACTTCATGGATTTGAATGATTCAAATTCTTGTTAAAAGCTACAAGATCGAAGTATTTTTGCGATTTTCTCTTCTTCTTACGACCACTGCAAATATAGGTAAATTTAACTTTACAAAAATTTCACGGCCGCAAAATGAATGAAAAAGGGCCTAAAACACTTGATCAATCGTTAGGACTCTCCTCACACAGAATAACACGCACGGGCGCTCACTTCTCTCAAGAGTTATAAGACATAGATCTGTTGTTCTGAGTGAGGAGTCCTTTATGATTTGATCAAGTATTTTAGGCCTTTTTTAGTCATTTTGCAACCACCAAGTTGTGTTAGCTTGAATTTACCAATTTTTCCAGTGCTCATAAGAAGGCGAAAAATACAAAAATACTTAGATCTTTTGGCTGTCAAGCAAATATTGATTCATTCCAATCCATCCAGTACTCTTGATGCTATGAATTTTCAAAAGTGGGAACTTTTTTCTAGTTCACCGGGTATTTCCACTTATTTTCTTGCCTGGTTATCTTTATCTTCTAGTTTACGATTAAGGTGGATCTGCACTTATGGTGCCTCACTACTGCAAATTTCAAAATCACGAAACAGCGATAAGGTGGCTCACTTCCAAGTAAAAGAAGTTCAAAACACATAAAAAACAATAGGTTAAGGTGGCTCGCTACTGATATGAATTTCACATTGCTACACACTTGTTGTCCTATCGCTCATGCTTACACTTAACTGAAATTCTTTCAAAGATGGATAAAGAAATATATTGATAACAGACTTTTTCTCATGCTTTACATGATGTAGCAAGGAATAGGATTTTGTTCCAGTTACTACACAATCCTGGCCAAAAAAGGTGGGACAATGTCAGTCGTTTTTATGATGTTTCCTAAAATATCGAGACGAAAACGTACGTTTAGGGATTTCTGCTTTCCTTCAATGTTGCCTAAGTTGAATGGCGTTTGATTCAAGCATGAATGATACAGGGGACATAGGAGGCACGTAATTAAAGGCTGAAGTCGTGCAATGTTAAGATTTGTCCCAAGTATTTTGGCCAAAATTGTAGTTACTAAACTATCAATTTTAAACGATGAAGGTTACTCACCCTTAACTGAATTTCTTTGAGTGAAGGATAAAGAATATCTTTTGATAATAGATTGGTCATCATTCCTTGCATCATCGAGATAAAGTTTTCTGGATTGGTATCAGAGTTATCAAGTCCAAGTCCTTTCATTGCACCGAGGAAATCATTACCAAGAAAATCATCTGGTTTTTCTTCCTAGAAAAGAAGAACAAAGTTAGGATCATCACTGGTTGCTGCAAAATTTTATTCGAAAGGAAATACAGTAAGTACCCACAAATAAGAAACCCCTTTGTATAAGAAACAGGCCTCACTTTCTTTGAAATGGGCTCCTTTAATAAGAAACAATTCTAGGTCTGAAATTTAATTTAAAGTTTCTTATATTCAGGTTTGTCATAGTTTGTTCCTAAACGCCAAAAAATATTCCCATAAATGATTGTAATATAATGTAGCATTCTAAAAAAAGAATGAACATTTTCAAAATTAAAGATTCATACAACAAATAGGTAACAAGGTAAAAATGTAAAATGTACAAGTAATGTGCAATACACATGCATGAACGGTACTGTCATATACCTTGACATGATTATCTATGTATAAGAAACTTTGATCCTGATCATGAGAAGGTCTCTTTAAATAAGAAACTTTCTGAGGCCTCAATTTAAAAAGTGGTTTCTTATTTGCGGGTACCCGCTGTAGCATCATTGAATCACTGACACAAGAGCATTTTTACACAATAACAGATCAGCAAATTTACAGTTTGAAGAAACTAGATTATCTGGTGTCTGAAAACTGCACACGCTTGAAAAATTACCAAACTCCTGCTGGTTGAGTCAGAAAAATGCATGGCGTTTGGAAAGCTACCTCCCCCTGAGAAAATCTAAGCAATAATAATTGCTATTATTTTGTTGAATTGCCGAGATGCTAAATTAATTAATTTAAAGAACTTTCCTGGCTGAAATTGACCAATTTCTTCCGAATACTGTTTTACAATTGGCCCTGCAAAAAATTACTTACAAAATTAAAGAATTATATACTACAAAATTTACAATAAAAAGAGCGGAATACGTCAAAATTAAAGATATATTAATTTACAGCGATACACCTCCATATATAAAAGGTTTATTTTTCATTGATTTTGGACTTGAAGGCATTGATTGAGGGAGCCATCTTTGTATCCAAATCAAGACTGTTACAGAGACTGGCCCCACGATAAGCAAAGGATTTTTGGCCATTGCCAGTTCTCAACATGGGTACTGCAAGGTTTGTTTTAGAGTTTCTTAACTCTCTTGGATGTACATCGGACAATCTCACGAAGAGATCGCTAAGATATTGAGGTGCAAGAGAGTTAAGAGATTTGTAAACCATAGAACCTGTTTCTTTATTTATCAGCTTTTGTACAGATGGCCAACCAAGTCTCTGGAGCAAAGGAGCTGCAGATGCATCGAAAGGGCTATTTGTTACTATTCTGGCTGCTTTATTCTGTAATTTTTGAAGCACGTCTAGATGATGAGGGTTTTTCCCGAGAAGGCCTTCTCAAAAAATCTTCAAAGCTATCTTCAAAATCTTCAAATCAAATTCCGCATGATTTCTGTCTTACAGCAATGACTTACATATGCTTTAGCACGCGTTTTCCCCTTAAGTCGAGGGAAAAGTCTACCCCATTGGTATAAGAAAATTAGTTAAGGGGATTCACTTCTCCCAGAAGGATAATATGTGCTAATACTTGTCTATGTCATTATTGTCAGGAAGGAAAATTGGAAATTTTGGTCGTTGTTTTCAATCGTTTTAGCGGGTTTTGGAAGGGAGCTTTCTGCAGAAAACCTTCCATCTGCAAGGACAGGAATGACCGAGTAAAGTTCGGAAAACCTCTAAGGCCCCGTTTACACCAGATCGGATCCAGATTAGATCGGATCCATTTGGATCCTATTCACTTTTCGAAGGGGCGTTTACACGAGATCGGATCCAAGGCTGATCCAGAATGCTGCGCACGCGCATTCGACAGTGTTGTATTGCTCGCTGTGCCTTTCTTTCGATCCATACCCGTTTGGATCCGATCCCAACCGTTTACACGAGACCATTTTGGGATCAGATCCAAGTGGGATCACTTTCGAAAGCGATCCCATTTGGGTATGGATAGCAGATCCAAATGAGTTCGGATCCGTCGAGACCCGTGTAAACGCAAGACCTATCCGTCACAGTTTAGGTACGGACCCATTTGGATCCGATCTCGTGTAAACGGGGCCTAAAGCTAATAGAATACAATGGCTTTGAAACAATGCATTTTTCAATATTATTGCTTTGATATTCAGGGGCTGGGCAGCATTTTTCAAACGCCATGCTTTCCTTTCTACTCGCTCGGTACCATCATACATATCGCTGGAATGTTTCTTTGTATCTTTTTGCCATTGATGAAATCACTTGTAAGAGCAATAAAATCTCATGATCTTGACTCAAAAGGAACGAAATAGCACTTGAAATCTCATATTTTGGAGAAAATCATTTTAAGGGGCATTGTGATTGTTCACTAACAGCCCGAATTTTGCGATTTTTCAACATGCTTCATGACAATTTGCATTCGTTTCTGAGATGTAAAACCAGTTAAGAATTCTTAATGACGACAAGTCCAGTAATCATCATCTGTTCACTTCTACAGAATGCTTCGTGGCTTGGCAATTCTCAAAGCTGCCTTATTGAAAATTCAAGCTATCAGAAAAATTATCTATACATAGAATAATAGTTTGGTGTTTCACCTGTTGGCCCAAAAAGTAAATTTCAATATTGATATTGGAATTAAATCTTGGTGATCTTTCAAACGTGTCTCAGCACCCAGCAAATATTTCATCTTAAATTGGCTTCTTGCACGACAAGCCCTTCAGCTGAATGTATTAACATATAACTTTACTTCAACACTAATGTTGCTCTTCCACGGAGTCATGTCTGTGTTGGTTTTCAGCTAATAAAATGACTTTTCAACTGTTTCTCAATTGGTACAAGGTAGGAAACCCCCTAATATCTATCATTGGAAGCCTTTAGAGCTGTGTAAGAAAATCTCTTTGTGGAATATTCAAGATCATACTTTCAGATTTGAAAATTATCACAAAACATCGTATTGTAGTTAGAGCTTCAATCCATTATATCTTAAACAATTAGAATTTGTTGCTTCTTCAGCACTGGAGCCTGTATGTCACATGGTCCTATTTTTTAGTTGCTTGGCAACAAACCACATAACAAATTAGCACCAGATTCTATAATTAGACTGCTAATGGATGTTATTACCATTGTACGAAGTTACAATGGTATACTAATTATGGTTTTTTGAGATAACTAGTGGCCACTTTTTGCCCCCCCCCCCCCCTCGAGCAGAGCTCTGACCCAATGAACCAGGGTGGAATAGGGATAAATAGATATGAGGACGAGGACGAGGACGAGGACGAGGACGAGGACGAGGACGAGGACCAGGACCAGGACCAGGACCAGGACCAGGACCAGGACCAGGACGACGACGACGACGACGACGACGACGACGACGACGACGACGACGACGACGACGACGACGACGACGACGACGACGACGACGACGACGACGACGACGACGACGACGATGATGATGATGATGATGATGATGATGATGATGATGATGATGATGATGATGATGGTTTTTGTAGGTTGTAATGATGTATTGATGATGATAATGTCATGATAATGATGATTAAGGGCAGGGATGGCTCAGTGATAATACGCTTGACTACCAATCTGAAGGTTAACCTTGGGGTGAGTGGCCGAGCGGCTTATACAGTCAGGTGACTGAAGTTAAGCTGGGTTGAGTGAGGTCAAACTCCGGATGGGTGATCTCGGAGGCTTGACCTTGCAACTCGCCCCGCCGTCCTTTTGAAGGAACGTTGAACTAGAGGTTCCATGCCTGGACGCGGCATGCATAGTGGGCTTAAATCAGCTTTAAGTAGCTAGAAATGCTTCCAGCCCACTCAAGTGAATTATTGAAAAAAGCCTGGATAAGATTAGCTTCTCAGTGTCCTAAAACCATCTACGTCATCCTAACTCTCAATTATTAATTACTCGGGAACCAATCAGTCGATTGATTTCTGTAAAAATTATGGTATTATTAGCCATATTCCTGGCAGCCCAATCAAACGCAATTATTTGTGTTCGCAGCTTTGATGAAAGATCTTTTTAAAGTAAATGAGTGGATGCAATCTAAGTGAATGAGCTGAAATAACAGACACACTGCAACCTACAATGTTGTGTTAATGCAGTACAACAACAGCAACCGAATAATAGGACAACAACAGGATCCTTATTGATAACAATACCCTTGGCATTGAAAATGTTTACCTGTATAAATATTTCCATTCTTACGCTGTTCCAAGGAGCGCAAATTTTTGGAGTACTCGCATGTCTGTCCGGATATCCAGTTGCTCCAGGAAGTATGTCAGCTTCTTTGGAATTGATCCTAATGCTCCAATAACA